>JAWWEW010000023.1:10847466-11349107 GCA_035583185.1 Anabacerthia variegaticeps
CCAGCCCCACAGCAGCTCCAGCCCCACAGCAGCTCCAGCCCCACAGCAGCAGCCGGGCAGCAGAGGGATGGTCAGAACTGCCCGGTTGGCCACTGCCTCCCTGCAGCAGTAAACAGAAAGGGAGGGAAGAGAGGGAGAAGATCACACACTACCAGGGGCTGTGTCTTAGAAGGAATGGGACAGGGAAAATACAGTATCCCAGGCCAGAGACACACAGTTCCTTGTCTCATATGCCATTCTTAAAATCTGGGATGGCATAGTGTCCTAGAGACTTTCTTCCAATGCTGGTAAAAGATCTGTTTTCCAGAATTGTCCTGGCCACTGAAGATGCCTAATCTGAAGATGTCTAATTTTTAAGCACACCTTACAGACAGTCAGGAAAAGTCCAAATCTGGGAAAATTGTTCATGTTGTCATTTTTTGGTGCTCAATATTTAGTAATTAAAAAAAAAAAAAAAAAAAGCAGCAATTTAAACACAAAGCCATCTTCCTCACTTTTTTCTCCCTTGGTTGAAGTGAGGAAACTGAGTTCCTGGCACACTTTTATGAGCGCCACTTTAAAAAGCCCTTGTTGAAGGTGGAACTTTGCCCTGTCCTTTGCAAAAACATGAGCAGCCCCAGGCAAGTAAAATGCTGATATTATTGGGATTGCCAGAGTGCAGCCAGCTCCTGCCTTGGGACATGGCAGTTCATCACCCACACAGCACACGGTGGCTCCAGAGTGAGGACTGTGCCTGCCTGCCTGGGCAGAGCCATAATAAATGTTTACAAATTATTTTCTCAAATGTCTTCACCACCTTCTTTGGAGGCAGTTAGAATGATGCTGACAAAAATAAATGAATAAGCAAAAAGATCAGCATCCCGCAAGTTCCCCATGGAAAGTGACATGAGAAGCTTCAGAAGCAAAGGCTGTGGAGAAAAGAGGTTGGGGAGGGTTTGGTGGTTTGTTTTGTTTTGTTTGCGTATTTTGTTTGGTTTGTTGGTTTTGTTTTTGGGTTTTTTTTGGGGGGGGATTTGTTTGGGTTTTTTAAATAAATATTTGAGGCACACTATGGGAGTTGAGTAGCAATGTAGGAAGTTTGTCAAAGATAGAGAATCCCCAGATTATATACACTGAAAGTATTAGTTGGCTGTGGAAAACAGCCATCTTGAACCTGTTGAATTAGGAAGAGTGCAGAAATATGGAAAAGCAATAAATAAGGTGTGAAACAGCATCAGGAATAAAACAATCTCTAACAAGCCATCTGAATAAACATGGTGAGAAAAAACAGCATTGCTGCTGCTGTCTGTCTGTCTGTCTGTCTCCCTTTTCTGGTTATTCTCTCTCCCTCTTTCCTGCACTCTTACCTGCTTTTGAAATCAAGCTGGCAGAGTGCTGTGCAGTTAATCAGGATGGGGGGCAGCTGCCGTCTACAAAACACTTCTAAAACACCTCACTGAAATCATCCATCTCCTCTTTGTCTCTAGTTTGCATCTTCCTGAGGCCTTTAAAAACCAGTGTGTAACACGGAGCTTAACAGTTGGCAAATGCTGATTTTAAGTGAGGTTGTACATTTGCAGATTGATCCCAGAATGATCAAAGATAAATAATCTCCCCAGTGCTCCTTTGTAAAAACTAATGAAACTTGGGGGAGAGAGGGAGGGAGACAGTGCAAAGCAGGGTTCTGTTTTCCAGAATTTTTTTGATCACTTCATTGCAATTACTGAAACAATTTTTCCCATCCATCCCCCTCTTCCTGGCACCCTCATTCCCCTCATCTCCAGTAAATAGATTTAGATAATTAGATCCACTGCATATAACCTAGTAATAACAGCTTCCCCTTGGTGCAGCATTCTCTAGTTTGGTTGTCTATGCCCACCCTGCATGTAGTTTATGGGCAAGAGCACACTGGGCAATGAGTGTGGGTGGCCTCTAGGAAAGGAAAAGTTTCATTTGTCCTGCCTGGAAAACCCCCATGCCAGCCCAGGCTTCCTTCCCACTCCCGGTGCCACGGGCATCAGGGAGCTCTGCTACAGCTCAGGCACTGGTGGAGCCCAGAGCTCTACTTCTCCCAAAATGGAAAAGGGAAAACTCCTGATTCAGCCTTTGCTCCCTATTTGTGATTCTTGGGGATCTCAATGGACCTCAGAGTGGATAATACTGTTTTCACAGAAAACTCTGTGGTACTTACTTGGAACAATCCCTTGAAATTAAATAAAACTACAAAATTACTGATGCTGTTAATGCCATCCCTGGGATGAATAAAATGTCTGAAAGGAACCTTTGGTTAGCTTTTTACCCTGCAGCTTTTCCTGACATCTTTGGGTTACTTATCCTGCTCACACAGTGCTATAATGAGTATCATTTCCAGATCAGCCATAAGGGGCACTGAAGTATATCTTCTGAAAGTTCATGCCACTCTCTTAGCTTTGCTAATTCATTAAGCTGAAGGCAGACAGAAATATTGCTTGAAGAGAAAGCTTGAAAGATTACAAAGCCATGAGTTTAAAGTCTTTCTTCTCCAAACTTCTAACAATTTTTCAGGGTTCACAGGCCATGCATATGTAGATAATATCCATGTCCATACATTCCATGTTCCACACACTGAAAAGCTTTAACTCTGCCTTTCATATGGGGAAGAGACTCATAAGGAAACATGCAACCAGAGCACTTTTAATTGGCTGCAGGGTCTGTTCTCCATGAATGTCTGAACGGACACCAGAATGCAATGCGGGCAACAGCACAGCACATTCATTTTGCCTGTGGGATCCTCTCAACTCCTGGAAACAAATTCCAGCGCCAGTACTGGCAGAGCTGGACCCAGGTCTGAGCTTCACACACGAGCAACTATCACATTCAAATGTACTTGGTGCAATAAAGAATTCATGATGGCACCTCTCCCACCAAAGAAGAAGCAGAAGCAACATGAAGTCTTTGATTCTGTAGTCTCTGATAACTGTTTAGACTCTACAAATATGCCTGGCACTTTGGTCTCTGCTGGATTTGATAGACTTTATCCAAACTTCAGAAATCATCCCTGAATATTGATAGGGAGGTTTTAGTGGAAGCATTCAGCTAAAAACAAGCCAGCAGCAGTGAAGGAACGAAGAGAAAGAAAACATTAGAAAGGGTCATGGCTGGATTTGCTGAACAAATGAGCTCTCTGGTGACTGTGAGATCTCATCATACTCCTCTCAATTTTGTTGTAGGAAGCAGCATAAGACAATGAGTGACCTTCAAGTGCAGTGTGGAAATATGCAGACTGACTCTCAACAAGAAAACCCACCTAAAAGTGTATAATCAGATTTCCCCACAGGAGATCTTTTTCTGTGCTGATGTTTAATCTCTCCTACCATATAGCTGTGCGTACTTTTAAAGTAGATCGATCATGCATTAAAAAAAAAAAAAAAGGTATTATGGCTTGTAACATCAGTTGGAGTGGAGGAGGGGACTGATCAGAGGCAGACTCTGCAAGTATATAATTTTCTTGAGCTGTGTGGTACAGGCAATGGATGCAATGCAGGTATGGATACTCAGACAGGCAATACATGCAGGTCCATCCACTGAATGTCCCACCAGCTGCATGTGGCCATCCCTCCCCATCCCTCCACATCTCACTAATGTTGTGCTTACTGTAACCATACAGTGCAACACAGGGACTGGGGGCTGCTTGGGAATGAGGAATGAGGCAATGCCCTTCCCAAAGCTTTTGCTATCAAAACCAACAGGACAAATGATGGTGGGAAGGGGCATATCAGCCCCAGTTTAGAGAGAGAGGCTTCATCCTCAGAGTGAAAATGTGGGTTATGAGAAACTGCTCAGCCAGTTCCCATTAATTTCTGATGGAATTTCACATCTCAGTTTTAAAAAGCTTTCAGACCTCTGAGGCAGAGCAAGTGAATCACTCCCATGCATGCAGAAGTTCTGAGACTTGAAGCTGAATTTACTCAAATTTACTCCAGATCCTTAATGATCAGGCCAAAGCCAGAGGTCATTTTCTCCAAGGTTAAGAATGACCAACCCCTTTAAGCAGTTATAACATCAAGTCACAACCCTGAGACCCTCGCCCTCAACATGAAGCCTTTTACCTGTGTCCCTTAAAGTTTAACTTTCACCCTGACTTATAAGCAAGGAAGAGGAGAGTGATGGGAGGAGCATTTGGGCTGGATCTCTCTCAGTCTATTTTATCAACTTGCTTCCACTGTGACATAAAGACAATATGTCCCTGAACAATTAAAACTTAAATCCCAGACTGGTCAGTGCAGGATCAAACACAAACACAACCTAACTTTACTCACTGTGGTTTACATCTTTTTTCTTGTTGTCTCCCTGCAAACAGGTTCCTGGGCTTTTTGATTTATACTTTACCATCTGAAATGCATAAAAGATGTAGTGCTTTTGCTCCTTCATGAATCTTCTCCAATTTTGTTCAAAATTTTACTGAAGGTGATATGACAAATTACTGCTCAAGTCAATTTGTGCTGGAGGAGGGCATCATTAAAAAAACAGAACACTAGGGACACAAAAAAAGAGCAAAGGGGGGGCTGGGTGAAACAATGAGCTCTTGACCTCTTTGAATATGTCACACTACAAAGTCAGTGCTACCAGGATGAGACTGGCAGACTAATTACCCACATGGCAGATTCTTGATTCAGGGGAAAGGGAGAATTCAAGAGTGTAATTGACCCATTCAGTAGGACTGTTCTATTTCTTGTTAACAACTTTGGAGGGAGCAGAGGAGCACAAAGATGTAGGGCAGTTCACAGCATCACTCAGTGCTACACCTCTATAGCTTTCTGAAGTTTCCATCTGCGTAACTATGCCCTGGTCCCCTCCTCTGGCAGCCCCTTCTCATTGCCTCACCTGACTCAAACCCAAACTTCACAGGCAGGTAATAGGCTATTTGATTATGGCAGATACTTTACTGTTTGCACTGCATAAAGAAGTCTTTTGTCTTTGGTGCAGCTCGGAACAGTCAAGTAGCTACAGGTAATTTGAAATAAAGAGCAAAATAAATGTATAACATGTTCATCTTATTTTCCCAGTTGAAAGCACCATAGTAAGCAGTATTATTATGAATCGTGTCGCCATGTGTTACTTCTCCCACGTCTTTCAAAGGTGTTGGAAGGGGAGCTTGTTTCTGTAGTGAATAGTGTTCCTGGTGTTTGCTTCTGTATCTTGTTTCAACACTTTTTGCAGACAGGAAACTTGTATCCCTGTTGCAGTCCTGGGGACATTTTTCTTAGTAAACAACGATTTTCACCGCAAATGCCAAGGTATCAGCTGGGATCAAATTCTGAAATACTTGTGAAAATATCTGATTTCACACATGGCTGCTAGCAAAGTAAATATTAGCTAGGTTACGCACAGTCCTGGATAACACTGGATCTGGTATGTTTGGTCTCTGTTGGTCCTACAGGAATTTTACCCTATTTATTTTCTTTACTAGATCCACAGCCATTCTGAAGTGCCTGATGTCATGTTAATTTAGTGTTTCAATTTCTCACCTAGAACCAGCTCATTTCAGGGGTGACTTTGTACTTTACCTTTCACTTCCTGAGAAAACCTGTCACAAATGGTACTTTTCCACACAGATTATGTATTACAACAATTAGAAGATCCTGAGTATTATTTTTGTTTACACTTGGCTCACTGGAAAAACAAATGCAAAAGAACACGTGGGTTTTAGCACAAGAAAAATCTAGTGATCTTTTAAAATCACTGCACCAGGCTTAGCAGATGCACCCTGCCTAGACGCACCTGGAGTGCTGCTGAATTTACAATACACAGTATGTCTGGCTTAAAAAGTCTTCTATTTTAGGTACACTGACTGCAGGACACAGCTGCTGTGCTAGCAAACGTCGCAAGTGTACCTTAATGGACATGGTCTGGTATGCACCCAACCTGTGTCCAGGTAAAAGTCAGCTTAGCTCACAGCCAGACCTCCAAGCAACATGAGGTTAAATTGCAGCATTTACCCAGCTGCTGCTTCCATGGAGGCTTCTTATGGAAGGCCCTGAAAGGTGTGTTGAAATCCCAGTCCCACATGGAATTCATGTCATCTAAAGATATTCCCACTAAGGGTTCCTTAGACAATTCTAGCACACTGTTAATTTTCAAAGCATTTTAATTGGAAAGGGCTTCCTGAACTATCAAGCCCCAGACCCCTCTGTTACCACAAGCACCAGGTCATTCAGCACTATATCTTCTGAAATGGAAGTAGTGTCATAACGCTGTGGATCTAATGATGAAAACATCCTAATTGCCATCTTAAATTTATCTGTAGGCTACTTAATACATTGTTTCCTTTTTGAAAGACATTTCTATCACCTGTATTTTCCTTTACTCAAGTCTATTGATCCCCCATTCTGGTGTCCACCTCTCAGACCTCCTTTTTTAAATTTTGCTAGACTCCTCCTGCAAGAGCAGCCCAGTAAACAGTGAAATGGGAAGTCTGGGACTAATGGGGAGAGATTTTATCTTCTCTTCTTTCAGCACGGAGAGAGAGGGGTGAGCCTGGTAATGGGCATGGAGAGGCTGCAGCAGATTCCTCTGTTCCTCTGCCACCAGCACACTCCAGGACCACGGGCTGCCCTGCTCCCCAGGAGATAAGCATTCCACTGGCTGGGGAAGACAGCCTTCCAGGAACAACGGATTAAGCACGGACATCAGATCAGCCTGGCTCTCTGATGGCTGCTGCTCTGAGGAGGATGCTTTTGATGCAGGGAAAAGTTGTGCGCCTCAAGGCAGTGCACACAGCATGGGGAGTGCTGGGACAGCAGCTGAGGGAGGCAGCAGCTCAATTACTACCCGTTTGAGCAGGAGCCATCTGTGCTACTGCAAATCGTTGTCAGCAAAGGCCAAGTCCAGATGCATATGTCCAAACAGCTGAAGGAAACAGCAGCAATTATAGACCTGTGCAGGGCAGTAGAGCCTGGTGAAGAAGCAGAAAGGAGAAATGGGGTCCTCTTGAAACCTGGTCTTAGAGGAACTTCTGGCTGGCACTTGGGGTAATGTTGTCCCCTGTGCACCTGCATCTAACAGCTGGTTTCCCCACACACATCACTTGATTGGGTCCTTCCCCACCCTGATTTCCACCTCCCTGCATTTCTAGATGTCTCACAGATGAAGGCAGCATGCAGTCCATGCTCCCCCCGCCACCCCCACCTCCATCATTCCAAACACCCCCTACTCTTGAATTCCTTTTTTTCTGTGAACAGCATTTGGGGACACAGATTGACTGAAAGCTGTGATGCAGTATAAGCAATACCATAAATAGACTTCAAATGACCCAACAGGAGCCTGGTACCCCCTGAAGGATCAAAAACACTTTTCTCACTTCTTCGGCAGAAAAAAAAGAAGCCACCTGTTCTTGCATGCCTGCAGCAAACACTGCCTGATAAGGTTCTCCGCAAAAACTTCCCCATTCCCTTGCTCTGAAGCTTTCCTTCTCCTCATCTCCAGACCCTTTCCATGTACATATTTTCTCCACTAGCCTGGTGAAGGACAATGTCTCCCTCAGCACCTTGGATGTGCATTCCCTTCCCTTCTCTGCTGTGTCACTGGAGGTGGCTGTAGTCTTTTGGGGTTGCTTTGCTTTAGTGGAAGTAATACTCTCATCTTCCAAACTGCCCTTACCTTGTTTTATCTATTCTGTACACATGTTGCTTTCTAATAACAGTAGTGCAAGCCCAGTAGGAGATTTTTGTCATCCTTCAGGAGGTAGTTGATAAATGAGATTGGATGTTCAGTCACATCATGTAACAGCTGACCTGTAGGACCACTGGTGCCAGCGACTTCACCCTGGTCACACAAGCACAGTCATCATTTAACCCTGAGACTTTTTACACCTTCCTCATTATTATTGTGTAGCATTTCCTGTTCAGAGTAAGCTGTCATGTTAAAAGGGGAATGAAACCAGGCGTTTGGCATTTTCGGTGACCCTAAACCTGGCTGAACTCAGAAGAAATGCACTTTTCATTGCCCAGTTTCACGTGAGCATGTGGAAACTGGGTTTCAAGAAAGGACAATCCTTTCAATGCTTCTAACCCTTTCTTTGTTATTAAAATAAGAGATGATCCACTTCTTTCATCTTTTGTTCCTCTCCTGAAAGGAGGCATGAATTACAAAGTGCCTGGGGGAAAAGGCTGTCCAGAAAGGCTCTTTTTCTTTAGGTTTATACCTGAAACATCTAAAGGAAACTCAACACTATGGCTGGGACCCATCAAGCCTGCCAGGAAAGAAAAGCGATTGGCAGACAACACTGCACAGTCCAGATGATCCCATATTCCTGGGCTCAAATTCATGCCCTGTTTCAGAAGTTCAAGGGTATTGAGATCAGATGTTTTGATTAACCTCATTATATATAGAGGGACCATCTGCAACAGCTCAGATCTGGCTCCAAGCTTCTTCCAAGCCCAGGTTTGGGATTTTGATTTGAACATCTGCCTAACTCATTCAAACTCTGCCAGTGCAGAATGAAAGCATGGTGCAAGATACCAAGAATCCTTTCTTGAATCCAAACAGAGCTCAGCTTCTACTTCAAACTTCTAATTCTGGCTTGTCTTTCAGGTGTGCCCACCATCACATGACTCTCCTGTAAACCTCAGCCTCTCCCTTCCTATTTTACAGCTATCTGCCACATTAAGGAACCTCTCTGAATGCCTATTAAGAGAGTATATAAATCTGAAAAACAGGGAGTATTGATGCATCTGTGGACTGTCTCTACTTGCAAAGGTATGTGGCAAGGGATCCTTTCCAAAGCGGATGCAGAAGATCAACGGATTGAGCACACTCCTAGATTCCCTGTAGGTCTCACAGAGGCAAAACATTTCACAAACTGTGAGCAGCCATGACAAGAGACCTTTTCTCTTTCCTTTATTCCTAAAAAAAGAATTACGTCTCTGAAATCCCATTGACAGCCATTCTCCCTTAACAATCTGCTTGACTCAACACAGGCCATGCTCTTGAGACTTGTTAAGGGACGGGTGGGAAAGACATCTCTACACTGTTCTCTTCTTTCCTCCTTCCTTTAATCAAAGAAAGAAAACAGGAAAAGAAAATAAAAAATAAAAAAAGAAAAGAGAGAGAAGGAGGGGAACCAATAGCCCCCTCCTCCCTACTCCTTGGCTTTCTCCTCTATCTTCCTGGCTGTCAGTTGCTCTGACATTCCTTGCACGTAAGTGTTTTGCTTCAAAAGTTAGAAGAGAGGGAGAAAGAAACTGCATTGCACAGTCCCTGTTGATAAGGTTCAAAGCAGACAGAGATGCCTCAGAAGCACATGTGGTCTCTCCCTCTCTCCCTGTTACAAGAGAAAAAAGAAGAGCTAAATTCCATGGCAGACTTTTCTTTCTCCCGCTGCTGTTATCTTTCCTTGCACACAGCCTGGAGGTAGGGGGAAGATAGAAAATGTCCTGTTTACCTTACAGTTTCTCTCCACCCCCAACCCCTTTTGAAATGTCATCTCTAAACTGCTTTTGCACTCCCAATTTTTAATGGCATTTGAAAAAGAAAGAAAAAGTCTGGACATGTTTATCTGCCAGGCTGTTGTTACACACCTTCCCCTCCCCACTACACACTATTGTTTTAAAATTTCCCAGAAGCTAGGATAAGCCCAGCTGAGGTTACTCAAGGAAAAACCCTGTCAAAAGTCCTCCTCGCTGTTAATACTTCCCCAACCTTGTCATTATCTGACTTTCCCCTTCCTCTATCCCTTCATAAATCCCTCTTGTTTTCCCTCCCTGCTTAGCATTGGAGTAGTGAGGAAACACCACTAAGTTATCACTACATTACTCACTTGGGGAATCCAGCCAAGAATGCTTTGGCCTAACAAAATCATCACAGCCATCTGTCTGTCTGTTGTTCTGGAGGAGAAACAAGCACATGCATTTACTAAACAGAAAGAAACCCAAGAGCTATGAAAGTCAGAAACTAGCCACCAGAAACAGCAGTCACAGAGAATATTAAGATAGAGTTTCAGTCACTTCACTGGGATTTCAGATGAGCCTGGTGAGCTAAAAGCCCTCCCTTTATTGCCTTCAAAAGGGAATTAAAATATCTAAGAGACTGGTGTATGGAAGTCAGTAAAAGATGAAGTGCTCATCAGGCTGTCCTTTCACTTCCCATCTGTCTAAGAGGAGCATCAATTTGCTCAAGGTGGAGCATCCCCTGCAAAGGCACCTTAGGATGGGTCCAGCTGGTAAATGAGGTTCATTTATGTTTCTGGTGGATGTGGCTGGGACTCATGTGGGTACCTTAGGGTCTACAAGTGATCTGTATCTGCTCCTGCCTCTTCTGGAGCCTCTTCCCTCACAGGCGAGATATACAGATAATTTAGAGCTGGTCTTTGTAACTGTGACCAAGAAAAGCAGAAGCAAGGTTTTGACTGTCTCATCGCCCTAGGACTGCTGAGAGTAGAGGTTTAAGCCTTGTTGGAGCTGTTCATCAAAAGAGCACCTCTAAGTTTGCATCCTGCATGTGTTCTTGCATACTCTCCAGCTGTGCTTCTTCTGCACCTTTCAGCTGAAAAGGTGGCTGGAGGTAATAGCTGGTGCTTGAGTGAGGACTGAACATGAAGGGAGAGGAGGGATTTACCTCTGCAGTGAGTATCAGTATATTTATCTTTCTCTACTGCTGTTGCATCAACTGCCTAAGATTAGTTAACAACTCAGCAGTGGCATTTGAGGAGTACACAAAATGGTTATGTCAAAATATGCATGATAAAAAAGGCCCTTAGTGTTATCAGTGTTTACTAGGAAAAGCTGGCATGGGAGAAAAAAAAAAACCCTGACTTATCCCAGGCTGTTAAATACATCCAGATTGTCACTAAGTCCTTAATTTATACCAGATATTAAGTACTTTCCTTTGCAGTGAAAAATTCATGCTCTAGATGGAGAATATTTCCATGCACAGCCATGCAGTCACTCCAGGAGGGCACTAGAAGGTGCATGCTGCTTTTAGCCTATTGCATGGACAACAGAACAGGAAGGGAGGATTTTTGACTGAAAGCAATAAAATAGTCCCTCTTAGTGGTAGCTGGATTTGGTCCCAGTGCAGTGAAAAGCTCTTGCCTCCTTTCCCGGGTCTTTTCCTGCCAAAAGAGAAGAAACTAGGAAAACCCTGAAAAGTGAAGGCTCAGTCCAGCTTCTTCTTGGCCTGAATATCCAAACAGAGAAGAGCTCCACTCATTTAAAAGATAAGGGGTGTTGTTACTGTTGAGCTCTCTTCAAGTTCCTGTATTTCATCCGTGTGATGAAAGGCATCGCATGTGCTGGATGACATTTAATGTTTCCCTATCCCAAACCATCCTGGATATGCTGCCGAGGGATGACTTTACATCAAAAGTGGCTTCATATTGCTTCATGGAAGTCTTTGCAGGGAAAAGCACTGGCTGCTCTTCCCAACAGGTCAATTGATGCTTCATGAAGCTAAGTGGCCCCTGTCCATGACTATACCTTTGTCTGATTTGGTAGGGAAGATAGATCTGAACCATGAGTCCCCTCTCTGAGAGTTGATATCCATGGATGAGGCCCTTACAAATAGCCCAGGAGTGTGGCAGATCTGGATACTCTGGGATCTCTTTGTCCCCCCTACCCTGTGAACAGTCCTTGCTGTGGATGAACATTTCACTGCACCTTTCTCAGTTCTTGTGCCGGGGAGCATCCTGTCTTCTTCATGATTGTGTCTTCCTCATCACACTCAGCACACCACACTTCCCTGTTCACAGACACACGTGGTGCAGAGGAATTTCTCTGTGAATTACAGTCATCATGAAACAGAGTGTGTAAGTCATTTGCCCATGAGGGAAAGACATAGAGGGAAAAGAGAGACTGGTCTGTGCTGGGGCTGGCTCTCTGCAGCCTGTGGTGATAATTCTGCATTGCAGTGAGGGCATTTCACAGCCAGTGGAGCAATACCCCAAAGCAGCAGGATACCTGCATGGAATGTGAATCTGGAATAATTTTGTAGATGCCTCCATCACTTTTTAGTTCGTAGGCACAACAGCGCAGATGCAAACTTCAGACTGGTAATGGAGCAGTTTGGGAACACCTATATAAGTTACAATTCAGGATCTAGTTCCCCAAGTGCTCATTTCAGACTCTGTTGCTGTAAAAGAAGCATTTGGGGTAGAAAACAACTTACTGCAGAATAATAAAAGCGGGAGACTTGGACTTTATCATCTGTTCTGAAGAATGTGAGTTCACTTACCAAACAGAGAAATAGCAATAAACTTCCCAGTAGGTAAAAGCAAACCCATGCTGGTTACCACTGTATATTCACAGCAAGCCTCACCTAGCCTATCTTGCCTGTTGGTATTAGATCAGCCTGTTCTGCAAGTCACCTGCTTTTGAAGCCAAAAAACTAAAGTTCTTACCCATCACATTTGAAGCAGACATTTCAAAGTTAAACATCTAGTCTGTTTTCAATTTTTCCTTCAAATACCAGAAGTGATTGCACCACATTATGGACTAATCACCTGTCAAATTTAATTTCTTAAGCTGAGACTGCTTTAGAGCAAAGTGAATGAAAAGAAAAAAATACCCTGTCCAAACCCACTAAATTATTATTTTTATGCTTGTATAGTTACCTAGAAATGGGAGCTTTTCCCTAACCTTTTGGTTTAACTGTATGGCAAATACATTACTGTCAGACTAGGGCATTATATGCAAAATTTGATCTTCCAATAAGTCTTCATCTTTAAACTGTAATGAACTGAATTTCGTTAAAGTAGCACTAGGTCTAGCAAGGAGCAAAGTCCTTTTCTGTACTTATTACTGAAGATCAAACACAGACCTTCATCTTCTCCTACAGCAAGTGTCTGTAATATCTGTTGGAACAAGGCTTTGCACTTTATATACATTGTGGCCCACCTGAAGGTCTCAGAAATGTACAGGTTTATTAATGGTCTTTGATCCTAGGAAGGGGTCCCACTGATTTGTCTGTGTGCTGTCCACTATAGGATGATAACCATCACTGACACAGAGAAAACTGTGGCCTCTGTGTGAATTTTGCTGCAAACCTAAAACCAATCTCAAAACCAGGCTCACATCCCCCACCACTTTGGAGTGTAGACCTCAAATTTGACAGGAGGTTCTCGCAAGGGAATGGTCTGATGCAAATTCACACACATTCAGAAAAATCTCAGAGAAGTATTAGTGTGCAAATCTTTGACAGGAATGTCTTGTGGTTCTGCTGCTAAAATAGCTAAAATCTGGGGTTTAGCTTGGCCCTTAGACTGGAAAAGGGAGGACAAGGATCAAGAAAAAGCAGAGCCCTCGAGGAGCTGGGTGGCAGAAAAGGAACCTAAAGCTGTCCAAGGAAACCTTTATTGAAACAGGAGAGCAATAACAGCAGAGGCTCCCAGTAGAGATGATAACCCTACTGCTGTCAATAACTATGATATCTTTGGGGCAGGGAATCTGTGCAAGGAATCTAAAATTTACAACTTTCCCAATTAGCGAGGTAGGTATCAAAGGTTTTTTATTTGTTTGTTTCTTAAAGCTACTTAAGAAAACACAATACAATGCTAGAAAATTACTTGGGTGGAAACATCACTATCTAAAAAAAAGTTATTTTGGACAAATGCCAAAAAGAGAGGCAAACAAAAATTAAGATTGTCTGTGAACCAGTATAAAATGTTTGAAGTAACTATAATCATTCTTGATGTATTATCAGAGAGACCAAGTCCAGCTCTGATCTGCTAGTGTTTTTCATCTGCAGTTCCCTACATGCTTTATAGCCTCCCTCTGCCTCCTTTCTTATAGGAAAGCAGAGAAATTTGTTATGGCTGAGTGCCTCGGGTCACACAGCCAGCCAGTGACTGGCAGAGATACCATGTCTGCTACCTCCCAGAAGCAGTCTAATTTATTGATTTTCCTCGTGTAGGTGTAGACTGTTGCTAATGAGAAGAAAGAACAGTGAACAAAAAGGATTCGCAGCTGCCACCACCTACCTGAAATGTCCATCCAATTTTGTCAATTGGTGATCTTCGCCAAAGTCTCTCTCCTTTCCACCTTGCATACCCTGGTTGGCTCAGTCCTCTCTCCTCGCCAGTGATTTCACTGCCCTACATTGTGCTGAGGATCGTATCAACCGTTTCTCTAGCCAGAGGTGGAAATATTTATTGGGGAACAGGGTGAGTGTTTCTGAAATGATAAGAAAACTTGTGAAAAATGTAGTTATTTATGGAAACTATCATCAGTAAACAAGTTAACAGCCAACAGCCCAATTTCTAGCTAAGCCATATCAACATGGCCTTCAAGAAAGGCTTGAGGAAATTTTACCAAGCTTCCTCAAACTTTTTAAGTGATAACACAGTCGTTTTACAGCACACACATAAATTCATGCACAGTGAGATGAAAGAAAAGTTTTGCTCTCATGTTGGCATAGCAGAGCAAATGGCCAGGAATTCTGCTGAAGTCTATGCTGAACCCACACTTTTCCTGGGTTCATGTTGCTTTTGTGTGCAGCAAATCAGCACCGGGGAGATGAAGGAGGGAAACATTACTAGCCCCTCCTCCAGTGCTCTGAAAACTCCCTTCTCAGAGTCTGCAAAGAGTCTTTTAAAGGGGCTGGAGTGAGTTCAACTGGTAAAGTGAAGAATGGTGCCTACTCATTCATCTGTCCATTCAGGTCTGACACCCTTGTGGAAGCCAGTATAGTTTTCATGTGTAGGAATTGGTGATGGTTCTTAGGGCTTTGAGCACCTTATTGTGGCAGGATTTGAGATGGAAGGGTTGCAATAGTAAGTGGGTGATGGTGAAACAGAACATGCCCACAAAAAAATGTGACCATTCTCCTCTACCTACTCTCCCCCTTTTCTATTTCAATACACACAAGCACCCATGTTAATAGAGCTGACTTCAGAAAGGCAGCAATCACAACAAGCATGAAGGTCTGGGTATTAGTCTGGAAATAATATGAATAATAGTCTTGGGAGAATTCTTGCCTGCTATCCTTGCCTCTCTAGGGAATTAGTGCTCCTCTTACAGATTGGTTACACCACTGAACTTGTTTACCCTCTCTGTTACATATCCATTCAAGCCTCTGTGGCTCTGCAGTCCTCTCCATGAGCCTCATCTTCAGGGCAAACCCCAGGCACCTCCTGAATTCACATCCAGAGCCAGTTTGGTGCTCCTCTGATCTTTGCACCACACTGTTCTTAGGAAGGAAACCTGGGTCACAGGTTGTGCAGAAGGCACATTTTCTTTTGGTAGGTCTCCAAACAGTCAGGGATGTAGGTCTCACTGCAGGAGATACCTGTCCCTCCTGATGTGGACACAGCAAGTGCCTATTTTCTGTTGGCTGGGTGCCTCTGCAGGTTTAGAGCCAGACAGTGGGAAACATGAGATAATGGGAGCAAGAGTGGAATTTGCACTGGTTGAATCCAGCCCATTTAATGTGTCCACAGAAACTCTATTTTTTTCAAAAGAGATACAGAAAACAAGGGATGATGCTTCATTGTTCTGCACATTACTGGCAAGAGAAATGGAAAATATTCTAAGTCAAGCCAAGAGCTGCTCAAAAGTTTTGGGACTAGGGAGATGTAAAAGTTGTCTGCCAGCTGCCTTATTCCTTCTTCCTGCCTTTTAGTCAAAGGATGGGGCTTATTGTGCAACCAACAACTGGATGCCTTACCTGCACCTCCTGCTCCCAGCCATGCACTGCAGTCCTTGCCTCTGCACAACACTGAGCCTCCCATAAGCTGCCCTGGGGAACTAAACAGGCAGAGAGTTATTCACTCCTTCTGTGGGGTTGTTTCTGTTGCACTGAGCTTGAACATATCCCCCCATAAATCAATAGGCTGCAGGGAGGTCTCTGATCTGTGTGTGTGTGTGTGTTTGCGTGTGTGTGTGTGTGTGTGATAACCCTCTTAAGTCCCCATGATTCCTCTGAGTAGTCCATCCTGTTAAAGTGGCTGAGCGTTAGGTTGAAAGGCAGAAAATAAAACAACCTTTAAGCCAGTGGCTTAAAATATTTCAAGCTCCCATGTATAGAATCATTAAGGTCAGAAAAGACTTTCAGAACCCACTTATTCACCTCTGTAGGAAAACTGATTCTCAAAAGTCTGGTGTAAAAGAAAAGGGAGGATGGAGATCCTCTTTATATGAACATAGGCATCCTGCTTGAGAGTTACAGAAACAACCATTAGCTTCACAGCCTGGTTTGTTTGTGTCGTTCTTTGAGAGGAGAGAGCCCCAAGGAAGCATCTTTATTTAGAGGGCTCCAGTGAGACATTCTTTATGAGCAAAGAGGAGCAACAGGCCGGTGACCAGGGAACCAGCTGCCCTGCTCATGCTAGCGCTGTAGTTAGGTCTGACTGAGTCTTGTGTGGGAAGGAAGGCTCCTGGGTCATGTGAGAAGCGTTTGGGAAAAGTTTCCACAAATACACTGCAATGAATAACCTCCTGCTAGATTGTGAATGACTGATGGGGGTGAGGAGACTCAGACATTTAAGTTGATACCTAATAGGTCTTTCCCGCCTCTGATTTCTATGATGTGCTGTACACAAAGCAACAAGCAGCAGCTAAAATCAATGCACAGCCAGAGCCAAGTGGAGAGGTTTTAATCAATCTGAGAAGCCGTTTATTGTGAGGATCCAACAAAGCGACAGAGATTATCATTACTACACGTGAAACAGGGACATGGAAAGCAAAAAGGAAGCATTGAGCTCCTATTTTGTGGGGACTGAAAATTGCACCTATTGCCTCTGTCTTGGACTTAATAGTGGCATAGCAAGAGCGAATAACTTGGGCAGGGGTGTGGAGAGAGGAGATGATTAAGTCCCAGCTACTGATCTATGCTGGGCTTAGAACAGGAACAGCTTTTGCCTACCTATTCTTGGGAAGAAGAGGAGAGCTTAGCCCCTAAAATAAATGATGTTTTCCACTGACACATCTGAGTGAAACATTGAGGAGCTTTAACAGACTGGCTTGTGATCGAAGGGACAGTCTGTATAAAGGCAGATATTTGGGATATTGAGAAAACAGTAAATAAATATCCTTCATATCTATCTATTCGCAACTGAGAACTGGTCATTTCTCTTTCCCTCAGCAGAGTTTTAAGAGAATGGAGGTTCAAGACCACAGTATTTGTTACATGGTGCAGAGATGGGTGCTGTGCTCTCTGAATGCTCCTGCCCATGGAGGAAAGTCATCTCTGACTCCAGAAAGGGGATCCTGTCTTTGTTTCTTGGTCCATACTAGATGCCCTGGTTTAAGCACTTCTAGCAGACTTAAAATTCAAATTGGATTCAACTTCAGAGTCTGGGTCTGTTTTCTTCTGAATGTAAAACAATAGTGGGCCCTGGGCTCAGGTGAGAGCAATTGCTGTGTTGTGTTGGTTGTGACTGAAGTAGCCCTGATGTTCAACAGCTGTAACTGTAGTTCATAAGTGATGGCCTCATAAAGTATAGTGGTGCCTCTCAACATGATTACCAAGTAGACAGTAATTAAACTTCAGCAATTTCAGGAACACAATAATAATTATCATTACACAATATTTGGAGGGGTTGTAGAGGTAACAGAAGGAATTACATAATCTAATAGACCTTTGCAAGACCTTTTCTGTTTTCATCTTCTTTGATGTTTTGAATGTAAAGACTGAGCAGAACCATCACTCCAAGCAGTAAGGAAAAATGCACATTATAGCAGATGTTCAGAGCTGCCCAGAAGACGGGAGGAAAATGCAGACTTAGCTTAATTCTCAATACCACCAGGAGACACCCATGGTTCCTGCACCCTCCCTGGCTCACAGTTACTCCAGACATTTCACTCTGTCTTGTGAGGACACCAAAGTTCTGCCTTCTTGCGGCCATACCCAGCTCCGGATCACAGCTGATGAAGTGGTTGCACAGGTAAAGCAACACTGAACAACATTAAACATATGGCAAGGCCCAAAAAGATTGGGCACACTAGTGATTCTGGATCTTGCCTTTTCATCCCTTTTGGCAAAGATCAAAGCAGATTCAGGGCTTTTTCACCACCCTGCTCCCCCTTTCCAGAACGCTGCTGTCCCAACACAGCCTCTTCAGCTGTTCTGAAGCTGCCTTGCTGCAGCTGGCAATTACAATATTACTGGTATCCAAGACATCTTGTCGAAAAGCTCATGTGGACATGGCTGTGGGGCAGAGCCATCTTTCAGTGACTACTTTCTGGTCTGCCTTACTGCAGACCAGGATCTTAATTCCCTGCACACAAACTGGTTGAAAAAGCCATGACTGAATCCCTTTTCATGAAATACCATATAATACACTTCAACAAGAGCCTTTTTTTTTTTTTTTTTTTTGCTGCTCTTCAGCCATGTCTTCATTTACATCAGCATGTATGCATTTTGCATCTCCATTTTCATTCCAAAACTTTCTGTGCTGTGGCCATGAGAAATAAACAGGCAGAAGAAGCACCTAAGAGCTGTAGAGAGGTGAAAACCCAAACAAAACAGCACAATCATTAATCTCTCTTTAATGTATCTTTTCCCCCTTCCCGCCACATAAGAGGAGATGATGGGGGCTGGCAAGGGGGAGGGACGATCCCAGCAGAACAACCTAACTATAAAAATATGAGTGCAGTTGCTAAAAGCCCAATCTATTTTCAAATGATGTGCTCTAATGGAATGTTGCTGTACATCTTTTGATGAGACAGGAGTCTATTTAAAAAGACAGGAGCTTTCGAATGTGCTTTTAAACCCCGTCTGTCAATTAGAACAACATCAAGGGTTCAGTGGCTGGGAAAAAAGATGACAGTAATGAAAATCTGGGAGGGCAGCAGAAGAAAAGAAAGATAAAGACAAAAAAAGGTATGTGGGGAGGGGAAAAAGACAAGAGGAAAAGAAAGAAAGCACTGTTACAAAAAAAAAAAAAAAGAAAGAAATGGGAAGTGAAAGTAGGGCAGAATAAAGATTTATAAAGAATAGGGAAGAATAAAGATTCATGAAACAAGATTGCACTCTTTTACCCCCAAAATTATATATTCATTCATAGCCAAGAAGAATACTGAGTGCAAAGAAAGCAGAAAATGGAATGCCTCTTAAAATCTGATTCCCTGCATTACTCAGCATCTCTAAATAAGAGAGAAGAAAATGGTGCTCAACCTTTCCCTGGACGGATCCCAAGCTGGAAGCTCTCCCTGCAGCTCTGCCACAGACATGCACAAATATAGGAAGATAATCTAATCTTTGAGAGACAGTAAAGCAAGGATGGCTCTAGGAAAAAGTCCCATGAGGAAATTTATAATTGGTATCAAGTGCAGGATGGAGAAAGTAATAAATAAGTCACTGGGCCACAAAGTGAACACATGAGGAAAGCAAACACTGGGCTGGGTCATCCCCAAGGGAATAGTAGCTCACCTGTGCACAGGAGGGATCAGGCAAGGTGAAGGTGTAGGTGGGTACAGTGCAGAGACCAGGGGCATGACATCTCTGGGTGTGAGGGTGTCACTACTGCCATGCTAAGGGTGCCTTTTGAATGAGTTTGACCACGCAACTCCATTCACCAAAATTATGCAAGACTCGGAGGTCTAAATTCTGTCATAAAAGTCAGTCATAGTGTTTCTGTGCCTCAGTTCCCTTTTTTGCAGGCAACCCTGCCATGCAGGGTCTCGTGATGCTCACCTCTAGCAGTGGAGGTACCACGCAGTAGGTGCTTGAGGCAACTGTTTCCTGCAGGAGGAGCCAAGGTTTTGGCAGAACAAGTTGTGGTTCACACCCTTTGCACTGTAAAGAACAGATGCGCTTGCCAAGAAACCATCCTGAGCTCTCACTCATATAGTTGGGATTTAGAGACTTCTGCTTAGTTAGTTTCTACAACTACATATTGTTTATGGCCTCTGTTGCAGTGAGCCTTAAAAAGTCGCAACATTTAACATATCCAGCTCCTCAAGAAACTAAATAAATCCTTTTCATCAGTCCCCTATGTTGCTTGTGGAGCTGTTCATAAAAGCCAGGGCACTATGTCTCCAGGTTTAATTGCAGGCACTCACTCAGGTTACAGCAGACCATGATCGCAGTGCACGAAGCCATGGGCAGGGTTAATACTACAGCTGGATGCCTTGCAGGAGCCCACAGGCATCCTGGGCTGTGCTGGCACTGGCTGTACAAAGGTACAACCAAAGGGTGGAGATAAGTTAAACCTGCGTGACGAGGAATCCTCTCTCCAGATTAGACCCAAGTGAATATACACACCTTAATGAGGAAAACTGGAGGTTTTCAGTGTCTTTTTCTCACACTGTTTGAAGAAAGGGACATGCAATCTCTCTCTCGTGTGCTCTCCCTCTGTGGCAACGTAATTAGGCAGAGTAATCTGCAGGGAGAGGTAAGAAAAGCAGTGGGCTACCTTGAAATACTTCATATTTTTGCAGCAGCTGCTTATATATGGCAACTTGTTGCCTTTGCTGGTAACTTTCTTATATAGCTCCGTCCTATTTCTGGACAAAATAGAGCTTGTTCAGCCAAGAAAACACTTTACAAATATCAGCCATGCAAAGATATTAATTGGTGATAAATACTGGAGCTGTGGTTTTCCAAGTCAGACAAGGGAATCAAGAGCCCCAAAGGCTCTTTTACCTAGCTCCCTCAGGCATCACTCCATATATATAACAAAAATACTACAGGGAAACAATTAATGGCAGAGCTGGCTGCTTCAGGAAATTCACAGTCACAAAAATATGAACCTCTTATCAGACCTTGGCACCCACAGGCATTATTTTAAGTTCACTGAAGGTTGCGTTGTCAGCCCTTATTTTCCAAGGTAGATGTTATAGATTGGGAAAAATGAGCTCCCTTGCATAGAGGCCAGTCTGTATTCACTGTCTCTGCAGCAGAAGGGCCAGTGTCCCCATCCCTTAAGGACCAGGCTCTTCCTCTCTGTGTAAGTGGAGGCACGGGACACAGCCAGCGCTGGGAGTGCAAAGAGAGTTTGGTGTGGGGCACAGCATCACACCAAAGCTTCCATTTGTGCTGAGCTCAGGTGGCATCAAACCAGGAACCATGTTTGGGGGGGCAATGCTTTGGGTTTGGGGGATTCTGGTGAGCTGGGGTCCCTCTCTGTCTGAGCTTGCCAGCCCCACTTTCGTTCCCACAGAGACACCCAAACTGCCCATGCTTCCACACCTTCCCTGTGCAGCTAAGATAATATCCTTCCCTCTTTGGAGAATAAATGCATTACAGAGTGTGAGGTGCTTGGATACTGTGGAAAAGAGGTCTGTGTAAGCACCTCTGTGGAGCAGCTATGTTTAAGCAGTCACCACTCAGATCTTCAGTCATCATTACCCAGAGAAACCAGCTGTTCTTCTGCTATTTATGATCTCCCCCTTAAATCTACCCTCCCTATGACTCAACCCACAGGCTTTAAAGTGTGCAGTGTATTGACATTTATATAGTACATTTCATACACTTCCTCTCAAAGCTTTTTACAAAGCCATGAATTACATACCTGTCACCCACTGAATTCATTCATCCAAAAAAGAAGCAGTCATTACGCACTCAGCAATAAGCCTCATAACACTACCCGCCATTGAGTTTGTATATGTGTGCACCAAAGAGATAAAGTTACTTTAATGCCATCTCTGCTATTAATGCAACAGAGAGCAAGGGAGGGGAAGGACAAGGAGAGGGGGAGTAAATGATGGGTAGGAGGGTCTAGGTCTGTCTCCATACCTAGATGTAGAGATGCAGCATATATTAACTGCGCAAGAGGCTGCAGCTGCAGGAAGTGAGTAGCAAGGTGCCTTCATCCCCATCTGTAGGGGAGATATTAAAACAATAGAATGCTTTATATTTGTTTTACTCCTTTCATTCTGGGATCTCAAAGTGCTTTTTAGATATTAATTAATTCTCACTAAAGGAAAAAAAAATTAAAAAGGACAGCAGCACCACCACAATTTTGGAGCAGTCCTCGGTTTTGAGAAGGAGGCACTGACAGGTTTGCAAACTTTCACTAGGCTGCAGAAAGAATTAGTGGCAGAAATAAACCCTGCCATCTTGATTCCCTCTCACTGGTCCGCCTCATAGACTTACTTCCTTTTCATCTACTCCTATCAACCCTGCTTCTTTTTAATCAGTATTCCAGCGGGATGGCTTTTACTGCTGAGGAAAGACTGCCTTAACTTTTGTCTCAATGAGCCAAGCATATGCACAGCATCTAATTAATATCTCTGGACTTGATTGCAAGCAGAAAAAAAAATACTTCCTCCATATTCCAGTGATTTTAGGATGCATTTTCCACTAAGCCCATCTGTGTTGAGAGGGACTGGCAGGGACCAGTTCAAAGCCAAAAAGACTGAACTCAATCTGCCGTATGCTCCACAAGTCCTGAATTTCCCCTGAAAAGAATAAACCCTGTGGTGAGCTATTCTTCAGCCAATTTTTACCCAAACATTAACCCTAATTCCTCCTCCTCATACTGTGCCACAATGACATTATTGGTTGTAGGATTCAATGTACTTAGATTTTGTTAGTCAAAAGCCTTTCTCAAACCTCAGTGGAAAAGGGTTACCCATGCCCAGAGCAGGTGAACAAGTTGGGAAGGGATCACAGCATGAATCAGGTCTTAAGAGATTTACTTCATTGATGGATTGAAACTGAACTGTTACAAAGTGTCAGCTCCTGGTCTCACTTGAACTCTCCAATTCCAGAAGAATTCAAAAGCAGGGCTAAATGAGAGAAGTCAGTAAACTGGGGAAAGCAGCTAAATTGGTTTTTTGATTCATTTTGCCACTCCAAATCTGGCTATTGTAAGAGGAGGTCCCTCTTCAACCCCCAGACATCCCAAGTGCATGAAAGGTGTTGCTCAAGAAGAAGAAAGAACAGCAAATCAAGTATGGGAAAAGAAATGCTCTCTTGTTGAAGGCTGTCACCATCCTTATCTTTCCTATTCAAAGAGAAGCCAAGAGGAAAATGCTCTCTTTTCTTTCCTGATGCCACCATCAGGTGGTATTTCAGATTCACTTCCAATAGATTAATTTCATTTTAGAAGTGTGGGAAGAGATTCATCTTCACAAAAAAAAAAAAAAACAACCAGTTTTAAGAAATCCTGAAAAATCACCATCAAAATATGTTCAGCTCATGGTTTCCAGTCCATAAACCACTTATTGGACTCTTCTGTCAGTGGTTGGAAAGAATGAGCCCATGTCAACAATGGATGCTCATGAAAACTGTATCTTTGCCTGACTCCTGCTCAAGTCTCTTACCAATTCCTGCAGTGACCAACAATGCAAGTCATCCAGATTATCAAATGGCTGTAAAAATTTCTAGTCAGGAATGAAGTAACCAAAAAAGCAATTCTGGTTTGCGTTTTCTGAGTGTCTCCTTGCTCAGTACACAACCTGCCAGGCACTGTCCCAGCTCTGACAGCTCCAGGTGACACCACCACTCAGTCTATATTAAAGCACTTATGATGAGTGGGTAGACAGACAACTCAGTAAATGGTGAGACACACAGACAGAGAATACACGGATCCTTATTTGCACCCCATCAAGTGTATCATTGCCTGCAGTGTGGTATCATCACTCATTTCTAAGGGGTTTCCGTTCCCTATGAGAGGCAGATGAAGCAAGTGCAGTTCATTTGAGGCCTGGCTGTGGTATGCATGGATACAGATTGTGTACAGTTGCACTGATGACAAACCCCTTGTAGGGAAATATCCTGCCACACTGGGGATGACTCAAGCTCAGAGTTTGTAAATCCATTTGTAAACAGTGTGTGGTTTAGCAACTACAGCCTCTTTCTAAAGGCAAGCCATTAATTTATTAGAATTAACATAACTTAAACACACCTCCCTGTGTTCCTTTCTTCTAAGCTCTGGCCATAGCACTGAACATTGCCACACTTACATGCAGAGTGTGCTTACAAGGCTAGGAAACTCATCTTGGAATCAAACATGTCAGTGACCACTCGCCCCCTCTTCAAAACCCAAAGGCCCCAGGGAACAGGCAGGATCCGAATCACTGACCCTCATGTAACATTCAAAAGCAACAGCAACCTGTCTGGAGAAAAAGCTTCCCTCTGACTGCATCAGCTAAAAAACACAAACACAGAATTGTTTTTGCCTCTGTTTTCACAAAATCACACTTCTCAATGGGGTTTAAATATGTTCTCTCTATTGGAGGTACATTCAAAAATCCCTCTACAAATGGTAAAATAGAATATAAAACAACAAAAAGGGCACTGCTTTATGTCTAGCTAGATTGTAGTTATTATGAAAAAATATATTTTACATTTCTTTAGTAAATTCCACAGCAAAGCATTTAGCAGCCTACTGCTGAGATTTTAAAAGCAATATGTTGGATTATATGCCTAAACCCTACTAATTTAAATGAAAAATACATTTACATCTCCTACATATTCCATCTCTCCCTCCCCAGCACGCATACTTGCACAGTCTTGCGTGCACACAGAAATCCCTTTGGCCATGCAGTGGTTTCTGTGGTGGAACTGCTGAGCTGATTATTTAGAAAGTCAACTCATCACTCTCAACTGGCAGTCAAGAACGAGACCTCACACTGGAAATGAAGGAAAAATTGGAGAGGAAAAACTTTCTATTCACAGGGTGTGGACAGAAGACCTATCAGCCATGTCCAAGAAAGGACACCACAATTTCTTGGAGAGTCAGGATGCTCAGGGCATTCAATTTTACATCTTATTAAAGGTAACTCCTAGAGAGAAGGACTCTTCATCCTCTGCCTGGCCCCTCATCTCAGCCATGACCAGAATTTCAGCTGTTATATCTGTGGATTGTGGCACTGGGGCATTCCCAAAGCCTGTTTCACATTTCAGACCCTGTTAATCCTACCTGTAAGTACACTGTGTATCAAGTGTGTTACAAAGGAAAAAGCTGCTGCATGAGGCACGGTGTGTTGCAGATGAGGGCAGAGGCGGATGAAAATTGTAGGAAATTTAAACCTAGTTCCAGTTCACAGTGATGTCAAACCACGGGAAATGAAAGCAGAAAGTGGAGATTTATGAAAAAAGTGGCAGTAGTCATTACTATGTGTGCAGTATTGATTGAAGAAGATCGTGTTGCCCCCAAATCGAAATGGCTTTTACGTGTTTGGGCCCATCCTGACAAAAACACTTTCTTCTCTGTTGACGAGGCCATGTTGCCATGGAGATGCAGGGCTGGATGCTTGGCAAAAGCACGTTTCGATAAGGCAGGTCTAATGGATATATTTTCACAACATTCACAGTCCTTTCCTGCTCATTTTCTCCTGAGCAGACTTGTCCACTTCTTCCATTTTGCCACTTGATGAAAAAATATCTTTTTAATCTTTTAATTTAGCTTAGATTTCCCTCCCTCCAGCACCAGAGCTTGCCAATTAAACTACTTATCTGAGATGCTCCACACCAAGGCCAAGTGCTGGCTTTTCATTATCAGGTTGGGTGGCTTGTTTTCACCCTCCCTCCTCCATGTCTGAACCTCTTTCCTGCTTGCTGTATGTTATAGATGTTACAATACAAGATGTGAATTTCTAGTTTCATGCTAGTAGAAGAGACCATAAGTTCATCTTTTCTTTAAGGAAGCCCTTCTGAAGTCCTTAGGACCACAAAGCAATATTGTGTTGGCTGGTACATGTCCCAGAGCATATGCTGATGCTCTCCAGGCCAAAAAACCATGGGTGCTAATACAGAGTCACCTAGAAGAGAGGCAGAGTTCAGGTAAATGTTTTTAATTCTAGGTGTCTTTTTTTTTTCTTTTTACTGTAAGCAAATGCAAGTTTCTTTTAAACGAATATGAATAAAAGAGCAATATCCATGATTACACAGGTACACAAATACAAACATTCCTACACACAGATAAGTTGTTTCACATCCAGTTCCATTTGAACATCTTTTCCTGGTTCTTTCATTTGGAGTAACTTTGAACGGTCTTCTGGAATCTGTTTGATTTTCTTTAGCAGGAATAGCCAACGGGCATATTGACTAGAAGGGATGTTCACAGAAACATCCTATGAATGGAATGGAAAGAACAGTTTGAAGGAATATTTTCAGCCAGTGAATTGAAGAAATATATATTCATGCCACAAAATGCATTTATGCCATGTGGCCTCTGTGACCAATTAAAACTAGTCAATTCCCTTTGGTTTGGGGATACTCTTAATGAACTTCTCCAAAAAAAAAAAAAAAAGCACACCAAGAAGTATTTGCATCAGCAAACAATTTCAAACAACCAATTAACTGGAGAAATCAACACTGCAAGCATAGAAAATTCACAAACAGAAAAAGAGGCAAAATTCATCCAATAAATTATTCATCATGAATTATTCGTCTGGTTTCCTTTAGATCTGGTGTAAGTTATTACTAATTAGTTATGGATACCTTTACCTACTAGGTCAGACTTGGTTGGGAAGGGGAGGAAAACCATTATCTCCAGCAGTGATTAAAAGGCAGCTCCCAGGAGCTGGTAACTCGAATCTTGCATCACCAAGTGACTCTTACAAGCTCTCTTGTTCCAGCTGACAATAACACAGCCTGATTTTCAATGGTGACAGTCATCAAAGAGCGTATTCATCTTTTTCCCCTCGAGTCAGGGCCAAGGCACGCTGTTGGGTCAATATTTTGGAGGCGTCATTGTTCAGCACATTCAGACAGTGCCCAAAGGACTGCAGACACCAGGGCTGTCACTCAGACGTGTTACAAAGATTGGGATGTTTCTTTGTCCTTTTGTACATGCCAGTGGTCTTGGAAAAAGAAAAGAAGAAATGAGATTTAGTATCATAGGATTCCTTGTTTCTTTGGCTTTGCCTCTGTCTGGGCTGTATGTCATATAATAGGGCTTTGGCCCAGGACGTGGGCTGTGAGATGTGAGGCAAATGGAGTAAGGGAATAATCATCCAATAAGCAAATTCATTTCATCTCCTCATGCTTCAATTTTGCCATCCACAAGACACTGCTAATGATACTTCCCCTGCTCTAAGATCTTTGGATGCAAAAACCCAGCATTAACTCTTTATAAAGGCTAATCCTCTTTGTCTGCTTTAACCACAGAAGCATGCAAAGCTCAGTGTTAGATGTGCTTCTGCAGTGCAGAGAAGCTATAATTGGGAGCTCAGAAAGGTACAGGGGAGAAGGGACAAAGACAGCCAGAAGCACAGAACTGCTTCGGTAGGAGGAGACACCAAGTAGGATCCTGTGGATCCTGAGGAAGGGATGTGATGCAGTCTACGGGCCCACGAGTGGTAGGAGAGCCGTGGAGCAGGAGCACTTTTTCACAGTGTTGCATAATATAGGAATGATTTGTTAGCAGATTTAAAACACGTAAAACACAGTCCTTTCCACACCACTCCTAGTCACTCTGGGATTGTACCCAAGGGCTTGTTATCACCACAGATGGAACTGGTTTTTAGCAATATCCCTGACTAATCTACTGACTCTAAGGAGAACCAACAGACTCCTTCACCACCCTTAGGATAACTGTGAAGTTTTGCAAGGCTTTGAAGACCTGTGCACAGTTCTGTCCTAAACACCAGAAGTTTGTAGCCACACATATATGCCTGAGTATGCCCCGGGTGCGAAGATACAACCAAGACAGAGAAGGTACTCTATTAACAGGACACCTGCAAATACAGCTACATACATCGAACAGATGAGCACATGGTTTACTCTGGTTACCTTGCTCATCTGAATACAGGGTGGGGGATCAGAAAGGAGGTGGTCCAACTACACTGAATGACTTCATTGTAGATTTTCTCTGTGGAGTTTTCACATGGTCACGCTTCATTGATAAAATGAGTCCCAGGAAGGTTTATTCATTTTACTGCTTATTGTTTTCTCTAACAGGTGCAATCACTATAATTAGGTCTGTACAACAGCATTTTCTTGTTACTCAAATTCCTTCTGTCTCTCAGATGCTCCTGGCTATAGCACTACAGTGGCTGCTGCTTAGAGAATAAGTGAAAATGAGTTGTTTTCTTTCCCTCCTTTTTCTTCATTCATCCATATTAAGCCAAGAAAAACACAACCTCCATCTCACACAGATCATTTCCTCCTTGTCTTCCTCAGGCTCAACCAGAGATGTTACCAAATGCCCTCTGATACTGGCATCTCCCTTGAAAACACAGCACAGACTGACACAAGGGACAGATCCAAGCAACAAAGTAGAGTGTAGCTAGCATAAGATGGGAAGGAAAACCAAGGCTGTCCCTGGAGAGTTACTCTTTGCCCCCAGTTTTGGACAGAGGGTAGCCAGGCAGCTCCAGGCAGCCAAAAGAAGCACAGAAGTGAGTGTATCCCTTAGGGGTCCTGCAGGAGCATTGTTGGGGAAAGATTGAAATCCAACAGTTGAACAGGTGTCCATTACATCTTTTCCTGCTTTAGAGCCTCTCTTTCTTTCCTTACAATTTAATGCACACAAATATATAACCCATCAGGCAAGCAGTGTAAAAACAGGCAGGGCCTGCTTCAGATGTTCAAGAATGTCTTGATGCATCCAGTTTAACTAGGAAAAAACTATCTTTTGAGGACCCATCAAACCAATGCCTTCCCCCTCAGAAAACAGTAAGCTGGCCTAGAAAACAAGGGAAAACACGTCTCTGTTGGCACTGTACAGAAGTGGGATATTTTCCTTGTCATTTTCTTGCCTCATCATATGACATGCCAAAAAATGTAAATTCAAATAGTGCTTTGGAGTGGGGTCTTTCTGGAATGATGGGGTTGCATTTTGGCAGAAGCCTCAAAGCCTTGTTTGAGGCCGGTTTGAGGCTACAAGAAGCAACATCGCACTGAGAAAATGAGGCTCTCAGGATAACAACTCAGGGGATGTGTGCTGCTTTCAGTCAATCAAGCCCAAACTCAGCCACAGAGTAATCAAGTTCAATTCAACTGACTTCTGTGTTATTATTGTTATTATTTATCACTTGAATTACTGGAGCACCTTGAGGAGGCAACTGAAATGAGAGCAGAGAGACCTGCTGCTGTACAAAGATATAATGAGAGCATGGCAGTCGGGGTGAGCACACCAGCTGAGGAGAAGAGGTTGGCAGCAAGCAGAAGAGAAATGGGGTTGCGATTAGGCATTTGCAATGTTAGCCTGGTGGCTCTGTGGAGAAGATCCTGTACCCTGATTTCAGACAGGCTGCTCAGCATCTGGTGTACTGAAGGTTCCCTCCACAGCTGTGGGGACAGAGACAGCAGCGCAAAGCTGAAGCTTGATACGGGTCATCTGTGGAGCTGCATGGAGCAGCACGGGGACACAACCCTCCTACAGGTTCAGGCTATAACGCTGCACCAGCCCTTCTGAGACTTCATCTTTTCTGTTCTTCCTCAGATGAGAGCTTTCTCTTCTCACTAAAGTCATTGGCCACCACTTGCTTCATCCGACTCTTCTCTCAGCACCCAGTGCTCTCAACAGAAAAGCTGACGCATCCATTGGCATGGCAGCTGGGATCTGTCCAAATGAGACAGGAGTCAAGTCCCTTCCCTCTGCCTTGCTGCTGAGCTCACACCAACTGTCATCTGTAAGTAATATGCTAGACATGTTTCTTTTTCAGTTAAAAAAAAAGAAAGTAATTTATTTTCTAATTACAAAAGAATATAGGATTAAAAAAAAAATGAAAGAAAGAAAATTATGACTACCAGATGGCAAATCACCATTTAGCAGGAGCAGGCAAAGAGAGGACTCAGTCAATCACAGGGTAAGTGATAAGACACCAGAGGGAACTACTGAAAAGAAAGGCAGCTCATTACACAAAGCACTAAATTATTCTTAGTGGGACTTCTCCTCCTTCTTTTCCCCTTTCTACTTTTTATTCTGAGCCAGAAAGCAAGTAATTCCACTGAGACCCTCTTTTAAATGATTAACATTTTCATTTTAACTTTTGTTTTTGATTGTGTCCCTGCCATTAATCTTTCTGTCTTTTTCAGTGCCCTGCTGTTCACCTCATCTTCTAACTTTCTAATTCCCTCAGCCTGTCTCTCGCACCCACAAAAGCAGCCATAAGCCTTGGTGCTGCTGGGAGCCTTGGATGGATCAGATCAAGGTCAGGGGGGATATCCAAACACAGGATCACCCAAGACTGCAGTACTGCCATGGCCCATCACCAGTCACCATCACTCTGAAGAGCCAATTAGCCCAGACAGTGAGCCCAGGTTGCCTCTCTACACTTATTTGCATGGATGTCCAGGGGCAATTTAGAAATCCCTGGTAAAGAGATATACCTGGCCATCAATCCCCGCTTAACTCAGATGATATCTTGAGCTGATGATACCCATGGCTGGCTGAGAGCCCTTTCTGGCTTTATTCCTTTAAACTGAGCAGCTAATTTATCCGTGGGATGAAAAGTTTTGAGCAGCACAGTGTTTTCAAGCAACATCACAGCAGCATCTGCCTTTGCTATTTGAGGAGACAGGATACAACCAATGGTTCCATTTCCCCAGGAAAGACACTGGGAAAAAGGTAGCTGGTCAAAACAGTGTTGTCCATCTCCACACATTTATTGGTCAGTAAGAAAATAGAGGGAGCATTCATTATTCACTGACAGCACTCACTGTGCCATGGGCCCCAAAAGAGCAGCGAGCTGCTGGGCTATGTTCCTGTCCTGCATCTGATCCTGGTCTGTTCTGGGTCATTCCCAAAATCTCATCCTCCCCCAATTTTCCTCTATTGCTGCAAAGGCAAACATTATTTCCTTCCTTTGCAAATCCCCTGTAAAACTCTGCTAACTTGGAGCAAGAGCTCAGGTTTTTACAGCCTCCTCCTGGCACTTTCAAAGCCTGTTCTCCTTGGCAGGAATGAGCCAAGCCATGGGTGTTGCTAGCCCATAAATTCCCCCTCATTATCGCTTTCCTTGCCCTTTTGGCATTTAAAGCTTGTTCATGTGGTTTAGGGGCATTAGGCAAAATACTGGCAGCCAGGCATTTTAATACTCATATTGCTCTGGTCTTAGAGACAGAATGCAGTGCAACTTGCTAATGAACTGGGCTGAAATGAATGTGTTGGTGGCACTAATTGAAACAAAAAGGACTAAAACCCTCAAGCACTCTTCAAACAGCCTCTCTGCCTTTTACCCCTGCCTGCCCCTTTCACCACCACTGAGCATGGTGGCCTGCAGGAATCAAGGGCTCACAACTGGGGGACATCTCCCTCCTTGGCTGTAAAAGCACCAGACAGAGCCTGGGGAAAACAGGATGCGGGAACCCCAGAGCCTGGCACGCAACACCTCCCACAGCTCCTCAGGCTGCCTCAGTCCACAAGTTGTTGAATGATGCGTTTGTCTTTTTGTCTTTTCTAGAAACTGTGCAGGTGAAAGGGAGAAGTTTCAGTCAATACCTGAAGTACTTTTTAGCAAAACAGGAAAACTTAAGCTCTGAGCAGCATGGGGGCACCTGGTAACTGTGGCAGCTTAGGGAGGAATACGGGTACTCACTTGTCAATAAAAACCAAATCTTGCACTTAAAGCAAAAACAAATTAAAATTAATTAATCAGTGGAAAACACTTCATTTGAACTGGGAAAAGCAGATGCAACTAGCAAGTCTAGGTGGACAAACAAGATAATCAAATCAATACCCACACTTTTCTCACTGGCTGGCAGCCACAGGCTACTAAGTGAGAGCAAGCATGTGTATCTGCTTAGTTCCTATCAGCTATCAACTGGTTCTGTAATTAACTGGAATTCAGACCTGCTGGGGGAGTTATTACCCTGTCCCTGGGTGAATCTTGTCTGTGCAAGGGGGGCAGCTCATTCCTGCTGCTGGTGTCTCCTGAATCTCATTTTGCTTCTGCGCAAACCTTGTTCCTTCCCTCCAAACCAGAGCTGCCTGTGAAATGTGAATTGTAGGAGGGTGGTAAGATAGTGGAGGGATCGACCCAGTCCACGGCTGTACCAGCTAATCAGTGCCATTGTCAACAGGAATAGCTGTAAACGAGTAGGGCCAGGTGTAGGGCTTAGTTAATAATGCTGTAATTGAGAGGAGATTATTGGGCCCTGATACAGGAGCAGGGCTGGGGAAAGATTTTGCTTCTCTTTTTGTTTTTAGCTGTTTATAAAATGCTGCTTAGATTTTGCAGATGGCAGTCATCTTGTCCGTGTGCCAGAATTCCATGTGCCCTCTCTGGGGACAGCCCCCCGTGCGGGGGGGTGGGGAGTTGTAGTCTCTGTGGGTGCTTCCATAAGCAGAATACCTACAGAACATGCATAATATACCCAGGAGGAGAGCAGTGCCCCCTTGCTATCCACCTGGCCCCAGCAAAACCTTGTGTGCTGCAGCCTGAAAACAATGCTGATGTCATTTAAAGACAACCTGTGAAATATGGGCTCTAATCCTTGAAGCACAGGCATCAGAAGCTGGGAGTTTCCCTGTCACTTACTAAAGATGACCCAAGACCACCTCAGCTGAAGAGGGAGGAACTTCTATTTTCTTTAGTTACATTTTTAATTATCATTTGATATTTGCTCTTTGCAAGGAAGAAGCTGTCTTGGTCCTAGAACTGGCTAGATACTGAGAAGAAAGACTCATAAATTTTCATTTAATACTGCTCCACATAAATTCCAGTGCAATTCGTTGTGGGTTTTGCTTCCCACAAACATTCAAGGGAATAAGTTTTGCTAGGCGAGGTGGTAACAAAAAAAGACAAAATTTTAGAGATGTGTAGAGAATATTTGCCAAAACCCTCACAAGGTTTTCGCTTTGAAAATTCAGTAGTGGCCAAAGTAGACCATGAAGAGTCAGTGTCATCCTGCTGGGGCCAAGAAACATGCAGTAACCCCTACATACTCAAGCCAAATGGACCATGCGGCAAATTTCAAGTAGCACCAAACAAGTGGCTTGGAAATTCACTGAAAAACCATTTAACAAAAGAAAAAACAAACAAAATCAGAAAACAGAACAGTTCTCCTTAGACCCACATTTCATTGTTAATGAGTGCTTGGTTCATCTCTCCTCTATCCTCCATGCCTTCTATGCTGCTCTCTTTCTTAATTTTACCTTTTATTAGTTACACTTCAAGCTTTTTGTTTAGGCAACAGAAACATGTATTTTTATCTGCAGCACTTTCTTATTCCTGAGATGAATTTGATTCTGTTTTAGAGGCTGGGAAAAAAAAAATCATTACTCTGAGATTCAGGGTCTCTGTTTGCTATTCCAAAAGCTTGTGAAAGAAGAGAGGTTGAGTCCCAATGAACAAGATTGTGTGTGTGTGTGTGTGTTTGCATTAACACTTTAATGTGCATCTCAGTGATCCTTTTCCTTCCTTAACCCCCCCCTTCCTCCACCCAAGGTCTAATTAAAACAAGAATGCACCAGACTGCCTTTTGCTCTGTTTCATCTCCTGATATTTTTATATTAAATCCACCAAGGAAATCTCCTGAAGTCTTTGAAGTCTTGGGTGTGTGAATAAAGATGTCACAGTGGTAGACACAGGGCTTCTTAATGAGGACAGAAGGTTTGATGTCAGAACACTTCAGTGCCCAAAGGAAAGAGATGCTCTCCAACAGGCCCTCCCTTTCTCTCTTTCCCTCTTTTTTTTTTTTTGTATTCTTGCTACAAGGGCTTACCCTTTTCTTTTCCCTCTTCTATATTTTTTATTCTCTCACCAGCTTTCAAGGAGGAAGGGGATAAATAAGAGGAAATGCAGAGAAAATGTACAGTTTTACAAATCCTATTGGTGTTCATGCCAATGTTTCTTTATCTCATTTAATCTCAGTACAATCAGAGGTATCAGCCCCATCCAGGTGACTACTGCCTCCTTTCCAGTCTGGCCCAAGGTAACAGACCCTCTCTCTGCCTCTGTATTTCCCCCAGTCAAAGTTTAGCTTTATCAAAAGGAGAAATACATTTAATATAACTGAGGGGAACATCTGATCCCTAGAGTACAAAATTAATTATCACAAACCTGGTCAGTGACAACAGCTCCAAATACTCCTTGGTACCTCAATATGTTTGAGCTGATCTATGTCTACTTTGAATTTGTCTGCAGGACACTTATCCCTATTGCTTTCCCCTGTTGCATCTGAGAAGTCAGCTTGCAAAATCATGAGCAAATAGAAACCAAAGAATCTTATCCCAACATTCTCCACCCCTTGTAACCAGCAGAACAACAGGATTCCATTAAGGCAGGGCTGAACATCCTCTTGGGCATGTCAGTTTTATGGTAGAGAAACCTTCCACATTTCATGGAAAGTTAAGACACTTCCTGCAGATGAGAAATGCCTCTTGGAGCCAGGTGTTCCCTCCCCTTTTCTGTGTTTTTTTCCTCTGGGGGAGTTGCATCTTTGTCTTGTTGCTAATCTCCCAGGTAGGATCTGGTTCACATGGTGTCCTGTCACTACTAAGCAAAGTCCCACTTTCAAATCTGAAATCCATCCTTTGTGCACTGTCCTTAGATCTGGCCACAGCATCCTGTCTGAAGAACATTCTAGTTTGCCCCCCATTTGTCTCCCATCAAAATGGGTTTCATGGTGCGCTCTCCCCATGTCCTTCCCTCCTATAGACCATTGGAGATTCTCTTTACACTTATCATTTCTCTGCATGGTCTTATCCCTCATCTTCATAGTCTCTAATCATTTTCCACACTACTCAGCACACTCCAATCCTCCCAGACAGAGGTAGTGTCAGTTACAGGGGATGTTGTTTTGGTGCTCTTTATGTATGTACAGGTTCCTGTGAGCCCCTGATGACAAGGAGTCACTGCAATATTGAAGCCTCAGTGACTCTGAAGTTCATGTCTTTGTGTGAGATGATGGGGGAGTACTTTCTAGTTTCTAATAAAGAAAGTTTGGGACAATGCTGCAAATCCAACCCACTGGCTGCACAGTTTAGCTCCTAAGGATCCTGTCTGCGTACTTTTTCATTAAGCTCAAATATAGCTGGAGTTCTTGCTGCAAACCTCTGAATTTCAAGCTCAGCATGAGTCAGCCCCAAAGTGCTGAAATATTTAAGGTTTTTTTTTTTCACTCAAGAATCAGATTTATTGACACCAAACGAAATGTATCATTTTTCATCTAAGAAAACCCTGATGTTTGGAGTTGGTAGCAATGATGATGATTGTTTGAAATTAAGTCCTTTGCATTGACTGACCACATCTGCTCAGTTCCTTACTTCTCAAATAAGACACAATCTTCCTTCCCCATTAGGATTCCTCCTCAAAGCCTGTTGTCTTCTAGACCCCTCAGGTGATGTTAATACATTTTAATAGGGATGTTGGAGCACACTCAACTCCTCAGTTTGTACTTTGATTTAATTCTCCAGACCTGTGGACTTGCATTCCCATTGCTGAGAGATGGCTGGAGGAGATAGGTGAGCTGTGAGATCAAACCTGTATGCAAAGGGACCTGGCACAGTTGTGGGGCTGGAGCTCCCAGGCTGGAAAATACCTGTGCAGGTGCACGCTGGGTGCTCTCATAGCAAGGGGAAAGTGTTTTTGCTTTGCAATTTTTTTCAGAAGGAAAGGTGGGTAATCAACCCTTTCCTTTCCCCTCAAAGAAAATCACAGCGATCTTCTTTTTCCTTTTCTTTCAATAAAGCAAAGTACATAGATCATGTGATTCATTTTAATGGTATATATTGCACAAAGAGGTAGAGGTTTGTGCTTGAAAATGTGGAGCATGATCTGAGCTCTGACCCTTACGTGTACTGCTCAAACCTGCTGCAGCAATCGGAAGCACCCACAGTTCCCTTGCCAGAGGATACGACCCCTGAGGCTGAGATTTGGATAAGGTGTTTCTGTTTGCACTGTGATCCTCTCCATTCCCCAGACGGTGATTTATCATCAGACTCCCGCACTGACAGCAGAAGTTAACACAGAGGCAGTGAGTGCTTATCCCAGGCAGAGGGGCAGGGAGACAGCTGGGTTGGTAGCCTGTTACTGAGAGCTCTGCCAGAGGCTGCCTGTCAAAATGAAGCCCCTCTCTGCTTGTCGAGCTCAACACTCTTTGTTATGATCTGGCCTTAGACCAGAGCTCTGACTTTTCTGTGCTGGAGACTGTGCAAATTCAGCAGAGTATCAAGTTATTTGCTCGGGGCTGGCAATTTTTAAGTAAGTGCTAACAAATTTGATGTGTATATGCTAAGAGCTCAAGTTGCCATGCAGTTTTATCTATTTATCATCCCTTTTGCAGGCTATGAGCACCACAAAAGCCTGGTCTGTAAACCCAGAAATATCTCACAGGAGAACTGGGCCAAATCCCATTTTCCCAAAGATGGCCAACCCTGGTCTCTGGATCTGATCATCCTTCACATCAGAGAGCACTTCTAAGCCACACAGATCCTGAGCACTGTTATAATGAATGCAATGCTTCCACTGTCAGACAGAGGATTAAGTCCTGCTCAGGTTTAAGGTCACCTCCTTTCCCAGACTGTGTGAAGCCATCTGGTTTTTGTGCCACTGACCTTTGCCAGTCCCCATTAATTCACAGAGGCTGGCAAAAGTGCTCAAAACTTGCTTTCTGCTGCAGAGCCATGAGTCACTGCTGGGAGCTAGATGGGTAATGAAAAAGCTGTTCAGTTTTGTTTTGATTTTCATATCTTCATGAATAAATCCCTGCTCAGGTCCAATCAGATTGTTGCCTATAAAATTCCCTGCCTATTAGTCTGATCCAGTTTGCCTGAATCCCTAATCTCCACTGCACCACCACCACAGCCCCAATTACCAACCAGCTGCAGTTTGTGATTTTGCATCATGGACCCTCTCCACTCCAGCATACCAGCCTCCTTCCTTTGCTTTTTCCAAGTGCTTCTAAACACTTTGGTATCTTTTCCAAAGACACCTTCTTTGCAAGCAACCCCTGGCCTGTCTTATCATAACCCCACAGGGTCCAGTGTCTTCAGTCCACCCCATCCAAACCTGAACTTTTTGGTGATAAGACATGCCTGGCTTGCACAACCTGACCTACAGCCAAACCTGTCAGCATCTGCAGGAGCGCATCTGCAGGAGCACCTCTGCTGATTCAATGCACCAACAGCTCATGAAAATGATTGATTGATGCTAATTGGACAGCGTGGTGGACTGACCCTGGCTGAACGCCAGATGCCCACCAAAGTTGCTCTGTCACTCCATTTTTCAGCTGGACAGGGGAGAGAAAATATAATGGAAGGCTCAGGGATTCAGGATAAGGACAGGGAGAGATCACTCTCCAGCTACTGTCATAGGCAAAACAGACACAGCTTGGGGAAATTAATTTCATTTATTACCTATCAAATCAGAGTAGGATAATGAGAAACAAAACCAAATTTTAAAACACCCTTCATTCACCTTCTTCCTGTACTTAAATTAACTCCCAAATTCTCTACCTCCTCCCCACCAGCAGTGCAGAGGGACATGGAATGGGGGCTGCAGTCAGTTTATCACACATTTTTTCTGTCAGTCCTTCCTCCTTCTTTACTAATCCCAGAGGCACTACCACCATCACTGATGGGCTCTGCCTTGGTCAGCACTGGGTCCCTCTTGGAGCTGGCTGGCATTGGAGCTACACTAGGCATGGGGAAAACTTCCAGCAGCTTCTTACAGAAGCACTGCTGTATTTCCCCCCATTCCCCACTACCGAAACCTTGCCACACAAACCAAATACACAGAGGTTTCTGAATGCATCTCTCTCTCACCAAAGCCTCTGGGAGGAAAGTTGTCCATCTGGTATGCATAAGCAGGAATTCAGGGCAGAGTGTAGGTAGAGGGAGGGTCCCACTGCACATGCCATGGCCCCATGCTGGGCAGGGAGGAGGTACATGCATTACACACCACTTAGCCTTTCTCTCTCCTGGAGCCCTGGGTCGCCACAGTAGCACAAATGCCATTAAACTGCTCCAATCTGATTTGCTGAACTTCAAGGGGTCCTTTGGTATTCACAAAAGAAAAAAAACAAAACACCACAGAATTTCTTCTATTCATTCTGGAAAGTATTTTCTTTCCTGCTTTGTTGGTTGTGTGATTGTTTGGTTTACGCTGTTATTTTAAAAGGTCTGTCAGGCAGCCACAGAGGAAAAAGATTTCCATGTGACCAGCCGTGTGCCATGCAGAAAGAATAGCAAATAGTTGTACTAAGCAGTCTGCCAGCTCTCCATGGAGAAGAAGTTAGCCATTTGAGCTGGCCTTTCCATCCTTGTGAATACAATCCATAGCGATGGGGTACACTTTTCACATTAAAGGCTCTCTGCCAGTGGGCAGTTTGGGAAATCCCATTTGGCACGCTCATTCCTCAGCAGCCTCTTGTTGTGCTTTCCCCTTTCTTTGAAGTGTGCTGCTGGCAAGAGATGGGAAATACATTTCCCTTGTCCTGGTCTGCAGAGCTGCATGGTTGCCACGCATTAGTTTGGGTGAAGGGAGAAAGCTGTCAGAGATACGGATGGGTGGGCAGAAGTGAGGGTCCCCTGGGCAGTGACCAGTGACCTCTGTTATTGGAACGGACGTAAATGGAAGGGGCCTTGATTGCATCATTTATAATTAATCAACAAAATTGACATGAAAATTAATAATGGGAAAGCCTCTAAAAGAGGTGGGGAAAGCCAGTTAATCAGGGCTAACCATGCTGCTACCACCCTTATCCTTTGTCCTTTGGTAACTAGATAGCTCTAAGCAAGATAGTCTAGGGCCAAAGGTTGTGATATCTCATATTTTTTCTCCTATCTTGTCTTACCCTTATCTCAGTAAGGATAACTGCTGGACTAGTTTTTGGGGATTTTGACCTACAAATTTTTTCCAAAACTGAACAATCATTTGCAAAGAGCTGAGGTCTCATATCAAAGAATTTTATTATGTCCAGTGCACACAGAAGATTGAGTATAAAGGTGATTAAAGCATGTCAAAGTCCTTCCCTGACTCTAATGCTTCTCTGTGCATTTCTGATGCCAGAATTGCATATGAAACCTTTGCCATCTGCAAGATGGACACCAAAGAGAGCATGTAGCTAAAACTCCATGTGAACAGACATTCAGACCTCAGAGCAAAGCCTACCTGCTGTGCTTTCTAGGAGAGTGGGGGTGCACCTACACTTAGATTTCCCTGATCTTCCCAGGATATCTATGAAAACAGGTGAAGAAAAAGTATGTACCAGGCGTTAAAGTATATGGAGCAACCCACAGCAGTGCCCCTTGTATACAAAGAGTGTACCTGAAGCCAGTTGCATCCTCGCTATGGGTGAACGGTTTCAAAACAGCTGTAGACTTGGGAGTGGGGAGGATGTGTCCTTGGGCAGTATTTCAACAGTCACAGGTTGTCCAATGTCCTTTGGCATTGTGACCAGATGAGTGTCAATGTGCCAAGCTCTTTTAGCAAGAGCTTCTCATAAATGGTGATGCTGGGATCAAGCAAGCTGGCAAAAAATGTTGTGTTCAGCAAAATTCAACATCCCTTTTTTCCTATAGAAATTGCTGCCATTTGAAGTATCCGCAGTGGCACTGCAAGCCAGACCAGCTGTGTCTGGGCAATTAACTCAAAGTTCAGATGTGATTTGTTCACAGAATTGGGGTGGGAGGTGTGAGTCAAATGTGGTTGTCACCACAATTTGAAAAAAAAAAAAATGCAGCTCTATAGAATTTTTACCAACATCCCCTTGGAAGTTCCCTGTGTGCAACATAAGGAGGTTCAAATGATTCTGCCCTCTGGTGTGATCTCAAAGCAAGCATCATGATGACACTGGCATCCGTGTAAGAATCAAAACAAGAAACCTTGCAAAGGCAAATCAAGTCACTTCAATCAGCTCCAGCAAGCACCACAGTGACCTCCCTTGATATTGGAGAGGACACCATGGCCACAAAACACCTGTTTAGCATTGTTTTGGACTGCATTACTACTTGTACCCGAGCTTACTTGCCTGGAAATACTCTTCGAAAATATATACACTGCCTATCACTTCCAGTGCTTGTATTTGCTTTCACACAGCATGACCAGTTTCCTATTCCCTGTCTTGGCTCCATTTTGCAGACTTCATTCCAGAGGCTGATCCAGTGGAAATCTGTTTCCAGTTCTTCAGAGTGAATCACAAGCTTTCAGCATTTTACTGTTACATTTTTTTCAGAAGCAGAATACTTTCAATATACTTGGGGTATTTTTCTAAAACCTCCTAAGTTCAAAAGTGACAGCCAGTGACCCATGAAGTTCAAAGTGGCGATACTTTTTGGAGAATGTTCCACTTGTGGGAGTCAGTAATTCCCCTGATGTGCAGAACAAGACTGCCTTCCATATAGCAAATATGCACATTGCCCATTCCTGATTTTAATTACATTTATATCAATCTGCTTAAAATACCATTGGCTGCACTGAGAGTGTAGGATGTGGGCCAGATGCTGCACATGGCACCTGATAGTTTCTACTTTCAGCACAGTGAATAACCTGCGATTCAAACCCCTGCCCTCTCTCTTTCTCCTCTTCTCTTCTGGCAGCCTGTGTGGATGAAACTGGGAAGTTTTATCCTAATCATTTCACCTGCTTTCCTCTAACCTTTCTGCAACTTCTGGAAGTCTGGTTCAGGCTTACTACAGTGCACCATTATTCCCCTAAAATCTAAAAGTGGGCTGATCATGTCAGCATGTCTGTAGCCTGGCCTTTTCTCTCTCTGAGAATGAAATAAGCAATATTCCATATTCCTCCTTCTCTGGTGAGAAGAGCTTCTGATGTCTGGCCTAGGGTTAATCATAGGGTTAACCAAGTCATGAAAATATATTCTGGGAAAATGCGGAAGATTTCTCGCTTGGTTGGACCAAGCAATCTTTCTTTTTTAAATTCAGTGTCACGGGGCAGCCAAACAGATCTCTCTTTCACTGTTGCTCTCTTCTGCTGTGGGTCAGCAACATGATGTGCTTCTCCTTCCTTGCAACTTCAGAGCAGAGCAGAAAGCTGTAATTTGCTCTGGCCCTTTCAGAAAGTCAGCTCAGTTTTCGCTTTGCTCCAGTGCTGGGTTAGGGGAAGCCAACCAGCACAACCCAAAGCACTGCTGTGGCTTGCCAGTCCAAATTGTGTGTGCCTTCTCAGAGGGACAGAAGAGAGTTTCTTTCTGCACCATCCCCGTTTCGGTGGTGATCAGTACAGTCCTGGAGCAGCAGCCTGCCTCTCTGCAGCCGGAGCTGTCTTGGCAGTTTCTGGCCCAGTAAGCAACAAATGACACCTTCATTGCATCCCTGTGTCCCAGAGGGAGTCACTGAGGCTTGAGATGGGCCATATACAAGTGTCATTGATGTCTCTAGTCCACTGTCTGAGATGCTTATCTCTTTTCCTGAGGGAAAGTCCCTCTGAGAAGATCGATTACCCTGTAAAACATAGTTTTAGACTATATTTGACAGGAGTATCTCCTTCTGCCTCCAAAATCCATTTACCAACTTTCCCAATTTTCCCCTTTGCCAGGCTGTTCTGATTTTTTCTGCCCTAATCTGATTCCTGCTCCTCCTCATTCCTTCCCACCACCATCCGTGACTGCTCCCATCCTCAGTAAGGAGCAGCGTTCCTTCATGCCTAGATGGGCAGCCTGCAAGGCTTTCTACAAGTTTTAGGAAAGACTTTTGAAGTTGTTATTTATTCCTCAAGTCAGCTCACGTCACAATCAGGAGGGTGGCATTGCCTGTTGCCTTTCACAGCCAGCATCTACATTCTGCTTAAAGTCTGTGTACAGCAAGGGAGCCTTGATGGGTGTGTGCACAGTGCTCTGATAAATTAGCTGGTGTCTGCATGTCACTGTCAACCTCTGGTTGCAGCTCACACTGCTCTCCACTTCTGCAGTGCTAATGGAGGAGCAACCACACTGAATGCCCTGGCTCCTTCAGGAGCTGCAAAATGTGCCAGATGAAGGAAAGTTCAGGAAAGTCCTAAGGAGTGGGTTTCTGGTGTGGGTGAGCAGCATTCAGCATTGCACTGTTGAGCACTAGATGTCCTAGCCAAGAAGCTTGTAGGAGTGTTTACAGGAGCTACTTACTCACCTCCAAGGAGGGAGGAGGAGAAGAAATCCTGTAACTTATAGCTATATTTGGGCCAGTATCTATAAGCACCACTTGGAGGATTAGTGACACCCAGGCTTTAAGCAAAGGGGAGGTAGAAGTGAAGAAAAAGCAGGAAGAGTAGTATCAACACTCCAAATTATGAATTTTTGCTTCCTACTGCCCTAATGATTGAAGGGTCTGGTGGGCTCCACTGAGCTCATGGCACAGCTAACCCAGCCACCCTACGGTGTTTCTACACACTGGGGCAGAGTCTAGAAATGCTACAGAGAGCTGCTCCTTCCCAAAATGGCTTCTTTTTAAATGGCCTTATAATATGGTAGGAGTTGATCCTTTATATCACTTCTTTTAAATTGCCTTCTGCTTGTCAGCTGTTCTTTGAGAGATGAACAGACCCATCTTCACGTCCCATCTTGACCTACTGATTGCTCTGAGATGCTGCCAAACAGCTGCTGCTGTGCACAGCAGAGAGGATTCTTTTCTTAGAGACGAGGGTGATATCTATAGACTTAAGGTTTCAAAGTGCTTCCTAAACTTCTAGGATAAAAGCCACTGGAGAAATGTAAAATATTAGTGGTATTTTAAGACAGTGTGTGGGTGTGTAGACACAATTAATTTTCCTTTTTATAGGTCTACGTGGAATATCTCCATCTCTGAGGAAGATGCCTAGATCTATGGAGCATTGGCATCCCAGAGGAGGGTACTGCTCTGTTCATGTTAACAGAAAATGCCATCGAAATTAACAGTGCAAGAACACTGTTGTGGTCAGGCTATGTCAGCCCAATAAATTATTGTACGTGTGAGAGGAGGCAGGCTCAGAATCACTGCATCCTTCTCAGGCTGGAACAGCTCTTGTTAAATGCACAAGGTAGTAGTCATAAGGGATTTTTGTCATGTTAGTCCCCCAAGATCAGAGAGGAGCTGATGTGACTTGGAAATCACTGCGTAGGATTAAACAGCAGAGGGTATGCGTGCTCGCACACACAGGCAGAGTGTCTGCTCTCATGCTATGCATTGTTATTGACACACTGCACCTTAATGGCTATAATGTCAATGGCCACTTTGGGACCTCTACTCGTGGATTATTAATGCATTAAACCACAGTTTTTACAGGTTATTGTGTCAAGAGCAGAGGGGAGTGGATGCCTACAGTATATGGGCAGAACAAGGATATTTTTTAGTCAGGGCTGTGGTATACACAGGCAGAGCTGCACCTTAGCAATTGTGCTTACTGCCCTCTCATACCTGCTTTCAGCAAGTAAGATCTCACTGCAGCTCAAAGGGTAGCATGGAAAAAATGACACCATCAGAGAGGAAAAGGGACGGTCAGGGGAGAGGAAGAGATTTCGTGCCTGTAGCCAGGCAATCGCACGTTGCTATCCCAGGCTGTGGGGAGATGATTTCCTGGTGCTAGCTGCTGATACCCTGAAACATGAAGATTAATAGGCTCTTTATTTTATTGTTAGCAACTGCAGGTGCTGCTTTTATTTATATAAATGTGTGCTGCTCTCCTCACTGTGGGCTCAGCCCAGGACGAATCCTCCCATGGGACTTTGGAGAGAGAAACTTTCTCACGCTACCTCTCCGCCTGAGAGCAAATGTCACACCACAGGCTGGAACACGAGTGTAGGGGGTGTCCCTAAAGCCTTTGAAGGTGACGGAAACTGCAGGTGCCCAGTGCTGATCAAGGGCCAGATCCTGTCATTTTCAAGGGCCTTTTCGAACACATCACAATTTGCAGGGGAAAGTGATGCAGATATAACAAGACATTGGCTGATCTTTTATGGGTAAATAGGATATGTGTGTTTGCCAGAGCCCCGTTTGACAAGACATCACGGTTAAAACTGTAGACAAAGTGAAAAGGGCAGTATAACATGTTCAGGCACCCTGAATGAAGCCCTGACTACTGCGCTGATAGAAAAGGGAAAGAAAGGGTATCCTGAGAGCAGGGGATCCTGGGTGTGGCAGAAGCAAGGAGAACACATGTGACATTGGAGGGTTGAAAATGTCCTGCCTGTGGTTTTAGCAATGCAGTAACTTCCAGGTCAAACAACTCAGAGCAGCTAGAGAAGGGCTCTTAATGAGAGCTCTGAGTTCATTTCTGGAAGAAATTGCCATATTTCTTGTAATCACTACTGCTCCACTATGGGGAGAACTGGAGAGTTTATCCTCACAGCCAAACTAGATGCTGGGCATTATAAACAATAACCAGGCAGTCATAGAATGAAAATCCATGTCACAGGCCCTCCTTCTAGGCATTAGCTGTAATACATGCTCTGCAATAACATCTAGCAAGAAAAGAGGGGCATGGAGGGCCTGAACCCATGACAATACTTGTTCTCCAAAAAACTAAAGGGCGAGAGATGGCACTGAGCCAGGAGGGAAGTTTCTTATGTGCAAACTGCTGTCATTACACTTAAGGCCCATGTCACATTTTCTCAGTTTCTCATTCTCTCAGCTTCATTTCTGAAGAAGGCCAAGAAATCCCCTGATTTTCTTGACAATGCTGAGTACAGCTTGACTTTTCATCATGTCATATCTGGGCCATGGAAAGGCCCCTGCTTTTACTGTGTGACGACACAGAAATTACTGAGTAATTACAGGATTATGCAGCACCCTGTAAATTAAATGTTACCTCTTTACCTTTTATAGAACAAAAAATAACCATGTAATTACCTAGTGAATTAAGCTGTTAAGGTCTCATGGTAATTATACATGGAGTCAAAAGCTCCGAGTTCTTCTGGTAGTTACAAGTAAAGAATTATCTTTCATTTTTAAACATATGTTGCAGTTGGATCCCAAAGCCTGCACATTTCCATTTTAATAACACTATGGCCTGCCCAAATGAGAAGAGGCATATGTCTCCCATCTGAGTGTGCAAATAGAGTGAACATGTATATATTAAAGAGATTGGACATATGCAAAACTGACCCAGGTTCATATCAGAAAAATGGAATACCAACAGAGGTAAAACATGATTAGTCGGATTGTAGCATTCAAAATTATGTTTAGTTTCATTGGAATTTGTTTTCATAGAAAGCAAATCAGTGTGATCCTATTTTTCATATGCACGTGACTATATTTTGAAAACAGACAATCAATCCACCCATCAGGAACCTCTGTCCCCTAAGGGAGGCTCCAGACTTCCCATGTGCAGGTGGGTTTTGGCATGTATCAGCAAGGAGGGGATGACTGGACTACCAAGAGAGCTCCATGAAATGAAACATATTGATGGTGGGAGATTGGTAGGTGGTCCTGTCGCACATGAGGAGGTTTTGCTGTTGTTTGTCGGCAGTAACAGGAGAGTACTGGCCAGGGATCCAGACTCTCCATGGATACCCGAGGAGAGACATTGCACCAAAGAGGGGAGAGGGGCTAGAGATGAACAAGGGTTCTCTGCCTTTGGCAGAGCTCTTTCCTGTCAAAGGACCTTTAGGAACATGTTTCCCTGCTTAAAAAGTGCCACCAGAGATCTGGGGCACTACAGAGGTTGCTCAATAAGGAAAAAGCTGCAGCGTGACCAGAGACCATCCAGCCTCTCTGAACAAACCAGAGGGAGTGGGCAGGCAAGCATAAGAAGGGGCCATTAGGTCAGTGACTGCAGATGCTAGAATACATGGTCAGATTTTTATTGAGTATGAGGATTTGTAGCACATAAGATTTATCACTTCTGTCTGTGTATCCTCTGCTCTGGTCTGAGCTGGCTGGCTAAAACTGCCCTTCTGTTAGCTTAAGATTTGCTTTTTCTCTGCTTTTTATTTTCTTTTTTTTTTTTTCCAACTGTTAAGCATAAATTTTTCTTGTTTAATTTTTATCCAAACAAAATCAGACCACAGTGTTTCAGGTTTTCTTCTCCTTTCTTCAGTTTTTTATTTCCAGATTTTTAGGAACACATTAAAAAAAAAATCCCAATGAACTTTAATCAGGAAATAACAACCAGTTTCAATGTCCTTTCAGTTTAAAACTAATCATTTTTATAGGTCCCAAAACCAAATACTTTGGCTGCATAATTTTAGATCCCTAAATCTGAAATATGTGATGCTACAATCAACCTAACACTGTCTGAAAGGTGCAATACATTCACCTCCAGCCCTTCAAAGAGGCATTATGTGCATTTACTTGTTGATATTATAATATACTTGGAAATATGTAGCATATTATATAAGTGCTCACTTTGGTAATCCTGGAAGAAAATACAGAACCAGGATAGGGAGGTCAGTTTTTCTATTAATGAAGCTTAACACTGACATTTTAACTACTAAAATTGTTGCTGTTTTATCTATGACAGATTAACTAGTTGACCTACAAGTCATCCCCACTCCAAGCAGCAATTGCTCCAGGTACAAAATTAATTGAATTAACTTCAAATATTTTTATTTTGCATGTTTTTATTGTTTTGGTTTCAATATGATCAGCAATTCTCTGTAGCACAGTGTTTTGTAGAGTTCAAATCCTGCAGTAACACTGCATGATGTATGCAGTAATGTGCATTTACTTCAAAGAGTCATTTACATCCCCTGGTAAGCAGGCAATCTTTGCTGTAGAGATGCAGGGCTGTCTTAGTGCAAACAGGATTTTTTACGTGCATTTGTTGCATAATTTTTTTTCCCCACATGTCCATTACTTATATCACTTTGTGGTTGCTATCCAGTGAATATTTAAAAGCACCCATTGGGATTGGATCAAGAAAGGGAAAAAAATCATGCTCCCTCTCATTCCCAGTCTCTTGCATAACACGCCTTCATCCTGACACAGATTACTGCAAGCATTGTGCTCACCCAGTTCCTCTTCCTTAATAGCCTTACATCTCATTCGAAGTGAGATCAAAGACAGAGGAGTACCAAAGGGCTTACATTCAATTAACAGGAGAGGGGTAGGCTTTATACATGCTCAGCAGAAGCTCTGATTGCAACAAACTGCTGACTGGGTATCATGTACTGTCGCTATCAGGGTGTGTAACACCAGCCCTCTCCCTGCTATGCTGAAAGACGGTCTGGAAAGGCAAAAGGCAGTTTTGCACTTTTCCTGGCTGTGTCAGAATGGAGAAAGCTAAAGAAGCCCATATCTCTACACAGGGATGCTCAGGAGGAGGAGGAAGAGGGGGGCTCTACCTCCCACTCTGCTCTTTTTTTTTCTCAGAGCTGCAGACTGGAAACTCTATCAGACCTTGACCAATGTATTGGACAACCTGAATTTTTAATGATGAGTGATTTCCCACTGCTCTCTTACACGGATCTCAGAGTTAGAGGCTTAGCCTGCGGCAGTCAGAACTCCTAGGGCAAAAGCTGAGACTTTTGACCCTTTCTACATGTTTAGAGTGTATCACAATGAAATAAAGCCCCTCTCATTGCTCAGAATAAACTATCTGCTTTTTCCCTTCTCTGGGTATTTGTGACATTAGGTAAAACTGAAAACCTGTGCGTCTGAGAGCTTGCTTGTCATTAGGAGGCATCTGGGACCAGCCACTGCCATGGAAGACACAATATTGGGAAGACAAGAGACTTGATTCACTATGGCAGTCTGGGTGTACAGTTTTTCCAGTTCTCCTAATGAAAGGCAGAGCAAAGAGTTGTAAAACTAGGAACTGGATCATAAACCTGGAGGGAAAAAAGTAGAGTATAAAAAAAATAGGGCATGGATCACAAGGAGTTTACTTTTTGAGCACTACTGAAGTGAGAGAATACATCCCATTCTCTACACACCCAGTGCTCATTGCTGTTAACTCTGGTTATGTTGGAACCTCACATTTCCTGGGGTTATGTGTATGAAGTTTGGAAAAGACATGAGTCCCTAGCTTTGCATTGCTGCTGGAATTTATTTTAGTATTATTTTTTGGAGCTATGAGACAGCATGGATCCCTATTTGCACTAAACCTCTCTCTCCACTGAGCTGATTGCTGAGATAACCTGCAGCCAGAGCTGTTTGAACTTATGTGACCTGGTTCCATCTGTGTACAGCCCTGTTTTGCATTCTCTTTGATTTACCTCTTACACAAACCTTGCAGAGCAGGATGTTCCTGCCACACACACACACACATAATCTGTTCCTAGGGACTCAGTACCTGCTCTTGCCAGGAATATTCTCAACTATTTTAACCTTTTAGAATTTTCTGCATTACTGTGGGAGATGACCACTCCACACACTGCTCACAGGTTAACAGTGCTATAAAAGAGCGCAGCTGGTCAGCGGAATCAGAAAACACTGAAAAGGTCAAAGTATGCGAGTACTGCAGAGGTTCCCCTCTAAATCAGAGTAGCCTGCGACCTTCACTTAACCCTTACTTTAAATGATTGTAAATTAAGTTGGGCAACTTAGCCTGAGCTTTAAAAATCTAAACACATCAAAAGATGAAACTACATCAAACAGCTTTCCATCAGTGTCAGACAGTGTTCTCTGACACGCGTATACCAGACAGGCATTTCTGTCTGTAGTGTTACTTACCCGCTGAGATGTATTCAAATAAAGCACTATTAACTTCCTCAGTGCTGAATGACATGCATGCATTTGTACCACAATGCAGCCCTTCCCTTGAACAAAGGCATATCCAACTGAGGATCTTTTCTGCAAGGTGTTTTTTAATCTTCTTGGCTTATGCAGGACTTAGAGATATAATATATGGTGTTTGCATAGCAGCCAAAGCAAGGATTTCAGCACTGTAAATCCATCACCTTCTTTCCATCAGCCATGCCACAGCTTCCTCTGACAGAGCAATATCCAGTTTCCTGGGTTCTAGAGACCAAATGCCCACCACTGATTAAATATAATGACAAAAGGGAAGAGCTCAGCAGCAAAGCATCCTACGGCCTTCCTTGTCTTAGAGCTGTTCAACCTCCTCTACATGGTGACACCAGAACAAAACCACAGATGGGGATCAGTGGTCTTCAGGGAGACCAGTCCATGGGATCCTCTGTGAGGTCCAAACTTGGAAGCAATCACCTGTGCCCAAGAGAAGCAGAGCCAGTGATAGCTGCCTGTGGGAAAGGGATGGGATCCCCCAGCTAAATCAACAATATTCCTTAGTCAAAGTGAGGAGTCCTGAACAAGACATTGTCAGCTCTTCTTATTTGTGTTCTTTAATGTGGCCATTATTTCTTTTATTCTCTGCTTACCTTCCTGACCCTTTTTTATTCCACAGTAACAAACATGAAAGCAAAACCATTTACTGAGCTGCAAGCCCAAGAATTTCTTTTTTTCCCCACCTACATAAATCCATATCCCAATAACAGGAGCTGAAGAGACACCTTCACAGAAAGAACCCACAAAACAAGTTCTTGACTCCAGTAAGAACCCAATTCTTCTTGACAATGAGATGGGCAGTAGTGGTGGGGAAATTATATGTCCTGTGAGCAGCTCAGATTTGTTCAATGTCATGGTCAAGTAATGGCTGCTCAGTGTCTGAATTACTGGCCAAGAGAATACTTTCTGAATTCCCATGGAGATGGCCTGATTTCCATAGCAACTGGATTCTCTCTCTTGCCTTTCCCTTTAACAGGTAGAAACACACTTGAATCCTGAAAATGCCAGATTGTTCTGAGTATTATTGTATTTTTGGACACTAGAACACTTTCTGGACAATATGTTAAAATAAGGGCTCCTTAATTATATTTTTTGTGTCCTCCTTTAGAACTGGTGCTGGCATTATCTTCCATATGCTCTTAAGATCTGCTGTGATGTGAGCATGAAGTTTTCTCTTTTACTTTCTTTCTTCTCTGATTCTTTATCATTGTTCCAATTTTCTATGGGATAACCTGCAATGTAGGGTGATGACTATTGTAGAAAGCTCTTGGAAAGAGCTCACTGATAATACCAACTAACAGCAATATCCAAAATGTATAGAATATATTTCTAGACAGGTTGGTTCAATCTCTGCTGCAAAGATGAATTAAAAATTCATGCTATTATTCAGTATGTCAGATAGGAGATCATGTCAGCAGTAGGTACATGTTATTTGTCACCCATTTGTTGAGGCTTTTAATGGTTTCAGGTTTTGATTTTATATGCTAACTTGAAGTGTCCTTTTCAAGTCTGCCCTTCCTCAAGTACGTCTCCACTGCTTCTCCTTCCTAGACTGCAGCTGAATGAATTCAAAGAATAACACCAATCCAGAAAAAAGTTGGCTTAACTGTGGAGTTTCTTATAGCTATTGTGAAGGAAGTAAAAGTGGACGTGCCCTGTAAACCATTTCCCCAAGGACCATCTGAGGACACGTACAGAAAGAGGAGCCATGGAAATAGGCTTTTGAATTGTAGAAACATCATCCATCAGACTGATTCATTAAGGAAAGGAGTGCCAAGGACACCATGAGCCATGTCTGGTAATTACAGGGTCTGAAAGTGAGGGGCTTGTACCTTAAGTTGTGTTTGTGAAGGACCAAAGAATTGGTGTGTTCTGGAAAGCACCAGATTTATGGCAGTCTGGACCAAGGTATCATGATTGGTACAAAAGTTTCTGCATGGCAGTGGATGAGGACACAGTCAAAGGAAAGACAGCAGGAGGTAAAGGGTGCTGATCCTGTGTCTGCTAGGATGGATAGTTGGTGAAAGGTATTTCTGGCAAGTGAATCCATTTGGGAATCCAGGAAGAACAGCCAAGTCCAAGAGCTGCAGAGACAGTGAGCAGTGCTGTTACAGAAGCAGTTTCCCTTTAGCCACAAATTGCAGAAATGTAGTGCCTGCACTGAGGATGAATGTCACCAATATCCCTTTCAGGCAGCAGTCTGGCCCTTGCCCCAAACCTTACAGTGCCATCTCTCCCTGAGCACACATTGCCCTCCTTCCCCTGAACTGGCAATTAAACAGTCAGTCGTGGTAGTCCGAGATGCCATGAGGGCACCCTGAGGTTCTGACAGCACTTTGCCAATTCACTGACCTCTGTCATGTTCTGAATCGCGAGAGGGTACACCCGAAATCAGCCTAAAAAATTGGCCGATTTTCCTGTGACCCTTAGTCTGACCTTACATCTGAGTTTACATTTTTAAATCTCACCAAGAGCTGCTGTCTGACATTCTCCTTCTCCCTGCAGCTCCTGTGCAGCTGTTCAGTGGCCATGGTCTCCCCCCCATTTTGCAGCACCACTTGCCCACCACCCAGATGTGCAACAGAGGGGGTTCCCAGGCTCTCCACCATGATGGCATTCCTCTCCTCTTCCCTCCACTCCCTTCCTTGCTCTCCTCTCGCCCTCCCCCCCTAATGCTGAAATCCACAGAGGAAAGCATAGCAAATTGAAATAAATGAGAGCAGAGGAAGAAAGGGAGAGGTTGGAGGGGGAGGCAAGGAGTGAGCTCCCGGGGCTCTGTCACTTCAGCTGCCTCAGGGGCCATAGGGGAAAAAAGGGGAGGGTGATGATGGGGCCAGAGCTGGAGCAAAGCCTGGTCCTTGGCCAGTGACCTTCAGAGCACTTAGTGCTGATGAGGAACATTGAGACCGTCATGTTAAGGTTGTTATGGGGACTGGAAGGGCATGTGCGTGTGTGGGAGTAGAGGAAGTGCTACATATGGTGGGGGAGCAGCAGCCTGTCACCAGGAAGGGGATTGCAAAGATGAAGGTGCGGGGCTTGGTACTGATACCACAGCATCCATGACTCCCCTGAGCACCTTGGGAACAACTAGAGGAAACCTACCCTCTGGGCTTTTTGGAAGATGCCCATAGAGGGCACTGATTTGTCAACAAATCTTAGAGAAAAGAGGTGTTCGGGTAAGAAAGACAGTCACAAGGGGCCCGGGCATCCTCCTGTGTCTCCTGTAGGCGTGTTCCTTCTGAGTTAATGATGGACTGCTTCTTTTTTTACTTCCCCTGTCTCTCTTGAAAATGCAAACATTGCTGGGAAGTGGGAGAGGTGGCTTCCCCTTCCCAGTTGCTAGAGGAGCAGATGGTCCCACAGATGATTTCTCCTTGCTTCCCTCTGTCTGTAAAAGATGCATAACCTAGCTCTGAGAATACCATTTCTTGGCAAAGATGTCCCTGAAAAATATCAGGGAAATTCCCGGTACTCCACTTTCATGCTTCACTATCCTCTTTTTTTAAATTTCTTTAATTCTGCTGATAATCAGGAGGTGCACAGCTGCACCTGTGCTTAGTTACTCAGAAGACATGTGCAGTGCTTGGCTGATGCTGCCAATGGCCTGACCTTAAGGAAAACCCTGGGGAAAGGCTGCAGAAATGTGCCTTTAGCACCCACTTCCCTTGGGGCTGGCCAAGCAAACCTTTCAGGTCAGACCAGTGCTGGAAACCCAGGGTCACCATGGGCCACAGTGTATGTGCATGGAAGCATGGTGGAGAGGACAAAAAGCCCTTGTTGCCCTCCTTTCCCCAGTGGCTTTGCTTCCCCTGCTCCCAGCTATTCCCATTCCTCCTTGAGTGAGACCAGTAGGGAGGAGGCCCATTAGCAGCAGCTGTGCTGTGATGCCTCTTTAAAGGAAGTGTCAGGAATAAAGATTTACCTGCAGGTTTAGGAAGACAATTATTGTACGTTAATTAAATATGAAATGACACTTAAGAGCATATCCATTGCCTTAACAGCGACTCTCTGTAATAATAATAATACTTAGCACTTACATAGCTCTCTCCATCTATACAGCGCTTCACAAACATTAACTAATGAATCCTCACAACCTCCATGTGAAGCTAAAGAGGCTGCTGGCATGATGGGGAGGGGGAAGAGGAGATGTATCAGGGGAATAACCTCTTCTTGGCCTGCTGCCTCCTTTCTGTCAGCCTTCCCCTAATTGTGCTTACTCCAGCACCATGCAGCGGGCAAGTTGGCAGTACAACGAGGCAGTACCTGTGGGCACCAGTGGAGCAGGCAATGATGTTCTTCTGGCTCCTGGGGCTGGGCTCAGAGTCCCTGTGGCATGGGAACAAGTTCACAGCACCCAAAACTGCCTCCAGTCCCATTCCCTTCTCCTTAGGGCTCAGCAAGGGAACTTGAGTGTGGGTTTCTTGAAGCTTGAGTGTTTTAAATGTGGCTGTGGGAAACAAGGCTCTGGCTTGGACATAAATATCTGTAAAATGCAGAAGTCCAGTATTATGACTGGAATTGCCTGGATTTTTGCAAATCACTTCAGGTAAAGCCATGCCTTTCTTTTAAGGCTTAATGGGGAAGCCAAGAAACCTCTCCTGAGCCTATTTCATTTCCCCAGAATGGGATTTTTGAGCTGAAAGCCCAGATCTCCTGGCCAGCTCTGTAGAAGCTGACATCTTCTGGCAGAAGTGCTTGCTTCACACTCTCTGAGCTCTCTCCATGATGAACCATCCTTTGAGATCATCATTTGACCCAGAGGGAATGACAGATGCTACACTAAGTCCATGTTTCCCAATATATTTACATATTCCTCACTACAGGTGCCTGTGATTGTACAATGTCTTTGCTGAAAAAGTCAGAAGAGAGATAAGAAACAAGCTTCATTCTCTCTACAAAAAGAAGAAATGGACTTGACTCTCCAGAAATCCCAGAACCACATTCTGTCCTCCATTGACAGCACTCTCTTTCCTCCATCTCCCATGGCAGACCTGGCTCTGCCTCTGTTCTGGCTTTTAGGCAGCAAAGTCCAGATTTGTCTGTTTTTCCAGGGTTTTTACCTAGAAGCACTGAAAAGGCACAAGATTCATGTCCATCCCCTCCTCTACATCTGGGCTATCTCAGCCTAATCAGGAGCCCATGGGAAGGAGGGAAGATATGAGAAATGAATCAGGGCTGTTAGGAGGGAGGAAACTGATTATCTGTCCCTTGTCGGGGAGTGGTTTTCTGCACAATCCACTTCCAGACTATTTTTCGCTTCCCAAGCTCATTCCTCTTAAAAAGGTAATAAATATTCAAAACATACTTACTAAGATTACTAGCTGTACTCTAACAGCTTCAGCACCTACAAAGCTGATGCCTGTGTGTATCCACTAAAGCAGTTGTCAAACTGCATTGCTTGTAACATTTAGGGTTGGTTTGGAAGGAGGTCTCAAGGCTACGTATTGGCCAAGGGAAAAACAAAACTAACGTGACCTAGAAAATCTTCTTCAAAGCTCCCTGATTCTGCTCTTCTTAATTTACCATCATAAGCCCACCAGATCTATTTCCAAGTGATCGAGTGTTGTTTTTGTCTTCCAGAAAGGTCTCAAGCAAACCTCTGCATTTGAACACGCTAATATTTTCAGAAAGTCCTGTCGGCATCAGTGATTTCAGCTGTTTTTCTGGTTAACTCACTGGTAGGCTTCTTGAGGTTGCATTTAGATATGAAAATGTCACATGGTACTCTCGGTGCAATATCAAAGGTTACCTCCAATGTTAAACTGAATTTGGATCTTTATGCATAGATCAGCTATCCTGGCTTTATGCATTGTAGAGCCCTTGATAAGCCAGTGGGGAAGAAATATTTAGTGTGTGAGAGCTCACCTGTCCAGCCCTAAATGTATAGCCCAGTGGAAGCCAATATCAAATAATAAATTCATGCTTCAGTCTTTCCTGTCTCAAAAATTGTCCTCCCTCTGCTTTTAATTTTGTTTTGCAAATGCAGCTACTTACCTTGATGCTTTTGGAATTCCAGGTGATCCCAGCAATTCTGACACTTTCCTTCAGCCACAGGCAGGTGAGAGATCAGGTGTGTTAGAGCTCGGGTTTCCAGCAGCAGCACCACTTCGTCATTTCCTCATGAGTGGCTTCCATGTATGGAATACCTCTGTGGGACTCCTGGTGTGTGCACAGAGGAGAACTGTGTGGTGTGTACCTGTTTATTTGCACCTGTACAGCACAGGTAGCAAAGTGCACTGGATCCAATTCACCCCAGGCTCATTCTTCAATCCCCAGGAGACTTTCCCAGGAGAAGCAGCCATTCTCTCATCACCATCCTAACACACATGTGGTCTGGAGCTGGGATCTTTCTCCTGCTTCACAAGTTAACAAATTGGCTGTTCCCTGAGAGCAGATAATTTCTTCTTAATGGTAGCCATCTCTCAGCACATACTTTGGCTGCCAGCTTTTGAAGGTAATTGCATTGTTATTTAGGAAAGTCAAAGGTGCATTCTTCCAGAGAGGCTCTGGCTGCGAGCGGGCATGCGAAGGGCTGACCGGAGATGGCCTTGCGTGCTCCTGTTAGAGCAAGGTGTCTCTGCAGGCAGCCAGGAGACGGGGATGGATGTACATCTCCCTCCCCACTTCCCACTCTTTTCCTCCCCAGAGAAGAATCTGCAAGAAGCCGTTTGCTGAAAAATAAAGATGGGCATTCCAGTGCTGAAAATACACAACACAAAATGTTCCCTTTCCTGATAAGAAAGTGATGTCACAAATGACCTTATTAAAAAAAGGTAAAATGCCTGTTTACTTAAAGCACTTGTTCAAAGAGAGCAAGGGGAAATGTGGCTTTAGGATATTTTTCTTTCTCCTTTCTCTTTCCTCTTAAATGAGATTGAAATACAGTTTCACATTTGCAAGGCCCAGTGCCCTTTCTGCCAAGAAATCCATTGACAGTCCAATCAACAGACATGTTCTGGTTACAGGAATCAGGCATCAGTCAAACGCTTGAAAGCCGGATCCAGCAAATGCAGCAGATAATAGTATTGAAAACAGCCAGTGGGGGAGATGAGAAAGTAATTGGAGTGTAGGTAAGAGCTGGTGTAAGCAGGATGCATCGGCATATTGCTGACACATGGGAGGGTGGGCGGGGGGGAGCTAATGAGAGGGGTAATTCTAATGATAGAAGTAGTTCAATGTGTCAAGCTTTTGTTTTTTGAAGGCTGAGAGAAGGATTTATTTGTGCAATGGCAATTCAGCCCATGGGATTTATATGCCACCTGCACCACGAGTCCTTCCAGAGCTGGTTCAGCCCTGGGATTTTGAGGGTAGATTCATAGTAAAAGGCTATGTGGCATCAGTGGGGAGGACTGTGGGGCTGGACTGGCCCTGGAAGTTCTGGAGTGTTTGTGGTGGGGATTCGTAGGGGGACTCAAGTGGAGTGAAAAGACTGGGCAGCACAGGGTGAAAAGCCTTTGCTGCAGCCTGGGGCAGCCAAGGCTACAAATGCCCTGAGGGGGACTCATCACTGTGAGCAAAGCAGCACTGGTCTCTGCATGTTCAGGGGCTGCATCACTAAGCACAGTCATTTCAATCTCGGCAAGCCTTAAAATCTGCTGATTTCATCCCAAATGTAAAAATCTAAAGAAGACAGGAGTGAAAATGAACAGAATAGAATTTGATTGTATGGACTATATATCCTAATTTATTCCAGAGCCCTTGCTAGTAAAATACCCAGACTCTGATTAGAGTGGTGAGCGAAGAGAATTACTCACTTCCTATGGGTAACATGACGAGCAAATTACCTGAATTTCTTGTAAATCTGTAAGTCTCTTTTGGGACACAGCACTATGGAAATGGCAGAGAGGGGTTGTTGATCTCATACACTGTGGTATGTACTCCCCCATACTGAGGTTTGGGTGGGTTCACTCTTCACACATCACCCTGCCTTGTCTGGGTTATTTTTCATATTTTGATTTTCCTTTTTAGATTCACCTTCTCTGTCCCACTGCCCCAAGCACTTGGATCTGTTTTCTTACCTGGCCCAGGAGGGGCTATTTTAAGGGGCTAATTTCCATTGCAGCTGTTCAGCATTGAAGGTGGAGTGGAGAAGGGTGCAGTGGGGCTGGCAGGAGAAGAATTGAACACTCTGTAAAGACAGCACAAAATATTCCAAAGTATTTCAGATCCGGCTTGAGCAAGTGATAAATGAGAGCAGCATGGCAGTGACAGGTCAATCAAATATTTATAGAACTTCATCCATTAGCATTGCAGCAGCAGAAAGAAAGCAATGAAGTCTGGGTGCTCCAAGACCTGCAAGGGGTACACATGCTGATCAGCTTCCCCAAAATCTACAGGCATGTGTGGATCTTCTGTCTTGTCCTAGAGGGGGGCAGGATAGGTGAGGTGGTGGAAGAGCTAAAAGGAAATTGGGATTATGCAGCACTCTGCTTTATAATAAATTTCTCTGATCTCCTTGGGTGGATTAATGTATGTACATACTGGTGAGGAGATACTTGTACCAAAACGACAGGAGAGCTGCGTGATGTGTGAGTTATATACATAGGTGTGTACACAATGGGAAAGGGCATCAGGTTTTGCAATTCTCTGTAAAAGCAGTTGCTACAATCAGTGAAATGCCAGAAAAGGTTAAACCACAACAGACAAGAAACCTTAAGGAGAGAACAGAGTGCAATTGGAAAGCCTATTTTTAGGATCATATGACATGATTTGATTAATATTTTAGGAGGCAGTTATCATATGCTAAGAAACTGAAGGATTATTAGTAGCATGCCAATGTGCCTGTTTTCAGAGTTTTGACAAGGGAATTCCATCCAAATTTTTCCCTCCTCAGCTTTGATCAATTCCATAAGCCAGGGGCATGGAAAAGTGACACATGGGTGCGCTGTAAGGTGCAAAGGGCTGTGGAAAACCCATTCATTTGATTTCAGCACTTAACTGGAAATGCCACAGTGCAGCTCATGCTGAGGCAGTGGCAGAAACACTGCAGACACATGCAGACAAAGCAGTGTTTAGCTGGGACCATCTCTACAGTGCTCCCAGGCACCCCCAGAGCAATCCAACAGCAGCCTGGTGAGAAGAAGGACTACCTTGGTCTCCAAGGGGTTAAATAAATGCTTGATTTAAAGCACAGGAAGGATAGCACTGAAGTGTGTCTTTGACCTACTGATGAGATCTATGTGACTGGGATCTACAACATCCTGGTCATATAAATGTGCATCCTGCATTCCTTCTCAGGGTTCACAGGGCAATTCTCATTTCCTTTGGCAATTTGGGCTTCATTAGATGTGGTCTACACATAAGTGCCAGTGCTTAATCAGGTGCTGGGTATGGGACTCCTGTGGTACCCCATCTGATGCTTTTCACCAAGAGCTGAATTCTCATGAATACAGGAGGAATCTGGAAAGGAAGCAAGCTCTTTCTTCTTCATTCACTGTTCTCCTGACAAAGTTTCATTCATCTGTCCTGGAAGCAGTAGGGACACCGTGTGTTGGGAGCAACCAGTCAGCCAGGGGAATGAGGCAGAGCCCAGCACTCACCAACAGCCCATTTGCTGAAAATTGATGATCCAAAGTTGCATGGGGAATTTGTATGAATGGAAGAAAAGACAGGCAGTAATTGGGATCGGTGGGTGAAGTGTCAGCAAACAGAAGAAAGGGATACTTTGGTGACAGTGATAAATGCTAGCAGCTTTGGGTCTCATCTGGAAGAACGAATTGGAGCAAAGACTTTGTAAGAGAAGGAAGGAATAAAAAGACAGTGTCTGATGGATGTTACAGAGGAAAAAGGTTCAGAAAACAAAAATTCAGCAGTGTCTTTAGGCAGATGATCAGAGGCAAGTCACCTGGGTCATTCCCCAAGGCTGAGTGGGTCATAATATTTGACACCCTCAGGAATAAGCCAGCCTTGTGCTTGGCGGTGCATGGAGTCATTGGGCACCAGTTCCCAGAAACTGGGGTCCCCCTGTGCTGGGCACCACGCATGCAGCTGGAAAGCCCTCAGGACCAGCCACGGGACTCTCCTCATTGAGCAGCACAGATGTGAAGGGTCTGTGCCTTTGCTGGGGTGCAGTAAGCTCTGGGATCACTGCTGGGCATCAGGACTGGGGGGCAGGGTAGCTCTGCAAGAAGGGGCTCTTGACAGGCACTCAAGGCTGACTGCTCAGGGCTGGTTCATGTTGCCAGCCAGCTCGGCAGGTATGTCTCAGGGAGGAATTTGCCTACAAACCAAGTATGTGCAATAACGATTTGCCATTTCCAAAGTAATTTCTCTGACCCTCACCAGCATTTCAAAATACATCTCAAATGCAATTGGCACCTCTATGCTGCCAATTTTAGAAACGTTTTGCTTTGGAGGAAGTGCTGGAGCACAGAGGTGATTATCCCTCCCCTCCTGGCAGCTTCAGGAGTCGTGCGACTTGCAGGGAATGTCAGAGATGAACAGCATGTAAAAGAGCTTCTGTAAATGCTCTTTCCCAGAGCACTGGGATGTGCCTCTGTCCTCCTCCTTTAGACTGTAGAGTTTCTTTGCCTCTTACAAGAGAAAAGATCCTGGCTGAGGTAGCTGAGACATCCATCTAACATGCCCTGAGATAGTAGCACCAGTGACAGAGACAGGGACTGATTCTGCTGTCAGCAGTGCAGGCAGGGAGCCAGTGGAGTCAATGGGAGTCGATGTTTACTTCTGTTACGCTGCCTCGCATGGACACTGATAAATGTTATGAATTTTAAAAATTGAGATTCACATTAGTTTCCTTTAACTCATTTTAGATTTTCTGCTGAGCTTTATTAAGTGGCTTTTAAAAGCAGTTTAGCCTCTACAGCTCTCACTGCAACAGCCCTGCCTCCCAGCCTGTCTCGCACCAGGAATAAAAAAAAAGCCCTGGCTGCTTGCAGGGAAGCAGGAGGCCACTGGGGATGGAGCAGCTGAGTCCATTAGGGTGGGAGCATCTTGGTGGAGCAGGGAGATGGTGCAAGGAGGTGTCAGCTGTGCCTTGCAGCCAGTTTGGGCAAAGGTGGCAGATCCTTTCAGAGGGTTGTGTCATGAGGCATCATGCAAAACTGAAGAACCAGAGATAATTCTGGTCCTTTCAAATACAGGCAGAGGAATATTAATCTAAGGGTTGGATTTTCTCTTTCCTGCAGGACCATACAGATAGGTATGTCTAGGCGTTTTCAGGCAACAAATCTTCGGCTGATCTCCTCCACCTTAGTGTAAATCAGGATTAGCTCCAGCGGGTTGAACTCAGCAACCTCCTGATTTTTAAGGCCTGATCCAGCTTTCCCTGAAGTCAGTGAGAAGAACTGTTCTTGGATCAGTCCCTAAATGCCTTGTTTTAATATCCATAAACTGCAGTAAAAAATTCCACATCTCCTCTGTTCCATCCTAAAACTCTGACTACCACCTGCCATTTAATTTTTCATGACATAATTATCATTTTTAATAATGCCACTGCATTTTCTTCGCTAAAGAGCCTCTGAAGACCCTCTCTGAAAGAAAAGCTTCCCCACGTCCTCTTTCCCATGCCTGCACATGTATCTGTATCATAGCAAGCCTCTCCTAAATGTCTCTTCAAAGACACTCACAGCTTTGTCTCCTCTAATCTAGATGCACTTTTGACATCACTAAATAATTATGCAGTTACACAGTAAACTGGTGGTGGGAGATACGAAAGTGGCAAATCTCTGTTCTGTTAGCTAAAAACAGTAATCCTGCCTCAACTCTCACTGATTGACTGGAAACAGAAGCAGGGGGAAAGCAGGCTCAGTATGGACACAAGAGTAATACTGATTTATGGGAGACAAACCTCAGAGATAGTGATTTACTTCCATGGGATTTTTTTCTGAGAGATGTCACCACACATCTGCAGGACTCGGACCAGGAGAGATAAAAGCCTGAGTTGCTATAAGCAACTAAAGGAGACCAAGTGGTCTAGAGTGGGGATGAGCTCTAGGGACATAACTCTCTTCCCCTATTGGCAATTCACTTTTTTACTATTGATTATAACAGGAAGGGAGAGATGGAAAACTCATGTAATTCCCTGTCCTTGGGGTTGTGGCCCGGGGGAAGTTGATGCTGTCTAATCTAATAAGGATGCAGTGCAGCCTGGATTACCTGAGGTCTCCTATTATCCTTTGGGAGTCGTGTCTAAATGAACAGTACAGAAAGGAATTAAAAGAAAGAGAAAAAAAAAAAAAACAATGACAACAAATAACAGATGATTTTTCTGTTTTCTTTTGAATGGCAGCTGACTTTCCATCAGGGCTCTCATGCCACTTTGGAGGGAGGTTACTCAGCAGAAATGTGAGAGGATTAAACTGCTGCCTTTGTAGCAGGGCAGGCTCTGCTGGGGAGCGGGTAAGGCAGGATCTAGTATGGGAGTGACAACAGCTGGGGGTCAGCAGGGCAGGCTGAGAGCAGGTTTGCAGCAGACAGATGCCCTGTCCATGCTAGAGCCACGTGATAGCCAATACAGCACATTAAAAGAATCGTCGCAACCCATTGTGTGCACATGCTGTTCCTGGTGCAGTGCCACACAGGAATATGACAGTGCTGTGACATTCATTGCTTTAAGCTAAACCAGGCCTAGCATACACCTTTCACTAAGCTTAGCAAGGAACAGAATTGGTCAAAGCTGGAGGGTGTCCCAAGAGCCAGGCTGGGTACAACAATGCCAGCCTTCACCCTTTTTTCCACCCTTCACTGCACAGCACGTTTCCTCAGAGCCCATGTCTCTTGGGAGGGAAGTGTGTTGACTGCAAACGTGGGCTGACATGCCAGGCAGCAGTGGCAGGTGGGAAATGGATATATTGCATCCCAAGATGATGCATCTTCCCATTCAAATCAGCTCACCAGTGCTACATTTGCAGAGAATGCTATTTACATGGCAGATTTTATTCAGATGGCATCTGAAACTTATTTTTATTGAATTTAATTTTAATTAATTGTGCTGCCAAGGGTGAGCTGAAACGGTCTCTGTTTTTAATTTTTTGCTCCCCAGAGTGGATGTCCTTAAACTCCTTCCTATAATGATATGGTTGTAGCTTGCAAAAAGGCAGTCTGAATTTATTATTCTGCCTCTTCCCTTGTCCCCTCTAATCCTAGAGAGAACATTGCAAAGACTGCTGGTTAGAAAATTAGTTAAGTGAACTGTATACTGTATTCTCTTTCTGTATCAGTTCTTATTAGGGAAGAAAGATAATATAGTTTCCTCTCTCCCCTCCACTCACCGTGTATTTTATGCAGAGCTCACATAAGGAGCATTTCAACAAATTACTGCTGCCTGCTTGCAAAATGACACAGATCTCAAAGCCCTTAGGATAACCTTTGACTTTGGTGCAAAGTGCAACAAGTAGTGTCATACCTGTGGAGAAGATGGTAGTGAGATCTGCTACCAATGCACAAGTGCTAAAGAAGCAAGTCTGTCGCGGTTGTTTCTGCACTACACGAGCAGCTGTCTGTCACCTGTCTCATATTTGAGCGCTGCCTCTGCAACAGTCAGTATTTCAAGCGTTTGAAACACAGCACTGCCCTTTCCCTTTGGGTCCAAATGATCAAACTCCTCTAGCTGTACATGCTCGATTTGGTGTGTCCCAGAGCAGAGCAGTGCTGCAGCAGTGAGCTCACCCATGCAGATAGCTTATGTATTCAAGAAAACCCCAACTAAAAGATGCTTTCTACCGGTTGCAGCCTGGCAATAGAAGGTTGCCCACTCCAGGTGGTGCATGCATGATATTTGGAGATGAAAAAACATGATAAGACTGCAAATGGGGGCACACACAAGATAGCTGAACTCTTTAGCAAAGTATGGACAAGACACCCTACAGCCTGGTGAAAAATATTGTCAAAAATAAACCAAATTTGTAGTGTATAGAAAGCCAGAAATATCCTTGTAAAATATTATTCCTGTACAGTTAATAGTGGATTTTGTTTGTCCATATGGACCAGTTAAAGGAAGGAATTTTCCCAAACTGAGTCAATTTATTGCACAGAGGCCATTTTGAATGAATATCTGACAAAGGAATATATGAGCCTGTTATGAGAATAAACTCCCAGAGAACTAAAAGGACAGCCCCAAGGAAGGCCAACCTGATGAGAGGAGAGCTATTAAATGAAGATACTCTTTGTACTCCAAATCCAAATATATCTCATGCAAGAGCAGAGCTTTCTAAAACAAATCCCTGTGATAGATGAAGGATTTAGGCACAGCCAGGTTGTCTGTTTAATGAATTCCTGCATTTACCCCACCGAGGGAGGAAGACCCAAACACTACTGTTCAGAACTTTTTTCATGTGGATTAGAGCAGCCACAAATGACAGAAGACTAATTTTGCCTTGTTTTCCTCCTTCACAGCTCATCTGTCCTACTTTTTACTTTTAAAGGAATGAGTAATTCAAAAAAACCCTCCAATATTTATGGATGCTCTGGTTCTTTCAGGCTCACTGACTGTGTATGAGCCAGAAGCCTAATTGCATATTTTAGGTGCATATGCAATGCTTTGAATGTAGTAGGAAAGGCTTGACTTGGAGGTGAGAAACGTGGCTCAAAATGAAGTTATATGCCCTTTCCTGTGCCAGGCCACATCCTATCCTGAAGGGACCTTTTCATCTGGAGAGCCAGCACCTTTCTGCTTCACTCCTGCACTAAGCCTGGCCTGTTGACAGGAGCTTTATGAACTGGTGGAAAAAGAAGGCTCAGTGGATTATCTCATACACCAGGGGAAAAAAAGAAAGGTACAGATCATCCAAGGGAATGTCATTTGGACTGAATGGGATATTAGCCGCCTTTTAGAGGGTAACAAGCTGAAATCCCAATTTTCAGTAATTTCTTTCTTTTATTTTATTTTGAAAGTGGATAGTGAAGCACTGCACATGGAGCATTTCACAGCTGACCTCTGCTCACAATAAATACCCAGCCCGATGGCTAACCCCAAGCAGTTTGTAAGGAACAAGAGTCAGAGGCAATTTTTTATGTTTTATTTAATGAACTGATCCATCTGGAAGTTGAAAGAGAAGCTCTTTTATCTTAAAACAAAATTGATGCCCTCTGTGTCTCTGTCTCTAGAAGCAGCCACAAGGTAACGCCATGTTCTTGTACCCAGCCCTGCTCCCAGAGCTGCCCCTCTGGCTGGGCTGTGCAAAAGACACTCCAAAGAGAGTGATGTGGCCTGGCAGCCACAGCAAACACTGAGGTCCCAAATGAAAAAGTCTCCATGAGTACCCAGTATTGTGCAGCCCAGACTTCCACAGCATTTTTTGTTACAAAGAGATGCCCTACAGCTCATCACCCTGCAACTGCGAGACTGACATCCTACCAGGGCTTGCTTCCTCAGGAGCTCCAGGAAGGAATGATGGCCTTACTACTTGATGACTATCCAATCCCTGCCCTCCAGCAATCACACCTCATGCAGTGACCTCCTGGAAGGATACAAACTGCTCTGGAAGGGTTAGGTTTCCCTTAGCTTCTCTGCCTTAAAAGGTCTCTGTGGATCTCTCTGATAGATCCCTTTGTCTTAACTAGCTTTAAATGCCTAGTTTTGGCGCCTGAGTCTCACCTCAAGAATCAAAGATGAATAAATGAATCTCCCCTTAGGATTCACAGTGGCAAAATGCATTGGGGAACCTACTGGGCTAAGTCCAAATCCAGCTCAGATTTGCCTTACGAGCAAACCTAAGCTATCTGTCTTCATCCTTGACCTTGTTTCTTTTCCCTTGGCACTTAACAATCCTCTTTTCCAGACTAAATAGCACAAGAGATGCCGGGACTGGGTGTTAGCAACCATCCAAGTGAAGAGTTACTTTAAATCCAGACTGAGTTTTTGACTTCTCCTCCTGTTCTCCTGAGCCACCAGCTATGGAAATTTTTCATCTCTGATAAAGCAGATTAGCTGCTGGAAATGTCAGAGAGAGGCTACAGATGGCTGCACTGTGGGGAAATATTTCTTTGCTAGCCCTGGAAGCCGCTGAACACTGGACCCCAGGAGAGATGCTCCACAGTCCATTGCATAAAGTGACTTGGCCTCTGAGGCTGTTAATGCAGAAACACCCCAATGTGCTCTGTTCGGTGAAGTTCGCTGAGAGCAGCAAGTCAAACCTACAGACAGCTCAGTGGAGGGAAGGCGGGGCTGTTTTTTTTTTCTTTTTCCTACTTCCATTTCTTTCTTCTTTAATTTTGGTAATGGATCAGAGTCAAATGAACAACATCTGGCAATTAGCACATCCCTTGCCTGGCTCCGATCTGCCACTAAGTTCTGAGTGTTTGCCTTTATTTTTAAATCGGTGGCTGTCAGAGAGAATTAAATGGTGCCTAAAGAAGCACGCAGACGTTATAATTAAAGGCACGCCAACCTTGACAGGTAGCTGTGAGTGGAGTTCAGAATTTCAACTTTTCATGGGAAAAGGGGCTGTTGGCATGCGCGTGTGCTCTTAAACTCCATGTTTCCCCCAGCTGATCTATCCCCAGGTGCTTTTTATACACCCATACTTGCAATTAATTGTCTCTTTGTCTGCTTCATTTCAGCAGCCATCCAGCCCAGTATTGCAAGAAGAAGCACACTTTAAAGCTAGGAATAAAACTGGAATCCATTAGCTGTGATTGCATGTGCTTCTGTGGGACTTTGCTGTTAACAAGGATAGAAATGATATAATGGAAAACAGAACAGGGAGCATAAACCTGCTGGTGCATGGAGCATCCTGAAATTATGTAGTCTGTAATCCTAGTGCCTTCTAGCTAGGAATGAAATGCCTGGTGCTCTGGGCACTTTCCTGCCAGGCCATATTATTATAATCATGGTCTTCCCCAAACTCATTCTGCTCTTTCTGATGAAAATCTTCCTCCTTACAGTGTTGACCCGTCTGAAACACAAACACATCTGACTCTTTTAGGGAATAAAGGGAGCATGGAAACTGGGTTCATCTGCTACCTGCTCAGCTCTGATTCCAGTGCTGAGTGGAGGACAAACGTCACATTAAAAGTAGCTAGTCTGACCTCACACCCATCTTCCAAGGATTTCAGAGTCTGAGGCTGCCAGTCCAGCACTTTTTCTGTCATTTGCTTAGGGTTGTAATTGAAGACCACATAAGATGACAGGATGTGGTCTACTCAGCCTTAGGGCTGGTGATAGTTCTGCAGAGGTGGGCAGAGCTGTTTTGCTGATGGGAAGGACTGTGCTGCCATGGAGTCTCTGCAAGCTGGAATATTACATCAGGCAGCACCAGGCTAGAGAGTGTAGCCTCCTGGCATCTTGCCTTGTAAATCTGCACCTGCCACAAGCTTTAGGCTCTCAGCAGTTTTACCTGCTGTCTGCAGGTTTAAGTTGGACAGCATTAATAATGACAACCACCATATTTAATAGCCACACCATCCCATCTGGTGTGGCTTCAATAAAGGGCTGATAATCTTGCTCTTAAGTTAGTTCTCAAGCAAAGTTTTAAACAAACTCACTGATCTTTGAATTGCCTTCACAGGACTTGTTTTGCTGCATCAGCTTCCTGAGATCAGTCTATTCCATTAGCATTTAACTACCTCATGAATGTGCTTCCAGCTGCCCATCCAGTCAGGGTGGGCTTTCTATCCACCCTGGAAACCTAAAGTGAATTTTGTGCAACTTCAGTTCACATCCTAGGGAAGAAAAAAGCAGAGAGAAGGATTTAGGAAGGAAGGAAGGAGTAATACAGGCATGGTAAAGCCAGGGCAATCAGTGGGACTGTTAGGGAATAACCTCTCTTCCCATCTTTCTGCTGCAAAATTGCTGTAGTTGGAAAATGACTGAAGGAAATTAAATTCAGGGTGAAAAACACCAAAGGGATGGAACTTCTCTCTCTCTGTCCTGACTTTGTAGCTTACTCCCTGCCTCTCTCACTCAGCTTCCGATATCTATCTCTTTCTTTTCACCTCCTCCTTTCCCTGTTCTCATCCCCAATCCCTCTCCCTGTCTCTGATGGATGGAACCATTAGTGGAATCACTGTAAATAATGTGTAAAGTTGGAAGTTACAACAAGGTATCTCATTAAAGCCGCTTCACTCATCTTACTTCCCAATTAATGTTTAAGGCTTCGCTGGAATGCGGTGACAATATGTCACAGCATATCATTGTGGCAGGCGACAGGAAGTTAATAACCCACTGGCCCTTAAAGAAGCCTTTAATGTCAGCTGCAGAGGAGTAAATAACATTGGTTTCTTCTCCCCCACCTATCCCCCCTTCTTCTTCCTCTTTTAATTTGCTGCAGGAATGAAAGAGTTTTGTGCTGAAATAACATCATTATCTCATAAAACCATCTTCTGCAAGGGCAGAGCACAAAAGGCGCTGCCCAAGGGACCCCAGGATTTTCAACTGCGTAACAAAGTTGCTCCAACTTCCCACTCTGAAATTTGGGAATTTGCCTTCACCACCCTTTCTGCTCCCATTCGGGAATCCTTTCCTACTTTAAAAAAAAAAAGAAATTCCCTCATTCACCTTTTCCTAGTATTAATTTCTATCCCCTTCCCACACCTCTGAGACCCTAAACACAACTTCACAGCACCAGTGTAGTCAAAAGTTTCCTTTCATGTGTAACAGTTTTATCTACTATTCTTGAAACTTTCTTCCTTTGACGTTGCTGCAATCCAGGGGACGAGTCATCTTTGCCTTTCATTTCTCTAAGTGCCTGTTCACTTTGAGCACAATCGCAGCTCTTTACCCTTCTGTTGCTGCATGATAGGGCTTAAGCCCTCATGGGCATCAACCACCACAGACTCCAGAGGAGGAGTGGTCCCAAGAGACTCCACTGGAAATGGTTTTTGTTCATCCCAGAGCTTCCAAAACTGGAAGTGATCTTCTGATTTCAGAAGAGATGGTGTGGCACCAGTGTCACTAGTCTGTTCCCCTCTGGGGACGTAAAGATCCATTAATTGCACTGTGATACAACATGAATGACACATTATTGAAAACACATTTTGTAGATATATTTTTCCAGGGAGAGAGAAGAACAAAAACCATACCTGTGTAGCATTTTTTTAAAAAATTACAGGAAAAGTGTACAGGGCTTGGAGAATGAATCCCACAAACCCTTTGCTCAGCTCAGCCACAGACCCAATACATCACAGCTGGCAAATCATGCATGGATTTCTCATGGCCTCTATTTCCTCCTGTATAGTGTGTCTAAAATTGTTTGCTCTTCACACCTGGGTTATTGCTTTAGTGTTTGAAAAGGTCTTTCAAATTTCAGGCTAAACAGTCAAGTGTTGTGACTATATAAATACTTATTTTACTTATTGTACAGGGACATTACAAATATGTCCCTAGACTTCTGCTCTAGTAATAGGAAAATTCAGAATGAATATCAAGAGTAGATTCTCAGCAATGAGATTAGCTGTTATTGCAAAGAGGTCCCAAATGAAAAGTGAAGGTTGGTTCTTTCAAAGCATTTAAAACTTCACTAGTTCCAAAATTTTGGAAGACATTGTTTTCTTCCAAGAGAACAGGGATAGCTAATCAAGCTGTATTGCATCTTCATGTCAGCCTTAATGGGCCATAATACATTATTGTCCAGCATAGGAGACGGTGAGAGGTCAGGAGATACTCACAAGTACAAGAGGACCATGAATCCCAAAGAGGTGCGGACAGTAGCAGAATGATCATGGACCTGAGTCTTAAAGCAGCTAAAGTTCAGTCCATGCAATCCTGGAGACAGATTTCAGTGCTTCAGATGGGAAGCCACCAACTGAATGGAAGTGGAGTTCAGCATCCCATGGGAGTTCCCAGTAAACTAGGAACTAAAAGATCTGTCTTTTGGGGAGCACGGGCAGGGTGAGGTCTGCCAAAAGCCAAAGGTCTAGCATGATATCTAAAGCCCTACATGGATCTAGACCTTTGTCCCTTCACCTCATGTGGGCCACCCATAAAGGTGACTCCTTCAATCACCTGGTTCTGCCTCCCCACACTTCTGAAAGTTCAACAAATTGAACATTTCCACAGTGCTTTGAGATCCTCAATAAAAGGAACTGCAGAAATATGCTTGGTTCCTAGCTCAAATACATTATTGATTTGCTCATTTGCCAGGGGCCACTTGTCAAAAGTATAACAGCATTAGTAGCACTTGACGTAATAGGGGATTGGAGAGGTCTATGATTAAGTTTAGACAGCCTTGTTTGACTTAGTTAATTGGTTAAATATATTCAGTTACATGTGATGTTTCAGAATTTCAGCTCCAATAAAGTATAATATTAATTTTAATTAAAGCTCAACAGAGTTGGCCAAATATTTCTATTTTCTGAATATTTTTCTTAATCATATAATTCATATTCTGCTAAAACAGGGATTCTGGTAGCAACTAAGGCTTGGAACACTTGGACCATAAGAACTTGAAAGACGATTAGATAGGCTAATACTGAGGAGAAGAGAATTTATTAAAATCTTTCTAACCTGACAAAAAAATGAGGCAGAACAAGGGAATATTCCCCTGCGCCTCAAGATATGATTAACTTACATTTTTCTATATTTCTGATATTTTAAAAAAAATCTAAGATTGTCATGAAAACCACAACTGCAAGAAGTTGCACCTCCTCCTGTCTGCCCAGGAGCCTTCACATCAGCTGCCATCCCTAGGCAAACCCTGATCATCAGTAGCTGTTTCCTTTCATAAGATCTGCATCCACCACTACAAGGCAAATAGCATTCTATGAGTTGCCTTAGCCAAGAGTCCCAAAAAGTGGGGGCGCTTGCCATTGATACCTGAATGATTCCAGAGACAGAACTCTTAGTTTTCTAATCAAGGACACTCCTTTAGGGTTCCTCCTTTATTTCAGCATTCTTCTGAGAAGGGAATATTTGTGCCAGGGACATGCTAACATGAAAATCAGATTTGCAAAGAGATGCTTCAACTGGACGAAAAACTTTCTTTAGCTCTTGCCTGGGGAGGTTTCAGTCTGGCTTGACCAGCTGCTGTCATTTTTAGGCCACAAAAATCTCTGTCCAAAGCACATCTGTAGTTGTATGAGGAATGTACAAGCCCCAGTAACACTGTCAGACTGGTATAACTGGAGCAGACTCACCTGACCTCTAGAGCATAGCACGATATCCAGCAGGTGTTCAAAAGGAGGAGGTAGCTAATTCCAATGACCCCCACTGACGTAATAATTACAAGAGTCTGTATTGCCTTCTTAATGACAGCAATTGAAAGTGCAAATCCAGCCACAGTGCATTAAAAATAGCCCACTGCTCTCATGAAGCAGCAGCTGCATCTGAGGACTTCTCCCAATGCAGAGCTCTCAGGACCGCCCTCCCCAGCTTTCCTGCCAACTCCCCACTCCTCTGCTTTACATTTCAATTATTTTTCCTTCTCTTTCCTTAAATGAAGACTCAAAGATCTGAAAGAAGAAAGATGGAAGGCGACTCTTGTGCTGCCTACCAACCATAGTCTGCATTTCTTTATATTACCTACACAGGCAGTCAATTAAAAAAATGTGATGTTTTTCTTTTGCAGTGTTGGGATCCAGGTCTGCAAGCCTTTAATTATCTGTATAGGTTGAGCCAGGACTTGGAGAGGGTAGAAACAGCATCTATTCTTTCAGCTGATCTGTTCCTGGGAACATTTAGTTCAGGTGTTTTGAGCCTAGTGATAATAAATTTTCTGAATATTTGCATGTTTTTCCTAGTTCTCTCTGCCACAAGACCATTAAGGTTCTTGAATTCCACAGGATCTAAATGGCCAAGCACATTTATCAGCCTTTTTCTGAACAAGGGCCCCAGAATGCCCCAGTGGTCATACTTTATATACAAGGTAAATTCATAAATCTTCTTTAGAGCACCTGTATGTGGTCAATGATGTTCCTGATGGAGCTAAAAAACCTCAGCACCAACTTCTGTTGGTTCAACTCTGGCTATATTTAATGACCCACCCTACTCTGACTTTTTATCACTGTTAATTTTACACCTGCCCCTTATAAACAGTGCAGAGTGGAGGGTGCCTGTAGCAGAAGGTGCAGGGACCTGTTTCTTCCTAGAACTCAGGCAGGAATGCTCCAATTCTAAATAAAATGGCTCATTGCCAGGTTTGGGGTGAATTTCTCTCCCTGCTCAGATCTTCCTCTAACCCACACTGGACACCAGGAAGGCAGATGAACAGGCAGCCTCCAACATCAAACAGTGGAGAGAAAATCCCGTGCACTGTATTATGGATTCATGAAAACCTGGTGCTTGGGCAGTGCAAGGGTTAGCTGAATCGTGCTGTCAGTGGCGTTTAACAAGTACAGCAGTGGGATAATGTTGGTGTTTAACAAGTACGGCAGTGGGATAATGCATAAAAGGCCACAAGCAGGTTGGAACCCACTGTGCAGCAGCCCAAAGGAAGAATCCTGATATCTCGCTCTTGTTCAAGGTGTCAGAGAACCAGAGTTATGTTCTCAGGGGAGTCAGTCATGGGGCTGGAACACAGTGAGATATAATTATGGAATAATGCGTGTTCTTTTCCCACCACTCCCCCCTTTCTAAATTAGCTGTCATGTCACTAAAAACGTTTCTGTGTTCCACAATCAGTCCACTTAACTGTAACAAAGCAGCGCAGATCTATCAAACTTACAATGAGCTCCACTAATGACCGCTGAAATTACCAAATCACTCCTGCTTCCCAACACTCTGCCCTTCCCTCCACGCCCCTTGTCAATCCTCATTTTGCTTGCAGCCCTGCTCAGGGGGAAAGGATAGTGTCAGATTCCAAATCCACATCTCTTTGCCATGAAAGACTGTTCTTCTGGATGCAAAGTGTGACGGATTATGCCTTTTTTTTCACTGGGAGGAGGCTGATGGATGCTGGGAAGGGCTCTAGGCAGGCACTGGAGGCACTGGAGGGAGAGCAGCAGAGATATAGCCAGCAGTAAAATACCAGCAGAGAGCATTGTTCCTGGTCCTTGATTACGCATTTAACTGCATTGCTAAGCACCTTTTTTTTTTTTTTTTTTTTTTTTAACCACTCCTCGGAAGTGCAATCTTGCTTCTATTCAGATACAATGTGGCTTCTATTCTCTTCCCCAGTTTTAATTATGTGTCCGCCACTGCTCCTTCTCCAAGCTGGCGGGCTCTGAGATTCATAATTTCAGCCTGACACCATAGTAACCACTTAGTTAGATTCAAGACTCTAATGTCATCACTGGCTGGTCTTGAATAGAGAAGGGAGAGAGTGTGTAATTTGAAGGCTGCATCACATAGAAACTGCAATTATTTCTCCCTTTCGGAGGGAAATGTAAACAAAAGGTCATCACTGGTCAGCGCTCTTCATTTCCATCCCCACACACTGACAAGCTGACTTTTTGTTTATCATTTATTTCCTCACCCACCTACATGCCTCCACACTGACACCAGGAGCAGCAGCCAGTTCTAGCTATCACCCCTATGTAGGGATGTGATTACACCCCTGAGGGAACTCCTCTGGTGTTTGGAAATGGCCCCAGATGGCTTTGGAAACCACCCTAGGTTCCCACAAAGAGACTGGAAGAGACTGTTCCTGACAGGGCAGGCAGCTGTTACAGCCCTCCACAGGCAGATGCTGCAGCAGACAATACACACCAGTGATAGACATCCATGACTTCTGATGTCCTTGCAAGGAAGGGACTTGATTCAGATTCTATTCTCATTCTTTTCTGCCTTTTCCCATGCTGATCTCACATAGAATTTCTTACCTGTTCCCCTTAAATTAAATATGTGAGTGTCTCCTCTGGAGATCAGACTCCATGACTCCAGGAATGACCCAAGAGCCCCCGAGAGCCATCCTATCCTCTGCCAGCTCAAAGGGATGGTCACACAGGCTCATACTGAAAGAGCTGCTTGGCACTAGTGCCACAGTCCAAGATAATAGACCATGGTCCATGGTTTTCCCCATTTCTGGACATAACCTTTCTCTTATCCTACTGGGAATGGCAGAGACACATAAGACGAATATCAGAAAGACAGATGAATGTGTACACACAGCGAAATGCAATTCACTCGGCAGCATTCGCTGCAAATCCTGCTGCACTAAATGAAGCTCTCCTGCCTTCCCTCAATGACTCAGTGATAGAAAGGAGTTAAGTGAAAATAAATGCTCATATCAAATCACAGGTATTGATTTTCTGAGCTAGTAAATGAAGGCGCTTTATCTCCGATGGGAGATTGAATGTCTGTGTGCCACGCTTTGCTCCATTTTCATAAAAAGGAAGGCATGGTGGAATTATTTTACCTGGCTTCTCATAAAGTGTTGAGGGAGCAGATTCTCATGTCCGTGACAAGGGGTATCAATCAGGAAAAACGTCATAACAATGATGGAGCCACCGAGGATTGACAATGGAATAGCGAGCCTGGAAGGCTTCTCCTGGGCATTGGTTCATCCTTCAGCAAATGTGGCAGTGTCTTTCAAGGGTCTCTATAGTCCTCTTCTCTCTCCAGGTGATGGGGATGTCAGTTCTCTGCAGTTTTTGCTTTGGTTTTCTAGAAGTGATCTTATATCTAAATCATTTAATTCTACTAGCTGGTTTAAGATAAGAACAAGGGTTTCACTGTTACTTATGCCCTTTTTGAGCTCTAATGAGTTCTGAGCAGGATGTGATATTACAATTATAGGTACATTACGTTTAATAATCTGCAGAAAGCCTTAAAGGGAGCTGTCCATGGCCTTGAGGAGTCGTCCAGAAGATCAAAGCTGACTGATGCAAAGTAATTCATGTAGACGGGGAGAAGTCACACTCACAAAGGTCCTTAGAAACACAACCTTTTTCTGACCATGTTCACCTACACAGGCATGACTAGAAGTAAAAGAGCTAAATTTCTTCATCTGAGATCTACAGATCTGTGTTCAAACCTTCCATCTTATCTGGCAGTCACCCATCTTATCAGGCAGATGTCTGGCACTAGCAATCCATCTCTGCACCCCTCCACCCATTTCACTATGCAGCCAGCTCTGATGTATTTTGCTGTAGATAATTTTCAAAGTGAAAGAGATCAAATATATAAAAATAGATACAAAGAAACAAGCCATTAAAAAGCAGACCTCATGCTCTTGCAGCAGAACATGATTTTTTCTGGTATAAAACCGTACTGCTAAAAAAAACCCCCTGCATTTTCACTCCCAGACTTTCGCGACCCAGCTCACCAAGACAAATCAGAGAGGGTCCAGTTTAATCCACTGACAGGGAGAAATGAAATGGCAAGTGGATTTCAGCCAGGAGTGACTCTTGCATGGGTGAGGGATGATTAGGAAAGACACTGGTGTTCCTAACTTGGAGTCTGGCTGCCTTTTATATCCCCATAATATTTAATGGAAAACCAAGCCTTGAATTACAGTCTCCAGGGGCACAACCACTGATCTTAAACATTGAGGCTTCTCTGTGTCAAGTTGAAGCTTGAGATGGTATTCAGACTTTAAGAGAGGGCTGACATGGCCCCAGGCTATTGCTCTGTTCACCCCTAGCCTTACAATTTCTACTGAAGTCTGAGGAAACAGGACCAAAACCAAGTCCATCGGTTTGGTGGAGAAAAACTCATTTGTCTCATTGTGGGACACAGAATAGGACAAGGAGAGAAAATTTGCTCTTGATTATTAGTGATTGAATCTGAGAGGTGGGAAGTGGCAGTATGTATCTAAAGAAGTGACAACATTCACTTTGCTGGCAAGAAAACCTACAGTATATGGCAAGCCGATCAAACACTGTCCCTGTCAGCCCTTCTTCCACCAGGTATTGAAAATGGCCCTGCAGGGCAATGCTGTCTTGATGTTAGGCTCCCACAGTGGTCTTTGCTATGCAGTTGCAAAGCAGCACTGTGATAATAAAAGAAGTAGTTTTGTTACAACATCCTTTGAAATTTACTTTATTATACCTCAGTTATTGTACAGGCCTTCTCAAGGTGGTATGTGAACATCTTCCAGGAGCTCAGATCTGCTCAGGGAGGTGGGCACTTGAAATAAATAAATGGAACAAGGCACTCTTTTATAGATCTTGGGAGAAGCACTCGAGTCACTTTTGTCAGAGCCATGGGGCAAATAGGTGACATATCCTTTTTATTCCCAGTGGGAGGGTTGAACATAAAGTGTTATCATTCTGTTTTGGCAGGACTTCAATTTTCATGATGACAATCATTTTACACCGTCAAGATTTTTTAGCCTTTGTTTGCAACTGGTTGTGGGTTTTATTTTTGTTTGTTGGGGTGGGTGGGGGAATTGGTTTTGTTTGTTTTTTCTTGTATTGGAGGAAGAGGACAAGTTACTTTCTATTATTATCATCCCCCCCACACTTGTCTGAGGCATCTTTTTCAATAATCTTCTTACTGCAACAAGCAGAGACGCTGCCATGTACAACCTTTGCACAGAGTGTGAACATCAATCCTCTCTTATTAAGCTGAAGCTAAAATGCTCATAGACAAACTGTTAGAAAGAAGAAAGCATCCACGCTGTGGTGGGAAAGGTAAAATGCAGTAATTGTCCAAACCTTTCAAAAAAGAACATCTCAGTAGGGAGTGGAGGACCTTTCTCCTTTCTGTGGCAGATTGCCAGAAGACTCCAGGAAACCTCACTTCACCAATACTTATTTATTTTTAGGCACAAAATCACCTATATTTCCCTTGATTCCTGTGAATTTGTTCCAAAGACAGAGAGGAGAAGCTGATATCTTTTCCTGTTCAGTTTCCTGCACATGCTATCCCTATCTCACATTGCTGCTCTTTTGAGTGCTTTCTGAATCTGATTTATTTGCAGTGTCACAAAGAAAAAAAGGCACTTCCTCTCTTGTCTACACAGCAACAAGAGAGAGAACTTGAGCTCATGTAGACATACAGAATTAATCTGATTAAATTCAGGCTTCTACATTTAAGCTAGTCACCCAAAGCTCCTTTCTTACAGTAGGCAGACATCTCATCAATATACAGTCAATGGAGCCAGAGGTGTAATTCATCTCATTCCAAAGTAGATGCTTAAAGTAGGTCACATGAATTACACCCTTAAGATCTTTTTTCCCCCCCTTGACTAAAGAAGAATCCTAGCATGACCAAATCACTTGTAGATACTGAAACCAATGCTGACTGAGTGGCTTCTATCCATTGTGCTGTGCCACTCCATGCCCTTAAATGCTTGTGTGAACCACTCTTCTTCTCTGGCATCACTGATGTTGAGGTTTTAGTGTTGTCCTTACTCACTTGGAGAGGAGAGGAGAGGAGAGGAGAGGAGAGGAGAGGAGAGGAGAGGAGAGGAGAGGAGAGGAGAGGAGAGGAATAACACAACCAAACTTAAGCAAGACACCATGAAAACAGAGCTCTGAAATGTACATCTGTCTGCTTAGGTCTAATCAGAGACCCTCCAAAGCAGAATCCAAGTTATTCAAGTGATTTTGATACCTAGTAAAGAGAACTTTTTAAAGAAAAGGAAAGAAACCTGTTGCAGGCTGAACAAGTCAGTGCTTCACACAGCTGTTTTCATGAATCTAGAATGCCAGTCCATACATTATTTAAACTATCCAATTTATTGAACAGCTCAAACAGGTTCTCTCTACAGCAGTCAAGAGTTGACAAGGACTCATAGAAAACTTTGCAAAACACTCTGCTTTCAGCCAGTTCTCCTCCAGTCATGGGAAGTTTTACTCCCTTGCCTGGATCATTTGCATGAATAAAGGTCTTTCCTCCTGTCACCTCTTTCCTGCCTCAGAGCAGAACCTCTGGTGTTAGCAACACAGTCACCTGTGCTGCTTCAGAGAGCGGTGTTGTAGAGCTTCATGGCCCCAGGCCAGCACCTTCATATGCAGTGATGACTCTACCAGCAACATCATAGTACAGATACAACAGAGAGTGCAGGAAAAGATGAGCCTTTAATAACACCTATTCTGAGATCTGTTGGAACTGGAATAGCAGACATTAGCTGGAAGGCAGGTTCTCCCATCCATGGGTTTGAAGAGAGGATTTTGTTTAAAATCCTTTGCAAAACCCAGACAGTGAACTGCCCACCCTTCAGTATTAAAAAGATGCATATGCTATAAAAGAAGCTAGAAGTCCATGTTTACAAATAAAACCCACACAGGTAGGCCTCTTAGAAGCTGTGAAACTGGGGACTAAATGAAACTTTCTCACCCTCCAGATAATCTGGGGTTTTTGTTTTTCAGCCTGTGCTTGAATGAAAGTTTGCATCTTTAGTTGAGGTATCCTAACAAGGTCTTTTTTTTTTTTCCTTAGTAATAATCCTTTGCCTCTCCAGGATTTTCTCACATTTAAGTCACAGAGTGATGTGCTTATATTGGAAATATGCGTGAACAGATCTTCCCTAACTAGTAGGGGATTGGAGAGAAACAGCTGAACAAGTACATGTTCGTACATGCATAGACACACTCAATGGACCTAGCAGAGCTAGTTATAAATCTAATAAACTGGCAAGCACTGTAAGCCTTATGCTGCCCATAAATAATTCACTGCCAGGCTGCTTGTAGGAACAGCACCTTCTGCATAGTCCATGGGAAATCGTAACAGGTACCAAGCCCTGTTGACTCCGGTTATTAATCCTGCTTATTGCTATAGTGCCAAAGGGCCAACACAGAAAGAGCCCCCTTTAGGCTAAGCACTGTATAAACAGAGACTCTTGAGTTTAAAAGGACTTGGGGAGGAGAAATCTCTGGTATAACTATGTTAGCCCAGCCCCAGGACTGTCAAGATGCAAAATTTCTTTCCTCTTCAAGAAACAGCAATAGCTTTTAGGCAAAATTCTCTCCTTTTGTGTTAGAACTAGACCCAAGCTGCTGACTCTGGAGTCTGATAAGGATGTGAATGTCTTAAGCTCTAAAGGATTTGTATAAGTTTTACTTATTAGAGTGGTCTCTTTGCAGCATGTTTCACCCCACTGAGTGGAAGTGGCAGAGGAGGAAGATCTCGCCCTTTCTTCTAAGAATGCCTTGTTCCACAAGAGCAATTTACCTGTCAAAAGCTGAGTGCCATTCTCCCCTCTTTCACCCCAAGCACCTACCCAGAGGCTGGAGCTCAGCCCTAGTACACCAGCCCAGGGCTGCTCCACCCCGGTGGAGCCAACACAACCACCCTGGGGCATCTCAAGGTCCCACACAGGAGCATGGGGTATGGCAAAGGTGTTGGTAGGAGTCCTCAGCAGACCAGTGCTGGAGGTGATGTGCAGAGTGGGAAAAAGGCTGTGGTTGTTAAGAGGGTGTTCTCCATCATGGTCCCAGACCAGAGCAAGCCAAAAACAAGAGAGAGGGTAATCTCCATTGCCGGTAGCTTCCAAATCTGGAAAGGACAAACTCAGCAGAAGTAGTTTCCTTCTCTTTGTCCCCTTTTCTGCATGAGTTCTGGTTGATGGGAGGAAGAGCTGAGGTGGCAAAACAAATGATTTCTGTTAGGATTGAGTGAATCTGACACGTGTAATGTCATCGAGGAGCATAGGCAAGGCTCTGAAGTACAGAGAAAATGATGTCCTAAGGGCACACCAGGGTATCTGAGGACAGTGATCTGGGATATGCAAGAGCATACCAGGAATGTCCTGAAGGGACATGAGACAAAGGGTGCCTGGAGGCAGCCCAAGAGCATCCAGGTGCCCAGGGTTGAGCCATTCCCATGCCACCCAGGGACACCCTGCTCCTCCCTGCCTGGGCAGCAGTGGGTCACTGGGCCTGATTGCTAGGGGCAGGTTCTGTGTCAACAGTCTCTGAGCCCATTACTAGGGGCAGGTGGTGGGTCACATCAGGGCCCTTTGTGACATCCTTTGTGACATGTGTGGTCAGTGTGGTAGTGGTCCACAGTGTCCAGCAAAACAGTGACAGGGCAAGGTGGAAAAACTGAGCTGGCGAGAACCCCTCTGCACAACCTACCCCATGTCTTGCCCCACAACAATGAGGCATTTGTAGAAGTTTCCCCAGTCCCCACCCACAGGATGGCAGAGAGACCCCTAAGCCCCTCCAGTGTGGCTCAGGAGGAGGCTGGGGCTCCCCAGGAGAGCAGCTCTCTAGCAGAGCTCCATGATGTGACTGAAGAGCAGACACTGCAACTGGGTGCGTGAGGGGCCCTGCTGGGCTGGGCGGGGCTGGGGACCCTGAAAGATGCCAGGATACCATTTCCCCAGCATGCTGGCAGCAGGGGACCTGAGGGGAACCTCCAGCTGGGCCAGGGGAGCAAGTATGGGGTTGGACAGAGGGCAGATAACCTCTCTCTGCTCTCTCCTGTCGCCAGACCCTATGCAGCACTCCCTGATACCCCCTCCACTAGATGCCAGCTGGTTGCCATTGTACAGAGTGAAGCAGAAAGCCATAGACTTTCTCCAGGCCTATGCCGGGAGCCCCAACCAGGTAACTGGGGCCAGTTCAATAGCTGCTATGCTCATACAGGTGTGCTGGCTTAGCAGACCTGTTGTTCCCAAAGGGCACTACACCCTGGGACTCTGGTCCCACTGGCTGCAGGTCCCTCACTCACATTCCCTGGTTGTCTCTCTGTTCCCTGGTTGTCTCTCTGTCCTCCAACTACCAGGGCGAGGATGACAAAAGGATATTCCTAAAGAACACCATCTATGTGTGCAAGAGTGCCTTGGACACTGGCTTGTTACAAGGCCTGGAAACCTTCTTCCAAAATATCAATCTGGTCGAGAAGGTCAAGGTGAGAGAACACCTGGCACTGTGTGGAAGGGATCAAGTGCTTTCAGCACTGGCACCCTGCGAGGGCAGCATTTGGGCAGGGCAAAGGGCTGGTGGCACTGGGTGCTGGCATCTGCCAAGTCTCTGCAGGGTTGTGTTCTGCAGATGCTGCTGGAAGAGGAGCCCAAGTACTGCCTGCGCTCACCTGTGAGGGAGCTCGCCATGCATGCCATCGCTAAATTGAGGTACCTACCCATTCCTTCCAGGCACTCCTGCCCCAGACCACCATGCCCACTTGCCCTTCCCTCCCAGAGACCCCTGCCTCAGCACTCTGTGGCCTCAAGGTGTTGGTCCCAGCACCAGGGTCCAACTGGCCCCCCTCTCTCTGTGCAGTTGTGTGGGCACAGTGCTGGAGGGCAAAAGGAGAAGCCTCCTTGAAGTCTGTATCTCCAAGGTCTTCTGGCTTCCTCCAGAGGAGGAAATGCGGGAAAGAAACAGATACTACATGCTGGTAAGTGCTGGGTAATCTGCAGGAGCCCCCAGTCTCTCTGGGCTGCTCCCTGGACATCCCATGCTGCTCTATTACCAAGGTAGGGCAGGGTCTCAGCTTTGCTTTCCCACCCTGGTCCCTCTGTCCCCTTCCCAGCAGACTGCTGTGCCTGCAGCAGACTGCCTGCCCTTGGGTCTCTCCCAGGCATCTCAGACATCCTCCCCTGGCACTGGCAGTTCAGATCTGTCTTCTGGGGTAGAAGGGACAGCAGAATCACCACCACTGCTCTCTGTCCTCCTTGCAGACCTTGGATGCCATGGACATCATGCTGGAGGTGATGGTGTACAGTTCTCCTCCCTCCAGTGTTGTTGAGGAGCTGCAGCACATCTTGGAGGTCTGGCCTGTGCAAAGAGTGGGGGTCACAGGGCTGTTCCTCACCCTGGAGGGGAATGGTTGCTCACTCCTGGGTGGGTGGTCCCCAGCTCTGTGCTGTGCAGGTAAAGTGTGCCCACCTTCCCTGGGGAAGCGGGGGCTGGCACCAGGCTCTTCTGGAGCACAGTGGCTGCAGAGGTTGGAAACTGCCTGGCCATAAGGTTGTCTCAGGGCCTTTGTCCCTGGCCTGAGAGGGACTCCAGGGGCAGGAGCCCCCCAGGAGTTTTCTCAAGGTCAGAGAAAGCCTTGAGGGACAGTGCAAGCCTGGCCCAGGAGTGGAGCCACGCTGCTGCTGCCAGAGTTGGTGTCGGCTCCCAGGGTTCAGCAGCAGCTTCTGTTTTCCCAGATGCTGCTGGACCTGACCAACTCTGAGAGCACAGTCGTGCAGGACAGGGCTGTAGGAAGGATTGGGAATCTGAGCTGTGCCCTGGCCATGTGGGAGGTAAGGCCCAGGAGCTCTTCAGACAGGCCATGCTCCCCTCGCTCCTGGTCTCCTTGTGGAGCTGCTGCCCAGCTGGCTGGTCCTGGAGACCTGCAGGGTTCTGCACAGCCTGGATTCACCTGGATCCAGCCCTGGGTACACCTTGGGTTCAGCATTCTGGCATCAGCCCTCAACCCTTCTGCTGTTCTGTTTCTCTCACCCAGCACTGTCCTGTCAACTTCAGTGTGATCCAGATCCCCGTCGTGGGACAGCTGCTGGCACGTCTCCTCTGTTTCCAGTTTTCCAAGGGAAAGACAAGATATTTAGCTTCAAGAGCTTTTTATTACCTCTGTCAATTCATCTTTGATGAAAGCAGTAAGAGCCATTGTGGTGGCCTTCATCTCTCCACACACACAAATTCCCAGTAGCTCTGCTGTTCTTCCTGACTGCCTTTGCCCTTCCAGCTGCTTCCCCAGTGCATCCCAGTTCTCAATTGCTGCAGCAGCCAAGTGCTCTCATCATGTCTAGGCTCTGTTCTTTGCAGTCCTTCCTTTCCACTCATTTCTCCCCTCTGAACCCTGCTAAGTTGGGGATCCCCCAAGCCAAAGCTTCCCTTGATTACCATGACTGCTGATGCCCCTCCAAAACCTTCTTGCCCACTTCTGTCCTGCCCCCTTGCAGCAGATCTCGGGACAGTTTTTGAAACAAAAGCTACTCTGGCTGATCAACTTTTCTGTGTTTCTCCCACCCTTTAGGGAGGATGTCACACTCTGCAGAGTTCTACAGAGAACACCTGAGACTACCTGTCAGCTTCTTGCAATGGTGCCACTACATCACAGCCCGGATCGAGGTAATGAGGTCACCCCCCAGATGGGACTCTTCTCTGGGGCATCAGCAGGGACTTAGTGTGAGCAAAGGGACCCCAAATCGGTGGGGCTATCCCTGGCAACATTCTGGTGTCCCAGAACTGCTCCAGCCCTTCTGGCCACCAGATTCTCTGGAGGACCCCCTGCATGTGAATGCTCCTCATCCTCACCCATGCAGGGACTGCAGGCACTGCTGCCAGCTTTCCTGTGGACACTGTCACCAGCACTGCTGGGCACCTCTGGCCAGGACAGCTCATGCTGCCCAGTCAAGCAGCACCATCAGGGCCCTCGGTGTGACAGGTTTTCACTCCCTCCCTTCTTTCCACAGGACTTGGAATATTACCTCCCACTCTGTGAGAGGACATATATTGTGCTTGCAGCCATTGAGGCAATGCAGGACTCCAGCACCTATGGGCATCAGGCAGCAAGGCACTTTCTGGAGTTGGCCATGAGAACCCCTGATCTGTGGCTGACAGACGTAAGTGGCACGTGGCTGGGCTTCCTTGCCCTTCAGTCCTGCCAAGCTTTGTCCCTCCTGCCTCCCTCTATCCCAAACTCAGATGTCTCATGCTCCTGAAGCCACTTGAAGGAAGAAGAAAGGGCTAGGAAGAGCAGCTGAGGACATGGCTGCAGCACCACCCTTACTTGTGTCCCCTCCAGGTGCCAAGCATTGTGAGAGGCATCCATGAATGCTTGGAGCACACCAGTCTGGCATCAGATATGGAAAGCCTGGACACCTTGCTTGAAGTGCTGGCTCGTGAATCCCCCAGGGAACTGGTGTGCAGCATGTTGACTTCCACAGAACCATATGACAGGTACCAGCCCCACCAGCCCAAGGGACAGGGAGGAGAGGGACTCTGAGACTCCAGCCTGCCCATGCTCACCTGGGCACAGTGGTCGAGGCAGCCCTGCTGATGCAGTACTCTGTGCTTTGCAGCACTGCCCTGGGCGTGTGGGACCGTATGTATTCTCAGAACAACATCAAGTCCAAGTTCTGGATAGAGCTGCAGAGAAGGACTCACTCACAGGAACAACCGGATGGCGAGCTGTTCAGCCCCACCGTATTGTATGCCATCAGAGTTTATAAGGTGGTAAGTGACTTGTCCTGGCTCACCTTGGAGACAGGAGATACTTGTCACCCATGTGTCCTGCCTCCTCCATGCCAGCTCTTGCTCTTCAGTTGCTCCTTGGATGCTGCCAGTGGTCAGAGGCCAGGAGGAGCCTGCAAAGATCCTCTGAGGGTACATGCATAGGGCTGCCCCCAGGACAGGCATCTGGCACCAGTGCCCTAAACACAAGCTGCCCACAGGGAACAGGAACCACATATCTCTGCTCATCTCTCACCACCACTTTTGTTTCAGATGCTGGACCCCACTGACACTCAAATCGTTGAACTCCTCAAGGAGAGTCAGACATGTCCAAAGCTAGAATTTCTCTCACTGGTTCTCACGGGTCTCAGCATTGCCGTGGAGAGTCCTGAGAGGGTGGGTAAACTGTTGAGTTGAGCACACCGGCCAGCACAGGGGCTTGGCCTTGGCTGGGCGTCAGGAGCTGGGTGACGGCTCCCAACATCTCCCTGATGTGGACAGGGCTGGTCGGTGCCCGGGAGAGCTTTCCAGGCCTGTAGGGTTGCCAATTCATTGTCCTGGTCAGAAAAGTAGGGTGACTGAGCCAGGGACAGGAAGTTTTTGCTCTTCTTCAATGAGTCACTTCCCCTCCTCCGCTCTCTCACATGCTTGGCTGCTGCCAGGTGGGCTTTGACAGCTTCACCAAGAAGAAACTCTGCTTCATCCAGGCAAGAAGACTTCAGTTCCTTCTGCCAGATATTATGGAGCACCTGCAGCACACCAACAAAGCCATAAGGCTGAAGGCCTTGCAGGTGTTGCAAAACATGGTGCATCATGTAGGGAGGAAGAAGGCCAGCAGCATCGCTCTGCAGCTCTCAGAGCAACTCCTGCCACTCTTCAATGATGTAAGGAGCCAGAGCACTGTGGACAGATGCTCAGCCATCACTTCCTCTACTCCTCCATTCCCTGAGGGATGTCTTCTGCCTCTGGGAAACCTGAGACTCCTATGCTGGAGTCCTTGCGCAGCATGTCTTGTCCTCCCTCCCAGGAGTGCAGCGAGCTGCGAGAGTACTCCATCTTCCTCTTCAAACAGCTGGTGGAGGCTACAGTGTACTGGCACAAGCGGAGGATGAAACGAAAAGTACGGAGGGGAGTGATGCCACTGCTCCTCCACATGAATGAGCAGTCTGAGGGCGTGGCCCAGGTGAGGGGCTCAAAGCTGGGAGTCGTGACCCCATGGGGTCATTGTGGGCTAGGGCTGCTGACCCACACCTGCCCTACCTGGCCCAGCAGATCTCAGCAGAAGCAGACCACGGCTGCTCAGGTGTTCTGGTTAGGATATGTTCTAGCTCCAAAGGACAAGATGAGCTCAGGGTTCAGAGTTCTGATCACTTGAACCTGAGGCAGCCCAGGCTGTAGGATGCCCATGGGGGGACCCTAGGGTCTTTGGAACTGCAGCCTGGTTAAGAAGAGGGGGACAGCAGAACTCCTTCCTCAGCCATGGGGCCATCTCCCATTCTTTGCTGTTTGGCAGGTCTCCAGGGAAGCACTCCTTAGTGTAGCTCGGATCCTGGGGTGGGAAGAGCTCAAGCAGCCGATCCAAACAAAGCACCCATTGGATATCGCAGAGTGTTTGGTGAGGACAACCTCAAAGACAATTCCAGCCTGGAGCTGGCCCCAAGGGCTCCTCTTCAGGACCCACCCCTCTCCCTAGGGCACTGAGGGAGACCCCATCATGTCTGTGTCCTAGCAGATGCACAGAAGGGTCTCAGGAGCCACCAAGCCCACTCTGCCTGAGTCTCTCTCTGGGCTCTGCCTGGAAGATGGGAATGTCCTGGGTGGGAATGGGATGGTCAGGAAGTGGGGACTGAGAAGGGCACATTCCAGCCCTGTGCCTTTTTCCTCTCTCCAGCTGGAGAAAGACAGCAGAAGGGCAGAAGAGTACCTGGATCAGAGCCAGCCGTACCTGAAGTACCCTCAGGCCACCGTGCGAGAGGTGGCCATCCAGTTTACTGGTGAGCCCCAGCTCCCAGGGTCCCTCTTTGAGCAGTCTGATCACTGCTGTCCCCAGTCCTTGGCCACCCGGCCAGAGCCTTGGCCTCCCTCTGCCCCACTTACCCATGCAGGTGAGCTTCATGGCCATCTTGCTCCATACCCACCCTCTAGACTGCTGGTGGTCCTTGGAGGGTCCCTGGTGAGGGGGTCAGGGCAGGGTAACGGGGAGCAAGGGCTGACAGAGCTCTGTGCCCAGTGATGGCCAGGTGGTACCTGAGGAACCCGAGCATGGAGAACGATATGCTCAGTGGTGAGTGGGGAGAACGGACTGGGGTGGGGGGGTACAGCGGGATCTCTGCAGACAGGGGGCTTCATCTCAGCTCTTTCTTTCAGTCATATCTGTTAAGTCTTTGGATTTAGACCGCGAGCGCTCCATTAGGTCCTTGGCAGCTCGAGTCACCCAGATGCTGAGCGCTCTCTGGCCACAGCGAAGATCCAGATAGTGACCGGGTGAGTGCTGTGCTACTGGTGCTGCTGAGCCAGGCACAGGGGTCACTTTCCTTGAGGACACAGAGAATTGAATTTAATAAAATCTGAGATGAATTTAATAAAATTGTGTAAATCTGTGATTGAATAAAGCTGGGCCCAACAGTGCCTAGGGCACGCTGTGCTGTTTATGTCCATCCAAGCCTCTCCCCAGGGCTCCCACCAGCCCCTGGCTGCTTAGACAACTGACTCCTTGATGAGCTCCTGATGAGTTGGGGGAGGTCTGTCCCCAGTTTTGGCATTCAGCTTGGGGGTGTCCTTTACTACCTTTGTCTCCAAATGCTGTCCCCATGTCCCCAGGTGTGGCTTCACACTGTTTCTCAGTAAATTATTACTATTTCATTAAATTTGCATTAAGCAACAGCCATGAGTAGGAAATCCCAACTAGTTCTCCAGCATTGGCTACTGTTGTTGCACCTCCTAATGACTGTCAGTTGGAGTTACATTCAATGCTGCTGTCCTGTCCATGGCCTATTCAATGTATTCAATTGAGACTGATCTCAGAAACAGGAGACCTGGGTAGGATCAGCTTTGGGGTGCAGGGTACTGATGTTTTGTGAGTTGCTTAGGAGCAACTAACCTGAAATACGATGTCTGCGCCACTTTCAGTAAGGACCTGATTCTCTTTGGATCCACAATAGGGTCACCTCTGGTGTGGTGCTCAGGTTTGTGGATCCTGTCCATTGAAGAAAAATAAAACCAGGCTTGGTCTGGGGCAAGGAAGTTCCTCCAGGACCAAGAGGGCATTTAAAAGAGACATGGTTCCTTTCCTAGTGTCCAGTCACCCACTCCTGGGGCTCACCAGGTCAGTGCTCTCCTCTCTCTAATCATGGACACAGAAAGCTTTAGGGCTGCTTCCAGAACAGGCACCCAAGAACTCTGTTTTAGTCTGCTCCTGTTATTTACAGAAGTTTCTGCCACAGAATTGCCTCCCCCAAAACCTCCTACCTGCCCATTAGGCATTGACCTCGAATGATCTCTACCCAGGGCAAACTGAGAAGCTTAGGCTGGAAGGCAGCAGGATGCAGGTAGAAGGCAGAATCAATGACTTTAAGAGAAAAACTACAATCACACCCCATGCTGTCACAAAAAAAGCCATGTCCCAGCTAACAGAGGAGAGAATCACACTTTTTTTTCCACCAGCCAATGACTTAAATTGATCTAATGTAGGAAGTCATCCTGACTAATCCTAATTTTATAGGCTCTAATGGCCATCACTTAGCTGTGATCACACTTTACCCAGCGTGTGAAAGAGACACAGGTCGAGTTAGGGTGGATGCGAAGGCAAGTGAGAGATTATGTGCTTTACAGCTGTTGAAAATGAGGCAGGAAAGAGGGGTGAAGAGGAATAAACCTACTCTGATTGAGTAAGGTTAGCACATCACAAACTGCATGAACGGATCCTGAGCAACTACAGAGATCTCTGCTCTGTATTGGTTTTAAAGATTACTCTCCTTGTAATCTGTCTTTTAGGATCTAAATGGCCCATGACAAAAGACCTCTGATTAAGTGCTTCTTCGCTTTGTTACACTTCTGGGTGAAACTGGTGTTCCTGAAAATAAAATAACTGAATAAAGATGAAAAGGAGAGAGGACTGATTGCAGACTCACAGGGCTGAAGGCTCTTCAGTGTCTGGTCCAAATTTGCTGGAATTTCAGCCACAACTCCTTCTGTGTCAAATGCAACATTTTACTCAACCAGAAATAAAGTATTTAATTCTAGGTTTTGGCAAAGTTATTGTAGCTCTATGAAACATTCATACAAAAATCACTTGGGTTACTTTTTTCCTACTTTGAGGAAAACTTTTTCAGTATTTGAAAACAGAATCCATTCACCAAAACAGAAAAAGCTGCAAAATTATTTTGCTAACCCATGTCTGCAATTCAATAAAATGCTTATGAGTCCATCCAGCTTTACTATCAAAGGAAAGTAAGCTTCTCATTTAACTTTCTTTTTCCAGTGGGATTTTACAAAGCATAGAAGATACCTTTTTTTCTAATTTCCTTTAAAAATTATCCAAGAATTAACTTTATAAGGACCATGGTGGCTGCAGGGGGAACAAGCAAATTAAACTTACTAAAACCAAAACCAACAAACATAGCAACATTTCCCCAACGCTTTCCCTATGCTGGGGGAAAGGAAAGACAAAATTGAACAACAGTGCACAGGGAGACCATCTCCTCTCCCTTTAGCAATCCAAGTACTTGCTGTTCTATCAGTGAGGACATGCTTTCCAGCCATTACAGCTTGTACCGATGCACAGCCGTTTAGCAATACAGGACACACACAACTTCAGCTTGAAGCTCTGCTTTTTTGCCTTCCCTTAGGACAAGTGAAATGCTGCATTACACAAATGTACTACGAGCAAGTGGCATCTCTACTGAGCGGCACAGATGATGCTTGCGAGGCACACGCATGGCTGGAAGGCTAAAGTCCTGAAGTGAGGAAGTGATGAAGGATGGGGACGGGAACTCCTCATTCCTCCATGATGGCCATTGTGCTCCAGTAGAGAGGAGAGGCAATTTTTCACTCATGGCATCTAAACTGCATACAAAATAGGGTTGTTACAGGGTGGAAGATAATGTTTGCATGTCTCTCAGAACTTGGTTTTTTTAGAGGGCTTCTTGGCATCTTGGCAGTAGAGGGAAAGGAGAAGAGGGAGTTTAGTCCCAGAGACCATGTCTGCAGTGCCAGGCACCAACACTTGAGTCAGTAAGGGAGTATATGTCCCTGTGGTTTGTCAGAAGCAAGAATCAGAATAAAATCCTCAGCTTGGTGAGCAAGGCAATGTCTGTCACATACACCAGAATGAATTAGTCTTTCTAACTCTTTCCCACTTTAAAAGTGATTCCATAACTCCCAGGTCACCAAGCAGAGGGAGCCTGGATTGCAGAGAGCTGCTGGGACAACGGCACATGATGTAAACCAGAAAAGAAGTTTTTCACTGCCTGGGAGAATTGGTTCTCCCTCAGCTCAGAGGGAATATTTAGCACTCCTAATATACATCTGTTTTCCATGGGTCCACCGAGTTCTCATCCAGGGAACTGGTCACAAATTTTGGTCAAAGAAGCGTTCAAGGTCTGGATCACTTGTTTTTTCTGACTGGTTCCTGGATTAAGCAGCCAGGCTGTAAGGTCAGAAGCATCCCAGTGAGCAACTGGCCAAGATTCTGTGGCTCTAAACCTGATGGACTGAATTCCACTCTTCTTTGCCCTCTACACATACACCCTGAAAAGACCAGGGAAATCACTTCATCCTCTTAATTCAGAAGTAGCAGGCAAAAGCAGAGGAATATCTGAAAGACCTCTGTGTTTTTCAAGCTTACCCATTGCTGCTCCAAGGGAGAAAAGAAGCCAATTTCCTCTCAGCCCCAGAGACCCGAGGATTCAACAATGTCCATAACAGATGTCAGAACAACTCTCTCCTTCATACCTCCATAAGATCTTGAACACCTGCTTCATTATTCCTTAGAACAAAAGGACAGTTGGTGTTCCAAATGTTTTAGTTTGCAACTGAGTGATTTTTCTTGTCTCCCCTCAGCATACCCATGCTTTCTTTTGCAATTCTGTTGCCTAATTTGCAAGAGCAAGTTGCATGAACACAGCCTTTTGTCATTCACCTCTGCCTATCTCTCATTAGATGTACAGCTTTCAAAGTAGATATCCCATGGACAGAAGCAGGAGACAGCTGAAGGTTTTGCTTTTGCTGGACAGGCTCTGTGGATAATTCTTGAATGGGGGAGTTTAATAGAGCAGTAGGAAACCTGAAGGTTTAGAGACTCATCTCCTTTCCTATCAGGCCTTGAAGAAACAGCAAAAGATAGCCATGATTTGCCGAAGGAAGAAGGTAATGAGATAAAGCAGGATCCATGCGTGTTTGACAAACTCATCCCTCAAACCCTCAATGGTTGTTGCAAAAGCTGCACATAAGCCTGGTGTTCCCACCAAACAGAAGCATTTCCAAAGCTCACCATCAGAAAGGTGTGGTAGAAAGGTGGGAGGAGAGAACAAGGAATTGTTATCCAAACTGAGCCTGCAGAGCCAGCTCAGTTCTCCTGCGCTGCCCCCTCCAAGGTGTCCAAAGTCCTGCTTGCCCATGAACCTATGGATGTAGCCATCATAAGAGCCCTGGGCTGGAACCTTGCAGCCTCTTGATCCCCACTCCCCTGCAGTAAACACTTGGGAAGGGCTGACTCCTTGCTCCTTCCAAGGCAAAAATATCTTCGACCACACCTCTGGGGAGAGAGGAAATTGTCAGGCAAGTAAATGGCTTTTTGGATTGCTTTTTATCCTGTTGTGAGAGCTTCACTTTAGGAGCTATCATGGGAAGGGGTGACATGATCAGGTGAAAACCCCACATCCCAGAGGCTGCTGCAAGGTCGAAATATATTAATAAACTAATTCCTTGCAGCTGAGGCAGGAGCACAGAGCAGCCACTGCTTCTTTGAAAGATTATAGATTTCTGATGGAGCAGTGTGGAGAAAAAGACCTATTTTATACCTAAATAATAAAAATAATAAAGGGAGACAAATAAATAAATAAGTAAATTCTGCTTGATAAATGCATTATTAGCTGTAGTAGGAGCAATTACAAGAAGAATGGGAAGTGACAGCTGCAGGTCCCAGATAGCCAAGGCACAAAAGAGGAGTTTTAGACAAATGTCCTTCAAATAATGGATTTGTTTCTCATTTAGTTTGGGGAGGGAGGTGGTAGATATGGGAAGCATTAACAGTCTGTGCCACACATAGAGAGAAGATGCTGCAGGAATAATTTAGCTTTTTTTTTCCCTTCCCCAGTGCATCTGACTTGAGATTTGCTTAAAGCAATGTGAGTTTCTCTGTGCTCACCCTCCCTGCTCAGAACTATTCCCATAAAGAGAAGGAAAAGAGGGTCCTGGGAATAGCTTCTTTATAAGCAGTTGTGTTGCAGGACTGGAAACTCAGATTAACAGGAGAGTGAGGTGACCTCTGAGCATGGCATCACAGGCTCTGGGAGTGTCCATGTTGAGGGGGCAAGGGAAACATCATGGCAGTAGCCCAACAGAGACAATCCAGAGAGTGCCATCAGGAAGCCCCTTCCTCCAGATACCTCAGGGACTTGCAAAAGGTCTGCCCATGGGTATCTCATTCACCAGGTACAGTTTGCTTTGCCCAGTCAGCCTCCCCAGTACATTAAATTCTCTTTCCCCTTAGCACAGGCCAAGTCCATTGCCAAGAGCAATGCGCTTCAACACAGCAGACCTACAGCCCTGGTGGGCATCTCTTCCACCATGAAACTGTCTATATTTGTGAGCCCTGTGTAGCCTGACCTTAAATCTCTGTATCCCCTCTGCTGGCTAATGCTTGGCTAGGACATAGAGATGAAGCAGCTTGATGGGGCCATAGGGGATCATTCTGCCAAATAGTCAAGCTATGGTTGCTGGGACCTCACTATAATATCTTGCCTCAGTGCTTTTCTCAGTAAGGATGAACAGTGGGAAAAGTAGAGCAAACTGCCTCCATTTTTTTTTGCTACTGACCAGTTCTATCCATGCCCCTAAGACTGCTATTTGGAGCTGTACCTGTTGCCCTTTTCCTGTGAGGCACAGACCCTATGCTGCTTTAACCCATGGCACTTTTCCAGTCACACAGTAATGAAAGTTTTGGCCTTTTCAGGAGCATGAGAAAGCATAGGTGATGGAAGGTGGAGGGAGAATGTCTCCCCTGTAAAGCAGTGTGTTTCATAATAACAGTGTGAGAACCAGTTGCAATTTGCTGGGGATGATGACACTGAGGTCAGACAAGCTGTATTGTAATTTACATCCAGTAAAATGCAACTAGACATGACTAGACAATGAAGGATCACTCTTCCAGTCATTATGAACAAAGAGCATGCAGCAGGAAATCATAGAGGCCTCTCTACAAGACCCCTCTGCCTTCAGTTTAGCTCCATCCCAGCCTAATTGCACACCCTGGTTTGCATTACTATTGTCTCCTGGCTCTCCCACATACCCTTCTCCCCGCGTGTCATTCAGAGCCATTAGCACAGATGGCACAACCCTACTAGGGATTCCCCCAGGGCATATATAAACTTTCCTCGCAAAATATTATCTGTCCAGCCTGAGGCAATGCCCAGGAGGGAAGATTTCAGCCTGAGTGGTTAGAATTTGGGAAAGGTGTAAGTAACAGCAAGTGGGGTCTAATAATAGGAAATGTTAGGCAGCCCTGAGAGAAAGCACATTACGAGGCCTGTGCTCTGCATATAATGTATCATCTCCAAGTTAATTGCTCATCAGTTCAGTACGTAAACAAAGACTGATGCTGTGACTGTGCAAGTGGCAGGGCTCATTCCACCGTGAGCTTCTTGCTTCTAAAAAAAGGCTCTCCCTGTGCACTGTCCTCTGCCTACCCATGATGGAAGAAGGTCTGGGAGAACAGTTTCCTACAAAATCAGGTGGTCCTCCTGGACCTGAGGAACTGAGGGTCTGTCACCCTGCGATGGCTGCGCTCTCTACCTGCCAACAAATGGGTCCAGATGGAGCAATGTTACTGCAATATCTCCTCATCTCAAATGCAATCCCTTCTCCAGCCTCAGGAAGGCTTACAGGCAGATCTTTGGTAATTGCAGCTCCTGGCTGATGTTTTAAAACCCTGCCAGTTTTCCTTTTGTAAAAACAGGCACCTAAAGGCACTGGGAAAGAAGCACTGGCTCTACCAATGCAGAGTCGTTAGAGCAAAGTCTGAGGCTGGGAACAGGGAGCATCTTGTGGTTAGGATGTGCACAGGAGACTGGAGGCAAACACAGAAGTGTCTCTGCTGAGGTATAGGAATATACGTAGGTCTGAAGCTGGAGGCCTAATGGAATCTGAGGAAAGAGGACTTAGCAGGTGGGATGGGTAAGGGTTGGAGGACAATAAACCAGGATTGTGAGTGGGTCGAAGTAATGACAGGTTAGCCATAAATAGACTTAGTTATTCATTTTTTGCAGGAATCTAGATTCATTCCACCTGAAGACAGCTAGAACAAGTTCATCCCACAGTCCTCTGAAGGTGTCATCTGAAAATGCATTTGTACAAACAGTTGAGAGCTCAGATCAAATTTATAGACCATTGAAAAGTGAAGAGAGGAATCCTGCACATGCTATCATGATTTGTTTTGCAAGATTTTGCTTCTCCATCCCTTTTGCTGTTCCTGTGTGCACAGGAGTCAGCTTATCTCTCTTGAAATGTTACCACAGTTCCTGCACTGGTTCCTCACTGTCTTCCGCTTTGAGCCTGGACAGGGAAGAGGAGAGAAGGAGAAGCCGTATTATTCGGTTATTGCTTTGTGAGAGGTGGACTGTGGGTCTGTGGTTTTCCACATCCAGGAGAGGTCAGGCCACACCAGTTAGTAAAGTATCACTTCTTGGACATGTCTCATTGTCTCAGGAATGGTTGTTCCTATGGTGACAGCTAAAGCTCCTACATGGCTGTGACACAGCTGGAAATGAGAAAGCATCTCCCAGGGAGTGCCAAAATTTAGCCTATTCCCACTCTTGTGCACAAAGAGTTAATGGGAAAGGGCAACTCAGTCCCAGGGCTCAGCACAGCCTTGCAGAGATAGCGGGATGAAGGATGTGTGGCAGGGAGATGCCCAGTGACCAGAATGAACCCCTACATCACCCACAAAGTTATCAATATCTGGACTTGGATCCAGAGATCCAAACCATGGTATCCATGATCCATGGGTACCTGTGGGTATCATGGGATCTCAAAGGATGACATTTCAAGAGCTATTTGCTTCTTTACCCACAAATACAAATTTTTCATGTGCAATAGCCCCATCTGGGAGGCTGGAAAGGCAGTCCCAATCACACTGAGAAGTCTGCAGGGCCATCCTAGACAGCACTAACAATCCTTCTGCAACTGTTTCTGCTTGGTCTCTGGAGCTGTCCAGAGTATCTCTGCTAGTTACAAGGATATATACACGCATGTAAATATTTGTGCATGGACTGTGGTGGGCACAAGCAGGAACCCATTCACTAGTCAGAGGCAGTAAGGTCAGCACCTTGCAATTAGTCTGACAGGTCTTTAAACCTGCACCAAGCCTCTGGCCACATGAAGACTGAATTTGCATGGCTCGCTAAGCAATTAGCATCCCGACCTGTCCAGGCTGGAACAGAACTCCTTGGCACTTGCCTAGGCAACATTTTCTGAAGTAGCCTTAAGGGTTATCCAAGACAAATGCCCAAAATCTGGTATTCCTGATTGCATGAACAACTGATCTCACCTGGAATCATACCGCGGGAAGTGTAATGAAGTGTTGGTCTCTGGCAGCAAACAAGTCTAGACACCAGGCTCTTTCTAAATGGTAGAGAATGAATGGCCAGAGGTGAAAATTGTCAGCTCTCAGGAGTCCACTGTTTGCAATAGCCTCATTGCCCAGGAGGGTAGTGTAAGTTATCCCATGGCAAAAGATATTCTAATTTGTCTCTGGCTCAGCCTTCGAGTCTGTAATCAGTGCTGCTAATCTTTAATAAAAGGGGTTCACAGGGGCCTTTGTTTTTAATGACATGGTGGGTGATAGCTCTTTCTAGTTATAATCCCCTCCCAGAAAGCATCTGATGGGGAAAATGTCTCCCTTGACAGTTTGTTTAAATTTTCATTTGCCAAAACACTGAATAAACTTCTTGTTTGTCTAATGGAACTAGAAGGAATTGTGACACTTTTATTGTTTGTTTACTTCCTCACTGGGGCACCAGCTAAATTGAAGATGTCATCACACAGCAATGAGAATCAAGCTTCTTAATTTAACTGACTGGTTGGCAAACAAGGGTCTCCAAAGCACCGCTGAGCCACACAGGCTTTACAGTGACCACGGACTGAAACACATCAGTGAACTACAAGCGGGAGAAGCAATGCAATGGGGAGGTAATCCCAGAAAAGCTGCTTCTTTTACAAGGTATCTCACAGAGGCACCAGTCAGACAGCATCTGTAAAACCAGCAACGGGAAGACAAAGAGCAATATATTTTCCTACAAATCCTATATAATTAGCAGCTGCTGCTGGATTAATGCTAGCACTAATTCTGAATGGGTGAGGGGGGTCTGGGTTTCTTGCCTGAATTCCCTCTATTATTCACTCTTTTTATGCCCTTAAAGCCAGGAGTAGAATTACTCTCGCTTTACACTGCACTAAGCAAGGAGAGAAGGCAGCACTCGGAATGCAGACAGGAAAGCAGTACCCCATGGATCGGTGAGATTTTCAGACAGATCAAATGTTGAGCTTCAGGTAATTGGCAGAGATCCTTTAATGTCTGAGTTTAACACTCACCTACTAGAAGAGAACGCAATTAGGCAATGAGATTTGGAAGAGTCTGAAGTGCCAGGTATAATAATTCAGCTGTAGTGCGCTGTTCAGCAGAAAGCTGAAGGCTGAGAGCTGTCAATTACACCGGGGTGAATTAATACAACCAAATTCATGCACTGAAGCGTCTTATTATTGCTATGATCACATTTTATTATGAAGCAGTTTGGGTGAGGTTATTTTTTTTTTAATTTATTTATCTATGTTAATTTTGTACAGAGGCAAATAAGTTATGAGCTGGGAATTGTATTAATTTCACTGCTTGGAAATATTTTAATAGCCGATTAGGTTGTCTGCTAGTTGATGCTTTTTTTTCTTTCTCTTCTTTCTGCTCATTAGAAAATTAGTATTTTTCACAAGAAACACCATAGGGTAACAAACCATAACCCCTACTTGTTCTCATCCCACGCAAAATTTACTGGTCATCCCCTAAACTAAACTTTCTGATCATCCATTTCCTTTCCTCCCCCATGCCCATTTTACGGGCTTACCTCTCCAGGGCAAACAGAAGTGGATTTTACAGTCTGAAGGGAAGTCTCCCCTGTCCTCCCCAAGGCAAAATACTGTTTCAGTTACAGAAAGCACAAGGGGGCTCAGCAATCAGAGTCCACAATCAAGGAAAATCGTCATAGAATCATAGAATGGTTAGGGTTGGAAGGGACCTTAAACATCACCTAGTTTCAAGAACCTCTCCATGGGCAAGGTCACCTTCCACTAGACCAAGTTGCTCAGGGCCCCATCCAGCTTGGCCTTGAACACTTCCAGGGATGTGGAATCATCATTCAGCTGCATCCATCAAGTAATGTCACATACTGAGGACATGATTGCACGGCACCATCCCAGCCTGCCATCAGCAATGCTGTTCTTCACAGACCAGGCAGGCTGGGGGAGAACCACACAGTTCAGGGAAGATGCTAAAGTGCCTTCTAGTTCTAGGTCATGGTATCTAACCCTGGCTCAAGTATTTCACCCATGTCAAAGTCACTGGTGCTTGGTGCACATTTGGGAAGCTGTCTTTTCACAGAACATGACATGGAGGACACCAAGGGAAGCCAAGGGCCATGTAGATAGACTGGGCACACCACAGGAGACTGCAGGCAGGAGGCTGATGTTCATGTACTGATTCTTACAGTGAACGGTGCTCCTGGGCTCTCCAGTCAGCACATTGTAACTGCACAGATCCAATCTTCCTGGAGGAAGAGAGGAAAAAGGCAGAGTTTGGGGAAGAAGAAATAAATTCTGTGACCTCTCTTGTTTCCTTACAAAACTATGTGATGTAGGAACAATAATGTTGAAAGCCCTGAGGTGATTTTGCCCATCCCTTTCAAAGAAACAGAGATGTCTGAATATTTGTCACTTTTACAACTTAGACATCTCAGACAGTTTAGAGATGTTAATTAGTTTTTCACCTTGAGACAACAGTGCTCCAGGATTTTCCTCCTCTACAGGCATGGCACAGGTGATGTGAGTTTTCTGGTCTCGCCCCTCTGATAGGTATTTGTCTGCGGTGGAGCGAGAGTGTCTGCTGAGCCACTCACAGCCCCTGCCTCTTTCAGGTCACTCAGTCCCTGGACCGGCTCTGCCCTTCCAGACACCCACTCTGAATGGGAAGAGCCTTTAGGTGTCCCAAAGTGAGGGAAAAGGCCACCTCCTTGCTCCAGCTGCAGATATATCAGCACAGACTCAACAACTGTAGCTGCTAGAAGCTCAGAAACTTAGAGGAATCCTACAGTAACATTTTTCTTTGGCTTAATTACCGAAATAGACAATGTGAAATTGGCCCATCATGAAGATAAATAGCAATAAAAAAATGCAGTTGAGAAAAGTGTTCCCGCTAAATTATAATTAACCACCCACCAGCAGCTACCTGACAGAGGTGAGAGGGGAGGCTGTGAGGAGCCCCTCGGATCGGCCGTCAGCGCTTCCTGTGATGCTCCTTGTTACTGCACCTCCGGGGCACTTAATGCCCCATTTTGCTTTCAGTGCAATTATAAAAGGCCATTTACATTTGCTACCCCCCTCTTTGTCTCCCCACCCCAAGATCTCTAATAGTCTAAATTATCAGCAAATTGCCTATTTGATAAGGGCAAGCCATTTTGCATTGAGAGCTGAACTATTTTCCACTTCTGGGGGATAATATTAGGCAAATAACAAGCATCATTCTTTTGACATGTACAATTATTTGGCAAGTGTATGTTTGAATAGCCTGCTCCTTTGTGTGACAGGGTCCGTTCGCCATTAGCATACTTGACAGATGAATATGCTGGGTCCTCGTGGAAAAACCTGGCAGTAACCATGGTGATTGGGAGACAATGTTTTGAGTGAGGGATGTATTATCAATTTCAACTGGAAGTGGAAGGAAAAAAAAAAGTGCACACTAACGAGTTGCGCTGCAATCCAGGAGAAATGCATTGTTCCCAGGTAATTAAAACATTTAGTAAGTTTTAAACTCACATAAATTAGAGGCAGAGGTGTCTACCTATTTTGCTGTTTTGCTGGTTCCCTGGGGAGGTGTTTCTCCTTGAAATTTAATTAAATCCTTTTGAAAGGACTGAAATGTGGGTTTCTACATGCTACAAAGTTTTGGGAGCCCCAGAGAAAAGTGCCTCACCAGGACACACACCCTGTCCCTGGGTGTGTCTTGGAGGGGAGGTTGGTAGGCAGCCTTAGCAGCCAACACCAGGTTTGGGGTTACTCTGGCTTTACTTTGAGCTTTCCCTGTAGAGCTGTGGAGGGAGGTGTTGCCCTCCTGTCGCTGGTCCAAGCAAGCAACTCAGCAGCAGCTGTAGAGATCTTTTCTGACCTTCTGAACAAAAGCCAAAATGCAGACTCTTGTTCCCACCTCATGGATGGGATTTCATCTCAGGATAGCTTTGATATTTGTACTGGGTCCCAGCTCCTCCTGCACACACCAATTTCCCAGTGGAAGTTCTAGGGAGACAGGCAGACACTTGGGGTTACCTGGTGCATCCAAAGAGACAGTTCTGGGTGCAGCATCAAACCATCAGAGGGAGCAGAGGTATCCTTATGCCTACATTTGATCCGTGAGGCTGCTCTTGTGCCTTTCCCCCTCGGGAAAGAGTCTAAATAAACCACAGCATAGCAATGCTTTGCCTCTTAACTTGCCCATTTAAATCTGTACAAAATAGGTGAAAAGTTATCTCCATTTTGTCCCGCTAGTTACTTTGCACCAGCATTGCCTGGGAATAGACTGACACCCAGGTAAGGAGGATGAAGACCAGCTTTTCCTTCTTGTTAATAATAAAGCCCATAAACTGAAACCATTGCCTAGTCACACTCCAAACCCCCTAAATCCCTGTCACGCATAACCCCACTTTACTGAAAAAAAGGCAAATTATAGAAACAAGGTTATTAGTAGCAGTTTGATTAGGAACATATTCTCTACAGTCCTTCATTAGAAGGAATGTCTCTGCCTTTTTAGACACAGATTTGCCATAATTTCCCACACACCTGGTGCTTTTTCCCTTTTATTATTGTGAAATAGTGACTTGGAAAATGCTGAGTCAGGTGCCTGAGGTCAGAGAAGTCATTTTTTTACTGGAGTAGTGAAGCCCTCTGCCTTTCAGGACTTTTTTATTTTCCTTGCCTTTTCCTTGTTACTGAGTCTATTTTAGGCAAATGTTGTATTTTATTTTTTTTTGTTCTCCCACCCCCAGATTCTGTCCCCATTACTCTCCCTGTTTTGGACTTTGGCAGGTTGAGAGCTACAATTAGAGCCAGTGTTTATGGTGCTGGCCATATGGCTCGCGATGCAAAACACCAGCTGCATGGGAATCTGGGAATGAGCCCTCCTCAAGGTCACTGTGCACATGGAAGGGTGTGCCCACCCAGGTGGGACATGCAAGCTTGTCACCCTTCGATGTTTGATCACGCACATACCCACTGAGCGCCTCTGCTGCAAACTAATGCCAGAGCAGCTGCAGAGCCCTGATCATGTCACAAAGGCAGGCACTTTGCACAGCACTGGAGCTGGGAATGTTGGAGGCTTCTGCCTCCTCTTTGGGAGACCAGCTGCAAATTCCTGCAAAATTGCAGCACTGCAGAGCAACTCCTTTCATTCTGGCACCTGTGCGTCTCCCAAAGCTTCCAGCCAGCCTCAGTGAGCTCGGCTTTTGGGATTTGCCAGTGCCTCTGGGCTCTGGGGGTTTTTTTGTGGAGAATAAGGTGCCTGAAATGCAAGGTCTAGGCCAGCACAGGGGCTGAGGTTTCCCTTTTATCAGAGGATCTTTTACAGGGAGTTTGGCTCCCTGGAAGAGCAGAGAGCCTCAGTATCACTGGTGGAGAGACACATGGACAGGGGCTCTCAGGGCAGAAAGCATCTCATTCTTACGAGTCAGGCAGATCTGCCCACTTTGTTGCTGGAGTGATCCTCTCCTTCCCACCCCAAAGGTAACTGACAACATAGCAAGCACTGTGTTTTTTGGCCCAATCTGTAGTCTCAGCTGTGCCAGTGACAAAAAAAAATGGCAAAAAGATTCTATGTCTAAGGAGCAGAGCTTTGTCCCGGATTGTGCAAGTTATTTTTTTTTTTTTTAGGGAAGAAAAGTGTTTAGATTATTTACTTTCTGTAGAAATAGCCCTGTAAAAAGCAGTCTGAGCATCTTCTGCACCTAGCTGCTTTGCAGGAAACCTAGTGCCAAGCTGACCAAGCTGGGCTTTCCTCTGGGTCTCTCATGACATTAGCAGATATGCTTTTAAAGATGTCACATTCATAAAAGAGCAAGAATGTGACCTGACTGAGGCAGGCATTTCCCAGGCCATTTATCACCCTCCGATAAATGAATGAGAGCATTTGATGCTTACAGGCTCTAACTAGACCAGAAGGGCACTCTCTGGGACTGCACCAACTGCCCTGCTCTTCTCAGAGAGCATAAAACTACATGTTACAGGGACTAACACATGGGCCACTGAGCAGCTCATCATCCTTAAGGAAGCCAGGGAGCTTTACATATCGCCTGCCTCCGAAATGCATCCATTGCTGCATGGAGGATGCCTTTCTTTTTAACAGTATGTGGCAACACCATGCCGAAGTTCAACACAGGAAGGAGGAAGGCTGACACAGCTGCCTCAAACTGCCAGGAGAAATTAACCCAGCACTAGACTTTCCAACTGGGAACAGCCTTCTAGCCCTTGCCAGTCTGATTGTTGTGGCTGACTTAGGACCTGAAGATCTAATTCTTGCCTAAAAACCAGTAAGCAAGATCTTATCTGCCTGTGTTAAAGATTGCCTGGCCCAAACTAAATCTATATGGGAAGGGATGGGAGAAGTTTCCCAGCTAAGCACTTAATTCCCAGTGCTGTTATCCATAGGAATGTTCAATCTTCATATGGTGCCCACAAAAAGTAACAGGGAAAGAAGATTGAACATATGTAAATTTCTCAGAACATTAAGAAGTTTCATCAATAGGGCTTCAGAATTCTAAAAGAGAAGTGCCTGAAACTAGAATTGTTAAAGTATGTAATAGAAATCTTAAGTGAGAGAACAACAAGAATGAAAATAGCTTGGTATATCCCATTACCTTGTGACATCCCAATGCCCAGTCACAAAAAGCAGGCACTGGATGGCAGTGAAAGAGAAAGGCAGAGGAGGTGATGGGGCAGAAGTTTTTTCTGGGATCAGATGTGTTCCCTCCCCTATAGACAGAATGCATGGACATCTTCCTGTGAGTCTTTCACAGTGCCTAATTTAGGTTTTACACTGTGCATTGCTATGCACGTGGGTGCAGAGAGCAATTGAAAACATCTTAATGAGGTACTTGGGCTCCTTACATAGTCCATGAAGAGAGCTGGTGACTGACAAACAGCTGAGGAAGCCTGGGAGCGATCAGAGCGGCTCTGCTCTGTAGAAAACACAAAGCACAGCACAGTATGAACTTTCTCCCTTCAGGCAGGAAATAATTGCCTGCCTTCCCAAACCAGGGCACTTCTGTGCCTACGTGTCACTGGATAAAGTTTTCAGCTGAGTAAAGCACAAAATAGGAAACCATCTTCAGGGTTTATCAGTGTGGTATGGAGGGCTTCTGGCTTGAAATTTGGGGTGCAAATACCCCCTTGCACTTTGCTGAACCAGCTTCACCATGCAAGGCTCTGAGGAACTGCTTATTAGAGAGAAAATCCAAATCTGGTGGTGAATTCAAGGTTTGACAGACAGAGTTGGTTGGGACCTTACTCTTACCTGCATACTTGAGAAGACAAACTGGATGGTGAGGGGAATAAATGACAAAAATGATCAACCTAATTTCACCTGTGAGACCCACACCTGGCTGGTGTGCTGACCTGGACTGTCTTCAGCTGTGGAGATGTCATTTCAGGCTTCCCAGTGTTCCCCACCATGAGGCAGGGGCCACTGGTGCAGTGCCCAGCCAGTCATACCCCACATGCAGGATTTTCTGGGCTGCAACAGCCAACTAATTCCAGGGAGATCCAGAATGAGCGTTACTGTTAGACATAGGCCTAAAGACACATTAAAACATAATGAACTGTCTTAATCACCCTTTACAAGCTAAATTTATCACAGGGAACCCTGTAAAATGAAAGTGAAAGAGCAATTCCACAGTGATGCTTACCCAAGAAGAACTGAGAGATATTAGTTGTTGTTAATGAATGGCAAATTCATTGCCGTCTCATCCGCAGGAATGAAATTTGGGGGGATGGGGAGCAAGGGCCCTGGGCTGCGCATTCTGTAATCAGCTCACGGCACCTGTTAAAACTGCCTGGGAGCTTGGTTACACTGATGCTCTAATGCCCAGGCGCAGGCATGTCTGCTTCTAAATCCTCTGCTAACCTGGGGCTCAACAGCTTTGTGGCCCCTCCAGATCCAATTGACTCCATCAGCAGGATTTTCCTTCACAGAGCCCAGGGGGAGAGAGCAGTGATTTCTGCAGCTTCTTTAATGAAGCCAAGATATCTCAGCCTAAGTGGTATCTTCCCCTGCATAATTAAATATTTGGCAGTGGATAAATATTCAGGGTAAATACCGCAGGTTCTCAGTGTCTGCTGGGCACCTGCAAAGTTGCTCTCCCTGTCCATGTGCATCCCCACCAGATGATGCAACGCACAAGGAACTTCTGGCCTCTTCTTTCCCCACCTCCCCATGGCCTTCTTGGAGCTCCCACCCCTCCAAACCTGCACCATTCACTGCAGCCAAAGGGCAGTGCAGGCAGATGTCCCTCATGATCATGCTCTCCTGCAGGCTGGCTGCTTGTGAAAAGCCCAACCCAGCCTTCAGTGCTGCCCTGAAGAGCGAGGGTTTGATGAACATGCTGAGAGGCCAGATGGACCACATCCCACCGGGCTTCATTACAGACCTTTGCTCTGTTCAGCACAAGTGGTCAACAATCTCTGTCCTCTAGATGTGCCCTGATGTGCTGTTTTCCTGTAGCCTTAATGACAGCAACGCTGTGTGTTGTGAATGCACAAAAATCCATAGACATGGCAGAAAGGCGCTTTGCTCCGATCTGCTTGAAGTCTCTGAGGACCTGGGGCTGTGGGAGCATCCACCTGCCTCTCCAGCAGAGCAGAAGCCCTTGCCTCTGATTGTCACCAAGGGCACGGCCACTGGGCAAGCCAATGCAACCTCCTCTAAACACAGGGGGAGTAAATTTAAATAACTGGCTTTCCAGCACAGATTCACCAGACATCCCACACTCCCCTGTTCCCATCTCATGCATGTCCTTTTTCTGTGTACTTTCCATCTCTTTGACCACGAGTTTATGTTGATGTGCTTTAAGATATCAGAACTCTGCTGTTTGCCTACTCTAGCCTGGACCAGTGCAAAGCAGAGCTTTTCTTCATAAAGCTGATTTCTGCACAAAGCAGCAGGGGCAGGATGCACTCTCAAAGGATAAATGTTTTAGGACTGTTCCCATGGACATTATGGAAGCCTCAAAGCACAGCTAGAGAGGTCCAGCTTGCTGCTTTACCACTGATTCACTGCATGAATGTGGATAAATAAATCATCTCACCTCTTTCTGCCCCCCATATAAAAAGAACTGCTGGTGCCTTTCCTTTGTTATGCACTGTGAGATCTCAGGGTAAGACACACTCAGAGTTTTATTAATTCTTCTTTTGGGCTCTTGTTATTAAGGTGAACTGTGTGGTCATGCACCTTTGAAGTAAATATCAGCAGGAAATAGAAAAAGAGAGCTCCCCAGCATCCAGGGATCAGACAGTCCCATCGATTGCAAACACATAGCCTCATTTAAACGAGTGGGTGCTGTGCACACACAGCAGCTGGGACTGTCTGCTCCCAGCACAGCTCAGCTAGATGTCCTGAGTAACCTCCTGGACACACATCCAATCAAACTGATGGCACAGGAAAAAAATCCTTCTTTATACATTCGCAGCTCTGCCATCATCAGAAGCCGGTGGCGTTCTATGACCTTCCTGCCAGCAGACGATGGCTGAGCTGTGTATTTTCCTTGAGGGTCTCATATATCGTCCTCTTCTGAAATGTGGCTGAGGCAGGTAACTGTTTGTTAGGCTGTGTGCTGGAGGATTGTACAAATACGGCATCTTCTTGTCCTTGAAGAGCCTATAAATAAATGGGCTCTTACCTTGACTGCAGGCTGCAGCATTAGTCAACACTCAAGCAGTTCATTTGTAAATTTGTACACAATAGAATCCAAGACACTTGAAAAAGCAGCAGAATGTACCTTTTTTTGTGTGCAACTGGATTTAGTGCTTCAGCAAACGGCTGGACTAATAGGCAGAGAGACCAAAGGTTCATATCTATCCACAGCAACACAGCTCAGGCAGCAACGGTGCTTGTGCTTTATCCTTTGCCACCCTAGCAATTCTTCCAGAACCTTCCAGGGAGGCAAAATGATCCCAGCCATCTTGCTCCCTTGAAGGTATATAGTCACTATAGAGACTGGGACACAGCTTTTTTATTTGGCCTTGCAATCTGAGAAATGACAGGACCAATTCTCCTCCCACTATCTATTACCCCCCTATTTCCCTCCTTTGGTCTGAATTGAAAAGAATTTACAGTCTATTTTGTCCAGGTCTGGGTACTCAGCACATCTGAAAAGCAGGTCCAAAGCAGTGCGCAGGACCTGGATGTCAAAACACAGTATGTCTCTGTTGGTCAGGAGTTGGGATTTTTTTATACATAATGGTCATGGTAATTTCTTTTTTTATCTAACTCTTATTAGCCTGGATGTCTTAATTTATTCCTCATTGTCTGTGTTCACTCTACCACTTCCATAATTTATACTGTTCATGGTCTTGCCACTTTAATTATTTAATTTTGCAAAGTATTTTGGAGACTTGTTTGTCCAGCACAACATACCATGTCACTCTGGCATGTCTTGTACTGCTGTGATTTCTGGCAGTCCCGCTGTAAAGGGAAGCAAAGGGCAAAACAAAAGGAGGCCTCAGCCTTGTCATCGACATGAAACGAGCCCACACTGATGGGTCTTGTTTTTTGAAATATGGTCTCTCACCTCAGTTGCATTGTGTGGGATCCTGTGTTATTACTGAGAACCAAGGACAGGCTCTACACAAAAGCCTCTGAAGGAAGAATTAAAAACCATCACACGCTTAGTGAGGCTAAATGAGTATTCAAATTGGCTAATAAAAAAGTAATGAGGAATGCCTGCAGCCCTGAGCCACCTAAAGAAAATCAACAAATGCCAGCTACAATGCAAACACTTTATGTGGTTGGCAGTGGGGATTTCAAAACAAGGCAGAGAGGGCTTGTGGGGATGACAGAGGAAAACGACACAGGAATTGCAGGTGCTGGAGAAAGTGTGAGGGGAAAATCGTTGGAGAATTTCTCACTGAAGGCAAAGACAGAGCCACTCCACAGAGCTCCCAGATGAAACAGGACACGTAGCCAGACTTCTACTCCATCCTCCCAGGTGAAAAACATCACCTGTGTATTGTGTGGTCTCCTTGAGAGATGAGCACTGGACCAACAGGCTTCCTCCATCAGCCCAAAAAAACTTTGAGCTCAAGCAGTGGCTCCCAAGGATCTCTTCAGGTTTGGATTCAGGTCCTTCCGAGGCATCCTCAGGCTGCTGGGGGGATGCTCTGCCACCACACATGGTTTCATGAAGTGTAAGGGCAAGCTTCCACTACATCATAGTGGTCCCATAGCTTGGGGTGTTTATCCCTGGGCTCAGCTCCCATAAAGATCAGGGCCCACATGAGGCTCCCCAACTTCAGATGAGCAGAATTCATGTCTGGTGCTTCCTACCTCCTTCCCTCAATGGTGGGAGCTTAAATTCCATGTCTTACGCTAGGATAGATAAAATTGGTGAGATGTGTGCTATTCAAGGGGGAACACCACAGTGCACAGAATTGGAATAGGCTGCCAAGCTACCGTGTCCCTCAGTCATACCAGGGGGGTGAAGTGGAGGACGAGATGTGTCTCTCAGGAGCACGTGAAGAGAACTATATTAGAGATTGTGAAATGCTCAGGTACCCTGGAGACCATATAAGTATCTATGACAAGACAGTGAGAATAATTAGCTCAACAGCTGTGGGTACTGATCAGGAGCATTTTTAACAATATCCTGTCATGTTTGGGTCTATTACCACAGTCCAATGAGGTGTGATGCCATTTTTCCTGGTGATAGCTTTCTTTCCAGGAAGGATTGAGGTGCTCTTAGATTTCAGTTGGTATCTTGAGGGTCCTTGGCATATTCTGTCGCTCATTTAAAACTCAAGGTATCTTTTAAAAAATGACAAGCCAGAGAACTTCAGTCTAACAGACCTGTGGGAATAAAGGCTGGCTTTGCAGGGCCACGGTGCTAGAGTGTAAATGAGCTCAGAAATGGGCCAAGCAAGATTTAAAATGCATACTTAAAAGGGTAACAGGATTTCCTGGCCTTCCAGGCTCAAAATCTTTCCCTCAGCTGGCTCCCTTATGCTATTTATCTCTTCTGCTCAAGAACAGTGGCTTAGCAGAGCAGACAAATTTCAAAATGTGAAGGAAAAAGGGTGGAAAAGTTGCACCACGTGTTATTCTCAGAATACCCCAAATTCAAGCTGGGGCGACAGTCTGCAGATTGGTCCTTGTGTCTTCACAACAGGCTTCCCTAACACCCTCCAGAAAGATCCCTTCTTCTTGCAAAAAGCTCAAGGGCCAGAGGAAGAGGGACAAGTAACATTGACTGTCATACCACAGCTAGGAATGACAGGAGTGTGAAATAAGAAAATCCTGGAAGAGAGCCAGGGAATGTGTTTTCCAGAAGCATATAATCTGTAATTGGGCTAATTCTGATGTATTTGTGTCTCCAATTCTTTGTTTCCCTGGTGTCTGTATAACTCTTGATTGGAACATTTGACGTCGCTTTTGTGAGTTCCTAAATCCAATCCTCTCTGATGATGTACATGAATGTGCATCTGATGGATGTTTTCCAGCACCTTTTTGTTGCTTCAATTAAGGGATAATGAACAAGAATTGTTCCTATTTGTAAAACATCTCCTGCTATATCCTGCTTCCCAATTGGTTGGACAATATGTCTAATTGAACACAAAGCCTTGAAACTTCTTTCAGGGGAGAGAGACCAGGACTGGGAAAAGAGGAAGAAAAGGAGGAGGAAGGGAGAGGTGAAAGTCTTTTGTACTTTCAGCGACTTGCTTGCAGAGGCATTTTTGATTTGTTGCACTAATGGTCACACCTTGCAGTTTTCTCTGAGTCTGCTACTGGGGGAATGGATAAGGACATCAGAGCAATCTCCACTCAAATCCATAACTTTATAGAATACCAAAATCGATGCCTCAGGGAATAAGAAATGAGATGTAAAGCCTTTTATTTTTAGTTATCAGACAAAAATCTAGTTCATCTCCCAAGGTGCAAAAAGAAATAGCCATCACCTGGATACCTGCTAGGTCCTGTGTAACATAAGTTTATAGATAGCACATAAAATAAAATAAAATAAAATAAAATAAAATAAAATAAAATAAAATAAAATAAAATCAGAAGACATTGCAGAGATGTGCAGGAAAGATGAGGTCACAAATTTTTAGCAAACTCATCACTTAGGGTTGATATATACCAGAGTGGGGGGTGAAGCTCCCTTTGCACTGCCTCTGCTGCTCTGTGAAGGGAGAGCGGGCATGTCATGCCATCTTTCACCAACACACAGTTCGTTTGATTATATGATTCTAAATCAAATCCATCTGTATCTGAGCACAAGCATAAAACATGCAATTTCATGTTTTAGTCCAATTAAAGGTATTACAGAGTGTCATCTATTCTGCCTATGAAAAAGCAGCATTAGCCTGATCCTTAGCCTCTTAGATCTCATCCGTCACCCAATCAAACATGTCTGTTTTGTTGTCTTTGGATAAAACCCAGAATGGGTTACTGTGTCAGCCCGAAGTCTCTTAGATCGGCTGCTCCTCCTGCCTCGCCTTCTCTTTCCAGGGAGCGCGGGGTGTGACATTTGTGGGGAGGATCGGATTATGCACTGTGATGCCATCGCTGACTAATCGCATTCCATCTGTCCTCCCTACTCACTGTCTCTGCCAAACTTTCCCATCCGCAGAGGACGAGGGGCGACCACAGGAAACCCTCACCCTGCATGGGGAGCCTGGCCCCTGGTTTAAGTGGAGCCATATGTTTAATGCATAACACACAACGCTGGCAAAGGAGGGAGGCGATAGAAGTCTTTGGAGCCTGTGTTACACATGCAAATATCGCCTGTGAAAGGCAAGTCTGTCTCCTTTGACACTGCTTGTAATCCTGATGTCATCCTCTTCACTCCCTCTCGCACACACAGTGTTTATTTTGTCACGGTGCATCTGAACACGAGACTAAAACCTTGTGGGGCAGCAGAATTTTGCACATTTTCCGAAGCCAAGTCTTCATCCCCACAGAATATGTACGTTTAAATATAGAAAAGGGGAGGCATGACAGAGAGATGAGGGAATTGTGTCTGGTCTTTGTCATTGTAACATAACTCTGTAGTGGCATCTGTGAGCCTAGAGCAGCTCCAGCTGAAATAACTGGCCAACCCTTCCTGTCTGCTGGGATATCCCAAGCAAACTCATGAGCTGAGCTCTGCTGTTTCTTTACATTTGCTCCAAGAAATCTGGAAGAAAATATTGGATCTGTGCAGCAAAAATACTGCATTTGCTCTACTGTATCTAACCCAATTGGAGCTGAGAATGAGAAGACACTGATAGATGTTAAACTCCATGAATTTTTGTGGACAAAAGAAGGCACGTTAACCTATCTGGATCCTGGCATCATCTTTTGGTTCACAGAATGAAGAGCAGCAGCATAAGCATCTCCCATTGCTCTGCCTCAAAGTCCTGATCTGCAAGCACCTTCCAGATAAGGAAGAAGAGCTGAATTTCCATGATCCCCTCAAACCCAAGCTTCTCTGAAGCTGCCAGTGAAAGGACAAGCTACTTTGTTCTCTCTGTTGATACCATGTAAAATGTGCTTAGGTTCTCTAGAGATGGAGGCTCCTGTAACAAGGAGATAAGCTGGAGGTGGTGGCAGCTCTGGCGATAGGGACAGGGATGTTTGAGTGCTGGACACAATGCTGAGGCTCTCAGGAAGACATCAAATGGGCTGATAAGGATATTCCCCATCCAGGCAGAGCAGAGACCGGTGGTCAGACCTTTATCTTTCCCCCCACATGGGCTCCCTCATCTTCTTTGTGATAAAAAGCCTTGTGCTTAGACCCAGGAAAATAAAAAGTGCCAAATATCCCTAGGGCTCTCCTTCCTCAAGAGGGCACTGTGCCAACTTGGCACTCTTTCCCCTCATCCCCTCCTTTCCTTCTCAACACCCTGTCTTTTCCTGGCTCCACTTCTCCCATCCCTGTTCCTCCTGCCTGTGCCTTGCCCCAAGAGTCAGCAAAGCCAGGGACATCCTACATGGGAGCGTTGCTGCTCTGTGCACAGGAGATGCTGTAAGGTTTTTTCTTTTTTCCACTGCAACTTAAAAAAAAATAATTCTGCTAGCCACTCAATAATTAATGCTTATGAGCACTGATTCAGCATGTCAGGAAGAGAATTTTGCACTCTTATTGTAGTCTTTTGTAATTGAATCTTATGCCGTTATATTAGTGTGGCCCCAGGTGAGTATGCAATAGCTGAGGGGGAAGAAAAGGTAAGATAAAGGAATTACAATAGAGCCAAGCTAATGTGAGAACAAGGCAATGTCTTCTGTGCCTCAAGGTGTTAAGTTAATCTCTGATAAGTTATTAACTTATTAATGGGCTGAGAAGGGATGAACTACTTTTCATCCAAAGTCCCAAGTGCTCCTCTTTTTCTTCCACATGCTTCTCCTTGTCAACTAATTCTCCTTCGGTGCTACTCCCCCATTGCCCTGCCTCCCTTCCTCTGCATATCCTGTTTCAGGCGTAATGAAATCTGCTCAGAGGAGCTCCTCTGTGAAGTGATCACATCGTGCTCAATGCCCAGGATGTAGGGACTGACTGCAGGAGAGATTCAGGGGCAGAAATTTGAGAGGATGAAAGCTTAAGAAGTCATTACAGAAGTTTCTAATAAATCTCTTCTCTTTTTGTTGACTAATCACTGATGTGGAAAAGCAAAAAGAGAGAGCAGTGGTCTTCACAATAAACAAATGGAGTCAGAGTTAAGCATCTCCATCCCAGCTCTTAACCAAGCACTGGATTCACAGTGAGTGTTTCTGCACTGGGGACCCAGTGTATGATTGCCCATTGTCTGAGGTCATGGCCTTTGATTGCAGTTTCTCCAAAACCAGATTAGGAGTTTAAAACTGATTAAATGGGGTGAAATTCTGAAAAGCTCAAGGAAAAGCTTTTGTTAAGGAAAAGGGGACAGGTGTCAGTCACAGGTCCTGGCTCATTCTTGTCCAATGTGATTTCTCCTCATAGCTGGATTCCCTTTGCTGCTGAACTGTCTCAGTGATCCCCTCTTTTGAAGCCACCTGTTGTGCTTGAGGGATTCTTTTCCCCACCATCCCTATGGCAGAGTCCCAGGGAGCTGATTAAAAAGCATGGCTTGTACCCTTCTAAAGGTCTCTTCTGCCAAGGAGGGGCATCTCCCAATGGTGCAATGAGGTTGCGTTAAGCTGGTGGTCACAAGGTTTAAAGTTTCCCTTTAGTGTGGTTCAACTAAGTCCATGGTTTCTGCCCAGAGCCATTTCTTTCACCTGGCCAAAAATGAAAAAGGAAATGGTTAAAGGGAGCTGTGGGATGAGTGGCCATCCCCTTGGCTGAGAGGAGCAGGTTACAGAGGATCTGCACATCAGTGCAACAGACTTCTGACATCTTGACTGGACCAGAGACCTCCCTGCAACCCACCAGAGTATGAAACTGTTTCTCCCGTGTTAAAAACAAACTGTGTTTTCAAGGTTGCTTGCCAAGCTCAGACACTGGTGCTGAGGTTACAGTAAGCAGATAAAAAGGATACTGTTCATTATAATCTGCAGAAGATGAACCTGATAATTCTTCCACATGAAAAATCAATGACCTTTTAGCTGGGGAAAGGCATGGGCCATCCCATGCCATAGCACAAAGCGGGAGGGGAATAAAAAATAATCAGCAGCCAATTTTGGAAAAACACCCAAGAGGTCTTCTTTGAATCAGCTAAGGCTTCAGCCCAAATCTTTTTGTTTGCTCAGAGACAGGTTGGCATCTCTGTCTGTGCTGCTGCTGCTGCTCCTGCACAGGGTAGAGAGCTCACCAGAGCATGAAAGAGATTGTGATAAAGATACAATGACTGCCAGCCTCCTTCCTTTGGAAGCAGGCTCAGCTTCATATCCGAATGACATCTCAGACACCAGCACCAGAGAGGGGGAGGGAGGAAGCTGCTCTTTCTTCGCCCTTTCTGGTTTTGATATTATGATTATTATTTGAAATTATTCATTGCTAGGGCAGCTTCTCGGGTGTATAAATAGAGGCAAAAGAAGTCCCCTTTCCCCTTACTGCTTCAGTGCATGCCACTCTTTCATGGTGCACCCAAGCTGATTGAATTGTTTGGTAGATAAAAGCCTTTGTTGAAGATTCCCCTGCATTCCTGCTTTGTGAGCTATTCCCATGCCAGTTCTGCTTTCCAGCAATATCAGCTGTGCATATAAATGTTCAGGCTCATCTGGATGAATCCTCTTCTGCCAGCCAGCTGTTTGAAAGCATTCCCTGACACCACATGCCATTTGCTCTGCAGAGGTTGGCTGGCACTGGGACGCTGCTTTCCTGCCAGGATGTGATGTGCTTGTCACCACAATGGGGAGGGGGTAAAACTCTTTTCATCTCCAGGGCTCGCCCACAGCAGGCTAGTTCATACAAAGGCTCTTCTAGCCTTTGCCAGGTGGCAGCAGCTTCAAAATGGTCTTGTGTCAGCTGAAGTTCATAATTCATGCCAGCCTCATGGGAGGGTACCATAGGAACCATTACCAAAGTATTTCTTGTGTCATGAAAGCAATTATACTCAGAAAAGCAAGATGTCTTGTGGGCATCCAGCCAGCAAAAAACAATGACCTACAGATAACCAGGTTATATCTGCCCTGTCCCAGGTGCCTCATGAAACCACTGGTGTGTTGTTTCACTGAGTCGCAGTTCTCTCTTTGTAAATGGGGGGTGGTGGGGGGTGGTGGGAGAAATAACAGTATTGTACCACCTCACAAGGGCACTGTCAGGATGAATACCTCAGTGACTAAGGTCCTCCCATCCTCCAGCATCCAAGGCCACTGAATGCTTAAGAGAAACAGTTTTGCTCCAATAAGGCAGTATAACAATAACAAGGAAAACAGGGTTTTCATGTCCCAAAGAGTAACTCTGAGGAAGGACAAGAGAGACACTGCACATCCTACCAACCCCAGTAATCCAAATTGTCATTCACATTCATGTTTATGAAATTTTGAGATCTGTAAGAATTTTCACAAAGACCTAATGCTTGGGCAAATACTCAGGAATCAAAAAGAGATTGTGAAAAACCTCATGGTTCTGACCACAGCAAAAATACAGGGAAGCAATCCCAGACCACAACCAATACCTCATTGTCAGACAGAGATAGTCATCCAAGCAGACTCCCAAGTGGTGAACTCCAGTGACAAATGGGAGGCAGACCTCCTCAAAGACATGGGAACACAGGCATTCTGTGTGCTTTCTGCATGAAACCATAAATCATCCACAGTATTAAAATGGCTGGAGCATAGATAAAGGGTCTCTGTGAAGCTGAGCAGGAATCTGAGGCCTCCTTTAAATGCAGAAGCTGGCATCAAGTAGTTAGTGGTCAGCTGATCCACATGAACACACTGACTGAGTGCAACCCAAACTTGCATCTACAAGCAAACCTGATCACACAGCTTTTGCTTTGAAGCTTGACCACATCTGGTTGGTTCCTCCCAACAGACCAACTCCCAAAGATGCTAAGCTGGTGTGATGAATGGAAATCAGCACATGGGGGTAATTCAAACACAGGTTTGATTTTCTTTGCTTATTAATACCTGTTGCTAGGAAGGGGAAATGTCATTTATCCCCTCCATGCCCACATGCATTTGATCATGTACAAAACAAAGAGGATGACTAATATATAACTCCCCAAAGAGAGAAGTAGAAGTCACTGCACTTGTACTGTTTCCCATGTCCCTTAACCTGCACTTATACTGCCTTTTGTGCCCCCAGAATTATTGTCCTCTGATGCAACATTATCCCATGTTGACTTGTTGTCATATTCATGGCAGTATTACACTCCCTGGGGAAAAAGGGCTCCTGGCAGTACTGCTTTGAGAGACCCTTTATTATATTGATGCCAACAGAGATTGCCTCTTTGATAAATGAGCATGTACCTATGAATAAATACAGGAGTACATTTTAAATGTATTGTATATCTGCAGTGACAGGGTAGAGGTTTGTGCAGGCATGTGCTTTTAATATGCATGGAGGACACAAGGCAGGAGAAACTGGCAACTGTGGGTTGCTGCCTGTATGTTCCAGTGACAAACAGAGGATCCCAGACTGTCATCTAGACAAGATGTTTCCATTGCATCCCTCTTTAGAAGCAGCTGGGAGATACCCACTCTGCACAGATTGGGTGGATGCAACAGGACCTCTGTGTGAACTTACAAACTCAGCAATGCTGGCCTGTCTTCTGGTCTCTCCTGAGGCAAGAAAGTGAAGGGAGATGCAGCTATACATGTATTTCCAGACTGATGCAATGAAGCAATTGCACATGAAAATTATTGTTCTCCTGGGAGGTCTTCTTGGAGGTACTAAGTGCAGAATTGTCACTGGAATGCTTTGGTGCACAACGATTGGGAAGAAACAGATCCAAAATGTTTCAAGGAGCAACACCAGACGCCAAAACCCATTTAGTTACCCAAGCCTCCCAATGAATGGCACCACTTCTTCTACAACCCTGGGCGTGAGAGCTCACACCAAGCCACACTCCAGGCAGAAGTCTCTGTGTGCTGCCTGGGGTAGAGGGCAGTGCTGGAGGAGACCACCATACAGAAATGATCCCCAGCAAGAAGTGCAAGGATAGAAAACATCATTTCATTGAGGACCTCAAAGGGTAAAGCTTTTCCCCAAGTGCTCAACTGAGAGATGCCAGGGAGCTGACCCAAACCAGATTTCATTCTCTAAGCCGTCTCTGCAAGAGAGGAATTGGGAGGGAAGGGAGATAGCACCTTAGTCATTCTTATACCTCCCCAAAATGAGCTCACAGTCCCTGGAGGAGGGAACAGCAGCCCACCCCTTGCCGGTCACCTCTCTGCCTGACACCTTGCCTCTTCCCAGGGAGCAAAGGAAACACATTTCCCAGTTTCTGCTGACCCTGCCTGAGCAGCTCCTTGTTATATGCTCTGAAAAGTTAAGAAGTTGTCTTTGAATACCATAACGTCAAGGTGATGGTTACCAAGGGAACAGGCCAGGAGAAGGTCAAACTTTTCTGGGTATTTTTCTGTGCTTTATCTTGGTTGAAAGTTTTTCCAGACAAATCAGATGGGTGTCTTTCCATCCTGGAGAAATAAAGCCATCATCTGCTTGGAAAAGGAAAGATACGAGCCAAAAGGGATAGCTCAGATTTCTCACAACTGCACACCACATTCTGGGGGAGTTGCCCTCAAAATCACCTGTAATGGGAAAACCCTGTAGCACTAGGAGTGGCTGTGATTTCAATCCAGGGACATAACTAGGAGAGCCCTGCAGTGATGAGTTTAAAACTGGATTTGCTTGGAGGCCACAGTAGAGACACAGAGTAAAAATATCTCCAGAGCATAAAATAGAAAACTGAACCAGCAACTTGCCTGAAGTAAATCAACACAGCCCTTGGAGCACTTGCATTTCCATGGAGCTATGTCACTTTCACCGAGAAAATTTAGCTCTCCTGGAAAGACAACGAAGCTGAGGTTTAAACATACAGTCTCCCACGCCAGCACATCATTCAGCCATGAAGTGACAGGGATGTGGAATGATTTCTGGTCTAAAAAGAAGTCCCAGTTGTGAAATTAAAATTACTTAACCAAAAGCAGAGCCTCATGCTAGCCTTTACATGCCAGTTGCTCAGCATAGCTCATCCTGGCCACAGAGGACTGGACCTCTGCTCTTTCAGGAGGTTGGTTATCCAATGACCAGGCTTGTTTTTCATACTGCACATGGCAACTATTGTGCTACAGCTGCTAGTTGTATCTTTGATTTGCAGTGCTGCTGTTACCCCAACAGCCTGCCTGAGCTAAGTGAAATACAGGAACCAAGGAATGGCCATTTTAAGCTCCTGGTGTGTATTGAATACCAACTGCTGCCAGTTTTCCTCCTCTAAGAGCCCTGCCAAGTGTCCTTACCTTCTGCACTTCAGTTTGGATCTCTGTCAAAGTCCTTCATGAGGAAAATCACTTTGGCTAATGAAAACCTATAGTTTTCCTGGCCCAATTGTGAGTACTGCTAATGGGGGGTCTCAGGAGACCCCATTTTTGTACAGCAGAGCCACTTGACATTAGTCAATATTAGTTGGCCTTCCAGTTCCTGATAGGGACAGATAAACAAGCTCTCCCTACTGCAAGCAAAGAGCAGGCTTTACTAAAAAACTAAATGTCAAAGCAGGTCAGCCAGGGTGTAATCAGCTCTCATGGCATAGCCGTGAGCTGTAAGGCTTCATACCAGTGGCCAAGCAGACTACTGCTGGGACTGAAACTCTTCCCCAGCTCAAAAAGAAAATCAAAACTCTTACCTCCAGCTTGGCCTACACAAAAGAAAACCCAGCTAATCAGGCTAATCAGTCAATGACATATGGTTTTGAAAGAACAGGTTTTGATTTGCAGACAAATATGTGTTCCCAGCATCGAGGTGCATGGGGTTTGTGCCAAAACAGACATTTTAGTACTGAGTTGCTGGGACTGAGGGCCTTTCTCTACTCTTTCCCAAAGAAAATCTTAGTGCAAGTAGCCTTCATGATCTATTCATGTGCAGCCTTCACACTCCATGGTGGGGGGCGGGGGGACAGGGTGTTGAGCAGTGGGAGCTGCCAGTGCAGGTGGCCCTGAGCATAGCCCTCATCTGCACTCAGTCATCAGTCATTGGACAGGCACACTTCCAGCTGATTTATTGGTATTTAATATTTAAATACCAGCTGATCATTTAGCCCTGATGAGTAGATGTTCAATAACAGCAGAGAGGACCCATCCCCTGCTAGCCCACCCAGCCTCCTTCATCACTTAATGCCAAGTGCAGAGCACTCTCCTTGCTCCCTGGGGCCACTGGGGGGCTGTGCCACAAGCAGCTCAGCTTCTCCAGCCCTTGCTGCCCTTCCCACTCATCCACCCTGCTTTGCCCATGTCAGAGACCTCTTAGGATTCACAGCATCAGGGCCCAGCAAGGAGATTCATTTGAGGTGTCTATAAATGGGACTGACAAAGGTCTCTTCCACCCCCATTACCCTGTGGGGCAAACAACTTCTCCACAGCTGGTGTCCATATCTCTTTCTCAGTGTCATCTTTTGCTGTGCAGCTCTTTAGCCTCGTCCATCTGACTTAAAACTGCCCTTTCTTAGCAAGCAAGGACCCTGCCTGGCATCTAACAAACTGCATCAGTGACCTTGCAATAATAATTCGCTGTCCTGACACATGCAGCTGGAGCACAGGGGACCTTGTCCGCTTAAAAATCACCGCCACACTTCAGGGACTCTGCATTCAGCGGTACCTGAGATGACTGAAACAGGAAGAGTTTTTGAAAACCAATTTGCTCTCCGCTCTTTCTGCCTCTTTGTTTGCATTTTCCATTTCTCTCAGCGTGGGGGATGAGGCTTGGTGTTCGCCTCATGTTTATCAGTGCTCAGCTCTCCGATTGTCACTTTACAGCCCTGTCTGCAGGCCCTGCAGGTGGCACTTGCTTTCCCCTAAAGAAATAGCACCCCCACAATTTTTCTTCCAACTCCTGTCCAAAAAATAAATAGTACAAGAATGTTTCTGATGGTGTCAGGCTTTATAATAGTTCATTCATTTCAAGCCTAAATTTGGGACTGAATTTGAGCTGGCAGTAGCTCTTTAATATACGGGACCTGTCTTATTACATCTCCGTCTAATGCATATTTGGGAGCTTTCCCTGAAAGCTCTTGTATAAAGGAGTATTATGACATCAGGAAGTCTAAAAGTACCTGAACTGCAGATGTGATAAATTCAGTAGGATGATACGTGCCTGGAATTTGTACTTGCCTTTTTCCATTGGCAAATGGCCGCCTGGGCTCCATCCCCCGGGATAGCTGTAGAGAACAGCCAGTTTGATGAGCCTAACCAGCCATTGGATGTCACTTTGGCTCCACACTAATTCAAGGGAAACAGCATTTATCTGGCAGCCAGGCAGCCAGCTCTTCGGCAGCTGAGAGTTTAATTATCAAAGGTTCAGGCGAATCTTGCTCTTGCTATCTCCAACCAGCTGCTGCAGAAAAAGAGACCTTCTGGCCCCATCCAGAAGTTTGTGAAGCTCTTGCAAGTTCCCTTTTGCTGCTAAAATGAGTCCCAGCCCATTTGCCCTTTCCTGTGAAAGCTCTGGGCTTGATGCCACCAGAAAAAGGAGAGAGTGAAAATAATACAGTGGGGAAGGGCTCTGGGTGGATGGGGCTGAGCAAGCAGCACTCAGGAACAGGAGCACTAGGCAGACTCCAGCTGGAGCCTTGATCCAGCCATGGGGGCTTGCACTGATAGATGGATATGGGCACAGCTTCTTCGAACTGCAGGTTGTTGTTCTTTCACAGCCTAATTCTGCAAGGGCAGAGCAGAGCCACTGTCTGGCTTGCATTCAGTCCAGGCAAGCTGTGTTTCTGTCAGTGGACCTCAGCCTGAGAGGTCTCAAAGTAAAATACAAGGATGACTCCTGCCCCATCTCACTCTTCAGCAACCCAGTGGGAGAGGTGGGGGTTGAATGGGACAGAGCAAGGAAGCTGAAGGCAAGACAAGAAGAGAACAGTCTCTGCAAAAGCAGCTGTTTGCACAGTATTTCTGCAGGAGGAAAGGCCAGAAGATGCACCAGGAAAATAACGGGGGGAAAAGATCACCTCAAATGAAGCCACCTTTCCCCCCAAGAAAACAAGAGGCCAGTGTGTGAGGAATGTGAAAGAGGTGTTGCTTTCATGGGGGACATGCTGCTCTGCTCTTCACTCACCTTATCCCAGTGTCTCAGACAATTTACATGGTTCCCCCACACCTGGTTTCAGGTATCCCTGGATTCTTCCCCCAGCCTTGCTATCAACCACGTCAGTCCAAAACCAAAAGCTGTTGGTACTCTCCCAGGTTCTGCTCAATATCCAGCTCTAAGTGAGACACTCAAGACCTGAATGCACTGCCATTTCCAATAGATCCTTTGCACTTTTGTGGCAGGGATGTCCCTGCCCTTTCAGCCCTGCAGTGGCTGGTTAATAATGGGGCCACTTAGGTGCCTATCAGGAGAGTTTGTAACTAATGTGCTAGTGATGCACCTGATTTTCATTATTCTCAGGCTCTCCTCAGTCACAATCAGACACAACTGGCCATTCTCAAGGCACATTTATCTTTTCAATATGAAGGCAAGAGACTCGATTATCTTTTTCAAAAGTAAGCTAAGGTTCTGATGAGCAAATTAGTTATCCTCCCCATTCTTCTTCAAAATGCCATCAGGAACCATCATAAGCAAATACTATCAATCACTATCTGTTTTGCCCAGTCTGCCTGAGCCATCAGTAAGGATCCACATAGGGAAATATGTTGTCTCCTCCCCTCACCAAAGAAAAGTCTCTCCAAAGATTGGCCATGATTTTCATAGCTGAGATTCGAGGCTAGATGCAATAGAACTAGAGACTCAGGGCATGTGTGAACCTGAAGGAGATGGAAGGAGCAGGAACCCAGAAATATCTATTACTCCATGGAAACATAGCCCCCCCCTGCCCCTTTCCCACCAACTCAAGTAAATTTGGAAGCCACCCAACCAACTGCTTCAGATGGAAGAGAAACACACCCTGGTAGCAATTGCCTGTTAGAAATTTGATCCTGGACTCCCTCTTGTAGTCCAGAAGCTTTGTCACTAGAGGCAAGTTGCCTTGGGTGTCTCATTTTTCCATCCCACATGAACAAAAGTGTTTATTTAACACCATCTCTCCAGGGTTTCCCCAACTCCCTGGTCTCCAGACCTGTCAGTTTACTTACAGCATCACCAACTGCAAACTGATTAGTCCAGTCCCCCTTCTCTTCTCCCCCATGGTTAACACTTTTATTAACAGCAAGGGAGTGATAATGGGGAAAGATGATCAAAGCTGCTGGTATTAACGCAGGGGATTAGCAGTATTTATATTCCTGATCAGTGCAGTCTCAGTGTGAAGAGGAAGCCGCCACAAATCAGCCTTTTCTGGCTGAGAGTTGCTGCAGTGCCACTACCTAAATAGCTGCTGGCTAATGAGTCCTTTGCAGCTGGCTGAGGGAACAGTTCGCTCACTTGGCTACTTCCCTTGCAACATAATGCAGCCAGGCTTTCATCCACAGCAACATTCAGGTACTCAATCTCGAGTTTCAAGGTATTCTGGAGGTCTTGGGGAAAGGGTCCACTGTTGAGATCAAGCCAGCTAGTGCTGAGCAAGCAACTCGACCACTGCAGCCAGCTTGTGGTGGGATTGCATCATTATCACAGGGAAGGAAAACACAGCTTGCACCCCAGTCCAGGACTTTGTGGGAATTTTAGTGAGCACCACACTGGAGGGGGGAAGTCAAAAAAAAACCAAAACAAAATCTGTGCCGGGTTTTACATGTAGGGCAGGAGACTGAAGTGTTCTGCAATCTTCCAAGGAGAACACATGGTGTTGCATAGTGATTCCACTGATATTCCAGCAGATACTCAATGGCAGACCACCACCAGCAAACCAAGGTGAAGAGGCTTCACCTGGAAGGGGCCGGAGACCAATACAATGGGCAAAGAGCAAATGGAGGATACCGGGATCAGGGGGCAGGTGAGAAACATCTTTGGGGATGCAGAATTTTACTTCTCATGGAAGACTGAGGACTCAAGAAAGCTGCCCACTTCCCTTCTGCCTCTGCTGAGGAGACTTTCACAGGGTCCATGACCCTTCTCCTCAGAATGCCCAGAGAAAGGCCCCATTGCAGCACCCCCTTCCAGCCACAGTGCATGAATGCTCAAAGATGACTTGAGATCCAAGGCAAGTACTTTTCAAACCACCCAGTCTGTGTAAGCTGGTCACATTTCAATAGTGAGCCAGAGACATTCATCCAAAACCAGGGCATTCTTATAAATAAATCATTATAAACAGCAGTCCTGCCCACCAGTTTTGAGCTGATTTTGCTGTCAGCCCAGCAAGAAAAGTGCAACCTGGGTTTGATTTGCAAGTGTGAACTCTTCCATCTGGGCCATAAGGTGCTTCCTTAGGAGAACTATTTGGAAACTGAATGGAAGTTCTTCTATATATTACTATTAGGAAATAAGGATCTTAAAAATACCATTTGTTTGCATAGAATTTAGGGTCATTGATACCTTCATGACGAGCTAGAGTTAGCTTTGACTATATGTACAGCTTTTTCTTCCCCCCCAGCCCTAGCCTGTTGTTCATCACTTTCCATCTCACCTCTATGCAGTGCAATAATGTCGCAAGGGTTTATTTATATCATCATAATTGGTTGCTGTGGAGACAATCATTATGTCACAAGTATAGGAATGAATTACAAGGGGGCCATGGAGGTGAGCCCTGTTGTTTTAGTGCACGTTCTCATCCTCCCGCTCACCCCAGGGACCATCTGTGTCCATACACAAGCCCAACTCCACCTGCAGATCTTGGTCCCACTTGTGGCCATGTGTAAACACAAGCTGACTTTCTCTGGCAAAATCTCAGAACATTTTTTATCCATGTAGCAAGCAGTGACAACTAAAGGGAGGGGAGGCACAGTTGTAAACTACAGGAGAATGTTGGAGTCCGTTAGGGCAAGGCAGAGGCCGACAGTGATGTTCCTAAGCTTCTTCCACTCCCACCCCACCCTTTTCTGAGCCACTCCCCACACATGTGCCCAGTAAAAATGACTGCGAAGGGGTAGGAAAAGCCCTGTGTGACCCCTGAGGACTACTGAACACTTCACACAACCCCATTACTGTTAGCCAGTCATCAAAGCTGTTGTGGATTACCCCACAGTCTCAGCCTTGTAGCATGGCTCAACCAAATCAAATTTTCTGGAGAAAACCTTTTTTCCCACAGACTGCTTCCAAGGTCATGACACCTAGTACAACATAACAGCAGACTGTCATACAGGATGATGTGGACTTCTCACACACTCCATCTCCAGGATGTGTTTGTCAGCAGGTCATGGTCTGCTTGGGTCTTGTGTATAATCAGAAGGAGCAAGCAAGAGATGAAGGCATGTGTTTTCTCTGTGTGTCTGCATCCATCCAAGGTCAGCAAAACCACTCACAGACTGCCCTCCTCACCAGATCCGACTGAAGGTGAATGTAGAAAAGCTGATTGGCATTAGAGGGCTCTGGATAAATGGAGCTGTTCGCCTTGGGATCGTGAGTTCAGAGGAAGGTCAGTTCACTGTTGACCACCATTCATTAGCCTCTGGCAGCGATTCAACCTCAGTGAAATAAGGAGCGGTCTTGGCTTGGGTCCCAGTGGAATGAGAGTCTATGTCACTGCAGCTCTGTCCTTGCTGGACTCTTGGCTGGCCCCACAGGGAAATAACAAAGCAGTTCAGAGAGCCCATCCTCACGGCTTAGCACCTTCCTGGAGGATCACCCTGGAGTAACATGAGGGACTTTCTGCTGTCTCTCAGTGTTGGTAGGCACAGATACCACTGCTGAGCTCCAGCTCTGGCTGATGGGCAGAGACCAGACACTGCCACGAAAAAATTACAGCAAGGCAAAGCTCAGACTGAAATGGGGGAGGTAGTAGAAAGGTTGAAATCTCCTGTGGAAGAAGGCAAGAGAAAGGCAACTAGAATGACTGCAGAGCAACTCACATGTGAGGATAGGAGGCAGAAGGTGAGGTTAGAGACTCATGTGAGAACCCCCCTTTGCCCTGTTGCTGTTGCACACCTTTGGTGTTGAAGGGAGAAAAAGAAAAGCCTTTTCCCACCCTCCTGTCCTCCCTTGCCCCATGCTCAAAGCATATGTGGGGCCTGCAGCAGAAGAGCAGCCCCATAGCTCACTCCTGTGGGCTCCCACACTGCTGGCCTCCCTGGGTGGGGAGGGAAAGACTGGCCAAATGAACAATCCAGGTGGCCTGTGGGCCTTAAATTGAGCATTCTGGTACATACTAAAATAAATGCAATAAACCAGGTCAGTATCCCTTGCATGAAATTCACTTATTGTTTTAAATCATCATTATCACCATCATAATTAAAATCAAGCAACAGCTTAAAGAAACTAATGAATATTTTTATACGTGAACTTATCACAGGAAGGGGGGAGAAAAAACATAAAGTGAAAATGTGCCTGTATTGCTAATAAATATTATTGGAGGGACTCCCAGCTTTTCACATTACCACAGTGTGATATGACAGCCTATAATGGATTACTCAACTGCCCGAAGCCATTGTAGGAATAAATCCCTTTTAATATTCATGTGAGGTCTTTGAGAAAATAGATGTAAGCAGTTAATACTTTTCTATAGACAAAACAATGCAGTTTATCAAAACAAAATGTGTGCTTGAAAACAAAAATCACAAAGCTCCTGGACTCATTCTTTTTTTGCAAATCAGAAAAAAATAGGACCCAAAAAAAGAGCTATTTGGGGAATGAAGGTGCACAGAAAGCAAGATGGGGAGGGGCAGGATATTAGCAAGGGTCAGTAGAAAGGGGGAAAAGGCATAAGAAAATGAGTATTTGGTGAATCTGTTGTTGTAAACAGAGCACTAAAGCAAAGTGGTGTGTGAGGAAGGTGTTGGCTGGCAGTGGGATTGCTGGTTGCCCTGTAAATCTCTCACTGGAAGGTAGTATATAGGTGGCAGAGGAAGATCAGGCATTTCTCAGGATGGAAACACAGTGCTCTGTGATGTGTAAGGATGCTTTTAGGTCATGCTAGAGCTTAGCCATGTTTATAGGACAATAAAGGATATAGTAAAAGAGGTGAACAGCAAAGCCTGTACAGGGCCAGCTGAGGGACTGCACCCTCTCAGCCCTCTGCTCCATCTTCCTGCTTTTCTTTTTGCAGCTGATCTATAAAACCTACCTGGTTTTTACTCTCTGGTTAGTTTGGGGTTTTCTTTCTCCCTCTTGCACAACACGAGCAGCAGCAGTGGAGAGGAGCATTGGTGACTTTTTGTGCGGTCAGGAGTGAAGGGATTGGAGGTTAACCCTTCCTGCCCCACCTGTTTGTGCTTGGAGGGAAAACCAGATAGCAAAACCCTCTCAAGGATTGGAGGGAATATCTGCAGCTGCTCAGAGGTGAGGGGGCAAAAATGAGAGACTTGATCTTACAGAACTGGATGCAACTGAGATGTGAACCTAACTTTTACTTGACTGCTATGGTCTGTGGCTATAAATGGCTGTAGATGCATCTGAAACTGTGAGGAAGAGAGGCAGAAGCTCTTCAGTTCCCCTCCTGCTGTGAGATCTAGGCAGCAAAGACAAGTTTAAACTGAAGCATTAAGAATAAATAAGGCCCCTCTGGGACTCATGTGGCTTTGATATCTGAGGCTGCCTGGTGGGTGAAAGAGTTGACTCACAGATGCCTTCTGCTTGCCCATTTTCTGAGAGAGCCTGTGATGTCACCCTTTGTCCCTGGTACAACCACTGCAAAGGCAGCTCGAGGTCTGTCTTGGATTGGGGTAGGTGATGTCCAGGCTGCAGGAGATACCATGTTCTTGGACCAAATTCAGCTCAAAATGTAGCCCAATAGACCAACACTGCCCTGAACACTGCAGGACTTGGCAAAAGCAGTGAGTCTACAAAGAGTCACAGGGTGCTTAAATTGACCTTCTTGCCAAATGCCAGTGGCTTCCACAGACCTACTTGAAGGAATTCAGGATGGGCACATGTTGAACTAATTGCTGCACCCTGAGAAACTTCCATGCTTCAAAATGCTTGGGGAAGGGACACTGTTCTTAAAGTTATCCAGTTTTACAACAGTAATTCCGATCATCAAGACAGGAAAATATAAATCCATGAACTTAGCATGTCAGCATGTCAGACCAATCCGTTCAACTTGCTCAGATTTTATTCTCATGTCATTTTCATGGAACAGTGGGGTTCCCCATCTGGAAAAAGCTTCAGCTGTGTAACCATATATGTTGCCAGCAGTATTGGAAAGGTTCTGTAATTAGAAATATTGCAGGAAACCTTGTAGAGACAACATTTTTCCTACATCCCTTTATTAATTTATTCTAACAGTAATTTTGTCACTGTAAACACCAGGAATGCCCCTTTAAATGCCTGATAGTTTTATAGGCTATATTGGGTGATATGAAAGTGGGCCAGTCTTATAGGTCATATTTTTCTTTGGAATGGAATAGGTCCCTAAGATAACTGGGAACCAGAATGGGGAGAATTCCTCCCACCTATCTCCTTCCAGCAGAGCAGAGGTGTGTCTTGCTACAAAAGGGAAAGAAAAAGTTTCACCTTCTAATTGTTGTATTGAGTAGCTCATTGACTGCACTTTCTGTTCAATACCTTTTTTACCACTCAGATTGTCTAATCAAAGCCTTTTTCCTTCCTTGGTTTAGCTTTGCAGCCTCTAGCATTGATCCAAAATCAGAAACGAAAGAGAGAAACAGGCTCTGGGAAAAGAGAACACAATTAACATCCGAGCAGCTTCATTTTTGGGGGTGTCTTTAAACATCTTGCACCTCTCAGTCTATTTTCCCATTCTTTTATTTTCCCTTTTGTGTTCAGGAGGTTTCTTTAAGGAAAGCCTTTATCAGCAGCTCAGGGAGAAGATTAAAGCACCCGTCACCGAGAAACAGGTTACTTTTTGTGTCCAAGTTCTTAATCCACTTTATTAAAATGTTCCAAATCTTCCTTTAAGAGGAGAGATCAGAAGGACATTTCCCTGTCACCCCTGGCATGCCTTCCTTCCGGATACTTCTGCTTCATTAGAGGCTGAAAAAAAACCATAGTCAAGGCAAGGAAAAAAAAAGAAAGAACAAGACTGCGGTGACTCGTTAATATGGGATGTGGAGCTTTCTACTTCATGGTCACTGGTACTGCTCTGGCCCCAGGCTGGAAGCAATTGAAAGCTTTTCCCATCTGAAAGACACTTGTGTGAACTGACTCAGAGATCTCTGGCTATTTTAACTTTGAGGTTCAAAGAGGAGAGCTTTGCAGTGAACAAAGCCAAACATCCATCCAGCTGGCTGCCCCATTGCTGACAGCAGCAAGGAAAGGGCACAGAGAGGGTGAGGGTATTGAGTCTGCTTTGCTCTGTGTACACTACCTGCTCCCCTAAACCTCAGGTCTGGTATTGCCCACCTGAAATAATAGCTCTCTGTGGTTAATAAACCTTCATGGATTTGTTCCATGAAATTGTCTAATCTTTTTTTTCTGCATGCCATAACATTTCTCTGCACTATCATGGGCCTTCCAGAGCAAGGCTGAAGGACACCAAGACAAGCTGCTGCCTGGATGCCTCTGATCTCTAGGAGTGCCCAGTGAGCTGCTTTCTGTGATGTTTAGTTTCAAGTTTCATATTAAGACCCCTGAAAACAAAGTGTGTGATTCCTCTGGGCAGCCTCAGGGATATCTTGGAGGAAACAAGCCTAGATAAGGTCTAAACCCTGCTTCGGTTCTGACACCAACTCCTCATCCCGAGATGCTTCATCCTAACCATCATTTTCTTTCCCTTTTCCTCATGATTCTCACACTCGATTTTCACAATCTGTTTGCCCTGATCCACAGATATGGCCACAACACAGTGCACACCATCAGTGAGACCCACTGTCTCCAATAGGAAACTAAAATAAGGAGAGGACAGAAACTGCTCCAAGTAGCCATGATAGGGGTCTAATGAGGTAGCTGCTGCGATGGCTTTTCGTGTACCTTGTCTTAGATTTAAAAGGCCACTTGCTTTGCATAAGTAGCTGATGTTTTGTAAAGCAAGTGTATGTGATGCAGACACTCCTCGTGCTTTCTCGGGGTACAATTGCTTTCTTATCTGTCTTGTACTGCTGTTTCTCTTCAGCTGAAGTAAGTTCTCCAGCGTGAGACTGTAGGGTTAATCTTTTGAGCAGGGAAAGTATAAAAGGACTGGAGAAAAGTATGGCAGCCTAAGAGAGCAAAGAGCAAGGAGGTGACATCTTGGCAGGCAGAGACGAAGTGTAAGGTGTTCCTGAAAGACGACCGTCACATTTCCCATCAGTGCTGACTCATAAAATGTCAGGTTCATTAAAGGAGAAATACTTACAAACCACAGCTTGAGCAGTTTCATACTCAGGAAAGCACCTGTACAATTGGCTTTCCCCCCGCATCATGACTCTTCCAAGTCTTCTGAGTCAAGAGTATCAAAGTAATTTGATATTAAAATGTGTCATCCTGTTAATAAAACTGAAGTTGAAGGCCACATTTTATTTATTATTCAAATTGCAGTAGCTCTTCAAGGCCTTGGTTCCAACAGAGCTCTGCCTAGGACTCGAGAGGCCAGTGCCCTCTGCTCCCACCCCAGTGACTGCCACATCCCAGGGGGAGGTTCCCAGAAAGCTGCAGAGGTCTAGGTGTGGGACCCTGTTGATTCACCTGGATTCCTGACTGCCTTCAACATGCCTTTGCAGAATCTCCTCTTCAGTCAAGATGACTGGCAAACGCTGTAGGAGAGGGAGCGAGATCGCTTGCAACAGACTACAGCCACTCAGTGTCACTGCTGTGCCTTAATCAGAAGTCATCTTTTTTTTGCTTTTATAGTAGGCACAGTGCCGTGTTTTGCACCCACTGACACTCCTGTTCCAGGTGTGGTACAGTACAGCAGGCTAGCCTGTGGCTATCGTGGTGTCCCACGTTTATCTAGTCTCTCCTGATGGCCTCCAAAGCATATTTGCTCTATTTTCAAAGTCTCTTTTTGAGCCACTTTGAATTCCCTTTGTGCTTAGAGATCTGCCTCACTCCTCGAGCTCCATGCACCCTTGCCAGCAAGGTTTTTAAAGCAAGGCCGTAGCTGGAAGTTGTCATTGATACGTGATGCAGAACAAAATCCAGCTCGCTCGAATGCAGCTAGATTGGCTCAGCGGGGCTGACAATGGATGAACTGGGTCTTATCAGTGGAGGGAGCAGATATAACACGGGAGCAGCATGCAGGGAGCAGATAGCAGCTCTGCGAGAGTGGACGGACGGGCTGGCAATAGTGCAGGGCAGGGGGGAGGTATTATTTTTTCCCCTGGCCGTTTTTGAGGCTGTTGTTTTAAAGCTGGTACCTTTCTGACCACAGCCATGGCATTAATGGGGAAAAGAAGCAAAAGTGACGGACAACCCAACAGAGCTGTGCCGTGATAAAAGGTCTCAGTGGGGTGCGTTTGTCCAAATGAGCCACTGCCTCCCTGTGCGATTTATTCCTTGCTCCAAATGCATTTGTTGGATTTAACGACAAGCTGGTGGCATTTCTGCAATTAATCCTATCAAAGGGATGTGATTTTACACGAAGCTGGTCCCGTATTTCCTACCCTGTGTTTTTGTTTATGAGGAGAGGGGCTGCCAGCTGTCTCCCAAGTCAGGGCACTAGAGTTCATGGAAAGTAACAGTGGGTTATTAACCAAGTGTCTTCGCCTGACATCTGAAAGCAGCACAGCTAAAAAATACAACCTCAGATTGTCCTAACAAGCAATCTCCAAACTGTAAATATGCAACAGTGAGAGAAAGTATTTCTTTACCAGTGAAACACTTTAATGAGTGGATGGCTCAGCAAATCTTTTATGCAGCTGCTTTCCCTGCTGCAGATACCGAGATTTATGGTAGGAAGGGAGGGGAGTAACAAACAACCAGGGAAGTGCAATCCCTGTATGCTTGGGTTGCACCTCATGCTCCTGTTTGGCTGGTCTGATCCTTCTGCAACTATCTTTGGATAAACCATTAACAGTCCCATTCACTGGGGTCTTGGAACCAGGAACAGAAGTAGCTTCCAGTGCCAGAAATCATGACTTGCCTAAGCAAGAAGGAACAATCCATCCTCCCAATGAGGGTACTGATGACGTATACCCAAAGCCTTTAAATACTGAGCGCTCTTTGAATACTGATGTCCTCTTTTGGAGAGAGAGGAGCAAAGCAGAGAGAGAGGGATTCAATGGAGATTATGTATTTTTGCAATTCTGAGCAGCTTTTCCATGTTCCCTTTCAATGGAAGGGTTTTTAAGCTCTTTATCCTTTTATCTAATTAATGACATTTCTAATGAATGCTAGTCCAAAAACAAAAATCACAATACCTGGAAGAACAGGATCCAGAAGAAACAATCTTCTTTCCTAAGAAGCAAAAGAACAACCCCAACATGCATTTTCAGAAGATCCTTCCTAATGATCACAACCTCCAACAGCAAAACCTTCTTGCAAAACAAGATCCTTAGAATTGCAATTAATACCAAAAATAAACCCCAAAAAATTAAACAAAACAAAAAACAACCAAACAAAAAAAAAAAAAAAAAACAACTACAGAAACAAACTACAAACCAGAATATTCTAAACTGATTCACAAGCCCTCTGAGATAGTCCTTGAGCCATTCTTGCTGTCACAAAGAAATTTTCACTTCTCCTGGACCTGAGCTCCCAGCTGGAGGAGAAAGCTTACACTCTGACTTGCCCTTTGGCAGCAATGTATCATCTGGGGAATCTGCTCTATCAGATTCTTGTTCTGACTCTGCATCTTGTTTTGAGCAATTTAATAGTCATAATCCCAGTAACAGTCATCTTCTGTTTTGGAAAAAATGCTCTAAAAACTGTTGCTGTTACTGCACCTTGGTGTTGCAAACTGAGCTATTCAGTCTGTTAGTTGCTGGGAAAGCCCAGCAATTTCATGTCCAAAAGCACTTTCTCATTGATATTTGCTTGCAAAGGCTCTGAAGAGACACCAGCCAGACATGGAGATTTAAGGAAAGCTCTGAAGGAATGTGAAGGTCTTGCTGTTGAGGACACACAGATGAACACATCAGGAGAATACATAAGATGCTTTGCACTTTTCTTATTTATCCAAAAAGCTATTTTTGTTTATTAAAACCTAGTTACTAGCTGCATCTTGCCAATAACCTGGAGTGCTTGCTTGGTTAATTTAAGCAAGCAGAGCTTTGACAAAGTAATTTTACCATCCTCAGGGATCTGCCAGCTTATGCCGGTCTTCACTATTTCAGATGAAATTGAGTTAATTTTCACTGAAATTGCTTCTTAGCATACAAACACATTCCCCATCATTGCGAGCTTATGCCTCTGCAGCTCTATTATTCTTTAATTTACACACCCCAGCAGCAAGGGATTAATGCCTGAGACATACAAAAGGCTACAGTGTGGAGAGGAGAACGGAAGGAGAGGGAGAGAGAGAGAAAGAGAGAGAGAGAGAGCGAGCTCTACAGGGAATAGGTAATGGTGTTTCAGTTCTATAGTCAAAACATTTAAAATTTGGCATTAATACGGAGTCAACTCTTGTCCTTTCACTCTGGAAACACACCGTCCAAAGTCTCAAGGCAGAAAACATCTCAGATGCTCAGTCAGGCCAGAGGTGATGGCAGGTCCCTGCAGGATTGCCAGGCTGAGAAGGCAATCCCTGGAATATTATGAACAGCTTCACTTCAGGAACTGATTGCAGGCAGGCAAGGTGATGTGGAACAGAATGGCACAGGAAAGCCAAGCTTTGCCTTTGCATCTTCCACAGTGCTCTTGCTTCAAACAGGAGTTCCCACATCCCCTCACCCCCTGCCATGAAAATGCTGCTGCCAAGACTCTGGAGATGCCTTCAAATGCTCAGAAATTGAAATCACGTATTCTCATAAGCATCCAGACAAAAAACTATAACTAGTGCCAAAGCACCTGCAAAGGGCTGGAAAAGGGGGATTCCACTATCTGGCTTTTCCAGAGAGAACTGGCAGAAGTGCCAAATTCAGCAGTCCCTGTAAAGTCTCTAGTGAGATTTTAAAGTAGCTGCATTTTAAGCTAGTCCTGGCTGATGATTGATTAGAGTAGCAATTATGCTTCTTTTTTATGTTATCACTTCAATTTTGCTTCCTTAATTAAACAGCTAACCATTTCCCCTTTCAATCTATACACCTCTGAGTTACATACAGGTTACTGGATAAAATATGGCAATCCCGTATCATGTATTGGTATGCACATAGCAATGCTATAATGGGATGTTTAAATTCCTTATCTTCCTTTGAAGGGCTGCCCTTCCTTTCCCTACTCTAACTACTACTACCAATGTCACATCAGTGCCACAGTGCATACCAAGATCCCACTTCATTGCCCACACATCCTACTTCCACAAAAACAGGTTAGTGCTTTCTCCTTCCCACCCTCTGCTCAGGAGAATCTCTCTATCAACCTGCACTATTATTCTACCTTCAAATTCTCTCCTGTTTCCTCCTTCACTCTGATGCCTATCATATCTGGAGACACTTCAAGGAAGTCGCTGATGTGGTGGACTGCTGCATCTTACACTAATTTATCTTATTGTTGTCTAACATCCCGCTTTTTTCCTGGCTTTTTATTAGATGGCAAGCTCTTTGGGTTAAAGGCAATCTTTTGCCTTTGACTTGAATACCCTGTCATTATGGGTGCATGCTGTGAAGTCTACAAATGGAGCAGCAAAAAAAAGAAAGCTCTTGAGCTCCAAGGCAGGGCAACTGTATGAAATATGCTCTTGTATTTGGAATGTATATTTCATGATACACAAGAGACCAGACAAGGAGAGTCCCTTTCAGGCAAGAACTCTTTGTATCATCAGCCTGAGAGATAATTGAGTGGGATATTTTTTTCTATCGTATCTAACAGACCTCCCAGCATCCATGGCACAGCAGTTTACTTTTCAGGGTTCCCCAGGGAGCATTTTACCCTTCTGCCAATGACCCAGATGTTTGGCTTTGAGGTCAGTGGAAGAAATACTACTTTTTTTTCCCCCAGTTTGTGGCCAACACTGGCCAACACTTCATACCACCAGAACAGTGACACTTGACTCTGCCTAACACTGACACTTTAAGCTTCCTTTATCTGATAATGTTCCCTCCTTGTTAACTGCGGATAGGTTAGCAGTGGAAAAGGAAGTCCTCAATGTAACTCCTGTGGAAGAAAATGAAAAGAACTCTGGTTTCCTCCAGAAATAACCTCACCATTTTGCAGGTCTAACACCAGCTCTGCTGCACAGATAGGAAATCCCAGCCTCCAGAGAAAGTCCTTGTTGAATCCAGGAGAAGGTCATGTTAAAAAAGGAGATGTTATTGCTTTTCACTAAAGACAGACTCACAAGAAACTCCTGAGCAGTTAGAGCAAGATCAGATCTGAGAACAAGAGAAATGCCCTCCCCATTTACAGAAAAGGGAAGAGAGGGCAAAGCAGGAGAAAACCATTAATGAACAAATGGTTCTGTTGAGGTGAGTGGTAAGTACTGAAAATTGTCACTTTCAGCCATGTGCAGTTCAGGTCCAGAATGTATCTGCTGGTGGAAATTCCCTCTGTTGGATCTACATGACAATCTCTTGAAAAAGCTGAGAAATAACCCAAAAAGTAATATTAAACCAGTGGTTTAGTCAGGCAGGGTAACACTAGCAATACGCCAACAACGAGGACGATTTGAACCAGTGGCTCAGGCAGGTCTACTTTTTCGTCTCTCATCCAGGAGCAACTTTTGCCATTTTCCCAGCAAAGTTATTTCAGAAATCAACTCCTTTCAGCTCAGCTGACTTTTAGCTTCATGCATTTTTATACACTCTCTGCAAGAATGAGAAGGATATTTACATTTTTTAATAAGCCTGACAGTTTGAAAGTAATTGGGGATTTATAATGGGTTTGTTTAGGTCTTTTTTCCACTTGAATTCCAACTGCTAGTCATAGGCCTAACAAGCAATATTATCTCTATGGTGATGAGGGAACCTCAACAGGAGGCCCTGAAGCCACAGAGGAAAGCACTGGCATGTTTTGTTTTGCTATGTTTTTTTTTCTCTTTGAACCTGCTTTTTAAAGCAAAAACAGCATAACAAAATTTGAAGCAAGAGCAAAATTCCTCCAGCCATCCAGTGCTCATAACTCTGACTTCTTCCGCTGGTTCTCCCAGGAGCACACAAGCCAGTTTCTGATCTCTGTGAAGGTGCTTTTTCTTCATGGCAAATATTTGCATTTATTTTTTCCATTATGGTTCTAAAATGACCCTGATTTTTCTTTTGGGGGAGTCAGATGTTTGGTGTTAAGTATGGAATTAACCTGCAGAAGTCAAGGTCTGGGGTCAAATTCCTGCAGCTGAATCTCAAGAACTCAGCTTTGCATATTCCTGAAATGAAAAGACAACTGCTTAAGTGGAAGAGATAAAGGAGTGAAAGCCAAGAAGGGATCTGATTCAGTTTTGATAATGGAGTTTGCAGTGAGGACTGCTATCAAAACCAGAGACTCCTGTGGTTCTCTTTGGCTTCCTTGACATTGCTGAGATTGTAGTGCTGATTTGTCCCAGGCTCCTCTAGACAAGGTCTGCTGACATTTCACAAGTGACAAGCTCTGAGCCTAATTTTTAAATTGTGTCCTTGCTTCTTTGTACCTCAGTTCCACACCTTCTAAGAGAAGAATCAGTTCCTGTCTTCTGCAAGGGTAAGGACATAAATTCAACAGAGAACAGAAGGGCTTAGTGTTTAAGAATTGTCCATCAAAACCCACACAAAACAGTGATAATGAGGATAAAACTCGGGAATAGCACTGACCCTGCTCAGCAGACATCAGCACATGCCTTTATTTCAGCGTGAGTGAGCACCAAGAAGTGGTGCCATGGGATATTCCTGATTTTGTCAAGGGCAGAGCCTCTCAGTTCACATCTCCTCCTCGTGTCTCAGACCTCCATGGTATGCAGGGCACACCAGCTAATCACTTCCTGTGCCCCACAGTGCTCTCAGCTAAAGTTGTGGAAAAGAATGACCTTCATAGGCTAAGCAGAGCAGAGATGTTGCTGTTTGCCATTGCTCTTGTTTGCTCCTCACTGTGTACTTTGGGTTGACACTCATGCACAACATACAGCCAAGGGGCAGCTTGCTCCAGTAGACCTCAGGCATGGGACTGTGTGGCCTTATTTTCTTCCCCTGTGGAGCAAAAAGGGACAAAAAGGATGATTCCCATTTCTAGTGTTTCCTATCTGCCACAACCCCAGGAGAGGCTTCTCCACCCCCTTACAGCAAAAAGCTGTAGGAGCCATTCCTTGCCCTGGCATCCATGGACGTGCTGCCCAATCCTTGCCATACCTTCCCTGCACATGCATTCTGTGTAGGCAATGATGCACAGGTCTCATCTCCCTCTGGGAGGGCACCAGGCAGCAAGGGGGCTATGGGCAGGCTGGTAGGACAGGGGTAGAAGACTCAAAGAGAGGGAGAGGAGATAGAGATGGGACAGGAATAGGAGAAAGGCAGCAGGGAAGAGAGGGGAAAGTGGGAAATGAATTGAAATTAGTTAGAAAATTCCAGGCAGATGAGCTTGAGCACTCAGCAGCTGAGTTGTGGGGCTTCATTAGTACAGACCGACTGAAGATAGAGACATTAAGGCAGGAAATGTGTGACTCATGGGGGAAAATGGGAAAAACAACACACACCATAGCAGCTGCTCCGTTTACTTCAATTAGAGAACAGCTCAAAGGGTATGTTAAGGGGAAAGGAGGGGGAAGCAAACAAAGGCACAAAAAACAGAAAAAAGCCAACTAGATGAAGCAACTGTTACCCTCAAGCACCTAAATGAACTGACTCAGGCATTTGAACATGGAGCCAGTGTTGCTCAGCCTGTGCTTCCAAACAGGTCAAGCTGCCCAAGGAGCCTGGAGCCAGGTACTGGGCAGCAAGAGCTCACGAAAATACTGTCCCAGATATCAGATGGGGAAGGGGAAGGCAGTTTCCCTTAACATAGCTCTGTGACATGTAAGAAATGGGCAGACAGGACATCATGCTTCACCAAAACCACCAGCCAAAGCATGTCTGAGTGAGGAAGGGAGGAAAGTAGTGGTGGGTGTGTTAACCACAACCACAACACACAGCAGAGCTGTGGTGACCAAAGGAAAGAAAATTGCTCTTGGCTCCAGGATGATGGGAAGCACTGTGGGAGCCTCTCTACCTCCCTCTATCCTCTTAGTGCCACCCCACAGCCATCCCAGCTCATGTGTCCCACGCTTTGCTTCAGTATCAGCCAGAGCCAAGCAGCCTCTCACGCTTCCCTCACAGTCACCACACCTGGCTGGGATGTGAACACTTCCCTTACCTCTTTCTGTGGTGTATAAGGATGCAAAGAGCTCACTGAGATTCGTTGTGCTGCTTTTTCAGAAAAAAAAAATAAATAAATTTACATGAATTCCACATGGAGACTGTAGTTATTCCTGCCACACTAGTGTGAACATCCTAGCATGGAGCAAAGAGGAGAATGAGCAAGGTGACACCTATCTCTTCCTTCCTAAGCTAATTGCCAACACTAATTTCTCAGACCTCATGAGCACTGAAAAATGTATACTAAAAAGTTCCTGGATTGCAGTAAATCCTGTTTTCAGCTTTCAGGTGATAAATATTGAAAGTAAGGAATAGAGTGGACCTGGAAGAGAAAAAGTGAGACACAGGAGAAGGAAGGAGCAAAAGAAACTTTCACTTCTCTCCTTGCACCTTCCACCAGGACAAAAATATATTAAGGATTTATAGGGAAAGAAAATTTTCTGTTTAGAGCCCACTAACTGCCAGAGATCTCTGCTTTCTTTACCGGTTCCCTCACATAGGAGGTTTATCACTCTGCTCCAGCTGTGACACCAGCCTGCAAGGGTTAGTTGCTTTGCTTGGTTGACTGAAGCCTCAAATCTGGAGGCTACTGGGTCAATCCCAACCCATGGCCTTCCCAGATGATCAAGACAGGCAAATTCACCGTGTCAGAAAAGGTCGACTTTCATTTTTGGAAGGGGAAAATCTTTGCTCAGTTTTTATGCTTCTCCCCTTATCTTCATGGATGCTTCCCAATTCCCAAATGCACCAAATCCATGACCCTTGGTGGACTCATTCCCTGTATGAGCCTGGCAGTGGATTTCATGACAAAGTCCCATGGTCTCGGGATAATTACCTGCCCAAAGTCTCAGATGGAGAGTCCAGATACAAGCAAACTCCCAAACTCCTGACATTTATCACTCTAAAGAGCAGCCAGGGGAAAAGCACCCCCTATCAGATAAGAAGTGTCAGTCAAGATTTCAATGTAGTTCAGCTGCAGCTTGTAAAGGACACATCACAGTATATCTGCAGGATGAAGTGTGGTGAATGTTAAATCTCCACAGCGTGGGAATTAGCACAATGGATCCCATCTCCATACGTGATAATGGGAAATTCATAATTCTCTCACACGAAGTTTAATGCCAAAAAGTTGCCACAGAGAACCACCAAGGACACAAGGGCTTCTTCTTCAAAGCTTCTGAGATAGGCAGCATTAAAGGCATTTTCTTTGAGCTGGCTGTGTGTTAAGCTTCCTCTCTGTCCCTTCATCTCTCCCCAGTCAAGCTGTGTCTCAGTCAGCACCCAGTTGTTAAATTCTGGATGGATTAAAGAGCATGAAAAAGTGCTTTTTTTTACAAAAGTGATGTTTATCCATCACTCATCTATGGGAGTGTTAAACTTCAGATCTCCTGCTTCTCTAATGATCGTTGCATGGTGGTGCATTCAGTGTCTTTGCTTCGCACCGTAGTGGGGTTGTTTGATCTAAAGGCTTCTCTTTGCCCAAGATTAAATCTGAATTTGAGTCATCCTTTGGGGTCTAATTGCACAGGATTTTGGCAGCAGTGCAGCAGGGCCACAGATTGTATTGGCTGGAAGAAGAGCACAGGAATTTCTCAAATGACAAAGCTCAGGAGATTTCAATAACATTTTGGGTGGAGAAGAAAATGAAATTCAAAGACAGAATAAAACTGATTGCTTTGTGCAGTGTTAAGAATGAAAAAAAAAAAAAAAGAAAAAAAAAAAAGAAGGATAATCTCTCTAATTAACTTCCTAGAATTCCTGCAGCCTTCCAACTATTCCCAACTTAGAAGCAGCATTGACCATTTTCAGACCCTCTCTAATAGAGCTGTGGGTGGACAGGGATCAGACTGACAGTAAGTTCCTCAAAACTGCAAAGTTTCAACACTGCATTAGGCATAATTACACCTGTCAAGGACGACATACTTTTTGAAAATTTCTGCTGCAGAGCTAATGACAGAGGGACTCTTGCACAACCTTCCACATTATTTTCTGGATGCCTTGGGCCTTCAAAAACTATCTGACAGGATGATGATGTCTTGCTATGTGACAGGAGGCACTGTTTCAACTATAGGTGGTATTCGACCAAACAGTTTGAAGAACCTTTGCTTTTGTTCATCTGGAAAATTCCAGCCTTTGCATTTTGGGAGTGCCACCACTTAAAGAGATGAAAGAAATATCAAATCATAAAATAACCACTTGCTAGCTAGCTCCTCTGGTCTGTCACCTCCAGTAAAGGGCAAACACTTCAACACAGCAGGGAAACACATGATGATACTGGGCTGTCTGGTAAGACAAACAGCTTGTTCTTCCCTTTCTCAACCCTTCAAGTATCTTAAACCCCCCCAAAAAAACACAAATATGTTCTGCTGCCCTGCCCCTCCTCCCCCCCCCAAGAAAAAGGTATCCTTGTATGAGACCAAGCATGGCACTGATGGTAGGCAAGAAATGGAATAGCTGCAAAGCCCCTCTTGGTTCAACATCTTGCCAGCCCAGCAGTGCAAAAACGATGTGAAGTTCCTCCAGAACAGCAGTTTTCTTCCCCACAAAAGAAAGCTCTCTCAGACTGAGGCTAAGCAGGAAGGAAAGGTCAGAGCAGGACAGGGCTTGCTACAGCTTTTCCTCAGCTCTTGTTTCTAGTCCATCCCAGTGCCTGCTCTACCCAGGTGGATCTGGAAAACTGTCTTAGAGATCCTAGACAAAGATAGTCTATGCCTCATCCCTGTGGGCATGAGCCAGAGCTGACACACACAGGTATGTCAGCATTGCCTCAGAGCCTGCTAACCACACTCAGATGAGGCTGTTTTTCCTTCCCAGCGGCACTTCTTTCATTGCCACACCACCACATGCTTCCAGCTCCAACTTTGCATAGCCTGGGGAGCAGGAAGGTTGGCATTCAGTGCCAAAGGATGAAATGTTGAAATCCTCATCCAGTTGAGATTAAATTGAGGGAGAAGGGTTGGAGCACGCCAAATGCAGTGAGGCTTAGATAAAAGCTCATTGTTTTCACAGAGAGCTGGGTTTGAATAAGAAGTTCAGGATTTGGCAGACTCTGTGTAAAGCATTGCAGAATGACTGCTATGTGCATGCAGCTAGTTTTCATGCATAATATATATAGGAGCATACCATATGTTTAAAGCATCAGACAATCAGGCCAATCTTGGATGATATTATAAAGTTTTCCTACAGTGTTGCATTTGTTCTAAACAGATGCATTTCTCCTTGTCCCTCTCCTCCCCTCAAGCTTCCCAGCCTGCCAACACTCATTTATAAGGAAACCAGGTGTCCATCTTTAAAAAAAGAAAGAAATCAGTATCCAAAGGAATCTGTCCAGGAAGAAAGTAAGTGCCCATCTCTCCTATTTTTGTTTCAAACAGGAAATATGTTGATAAACAAACTAACAAACGGACAAACAAGAATCAAAACAAGAAAAAAGGAAGACATGAAAACTCATAGGAATTAGGTTCTGAATTCTACAAAGCCAAATGCTAATCATGCCAGTCCCCAAATGTACAGAACAGATGAATTCAAGAACAGAAAGTGCGCCAATGATAGCAGATATGCTCTGGATGAAACATGTCCTGCATCAGTTATGAGAAGGGCTGGATGCTCTTGTCTTTAAAGTGTATGGTTTGATTTTATATTAATTCATCATCAGTATCACAGGTCTCAGGGGCTCATCTCTGCTCATTATAGGTGCTTTGCATATGTGGTTGGAAAAGAACCACCATCTGATTTGCCTCATTGCTGCTCTCTGCTGTCACTGAGTTACCCTGTTAGGGAGCTGTTGGCAGACCCCTCCACACTTCAGGATCTCAGCTGGGCCTTGGCTCATACCCAGCGGGTGCTGGGTGTCCCGCCAGCACAAGTGGCTCTGATGGCTGGGAGACAGCCCAGCATCTCCCAGCATGCTGGGTGTTGGCAGTGCAGGGAAGGGATGCGAAAAATCCAAGGCCAACCTGCCTTGTGCAAATCACCTTCCAGTGAGTAAGAGCAGCTCTGCTCTCCTGCAATGCTTCAAGAAACATTCCCTCCATCAGTCCCTGGGAGAACTGCAAAACCACCTTGCAGGCAAAAGCCAACAGGCTCAGCAGCAGAGCAGCTGGGAAACCCTCGCAGCTGGCTCTCTATCCTTCACATGGAGTTCCCTCCACTCGTGCAAGCTCTTAAGGCCATGTTTTATATCCTAATTAAACTGAAAGAAAAGGAATTGGATAACAGTCTAAAAGATTTGCAAGCTACATCCATTTCACAAAATGACTCATGTTCCCACTAGTGTAGCTCATCAGGTCCAGCACATGCTCTAATGTGTGGGACTAATAGATTTGTAACAGTGATAGCTAATATGAGTCTGTTCCGGTTACATACTTATCATGGATCCTCACAGGCTTTCCATCAAAGCTGCTGAATGAAAATATTTTTTTATTAAAGAAAGAGGAAAAAAAAAACCTCTTTGCCCATGAATCGTTCAGCACATTAGCCCCCAAAACAATTCACTGAGGCAAGGTCATATTTCTCTTACATTAATTTAGATCCTTGGAAAGTTCAATGAGATGAGAAGACAAGACAAAACACAGGAGGCTGTGTCTTCAGCTGCCATGAATCAGCGTGGCTTCCCATCAGCTGAGAATCCAACCATACACCTAGGGAGAGCTACTGGAAATATATAAAAATTTCTTTACAGTCTTGGAATCTGGTAATGATAATCCATATGTCACCTTATTACTTTAGAAGGAAGGGAGATACTACAAGGACAGATGACACTTCGCAGGTGAGAGCAGCTTTTACAGCCCCATGGGAAAAGCTTTTTTGATTTCAACAGGCTGGGTTTTGTCCCACTGTGTTGGAGGTCACCACATTTAAGAGGCGTGGAAAATATTTTGTTGCTTTGTTTTGTTTCCAGGCAGTATTTCAGTGGGACAAGTCCTGATGCCAGTCACAGGCCAGAGTAGTACATGACAAATCAAGTCACAGAGGAACTGGCTTAAGTGAAATATAGTCACAATGGTGGTGCTCTGCTCTCAGTTATCTCCCATCTACTGCTCCAAACAGTAAGAAAAGCAAGGAAAGCTGCCAACTCTGGGCCCTGTTCTGTGTGCTGTCCCTTTGATACTGCAGCTCTCTCTCATGTTTACACCCTTCAGATATTTTTAGACTTTTTTTTCCACATGCCAAAGTACGCATTGTCATCTCATAGTCTTGTTTAGTGGTTTGAGACTTCCCACATAAATAATTTTTTTCAAATATCTGATCATTTAGTGATCAGAAGGACAAATGGCCTGCTTGCTCTTCTTTCAGCTTCCTTCTAGGTCCCATTATCTGTTCACCTTGTGGTGGCCAGGACCAAGAATGTGATTGAGTTTGAGGACAAATTAGAACAGCACAGGGGAGAGCTGTTTCCTTCCTATAGCACAATTTGCCTCCATGGAAGCAGACAATTGTATTTGCAGTAATATACTATTTCAGACTGATCTTCAATTTGTCATCCACAGGCACTTCAAGGACCTCCATGCATTACTTGGAACTGATCGAAAATAAGTTGTCAAAACTGTTAACTTTTGATGTAGTTGAAGGGGAAGGATGTCCTCTGAAAACACCTTATAGTTTAGAATGAATAAGTTTTGGTAGGCGGGGACTTGATTTTTTAAAATTATTTTTATAATGAAAGCAAATCTTATCCCTAGGGAAAGAAGGTTTAAATCTTCTTTACTTTGAGACCTTCCAAAGCCCTTCTTTTCATGGGTTGTTCCAACTCTTTTGGATAGCATACTTGCACATACACATATTTGGCAGGTTTACCAGCAAGCAAATATCACATTACGGTAGCGGATTTGTGGGCATTATCTGGTCCAACTAGACAGACAGCTAAGCACTATAAAGAGTTCTGTCTAATTATTTTCACCAAATTTCATTCTCCATGGTGGTCATGTTATCCAGATAAAATCCCTGGTCCTTCCATAAAAATTTATTAGAACATCCCTCCCAGACACCTTTGAAACAAGCTATCCCAGATAATTAAATAGAAATGCATTCAATCCATTATTCTGGAAAGAAAAAGCTTTTGCAGGCCAAATCCAATTATATACCATGCTCGTAACTTTATTCCAGAAAACCTTTGGGGCCGAGTAGGTCCATGTTAGTCATTAAGGGGCATTTCTTACAAAAAAAATCTCCTATTGCTATAGTCAGTCCTCCATGTCCCACCCTTGCAATGACCTCAAACAACTGCCAGATCCCAGCTGGTTGTTGACATGAAGGTGAGAAATTGGGTGGTTGGGAGTGGCATGAAAATTACCCAAGGCTTGACAAGGTCTCCCCCTTTTCCCCACCTCTAACCCCCCATGCTTCCAGTACAAAGAGCGGCTCCTAGGCAGCAACCTCACAACCAGGACCCAGCCGTGGGTCAGCACTTCACCTTTCATCTGGTATTGTGCCTGTCACTGTACATGACAGGTCTTGCTGCTGTAAAATGTAATCCTGCCCCTTCATGGGCTTCATGGGTTATGGAGGGTGGTGGGTAACCATAGAAACAACGTTGTAAAACAGCATGGGAGTTGACACGTAATAATATGCTACCACCACCCAACACCTGGGCAGAGCCCTTCAGGAGGAGTCCTAGTGGATGTGCTTGTATGGGTTTGAGAAGGGATGTCCTGTGCAGAAATTCAAGCGTAGGCTGGAGGACAAAGTCAGCATGGGAAGGCTGGTGCCAAAAGTCCTTAAATTAAAGCCCAAAAACTCATTACATTTACACCCTTTTTCATTCAGCTTCTGAAAGGAGCAGGTGATGCTGAACTCTGCTCTGTGTACCCAGACAGGTTTAAGACTGTGCTCACCAAAATCTTGTACGAGCCCATGTAGGATGCTGCAAGTCTGGTCAGAATTTTCTGAGGGAAATTCTATCTCTTCTTGGCTTGTTCCAAAGTTTTTTCATGTATAGAGATCAGTTTTCTAATTATAGAGAAGTACTTTAATATGACATATCCTACAAATAGAGGTATTCAGCAACCTACAGTAACTTGCAGAAGCAGGTTCACAGATCAACATTGTAAAAATGCTCCTATTCTGTCAAACAGAAGTTGAATGCCTGTGGTACTCAGATATGTCACACCAAGGAGTTTTCAGTTTTAACACTGAGCTTCCTGGCTTTCTTTCAAGAGATTCCCATGAATCTCAGTATAATGTAAAGACTGTAGAAGGTACTACTGTAAAGGCCATGGCTTTAGGAGGAGAGAAAAAGCAAATGTTCTTCCTCCACCTTCATTATTCATTTGCACTGGGGACAGTCACTGTTTGGACCTGAGACTTTAGCCCAGCATTAATCCTTCTCTTGCCATATCTACACCTTCAGCTGTAGCAAAGAGTGATGCAAGTGCAGCACAGTCCTACGCTGACACTGGTTTCTGTCTGTGAATTCTGCTACACACGACATGATAATAAATCACACACAGAACACGCTGATCGATTCTACCCGAGCAGTATGTTGGTCTCCAGGGCCAACAAACCAGCACTTAAATAAAGTTTCCTTGCTCAGTGTGCTATGCTGCAGTAAAAAAAGTTCTGTATTCCAGGCAGGTCATTTAGCCTCCTGTGCAAGGAGAATGACAAAAAGATACACATGTAGGCATTAGGAAATGCACCCAACTGATGTTCTCAAAGTGAGCTCTCCAATAGTTCAAAGTTTCCCCTGTAGTTCTCCGAATAATTAATGGAAAAATAGAGTCCTCTGGGAAAATTGTCACCAGGTAATTAATAAAAAATTAAAACAAAAGAGCAAGAAGAAGAAGCAGGGATGTTGCAGAAAGCCTGCAAATTGAAGGAGGCAGACTTACAGTTGTGATCTCCTTCCCAGCCTCAGACGGAACTGAACACTGGTCTATCTTCCTCAATGGCTCATTCAGGACTCTCCACTTCTTCCATTCACACTTCTGAAACAAAAGACATTGTGATGGAAATGTTCACGCCCTGCCATATTTCTCATGTGGCCTGCAGCAATGGCCCTGCAGCACAGACCTGCTTGAACAGATGGGGAATGGCTTTCGAGGACAAATCTCCAGAGTCCAGCAGGATCTATTACCAGGTGATCTGTTGAAAATAAAGGTCACTGTTTCTTTTCTACCTGTGGGTTCAATCTGCTTATCATTTTCATGTGGGCAATGCACTAAAACCTTGGAAAGCAGTCCTTTTTCTATGAAAGCAGTGTTGAAATGTCCTTTTGCCTTAGGATCTGTGAAATGCTTCCCTAAAGAGCAAACACTCAAATACATTTGTCTTGCAGGTCCTAAAGCAGACTGGAGTTTAAAAAATCCCTAAACTTTCAAGGTCAAAATTGATGTCCTGTTGGGAAATGGGGTTGAGAAACTATTGCTTGAAATGCCCATCTCCCAGTTCTGTCTCCACCTACAGTTTGCCAACATGAATGTCTAAGCCAATGCTGGGGAATCCTGAGAGGAAAGAGGATGAAGATGGATGGTTTTATGATTAAGCCAGAGGACAGGGATTCAAGGAATCTGGCATCACATATAGACCTCCTGCACTGACTTTAGGCAAGTCAATTAACCTCTCTGTGCCTCCGCTTGCCATCTGTAAAATGGAGATAAGAGACTTCCCTACTGCACCGGAGTATTCAAAGGAGACTTGTGTGTTTGACAGATGCTCTCATCCGATGCCAACAGGAGTCATGAGATTTCATTGACAGAAGAGTGATGGAGTGGAGAAGACCCACTGTCATTTGGGGTTATGTAGCTTTGTGAAAAGTCAATAGGTATCTGTTCTGCATCCCTTGCCACCTCCTTCACACCTGTCTGTCTTACAAGGTACAAATGCTCTCTTGACCAAGTACTGGCTCCGATACCAGCTGTGGGAACCCATAAGTCTCACAGGCTGAGCCCACAAGACTGAAGTGTATCAAGTGATTATTTCTGCCATAAAAAAAAGTAATGAGAGAAGTAATGGGAGTCTCAGAAAAAAAATCACAGAGAGGTCAGCCCTGCCTTATTCCACTGAGTGCAGAAATGCCTGAGATGAAAGGCCCAGGTTCTCTGGGTCCTGCAGTCCTTATACCCACAAGGCATCAGGATAAATCCCCAAATGTGGAGGGGCATCCTGCCCATCACAGCAATTCAAGAACTATCACAGCTGGCCCAACCTGTCCATCTCTCTCACCTTGCTACAGGGGCTCACTAATCCCTCTAAAACCTTTACAGCTCTGTGGACAAGGGAACATCATTTGCCATTATGCTTTCCATTTCTGGTTGGTTTTTTTTTTTTTTTTAAGACACCAGAAAAGAAAAGCATTCCTGTGCTTTCACAGGCAACACTATATTTCCCCTTCCAGTTTCACAAGTGAAAGCATCTAATCCTGACCCTGGAAGAGCCTGCCTGACCCCTCTCTGCAAGGCTTGCGGGGAGAATTTCTTTTCCTCTTGTGCTGGGTTTATGGGTTTTTTAGTTTTTTTCTTGTATTAAAATCCTATAGTGTTATTAAAAGTAATTGTTCAATTCCTTTAATTGGCTCAGAAGATAAATTCTTCCCTCGGCCCAGGGGGTCATGGCCATCAGCAGCTATTTATTAGCTGCATTGATTGAGAAGAACAGCCTTTAAATGGAAATAAATTGAATTCTATGGCAAAGAGGATTCCATACAGCCTATTAATGTAAGACAGGGAGCTTAACAGTTTTATTTCATATTTATTTGTTCCCCTCCTCAGCTCCTAGCTATTCTCACACTCTCATGTCTCCCAACAATCATCCCCTCCTCACCATGGGGATTTTCTTACCTGCATGGGTGAAAGCAGGCACAAGGGTGATGGTGATGGTGAAGGCTTGAGTGAGCTCAGGGAGGCTCCAAATCAGGTCCCTGGGAGCCAGTGGATGAAAGACGGGTGATGGGGAGCAAGGCAAGGCATCCACATGCATGCACAATAGAAATGAGAGGGGAAGCAGAGCTCTCCTACACTCTCTGGGGAATTTTTATTATATTCTTGCCTTCTCCACTGCAGAGAAATTCTTTTCCACTCCCTTGTCGGCTCCAGAATACATTTCATGGTGCTCACCTTCATTCCAGTGTTTAATTGCTTGAGATTGTTACTTGTAGGCTGCTAATTTATTAAAACCAGATCTCTCATATTACTCTAGAGCCCAGAAGAATCATTGCCTTCTATTAAAGGCAGTGGTGCGTGCCTGCTTGTCTTTTTTCTCTGGTCACCTCTGTAATTGCAGCCCACTGCTAAGATGTGAAACTCCCCCCTACCAGCTAAGCATCCTCCACCAGGCAGGTTTGGATGAGGAACACAAGCAGGAGACAAACTCACTCAGGAAGTAAATAGATGTAACTGCTCTGATGTCCACAGGGTGTATGAGATTGCACTGGGGACACACAAAGCCTCTGAGCAGTGCAGGTCACATTTCCCCAGATGGGACAAAAAGTGAAGCCAGGGACTCCTGACACAGATGTTCACTGGAAGCAACATTCAGACCAGACCTTGCCAAAATATGATGATGGAGAGCATGGAGCTAATAACACCAAGATTGTGGGTTTGATCCCCACATGGGCCATTCACTTAAGAGTTGGACTCAATGATCCTTGTGGGTCCCTTCCATCTCAGAATATTCTGTGATATTCTGTGATTAAATGCACTGTTCCTCCCCCAGCTAAGCACAGAAAGATCTTTCTCAGTCATCATGGGCCATTTTTTGAGTCAAACACATCCCTCAAAGCCAGACACTTGCTCCATATACTGGTACCACAAGCACAGATGAGACTCACATACTAGGAGATGAATATATATATAGATATACACATATACACATAAATATATACCTCCATATACCAGGTGGCTGATACGGGCCAGAGGCTTCCTACTTCTTTTCAACCATCATCTCTGCAACACATCTGTCAAGCTCCAAAGGGCTGCCCAGCTGCCTGCATGATGCCCTGACTCTGCCCTGCCTTTGAAGGGTTTCCTTGGCAGCCCCATGCATACACCTGATCCTACAGAACTGCTCCATAGCACCTAACATGGAGAAGCAGCATCTCTTAAAGCAGTGACTGAGCCTGGTTTTCAAGCTCCTAAAGAAAAGAAATCAGCAGGAGGATGGAAAATCACTATATACTTGAGATACTGCTGAGCAGCAGTGGGGGAGTTGTCTGTCCCTCTCAGGCTGTTTTCTGAGATCTGCAAGAGGCAGATACCCCTCAATACATTACAGGGTCAACAACCCCCACAGCCCCCTTGTGTCATGGCACAGCTCATGGTTTAGACACAGTGTCTCCCTCAAATGCAGGTGCCTGTGATTTGCATCCTCACCTAGATCTGGCACTTATCTCCACTGATGTACAAGTACATCAAGTACCATACAAGCCCAAACATAGATTAAGCCATCACCAAATGCTGGGACAGGGCACTGGATCCAGGCCAGCTGGGAGATGCCTTGTGGGGCTTCCAGCCTGCTGTCAGGAGGGCTCAGGAATCTGAATCCTCCGGCAATGTAGAGGCCACTGGTGCTCCATAATACATCCAGCCAACTCATGACACTTTTCACAATAAGTGAGTGTCTGGGGCAGAGCTCACAGCACCTGCAAGCAGGTGCAGGCAGAGGCAGAGGTGCAGGCATATGTACAGGTACCAGCTCTTGTTACCCACCAGCCAGCAATTACAACAGCAGCATTACAAGAGTAAAACAATAATATTTTGTTTATCGCCTAAACAGTTAGTTCATTTTAGAACTCTGCCTCCAAGTGCTAGATAATAACAGGATACAAGGCAGGCGTAGCCTTCTGTATCCAAAATGATAGGGGTGCACCTGTGATTGTAAAGTGGAGAGTTGCTGCTCCAGATTCCCAGTCCTGGAAGTGTGGCTGGAGGTGGTGGTACGAGCTGTAAGTTAGACTGGGTGTGGGGGTTTCTCAGGGATACAGAGCTGGGGCAAACAAGACTAGCTGCTCTGGGGCCTGTGGACTGGCTCTGACCTACATTCTTTGAAGCTCTAGTTCCCTGCTCCTGGAACAGCATATGCTACTCTAGGACTGCTTTGTTTATACCTGAGTACCTGATTTATTTTAAGTACAAATGTCCCAGGATCTAATCTGAGATCTGCAAGCAGGAGGACACAACAAAAGACAGACCTACAAAGATAAAAAAGAAAAAAAAATTCATTTAGATTAAACAAGGCTGTTATTGTGTTTTAATATAGGAATTGATTATTATAAGTATGTGTATTGAGCTTAACAGCTTAGATTTGTATCTATTTCATCACTGTTAATCTTTGATAAATATGTTTTTAATAATCTCTGGGTATTTATTGAACATAAAACTGTCATGTGAAATTGAGAGTAAGATTGCTAAAGATCCTTATTATACACTACTTCAACACAAATTCATTATTAAAAACCTTTCACCAGGGCTTACTTTTAACCACAACATAACTGATGTGCATACTGCATAGTTAATCTGTAATAAAATATATTTGCAATAAACTATTGATATTTAACCTGCAGTAACCATTAATAACCACCAATAATCATTAACAGATATGATATTTGAAAATGGCTATTGGACAAGCTGCTCTTTTTAGCTCTGTCAAACACTTGGAGGATGTGGGGTGGGATGGAGGTGAGCTGTGGCCTGGTAGAAGGCGGTGCATTTATTAGTCACCACAGCCTTCACCTACCTTGGCCACTGGAGTCATTGCTATTTCAATCCCCAAATCTCCAGCCCCACATTCTTACAGGAGTCTGCCATTTGATCTCAGTCCTGACTCAAATTAACATTTGGCCCCAGCCATCCATACAACTCCAGCAGGCTGTGCCATACGAAGGCTGCTAATTCAGCTCCTGGTGCCCTCCAATGATGCTCTGTCTGCCCAATAGTTTTGCAACATGGAACACTGCTCTCGAGGGATCTGGAACAGAACAGAACACATACTCCTGGGGCAGTACAAATACAAGATTTGTGAGAATATGGATCAGCAGAGAAGCTCAGATGAGATTTCAGCTTTGAATTCAGCAGGGGCTACCAAATGCCTTTGACACATAAACTAGATAGGGGTCTGACTCCAAGCCAACAGAGGCAAAAGACTTGACCTGCAGTGCTGCTGAGACCCTCTGGGAAACTCTCAAAGTTGTCTTTGTCATCACTTAGTGATTGAGGTTAGTTGCAACAAGCCAAGTCTAATGGATATGCACCAAATTTTCCTCACAGAACCAATCAAATAGGAGAGGAGCAGAGTAATTCCTCCTATGTCCTCTCCTCTGGGTCATGCCCCATTTGTTATATGGCCACTCATATAGGCCCTATAAGCCTTCCTGTGGGCCACTGTCTGATTCCCATGTACCAGAGAGAGGCAAAAATCTTAACGTGCAACTTTTAATTGAGCTGTATCATCTGTCACAGACATGAAATTAATGGTCCTACATCATAATCATAAATTCATACATAACCCCATGCACCAGCAAATAACTCTTTGCAGTGATACTACAATGGTAAGCTGATTTGCAAGAAGCACACGCTACCCAGGAATCCTAATTAACCAAATTAACACCATCACTTCAAATCATGTCCCAGCAGTAGGACATTTCCGATTGGCCTCGGGCTGGAGCAAAGCAGCCAAATGAAAACCTGACAACATCTCCATGAGTCCAGCAGTCTAACCCTCTATAGAGGGAAATAATCCGGTGCCCATCCATACACAAAAGGAAGGGAACAAAAGTCTCAGGAGCATTTGCAGGCACCAACCCAAGACAGACTATGGTGTAAGTGACACTGTGCAACAGAGAAGCAGCTCTCAGCTCCTCATGCATTTCCCAAATCTGACCAGCAGCATCAGGAGCCCCTTCCTGCCATGTTGACTTCCTCCAGGGGGTTGTGACACTGCCAAATCCCCTCAGAGAGTGCCAAATGTTGCTTTGGGTGAGCCAAGCAATGGGTCTTGGGTCATGGAGCAGAGCTGGTAGTAGGAACAAACCACAAACCCCAAGCCCATCTCCCTGAACCCACTTGTTTTCACTGGTTTCCACTGATGACTTGCCCGAGCTGTTTAGCACTCAACACTTTTTTTTTTCCCCTTATGGGTAGTCAGGTTTTTCTATTTCTGCCATGGGAAAAACAAGTTGCTATTTTGGGAGCATGTGGGATTCAAGCCCATGACGGTCTCAGCGCTCCCTGCATGAAAGATGAGATCTGCAGCCTGTGTGCCAGAGGGACTGGCTCATGTCTCCATACACATTCAGCCTGGATGGAATGGTGGCCCAGTCCCACGAGGGTCCTCACCCTGGGCATTGAATGGCCTTGTTCCCATGCACAAGGCCCAGAGCTCCCACCCCTCTTCTGAGCTGATTCTTCAAAAGCTGGGATGGGAAGTTTGGACTAGGAGGAAAAGGAGATTCCTACCAGAAGTGGGGTTCGAACCCACGCGGGCATGTGCCCATTGGATCTTAAGTCCAACGCCTTCACCACTCGGCCATCCTGGTGGGCTGTGGGCTCTCCCCTGGCCCACCATCTCCTCCCCTGAGGACACACACCTCACCAAGCCCTCGAGGTCCCAACCCAAGACACTTCCCAAGCCCAGCAACAGCATTCCCTCCTCACTGCTTTCTTCAATGTCCCCGGCAACTGGTGGAATATATCATTAGGAGACAGCAGGTCTGATGGCACATGGAGGGGGGCACAGCCCTTATGTCCCACCCTAGATCCTCGTGCAAAGATCATAGTCAATGGTGATGACACTGACAAGGACCCTGGTGCAGGAGGGACATCTCTGGAAGGTCTCAGCCTGTCCCTGCTGGGTCCTCAGGGGAAGGGAGCAGCTCTGGCAGCCTGACAGCTCTCAGCCAGACACAGCACATGTTTATTAAGCCCCGGTCTTGCACCCCAGGTCTCACTCCCCACTCCCTCCTCTCCACATACAGGACTCTATTATGGCATTTAGCTGGGAAAGACAGTGGTGCAAGAGTTTTTGTTTTTCCTTTGAGGTGAGGTCCAGCTTTTTTTCTGTCATCTAAGGAAAAACAAAAAACACAAACATCTCTATTGAATCTCATGGGATTCAAACTCATAACCCCCAAGTACATGTGTGCAGGAGGTCTTTAGCCCTTAAGCCACAGGAGCCTGATAATTCTGTCTTTGATTTCAGCCACCCTCACTCTTCCCAGGCCAGTGCCTTCACACAGGGATGCTGTCACAGGGAGAAACCCTGCCAGACCCTTTCACCAGAGGATTCTGTCTGCTGGAGATACACTCAGCCAGGCTGTCCCAGTCCTGTCCTGCTTTGAGATGAGAGCAATTCCCTCTTTACTTCCTCAGGGATTGCTTATGACTGTGCCCTGGGGTAGCTGTGCTGTTTGGAGGGCTTCCGATTGGCAGATGCAGAAGTGAGAGGCACTGACCAGAAAAAGGGATGTTTCCAAGTCTCAAAAGAGAGTGACACAGAGCTCCTCAATCTGGAGGGGTCATTCTGGCCTCCAGAGATAATTTGCAGGTATTAGGAAGCAAGGAAGAAGGACCCCAGGCATCCCATGGGAGCATGCTGCAGGTCCTCAGCTCAGCAGAGGGTTGGATCAACTAATTCACATGCTGCCAGGAGAAAAACTTGCCTCCTTAGATGCCAAGAGGGAGCAGCAACTTTTCCTGCTTCCCTTTTACCCTTTTCATTACATCCACAGCAATCTGCCGTGCAGATCTGTGTGTGCAGAATCACAGCACAGCATCCCTGGATGCCTCCAGCCGCAGCACCCACATTAATATCAAATGAAGTCATGCTCACAAAGGGTGTTGTGCTCACCAGCTCCTGAGGAATCTGCTTCTAATGAGCAACTTCAAAGCATTAATGAGCTAGCAAAGCTCTCCTCTTCGTTTACAGAGCTGAATCTCACACGCTTGGCATTAAGACAGGGGTCACCCATCAGCAGAAGAGAATGCGTGTGCATGTCAGCGAATATAATATATTTGTCATCCTCTAAGAACCAAAGATTAATCATGCCCTCCCTGAAAGGAAGTTTTTATGCCATATCTGCTCTTTGCAGAATGGAGAGAAGGGACCTGCCCCCAAGGACGTCCATGACCCACACTGCTCAGATCCCCACAGTGCCCATCGAGACCAGCTTTGAAGTTAACAACCCACCTTAACCCTTTGGGTCCAGGCTGAGAAATGCTACTTGAATTGGCACCCTGAAGGATGAATAAAGTGGTGAAATTTTGTTCCACTGAAGGTTTAACACATGCATGGAGGGAGTGGTATGGATCTGTGAGAGAGCATGTTTGACTGATGCTTCCTGCTCTGTGGCATCCTTCCAGCACAGGCAAGGAAAGAAGATGTTGGCCCAGAACAGCAAGGGCTGCATAACGTGTCTGCTGCTCTCTCCAGGGACCACTCTCTCCCAGTCACAACCCCCTCCAAGCCTCCCTGAGCTCACCATAAATCTCTGTGCTGAAACAGCCTCCAGTGCCTGGCCAACAGCCCAGTTGCATCCATTTGAGCAGCTGTAGCAATCCATCCTGCTGAGATGGGAAGGGGCCATATAAACTAACTATAAAGGGACCAGTGGCCAGGCTGAGCACAGACCTGCTGCTGGGCACTGCTTGCCCTTCCTCCAGAAGCCCCTCAATCTATTCAGCCTTTCCAGAGCCTTCTTGTTGGTTGGCATTTGTGCAGGGAGGCTTGGGCAAGGCACAGGGCAGTGAGATATGGGCTTGTTCTTGCACCACTGCTGCTGAGCCTTCACACAATCTCCCTACAGAGGCACTAGTGTGGGGGCAGCTCAGCTTCCCTTCCCTGGTTCAAACTTATCCAAGGGCACAACTTGTCTGTATTTAAAAAAACAGCCTTAAACAGATGCTTCCCAGGGTCTGTCATGGCTGCGCATTATCCACGAGGTTGGTTGGCATCACCTGCAAACCTGTACAGAGCACTGACTGGGTCTGGAGTCAACCTTGCCTCTGGGAGGTTGTAATATCAGCTGAATTACATGTACTGTCTTGGATGTCTCCTATGCAATCCCAAGCCAGGTTGGCTGTACCTTGCTTGCAGTATCCCCATTAAATGTCAGCTTGAAGATGACATGGCTACAGGCTTTCAGAACACATGTTCTGCAAGAGAAAGACAATAATGTCCTGAAGTGAGAAAGGTGTCATCCTTAGCTTCAGAAACACACTGGCAATGTTAACTGGAAAGCAGTTTCACACCAAAAGAAATCTTCTGGCACTTGGTGTCTATTCAGTAGGTCTAATTTAAATAGCCACTGTAGGCAACTCCATCCCACATGTTAATACTGCAGCTGGAGAGCGGCTGATTTGTAATTAAGAAAAAGGAAAAAAAAATCCCAAACCTTGATATTATGAGCAAGGTAGAATAAAAATTATACTTTAAGGGATTTCAGGCCAAAGCTACTCCACTTTACTGGTGAGGTGGCAAAAACAATCTCTACATCATCACTTTAGAAAATAGTTGGAAAAGAGGAAGAGCAGGACAGGGTTCTCCTCCATGCTCCTCTTATGCCCATTCCCTGCTCGGAGAGCAGCTCAGTATGTGGGTTGTGCTCCCATAGGAGCACTGTGACCCTAATGTCTGGCAGCCCTACCAGGGTCATCTCAGGTTAAGCATGAGATGACAGCTTGGCTCCACCTTGTGCAATGGGCTTGGGGGAAACCTCATGCTGCTTATAGCATCAAGGCTCCTGTGTTGTGTTCATGTAGAAATTAATGAGGAAGCTGTTAGTACTTTGTCAGACTTTAAATATACTATTAATGTCGCTCATGTGACTGTAAACTACTGCATTTTGAGAGGAGCTGGAGTTCATTGACAAAAAAAGAAGAGTTGAGCAGGGTAGCATTACTATTTAACTGGTTCTCAGTAGGTTTAAGAAGAAACAGGCAAGCAAACACAGAAAATCACTCTTGCTTCCTGTTTTTCCTCCCTCTTGAGAGGCAGTTGAGGAAACCAAGCCAGCCTCACTGTGTATTCAGAGGGTTTTCTTCACAGAATGGCTAGAAAATACATGTTGTATTGCAATGGGTGAAAGTTTATACTCTGCAGAATTTAACATGATGCCCTGCTGCTTGTTGGCTCAAGTCAGCTCCTGTGGAACTACAAACCTTATGGTGCTCTGTAGCTCAAGAGGAGAGGTTTTTCATGAAGGCTGCAAATACAGGTGTTTGGCTTGAAAACCAAAGACCACTCACTGTGGGCATACAGACTTGATTAAAAAGCAGTGGAGTTGTGCAATTACAGGAGGTTATTTATCCCAGAGGGAAAATAGGTTTTCTCCATTGCATAAGTTCTTTCAGAAAAACCAACAAAATCCCCACCAAACTGAAAGCAATGCAGCTACCAGAGCTAAAGTAGTAAGTTGCAGAAAACAACAGATTTGCCTACTTTCTCCTGCTCAAGAATGGTGTCCCAGATTCTTACAATTTTTCACAAGCTATTGCTAGTCTAAATTATTCTCCCAGTTATTCTCTACAAATATTTCTTGGATAATAGACAGTTTCCCAAAAAATTAATCTTGAGGGTTCAAAGTATCCAGGCTTTACATCGTTGTTTCTGCTTTGATTCTGAATGGGCTCATAAAGAGATGTCAGAGAGAAAGGTGTTGGTTCAGCATTTCAGAGTAATCAACTATCCACATTCAATTATTCCTAAAGATGTTCTAGACAGGATGCACATGTATCTCATCAGGATTTTACCTTTGTTCAGTGTGAATTAGATTTTGTGAAAGATACCATAATGGGCCCATCTCTCCCTGTCCCTCTTCCAAACACCACCAGCACAGAGAAAATGAGTCACAGCTGTGCAGAACAGAGAGATCTAGAACACATAGAGGACTGCAGTGGTGTGGCATTGACGCCTCAGATGCTGGGTACCCAAACCATGAAGTCATAAAGGGACCTGATATAAAAGAGACATTCACTGCATGTTCATCTGTTCTTGCCCAACTCAGCCAGATTTTCTATAGCCATTGCAGAAAAATTTGGCCAGTCTGGACTTGAGGCATATGATCCCTTCCAGCCCCATTCTCCATATCTGAATTTCAGCAGGTATTGGTCACCAGGAATGTGTAAACCAGGCTCTATTAAGGTCCCAAAATCACACAAAAATAATGTACACATTACTTATTTCTGTCTGCCTTTTCACATGACAGAGGAGTTAGTTGTGCCAAACAACAGCTTAAGGGAAAACCCCATCCCTTATGGGGTCATAACTCAGGAGATACTCCATCAACTCTCCTCCAAATCAACCCAGAGGGGAAAATGAGGTGACTGAGTTACACATGGACAAACATGAACAGAAGAGGCTTGCATTTGTCAAAAAAGTCTTCTGCAATTAGTTACAAAAGTGTTGAATGGAGTGTTGGAATGAATGGGAAAAACCTTTTGCATTCTACCTGAAGCATCAGCAGTGCCCACTACTGCTCGTTATCTCAGCGGGGAAGAGTGCAGGTGACATATCACATCCCAGATGTCAAGGTGCATCTGCATGAATTCCTAAAATGACATGTGTTCTTTAGCCCAGAGCTTGGCTCCAGGCTAAGAGCTAAATTTGATGTTCTCTGCGGCTAAAACTTCTTCAAAAACCATTCTGGGTTAATTAGGGAAGGGAAATTTTGGCTGCAGTTTGTACAAGAAGATTGGCTTGGGAAATGGTATGAAAGTCAGTTTTTGCAAGAGTAAAGAAAAAGAACAGACTCATTTCTAAAAGCACTGCACCTAAGAACTTCAGAAAAGCACAGAACTTCACTGAAATACAATAAAAGGGACTGCCTAAAAGCAGAACATCTCCTTTGGCACCACGTACCCTCTCCCAGAGGCACCACATCATTCCTGCTGCTCACAAAACAGCTTCTGTCTCCTTTTAATAGTTTTATTTTTAGGCTTCTCATATTTAATTCTCTCTTTTTCCTTATGTAAGGTGCTTGGAAAGGCTGTAGTGTCAAACAATAATTACATCAGAGAAAATTTAGAATCCACAGTGTTAAAACGAGTCTGCTCTTGACAAGCGAATGAATGTAGGAAGTGAGGGGATGCAGTTTTATCGAGAGCATCCAACTCGAAGTGTAACAGTATCTCTTGTGGGCTGGGGGCACCCGCCTTCGGGTGTGGGCAGGCTCAGCTTGGAACCCATCCCTGCGTGCCTGCATGAGCATGGTCTGAAATGCAGATGCGTGTTCAGACAGTGCTATCAGCACACACATGCCTGTCCCCATGAGCAACCTTGAGGTAAGCTTAAAATGCAGTTTTGCCATCCTCTTAACACCTGTGGGTGGGCTAAACTGCATGTGCCTATAGCTGTAGCTTCACCTCAGCTAAGGATCAGTCATTCCTGGTGCCAGGATGCATCACCATGACCACCACTAGTCTGGTCACATCAGAACTGAACGAAGAAACAGACCTGTCCAGTTCACCCAGCCTGTGTTTCTGAGGATATGGGTACCTAACTCAAGAAGGATTCCAATACCTTTAAAACTTATCCTCCCCCTCTGTGCTGAAGTAACTGGACATATATCTGCTGTGCTAAATTAAATTGCTTTCAAGTTAGAACACATACTGACACAACACTAAATCATGAACTATGTCCAAATATATTGCCCAAATATTGCCAGGGGGCTAGGGGAACACACTGGTCATATTCTCCAAGCACCTGGGCTGCATTTTCCCACAAATAATCAGATGAGGGTGAATTTGATCCTCCAGCCATGAAGAGGGTGATGACTGAGGCTGCTGTGAGTGACCAGAAACTTACAGAAAGACCAGGAAAATATTTTCCTCTCTAAAAGAGAGCACCAACTGCCTTACAGTGGACTCCAAGTAGGAATAAAGAAATGCTGACAGGTATCAGTGGAACTATCTGTCATGCAATGTCTAAAATGAGGTTGTGGTGAAGAGTAGGTGTATAGAGTGAGCTCACACATAGTACATACAAGAAGTTTTCTAGGGATAACAAGTTTATGGAATATATATATATGTTTCCCCATATGGGTTCCCAGCTGGACTTCTTTGCCGTCTTGGAAGAGACCAACTTGCTAAAAACATCAATAATGTCAAAATCCAGGATCCTCCTAATTAGATGTGACCTTTGAAGGGAACTGCTGAAGACTGAGAGCTCACCTGCATCTGTAGGATTACCACTGCCTGCTGGGTTGGCACCAGGACCAGGAGCGTTTCTGTTTCCATTTGTTGCCTTTTACCTCATGTTTGCGCTATGAAGGTCAAGGAAAAGAGTCTTATAGAATAGGACAGGGGTGAAGGAGGGCGAACCTGTGAAGTCTCTTCTGGTCATTCCACAGCTTTAGCTCCAGGGTCAGTCTTCTGTGTGGCATTTGAGACCTTTCATTTTGCTTTTCCTGGTTCACTTCGTTCCCATCACCTTGGCTCCTGTCCTTCCTGTCCTTTGCTCCTCCCACTGAGCAGAGACCTTTGAAGGACAAGGACATACCAAGGTAAAACTGGCCACTAGAAGAGTGTACAACACAAGCAAGCTATACTAAATGACATGGCTCGTGTCTTTCAGGGAAGCTGGAAAAGAAACTTCTAAAGTTAAAAGGATGGGGGGGGAAAATAGTGATAATTTGTGCTAGTTCTCTGCAACTAAGATTTTTTTTTTTTACACTCAGTTTTCAGAAGAGCTATAGTGAAATAAATACTAAGCCCCTCTGAAGTCCTGTGGACATCAAGCACTTCTCTCTCATGGCTTTTTTCAAAACTTCTGATCATAAACAACAGACGGAGAAAGTCTAACATATTTCATTCTTCATTTGCTTCCTTTTGAATGGATGTTTTTGTGTCTTTGGGTTTTTTAAAAAGTAAGATACAGTCTTTCTTCTGGGATTTACAGCCTGAGTTTGTAACAATTAGGCAAAGTAAACCATGTGGAGATTTTTTATGATCTGTTTTAAATGTAGAGTTTTGGAAAGTAGACAATGAAATTATTATTATTTTGCTGCACAGCTGTGCTAAAGCGCAGAGGGAAGAGTGAAAAGACACTAGTATTCATTTATTTGGCTTTCAATGGCTATGACAAAGCAAATAACAGCTTTGGTCTTGGTCCACAATTGAGTTAATTGGTAACACCTCAAATTGTAAGTCCTAAAAACCTCCTAATTAGCAGCTAAGCACAGGAAAAACTAGGTAGCATGTGTTCATTTATGCTCCAAGAGGACCTGTGAATACATAACAGACAGTTAACTGAAGATCCAAAAGCATCTGATTTAATGTGTACATATGCAAGAAGCAATGCATGTATGTGTGTGCAAATTCTTTCTTGTTCCGTGTCCATACAGCATCCAGCACGATGGGACTGGAGTCCCTAATGCATTCTTTAGACAACTGGGACCCGATCTGAAAAGTACTAGAAGGTATTTTCCAGGAGACTTTTGCTGCCTCTAGCAATCTCTGGGTCAGGGCCTAGTGGGAAATGCTTGCTGTTGCCTCCCCTGTTTAATTTTGGAGAGCTCCCAAGGAGATTCCTTCTCTTTGCTCTTTCTTTTTCCATTCAAGCCCCTCACATTGCAGGAAAGTACTCAGAGCACTGTGGGAAGAAATGGTCCTGTTATGGACGGCAAAGGCCCTGGGAAAGAAAACACGTGTACAAATACCTGTTCTGTAAAAAAGAGATTTCTGGGAACAGTGCTAGGAATCATACACCTGGGCTAGCAATTCAGACATCCAGAGAGCATGTAAAATGTGGGCAACAGAGGCATTGTGATGAGATGACAGTTTACAAAGTAATGAGGAAATGCAGTCAGAGTCCTTTAGCACATGGCTACAGTACAGGTCCAGAATCAGGGTTCATTCTCTTGCCTGCCTGAGAGTCCCCTAAAATGACTTTGTGCATCAGTCTATCTCTAGTTTACTGAAGACCTGCAGCACAAGTCCATGACAGGACAGCTGGTGATGCTGGTGACCAACATCATCACCACCAAAGGGGAAGATTGGTAACTCACAAAGGCAGCAGCTCCAGAGTAGCATCTGGGACACCTGAGGCTGATGGATAAAAGCAGGAGGCCATAAGACCAACACTCAAAAATTCAGAAAGGACTGCTGGATGCAGAAATAGAAGACAAGACAGTGGCAGAGCATTTTCCTGAAACGCAACATTAGTCCTCCTGTGGAGATGGATGAGGGAGAAGTTTTGCAGCAGCTGTCTGCATTGTCTTCTTTCTCCTTTCTTTCTCTAAAACATTAACATGGACAGAAAAGTTTGGTCACCTCCTTCTGTCTGCCTCCTGAGGGACAATACAGAAACACTTTTGCAACTCCAGTCCAGCTACCATGAGTCGGATGTGAGGTGACACACTGCCCAGTCTCTCAGTAGTGACTAACTTCAACCCAGGGATGGGAACACAATAGTCTTGTACCCAGACTGATGGAGACAGACAGAACATGCCCCACCATGGGAAAAGCTTTGTTAGATGCAAGTATCTTCCTTCAGCTCTCTTCCATGGCAGGTTAAACACAACTTGTGCCATAAGGCCAGCAGTTGTTCAACAGAAACCCTTCTTCGGATGCTCTCTGCTCTGCTGTTTGCATGGCTGTATGAGGCAGATTGCTGTCGCTTATTAACTAAATAAACAAGCAGCAAAAGTTGAGCAAAATGGAAACATACACACAGCTTGTCTGCAAATAGAGACAAACGTCTCCATCGCATGGTTGCACCCAGCTGTCTGCCTGTTACCTGCTTAAACAGCTCTAATTTCACATTAAGGTCAATGCAGTCATAGGCTCTCCTCCCAGGTGGAAAACCTGGCTAATGAAACACTCAGGTTTGTATTGAGTCCACTTAAGATTTGCCAGTCAAGCATTTTGAGGAACTGAGGTGGATGCCCTGTCCTTTTTCTGCAAAGATGAGTTTCCAGTCTGGGCTGAGCACTCACAGCATTCAGTGGGAGCAAGCAGAGGCTCCTCTGCAGTTGCCCCCTGAAATGACAGGGTCCCTCCAGTTTTCCACCAGGGTATTCTCTTGCCTAATCCCACACTGAAGGGAGCGCAGAGAGCAGAAGCCCTGCCTCCTCACCAGCCCTGGTCAGGTCTGTGCTCCTTTCTCCTGGCTTCCCTGGGCTGCCTCCATTTCTAGGAAAGATATTTATTCAGCTTATACATCTCTTCCCTCTACCATTCATACAGCCCTCTTGCTCTCCCCTGAGAACATAGATTTGCTGAGTGAACAGTCTTTATATATAGTCTGAGGGGTTTGACTTTGAGTTTCATTTATTATCCTTCAGTTTCTTTTTGCTTCTTCTTTCCAAAGATCAGAGCTTCTGACCAAGTTTTGATGCAGTCCACGTGGGTGACAAACAGCTAGACTATGATTGCTTGTGCATAGGAAGCTATTTGTCCTGATCCACATCCTCCATGTTACTCAAAGCAAAATAAAAAACTCCACCCCTTGTCTTGCATGCCTTCAAAGTAACTGTTCCAAGGATAATTTAAGGTGTTGAGACATTGATTCACTAAACATCGTTGGCCTGCTTATATGTGGGCAGGCAAAGTCACCCATTATTGGTGATTTAATAGCTGGTAGGTGCCTCTTTGATCTACTCTAATGTTGTGCACTTGATATCCTTCTCCCATGAGGCAGCAGGAACAACAGCCCTATCAAGGCTTTCACATTATTGTGATTTATGATTCATGGCCATGGGATCGCCTCTGCCGAAGATACTGCATCTTACTGGATTCAGGGGAATCTTCCATAGCCCTACAATGTATGCAAAAGCAGAAGTTATCTTGGATTGAGAAATTATGATACCAGCACCTCTAAATTGCTTTTAGCGGCTTTCTGTGCTGCCTCCGGCTCAGAAGTGCTTAGTTTGCTGACAAAAATCATAGACTCATACACATTGGAGATGGAAAAGCCCTGCTAGCTTCAGCTAGTCCATTTCTCCTACCAGGGAGGGAATATTCCCAGCAATCTGTTTTCCCCGCTGCTTTGTCTTGTCTATTTTTAAACATCCCATGTAGCAAAAATACATTTAGATTGTCAGAATTTCAGAGCCAAGTTAGCTGTGAAAGTACCAGCTGTAGCCTAACCTGCTTTGTCTGGTGGCAGCAGCTCAATTGCTCTCTGCTGCCTTTGAAGTCAATGGTAAAAGTCTTATTGGCTTCTGTGGGAGCATTCTCAGGCCTTTGGTATGGATGGTTGGAGCACATCGCTATGGAGCACTGATAAGCCATTCTTACACTATTGCCTTCCAGGCCGTAACTGCATTTTAATAGGGAAGAAATTGTCTCAGCAGCAGTCAGGGTGCAATAACAGCAAAGCCATGTGGAGCACGCAACAGGCTGGGTCTGCACAGTAGTGACTCCTGCCATGATCATCCCAAGTCACATCCATGAGCCCAAACAGGTTTGGTGGAATGCATGATGCATGGGGACAGTCAGAGGCAACCCCTTTTGTATCTCCTTAAACTCCTAAATCTACCAGAGGTCAATTTGGTTTCTAAATAGCTCCAATGTATCTTCCCTTTTCAACGGTCTTTAAAATCATGAATGAAGGGGGCTGGACACATTAGGATCCCCCTTTACCTATCTAACATACCTTGACCAGAATATAGCATAGGTATGGCACTGCCCTACTATTTTAACCAAAGAAAACAAAAAGATGCCACCAGTTGATGAATTGCAGAAGTTAAGAAGTTACCATTTAAAAGATGACTCACCTTCTCCAGGATAAAACTGCTGACAGCTATCCCATGAGATGGAGCACTCAGCAGTGGCAACAACACAGCCCCGGTGCAGCCTTTGCCTTCTCTTTTAATTTCAGTAACAATGGCAGGTAATGAGAGCCAGAGTTGGATTTAATTTAGCTGTTGTTGTGCTCTGCTGGGACAACTTCCTGTGCCTCCACATTTCCTGTCTGGAAGTTCTCCCAAAAGGATGAATTAACGAATATATGACCTGTATGGGAAATGTGCTTTATTGAAACAATTTTTCTAGGGTGGAGCTGAACAGCTGTTTAACAGCACAGAGCTGCAGTATGTGAGAGATGGTAAAAACGGGCTATAAGGAGGCAGAGAAAGTTATCTTTTCTTGTCATTTTTGCCTGTATGCAGAGGATAGTGTCCTTGTGTGACAAAGTGTGACAACATGGGGTACCACAGCACAACAGTCAACATGAATTTGTGCCATAAACATAGACTGATTAATATCACCATGGCAGCCCAACATCCTGGCAAGGAAAACTCACATGCTTAAGCTATGTAGGCACAGACCCCTATCCAAAACCTGCTTCTTTTAACACAATGAAAGCAGCAAGTGACACAGCCTGTGGGGACAGCTGTGCCTCAGATCAAGCACAGTTCAATCCTCTTTTTTGTGTAAGGCTACAGCAATCGATAGGAGCTGTAAATGTCACAGAAACAGTTCCACATTAACTTCATGGCAAGAAATATCTGTAGGCATCTCAGCTCAGATTCAGCTCTTGGGCTGTACATAGGGAGCTGTTTGCTGCTGTGAGCCAGCACTGCATCATGGACCACAGTCCCACTGGTGATGGTTCCTGTCCTAGGCGGTGAAGGAGCATCTCTGGGTGGCAGTACGAGGCTGCACAGCACAGACAGCATCAACATGAGAGATGAAAGCATTCAGTATCTCTGTCAGAAGCCATAGCAAAACCCCTGCTTTCCATTCACATCTCTTCCTCTCTGCCATAGCGGGTTAGCAGTGCAATGAAGTTATTGCAAATTTACACCAGGGCTGGAGAGATGAGAAACTGAACAGAAGCTTTAAAAGCCACTTTTTTTTTTTTAAAAAAAAAAAAGCCTGACATAAACCGCAGCCAGATTTACCATGAGTTTCCTGTGCGTGCACATGAGTTATACGCATGGTAAGTGTCCCGTCATCATGAATTCTGCCGATGTGCTCTCTTTAACAGCACTGATCATAGGGAATTCATTTGGTCTCCATATAGCTGTCACCTGTATTACCAGAGCGATTTCATTCTAATTTAGCATTACTTAATGGTGAAGATAAAGTTAAGTGTTAGCCATGTGGGTCTTTTCTTGGCTTCTCTCCCTCTCTGACACAGCAAGAGTGTGACTGCAGGGTGTTTTATGACCAATAATTCAAAAGAGCAGGGAAAAGAAGGAGCAGCAAATATCAACTGCTTGTCAATCATCCACAGTCTTTCAGCTCAAATGGTTATACCTGGACCTCTGACCTTTTCTTCTGCCTTCTCTGATCCCCCTGTTTGTTTGGAGTTCTTAGGTACTGCAACCATTGAAAATATATTTTTTATAGGTTCAGGTTTAGGAACACTGCAGTGGTTACCCACAGTGAAAGGAAACTGTGGTATAGAAAGCCATCCCTAATGGCTGCAGTATAGCAGCCAAATTACAACCAGCCCTACAAGCTGAAAATGCTGTGGGGAAATGGAGTGTTTTTATAGCATCAGTTATACAGCAACAAGTGATTTGTCTTCCCAAACCCCCATGCCCCCCTCTTTTCCCCCAGCTCAGAAAGGTAATCATTTTGTATATATCATGATCTTGTTTAAAATGGAGATGAAAAGCTACAAAAGTACAACTTAATTGAACCCTGTATTGTGTTATTACAAATGCTGCCGACCTCACTTGCAGTCCATTATCAGAGGGTTCTGCTGAATGCTTTAATTAAAGACAATAAGGCTAATAAAAAGGCATCATTTTCCTGTCTTCAGCGCTGCTGGAGAGTTGGGGCTGATGAGATTATTTCCTGCTAATGCTCTTCTGTTGTTGTTGTTTTTAAATCTTTTTCTCCCCATGGTTTGCAAATACTGTCTGAGCATCAGTTCTGCAACAATCATTAAGACCAAGAAAAAAATCAGTTTTGCCTCTAAAACACTCACTAATATTTGACAAGGAGAGCTCCTCTTCCAGATGATTCCTGGTGCCTTACCACAACTATTGCTGCCTTTTGCTGTTGGATCCAGTCCCAGCAAAGGAAAAAGCTCCCCCCACACAGTCACAGGCACAGGTACACATCAGAACTGACGGGAGGATGCGCTCTGCCCACGGCACCCATCTCCAGCCCTCCTCTTTGCAGAGAGGACAGTGTGATGACAGTGCCACTTGCCAAAGGGCAGGATCTAGCCTAGAGTGAGTAATGCAACACCTCACCATAATTAACATGCTGCTTACTAACAGCCCATATGTGCCATCTCTAGTTTCATACTGATAGTATTAACAATACCAAGCCAGAAGTGTTTCCAAAGCCAATTTGGACCCTTATTGGGTCACTTTGTCTCTCCAGCTTTGGTCCAAGAGAACAGAAGAAGAGAATGGCACAGGAAGGCATCAGTGAGGATCACCACAAGGAAGGGAAGGCTTGTAACTGGGTAGCAGCCAAATATTGTGGGAGAGAGTTTCTCATAAGGGAGATTGGAGTTTTGCAGTAGGACAGCTCTGCTCATCTGGCCATAGGGGAATGTACTGAGGGATAAGGGAAGCAGGATGGTCACTACTTCTGGATGCACAGGAAAAACACACCTGTCTCTGCCTGCATCCCTCAGCCTTCAAGGACATCTGCATGCACTTGATCTCATCCACCCCATGAGTTCCTTGGTCTTTGGCAAATAGCACAAACACAGCAGAGGTGCAAAAAGAGCAATGGGAAATCCCCCGGTGCTCACTGCATGGATGCATTTACTGAACAGACACATCCACCCACTGGCAAACAGGCTGAGCCCAGCAACTCTTCATGCACTGGCCACAAAGCAGTTAAAACTTCGCTAACGATCCAGGCCATATTTGAACAAGACATCTAATGGCAATTGGCGTTATAGCCCTGCTGTGAATAAGCCAAACCATCCAGTCCTACTGTGATTAAAAACTCCTTCTTGGATATAGGAACAAGCAGCCAGACGCTAAGTAACTGAACTTTGCCCCTTCAAGGAGACGAGCAAAGAACTAACCACTGAGCCAGCCCAGTTTGCCAAGACTTTTATAGGGAAGGAACTTTTACAATTAAATACAGCAAAAGGTTTCTTCCACTGTGAGCCTCTGAACACAGGTTGAAAGAAGCAGAGTTGAACGTGAAAGCCAAGTTAAGGAAGGAAAAAAAAAAAAAAAGAAAAAGTCTTGATCTGAGGGTTGCAGGCTCAAAGTAGCTCAAAACCCCATCAAGTGACTGAATGAGAACAGCGAGAGGCGGGCAAAGACCACAACTCCTCCCTGGGTAAAGGATGAAGCTGTAATGTGGAGCAGACTGACCTAGTTACATATTTCTTTTCTGCTCCCCCTCTCTCGCACTGCACTTGCCAGGCTGGCATGTTGCAAAGCAAATTGTAAAAGAAGTTTCTGCCATTTAAGCCAAGACAAGGAGAAACCAGGAGCTCTGTAGTAGATGGGGACATCTCAAGCAGCACCATCTCCAGCCTACTTGGGGAAAGGCATTTGTGCCACATCACCCCATCCAAGGTGGCTCCATTGTATCCTTCCCATCCATCTTTTCTTTGTGTGTCAACAGCTGCCTGTCATCCTCCTGAGCACAGGAGGCAAGTGCTAATTAAACAAACTCTCTCCATCCTTCATTTCAAGCAAGGGGGTCTTCCTTTGAGCTGGGAGGGTCCTGCAGCCCCTGCTGCTGGAGAGGTGCTGCACAAAACAGACCTGCCCAGGATTATTAAAAAGCCAGCAAGTATAGAAGTGACATGGTGCTATCAGGTATGGAGATGCCATATACAGGTGCTGCTGACTTCTTTCATTCTGATAGAATTGGGAATAGAAGAGGAGGGGACAGTGCATTTCAGTTGCTGAGTGCTTTGACCCAGCTGGGAGCCCTCTGACAGCCTTAACCTTCATTGACAGATACACCCATGTGCTATTGGAGAGGGGCAGCAAGCACTTTATGACCACTGTGAGACCCTGCTCCTCTCTGCACTTGGGTACAGCATTCTTGCAAGGCCAGCTCTCAAACCACACCTGGATTTTCCCAACATATAACACAGCTTTTCTGGCTATGGCACACAGTGGCATGCAGGGCATAAATCAGGTTGAGTTGGCACAACTCACACCATGCTTCTACAATAGGCACTGGAGGTCAGCAGACTGCCAGGGATCCCAGGAGGGATTGTGGGTTTTGATCCCTTTTGTACCCCAAGGATGGCCAAGATTACCTGTGCACACTGAACTAGTGAGTGACTGGAGGCCAGGATGTTTGGAACAGCACACAAAATCTGGATGTCTTCACCCCAGATCTCCAAATTATCCACTATTACTGCAGACTTACAAGCTTGACAACCTTAAACCATAACCCACTAAACTGAGATGGGGTGCAGGAAAAGCTTAGCTCTTGCTGAGCAATTACATAAAGAAGCAGCTGCCAGGAGAGGCAAGAGAAACTACCAAGGGAAGTATTTCCAAAAGATGAGCAAACCCTCTGGGAAGACAGTATTTTGGAAGAATCGATGCTAAATGTAGGAGCTTTAATGACTTGTGGGGAGTCTCTAGTCTATAACGTCTAACTAGAAATGAGGGGAAAAGAACACTGAAGCCTTCTGAACTTTCCACCATTCAAAACTACTGATGGGGTTTTTTTGGCTCAGGAATATTTTTGATATGTCCATGTCTCATTTTCAATGAAAAATGCCTTGGTGGGAAGAACTGGGGGTGGTTGTGAGGAGATTCATGCTCACAGTCACAGATACCCCCTTCCAGCTGAAACAGGGATCTCCAAAAAAGGAGTGGCACAGATGCTGAGGCAGATGCTAAACAGATATGAAGCCAGACAGAGCTCATTTGGTAAATGGTTGCTGTGACCCCATTTTTCAGCATCACTCACTCACTTAAAGCCCTGCTCCTCCCTCATCATCATTTTCAGAATAGGGTAAAAGAAAAGGTTTGCCTGTATGTGTGGGTTTGTCTTTCTGGACTAGCTGGGGTGATCCTAGGTCCTGTGGACAACCTGGTGGAGCATTTTTTTCCCAATAGGTTGAGTAAAAATTGCTGTTGTGGACATATTTTTCCATGCCTCAGCAGTTCTGAGGATTCACCACTACAAGAAGTTTTACCCAAAGCAAAGTCCCATCCCACCCCCTCTCCCTTCTCTTGCATGTCTCAAATGTGTTTCACACCCCAGAACATGGACACAGGCACAGTGTCACCCCTTACCTAGAGCGAGGCCAGTGCTCAGGCTTTGTCAGCTGGTGCTGCTGTAACAAACAAGGGTGGCAGTGCCTTGAAGGAGGGAGAAGAGGCTGCCAGAGCCTGCATCCCACTGCCCGCTTCAGCTTCCAAGGGATGATGGGAGACCAGCAGCCACACAGCTGAGGTCAGCACAGTGGGCTGTCACTCTCATCAAGCACCAGGGTAATTAGGGAGCAATTCTTCAAAAAGAGCTGCCTGCGCTACTCAAAAGCTGCCATGTGCTTTCTCTGAACAAGGAGTGCCATGGCCCACCAGTGCAGGAGCAAACCTAGCCCCTTCCCTCACCACTGCTCCAAATGAAAGCTCCAGTTCAGCAACCATTCCAGAGGTCAGTGGTCAGTCGCCACTTTCCAGCCTTCCCAATCCACAATTTGCTCTATGAGCATCTTGAACAGGGAGAAAGGGTGGATCATTGTAGGTGTGTTCACAGGAAGAGCTAAACCCATTCTGTGTATTAGTAACCTCCACAATCATCACTGCTGGAAACTGGGTGTTTATGAGAAATGGCTTTGTGAGAGCTGCATAAACACAATGTAGGGTGAATACCAGCTTCAATAGGTGAAACCAAAAGATTTAGACCAAGGAAAAATGGTATGATGCATAAGCTGAGTATTATTTGCTTTGAGGGGAAGCAAAACAAAACATTCAGTGTGGGGCAACTACAAATGACTCATTCAATTCTGAAAGGAATTTTGTTAAACTAAGTTATTATTTGCCTCTTTTATTTTCTTTTAAAACATAATGTCCTCCTTCTCATTTTAAGTGAAAAAGACTATGCCAAAATCTAAGTTTAACATCTAAAGATTTTGTCTCAGAAAGTTTCACTCGGTAAAGAAAAGACATGTCCCATTCTAAAACCTGCAAACCAACCTTCCAACCTCTCTGACTTGCCTCCCTTCATCCCTCACCAGTGACACACAGTGACTCCAATTCACAAGCAGTTTCCATCCTCCTGTAACTCCACTAATTGGCAAATTTACTGTGCAGTACATGTCTTTTACCCATGTCTGCAAGTACCAGATTTTCTGTCCTCCCCATGCCCTTCTTCTCTGCCCCTTTTGCTCCCCTGCTCCCCTTTTCTGCCTTTCTGCTCAGAAGTCCCTCACGCACACAAATACACCTCTATTTTATCCGCAATATCTGTACAGCTTGACCAGTTCCCTCCATACTTTTAATATGTACAAACTCAACAAATAATGCAAATGAGCCCACTTAATTATTTCCTCAACTTGTCGCACGAGGAGCAATTTGGAGTGAGGAGCAGCGGTGGCGAGAGGCCACGCGCTCCCTCTCGAAGGCAGGCGTATGGCAGTGCTGCTGCTCCCCCTGCCTCCCACCGACCCACCCTCCAGCTCTCCAGCAAAGACTCACTTCACAAAATTTAATTACTCTGCTAACGTGTCCCATATGCTCTGTGGCAGGCAGGGAAGGTTTTAATTACATCTGCTCTTGACATGCTGGGGAGCACTGATTCCCCAATTCCCAGGGACCCAACACTGCACCCTTGGGGATATGGGTGCTGCCAGATCCAAAATGGTAGCTCAGCATCAGGCCTTGGGTACCAAAAAACCCTCTTTTTCCTCCTTCTGCCCCTACACACACATCCACAGCTAATGGTAGGGCTGCAGCAAGAGAGGGCTCTGCTCTCCGGAGAAAAGCAAATTGTTCCTCTTACAAAAAGCTGACCATCACTGTTAATGAACTGATTAACAATCACTAATGATTAGAAAACCCTTCCACACCATTGCTCATTTGTATGGCACTTGAGAGACATCATCTGCCATTTGGGAAGTGGAGGACAAAACCTATCCCCAGCTGGCCTTCCTCTCCTGTCCATCCTCCCAGCACCCAACCAGGTGGGTTTTCTCCTCCTTCTCCCACCCCACTTTTCATTTTCACAGCTGCCTCTGCAATTGCTACTTTCATAGCCAGCAGGTGTTGCTGAGGTGGCAGGTAATCAAAACCATTTTGGGGCACAATACATCAGGTGGTAGACAAGGAGCAGGCAGGAATTTGTTTGACTTGACATTGTTATGCAAAGATGCTTGCAGTTCCCGAGGCTCTTCATGCAACTGGATGGCATTTTCTGGAGACAGAAATCCTGCTTTAGGGGAAGAAGGGCTGGAGGCAGGGGAAATCCTTTCATTCAGGATCATGTTTTCGTGTGAGAGCAGAATATCTATTGTTGTCCCTATACTTTTAATGTGGTTTGTGGCTTATGTGATCCAGCCTGTAATCTGTTCCACATCTTATACTGCCTTGAATTTGATCAAGCCACATCTGAATTGTGATGGACTGCTCTGCTGACTGCCTTGTGGTGAACCATCTCCCACCAGCTATGGCTAGTGTTTTGAACAAGGGCCAGTCATTATTGTTTGCAAGTTCTTCAGGCAGAGGGGCAATTTCCAAGGATATTGTGGGTAGGAGATATTCCACAGAGGATGTCTTTGAAGAGCATTTTCCAAAGTGTGGGGTATGACTGTGCATGTACACACAATTTGTTTGGTAAATTCCCTGTGCTTCCTCCATCAAAGATTCAGCTCTGGGGTCATGAGTGGAAGCAGGAAAAGCACTGTTTTCCCAGGGATTGAGGATTGTGCCAGGGTCATCCATGGGCCACCAATTTCAAAGCCACACTGCAGCTATCTGCATCATCCATCGACTTTCCTGCTGCTTTAGGGCATCCCTGAGCCATCCTGGATGTATTTGGCAGTCCAGCCTGGGCCATGCTGCAGACACAGTTTGACAGTAGTGGAGAGGTGCAGACAATGGTGTGCTGAACAGGGGGAAAGAGCATTCCACACCTGGGTAGAAGGTCTTTCCACAGAGTTGTATTCTTTACCTTCTGGCATGAACTGCTGTGCTTGAAGAGGAGTGCATTGTCCATGTTTTCCAAGTGTTTTTGTTCCTATGGAGACACACCAAGCTGCTAGGAAGCATGCCTTTCCCCCTGCACTGAATAGAGTCTTGCCCCATGATCAGACTCTGGAGTTATGAGAGCAAGGCTCATGGCTTGTGGCATCATATTCCATCCTCCCTGTGCCACTCTACTCTGGAGCTGCTACACGGAGCATGAAATGAGCACATGCTTGAGCTCCACATCACCGATTTCTCCTGTGAGAGGGAGATAATACACAAAGCACTAGGCAGAAGGGTAGCACAATGCATTTTCTTTCAATAGATGCTCATCCCAGTGTCCTTCTCTCTCAACGTGAGGTCTCAGCGAGTCTAATACATGCAATACTCCACCAGAAGAGCACTAGACTAGTCCCTTCCTTTCCCAAGAGCACCTGTGTTGCATTAAGGTGTCCAGGTTCCATGCCAAGGAATAGATGTGTGGCTGGTCCAGTTCCACTCTAAGTTTTGTGTAAAAGCCAGTTCCCTTTTCAGGACTATCATTATTTCATGTTAGCCTGGAGCCTAAAATTACCACCCAAGCTGAGGGAAAAGAAGGGGAGGAAAAGAAAAGGGAATCAAGGAAGCAGACAGAGAGTGAAGTCAGCATTTGGGACACTGCAGCTAGAAAAGGTCAGGCTGCACTTTTGAAAGGCTCATCCCCCTGTTTAGGTTCATGGTAATGGGAGATCCTGCCCTTCTGTGTTTTATCCATTTTAGTAGTGGCTCTGTCCTTTGCGTGAATCAAATTGATTTAATCCAGTCCCCTAGTTTAATTTCTAGGGCCGCTCGGCCGGGACTCCCTAACCTGGGAACAGGATTTCATTGTAGCTGGGCACTCCTGATCCTTCAATTTATGGCTTGGCATTAAATTTGGCTCCAGTGATGCAGGGCCACTTAGATGATGTGTCTGAAAGATCAGGCAACTGTAGCTTGAGCAGTGGGAAGATAGAGGTGTTCTGGTGGAAGCAAATCTCCCTCCCTGAGCGGAAATAACCCTGTGATGCCCTGCCTGTGTGATCCAGAAGGGCTGTGGTTTTGAGGGAAGGATGAAATCTCATTCAGGAGGAAAAAGAAATAAATTATTATGGAAAATTGGTTTGCAATTAAAAGAAGCATTTCTGCTAAAGTGCCTGTTCCTCACTTGCACACAATGGAATTAACTAAGCAGCTGGAGTTGTTTCAGCCCCCAAGTCTGTTTTTTCCATTTTGGAGGGCAGGAACTCCTGCAAAAAAAATCCCACGGTTTGGTTTTTTTTTCCCCCATTCCTGGGGGATAGGCACACAATGCAAAACCAGCTAATTATAGAAGCAATGCATGGAAATAGAAATCTAACATCCAATATTATGTCATGGCCTTAAATCAGGGCTTATCACTTCCAGGCATAAAGACATGCTGCAGCCGTCACTTAGACATACCGGACCTCACCTGGTTGGTGCTGGGAGCTGGGTGGGCAGGTCTGAGCTGCAATAAAGAAATTTCTCTCCTTCCTGTCTGAGGACAGAGCATGTCTCCTGAGCATACATTTTAAGGGCAACCAGGACTGCACAAACTCAGCCTTTGGCAGGAAACAACCTGACAGTCCTTCCATAGTGCGTTTTGTCTGTGACCTCAAAGCGCTGCGCAAAACACAGCAGCCAAATATGGGTTGTAAACTTTTCAATCCTAAATATCTGACATAATTTGGGGGCTGCACAGCAGCTTGCCAGAGGAATATCTTCTGCAGTATGCAGCCTGGTGTGAGGTGTATGCCCTGAGGTACAGCAAAAAAACAGCTAGATGCTCAGGAGTGTAGTCAGCTGGGACGTTCTGCCTAGGAGCATGCAGTCCGATCACTGCTGCCATTTGAGCATGGCTTCTAGGCTGAGCCAACTCCCAGAAGGTGTCCAGGGACATTCTGGAGACAATCCAAGACAAAGCCCGGAAGTAACGTCACAAAGGCTCAACCTGGGCAATGGGGCCCCTTCCTATGACAGCCCAGCAGAGCTGCCCACCCGCACCAGCCTCCCTTGCCCTGGAGCTGACCCACAGCACAGCTGTGCCAAGGCAACATCCCCTCCTCGTGGGTAATTTCCTAGGCCCTGTATTGTTTCAGGAAAACACATATTTGGCAGCTCATATTTTCCAATAGGTCAGCCAGCAAGGGTGGAAATAGTATTTTTTTTCCAAAGAGTCTTTCTCCACTATGTCATGAGGTAAATATCCAGGGTGTGTTTCCTTACCCTTGATATGAAAGGCTGCTGCATACAGAGATGGTAGGAGGGTTTGGCAACATACCTCAAAGATCCAATATATTGGGATAACAGAGGCAAAGCAATCACAGGGTCACTGCATGCTCTGTACTGAGCGTGCAAAGAGCATAAAGCTCACCTGAGCACCAGGATCAGCTCAGGCAGAGCTGAACAACATGAGGAAATACAAATCCCCACCTCTGCACCTCCCTGCTCTGCCTACAAAATCAAGGGAGGGCTCCAGGAAGGAGGTGTCCTGGAGAAAGCCCCTCACAGCACAGGAGATGAGCACCCCAAGAGCCATGGGCCCCTTGACAGCAGAGCAGTGGGCAGGTTGTGCCTCGTGCCCCCTTCTCATGCCCTATTGACTGGACACCACTGTGCTGGCTGCTGGAGTGCAGTCAATAAGCAGAGAGACAGGCACTACTGTTAAATTATCCCACCAGCCTCCTAGTGATCTAATAGACTCTCCAGTAAGGTCTTATTAAATTCCAAGCCAAACTGCATCCAGTTACAGTAATTACTGAATATTTAAGAAACAGCAATTGGCTATTTAGAGCCCACTAACAAACATCTCATGGAGAATTTCATGCTCTTTAATTACTATGCAATACCTATCCTTCTGGTGACACCCTCCAACCTGGATTTATGTGTTAATTTGCATCTGTTCTTCTATGTTCCAGCATTTTAGAAAAGCAGAGAAATTAAAAAGTGAAAATAAAAAAAAAAAAAAGGAGAGCATTTCTCCTATTGAGGGTTAGTACCTGCAGGTAGAGGAAAGGCTAATAAAAGCAGGTGCTGTGCCAGATTTCCACATCCCTATGTGGAAAGCCCAAATGCTGCAGTCCATCACTGCAACTTTCCACATCGTGACAGCTCCAAAACCAGCCCCATCCCTCTGCACGATCAGCCCTGACCTCCACAAACCCAATCACTCCCACCCTCGGGCTTGAACACTCAAAAAAAAAAAGCCAAGTCAAGCAAATCATGCCTTCGCTGACCGATGTGCATCCTCAGGAACTAGGGCAACACCTGCCTGGAGCTCATTTCCCTGCACACAGTGAGAACCGCAGCCAAATCCGAATCCGGGGCCTCTGTGCTAGCCGAGAGCCGTAACCCCAGCTGTGCTCTCCAACTCACTCCCTGCCTTATTAGCACTAAACAGCATCCTTATTTAACACACTTCAATTTAGAGTGGAATGGATATTTCTTACTTCAGAAAGTCTCACCTGCCTCTCAAATGGCTCTTGGCATGCTGCCCGTTCTCACTCGCGCTTTGCCTTTAACAAGGCAAGCCTCATTCCTCTCGAATGGAAAAGAGCTGTCAGGGCTTGATTGAAAGTTTGGAGTCTTTCCCCCTCCCCATCCACTTAGATGCCACAAGAGCCCCCAGATCTGTACAGCTTTCTTATTGCCAGGAACGTAAAGCTTTTGCCAGCATATCTCCCAGGTTCCTCATCACGGAAACTGAAGCTAAAACATCTAACAGAGGCACCAACAAAGATTGGCACAAAAGAGAAAAAGGGAGAAGATGAGCACTATTTGCAAAGCTTATCTGGCCTCCTGCTACCCCTGTGCCCATCTTTTCTTCCCTCACTGCTGTATCCTCAGAACATTCAAACCCAAGGTAGAAATACCTAACAAGTCTTATTTTTTTTTTTCCTTCCCATCCCCAACCGCACTCCTTTTGCAGGTAGCTTGAAATGCAGAGATCCAAGAGAAAGGAGCATCGCTCACCGCTCCCACTTTCCTGACAAGACCTCATTACAGTGCAGGGAAAACTTGACCCCATCGGAAGTGTCAAGCCGAGGCACCGTGTTTATTTCTCACAGAGTCCCCTTCACCTGTAGCTTGGCGGGTGCTGTGGGGAGGTTATTCTTTCTTCCTTTGATTGTCACAGGGAGTAAGCTTTTCTTTTTTTAACAAAGCTATTTTAAAACAGATGCTTAACTATCTGTTCTATTTTAAATGATGCATAGAAAAAAAAAGCCCACAGCAGAGCTGCAGTTCGGCACAAAACCGCGCAAGAAGAAGCCTGTGTGCTCCTACCTGTGTACAGAGGGTACTTGGCAAAAGAGATCCACAGGTGATTGTTTTGAAGAAAATGGCTCTGTTTGGACCAGAAGATGGTCATTTACTTGGGAACAATCACAAACCTGCTAGAGGCTTCCCCAGTTTGCTTTTGCAGCCCAGTAAATACCCATGCTCATCTCCAAACACTGTGAACTGCATCACTGCCAGGTGAGGAGTGGGATGGAGGAAGGCTCCTGGCTGCTGGGTGTTGCAGGCACCATGTTTCTAGGCATCCTGTGTGCTGCTGGTCACACTGTAAGAATTAGAATTAGAAACTCATAATGCATTACATCCAGAAAACAGATTCCCATCTCCATCCCCTACAGAAGCAAGATAGGAGTCACTAGATACCAGCTGTTGCAAGGACTCAGCTTGGATTTGCTCTGTGGAGGAGTTTACTTGACGAATATTTATTATTCTCATACACAGCAGATTATAAACCTCTGAAGTTACAAAACCATATAGTCAGTGTTTATCTGGGGTGTTTGATTATTACAAGTTGTTCATGCTCAGAAAATATGTTTTCTGATAATCAGCCGGCATTTACTTTATAGACATCTGTGTTATTAAACACAGAGAGAGAGGGGATTTAGGGATTGTGATAGCAAATGGCCCTTGTTCAGTCTGTAAAGCATCATATGCATTTTTCTAGCTGCTCCATCACGATTTGTTACCAGGGGTCAACCTCCACCCAGACCAGAGAGATGCTGCATCTCCCAAAACTCCCTCCCCTCAAACAGATAAGACCATGGTAAGGGCATCCCATACCTCCAGCTGCATCGATGCTGCTGTCTGGCACTGAATTATTTAGCTTCCACTCACTGTGAATGGAAATGATTTGCAGTTTAAATGGAATGAAGAGAAGTTTGCATCAAAGGCACCTTAACTCAGTCAAACACACATCGGAGACTTCCTTGCCTGTGATTGTCAGCAGTAATAACCACAGCTCTGATCAAACAAAAGGCCCTTCAGACCCACTTAGTCCCTGGAATCGACAGGTTCACATCTCCTCTTCCAGCTGTCGGAGAAGAAAGTATTTAAAGAAGTTGAGTCAGAGGGAGATGAGGACACTGGGCTGTGGAATGTGAACAACTTTCCCACAGATTGGAGGCTGATGTAGTGCTGGCAGCCCTGGGCTTTCTCAACACCCAAACACTTTGTTGTGCAGGCTGGCAACACCCTCCATTTTCCTCCTGACCTGGCAGGAGAAGAGGGTCAGTGTTAGCAGCACTCATGTTGGCTAATTCATAGGGAAGTGTAGAGCTATTATACTGTCAGCTGTCACTGGTGCATCAGACAATGGCTTTCTCATTTCCTAAACCGCTTCTACCCAAAACCCACCACCTCTGACCACTCCTCTCCTACACGACTGAGCCCACCAGCAGTTCTGCACACTGCCCATCAACTGGACCACAGCAGACATCAGACCTCTTTGGACAGTGTCCCTGTCCAGGTCAGAAGGTGAAGTGCTAGGTGAGTGTCCTCACTGGTATGACAGGAAAAATGGCATGGAGCTGTAGGCAAATCAGGGATCTCCTAATGGTCATTGCAGAGACCTGGCTGTGAGTAGCCTTTTGTGGTAGCAGAAACGTTGCAGCCCTAAGTGGAGACATTGAGATTAAATTGAAATCTGTCAGCATTTGGAGAATGAGGGATTCAGCTCTCTGCCCTGTCCCTGCTTCATTGCCCCACAACCCAGTTCTCCCCACAGGAAAATTCTCCTGTCCCATGGTACCCCGTGAATGGTCCCCAGTTTGGGGTGCATCCCTTGGGGGATGCCATTGGAGGGAAATAGAGGGATGCTCTGGCATCACACAGCCAAGATCTACCAGCATCAGCACCACACCAAAGCTAAGGCTCCCCCACTCCTACACTGTCCCTGCCACTCCCCACCCCCCAAGTTGCTAGCATTAAAAGGATTATGGAACAAAAAGATGAGAGAGAAGGGATTACAGGGAATTATCCGCCTTGATCCCCTCCTAATTAATTACTGGTCAGACATATGAAAGGATGGCTCCAGAACACCCCACAACAGTGAAGAAGAAATGACATGTGCAACTGGAAGGAAGCTAGGAAAGGCTTTGGTAAATGCCAACACTTATTTGCCAATGCAGTTCTCTTCCCAGAAAGGGCTCCTTTAGTGAGAGATAGCTGGACGTGGCTGCTGCTACTCTCTGTATAGTTTGTGTTCCTCTTCACATTCACCATTTTTTTCTTTCTAATGCTTGCACCCTCTTGGGAATTTGCAGACAAGTCAGCTCTGCCCCAAACCCCAGGGCTGACTCCACAGGTCACCCTTCCCTTGCAGCAGAGCGGGAAAGCTGATACTTACCTGGCTGACTGAGGGATGCCTGGTTTTCTTGCGCAAGGCTGGAGTGACTAATCAAAAGGTATTTTTCTTAAAATTCTTATGGATTGAGGCAATCATCACAACAATCAGAGCAATCCTGCGATGAGGGGGAAATGGAGGCATGTCATTTCAGCTCTGCTCCCTAGAGGAAGAGATAACAGAAGATCTATTTTTCTGTGTTTCCTGGAATGAAAGGAAAGGCTCTTCTTATCCCCCTCAAAACACTGTTTAGAGGGAATTGGCCAGCTTCTATGTTATTTTTTAATTGTCAGGGCTACATCCCAGTAAATAATACCTAAACTAATGGTTGGTCTCTGCATACTGTGCTTTGCATCCTCTTCAGCACCCAGCCCCTGTAGTGAGAAAGAGACACCCTATAATGACAGATTGGTTTTACCAGTCACAGTCATTTTCCCTGAGACCAGAGCTCCATCGAGTCCTGTTGATTTGCTGGCCCTGTTCCTACCTCATTTCCTCAGAGACCAGCTCTTCAGCAGGGTCATGGTGCCACCTGAGCAGAGTTGACCCCATAGGCTCACATGCTTCCTTACTGAACTCCACACCTTGAATAAGGATGCCCATGACTTTGAGGTGCCCAGACTTCCTGAGACAGCTTCCATGCCCTGAGATCTCACAATGACACTTTAAGTCTTGGTGAAGCTCTTCAGTGGAGCATCAGGAGTCCCAGCCCAAGTCAGATATTTCCTACACCATCAGCCTCTGCCTGCCAGCACCCTGGTCTTGCTTCCTCACCCAGCTGAGCATTGCCAACCTGTTGGTCTTTCTTAGAAAGTGCAGGTTCTCTATTTGCAAACACCACGCAGCTCAGCAGCCTTGGGTTGGCTGTTGCTCTGCCTTTAGGCTCAAATAGGGTGTGTGGTCACAGCAGGCATCCAGGTTGAGAGTACTTGCAGGATGTGGCTGAAGATTCTCTCTTTTTGTGTCATACCCTTGCCATGCAGCTTTCCTCACTGCAGGATATTCCCAACAGTCACAGCAAGAGTACTGCATCAAGTTTGCTTTCATTAACCACAAAGTCTTTAAGATGAGACTTCAGACACGACATTTGTGCCAGGTCCATGATCCCCCAGGTCTCTCTATGTTGCCTGGCTTTTTTTCACTCTTTTTTCACCTGAACAACTCTGCAGCACCTTCAAATCAATAAAGCAGAGAAAGGCAAGGCAAGCTACCACTAAACACCACCTGCTTTAAAAAGATCAGCTAAAATTATTTGTTATTGTACAATAAATTTCTGCCTGCTTAGTCCCGTGGTTGCTGCACTGTAGATGACCAAGGTGGAGCAGGATGCAGAAATGGAGGGAGCAGCCAGCATCCCCTTCATCACTGCACGGGGCACTCGGGTCTGCCGCAGCTGCAATGTGCACCATATGTTTACGTAAACGATAAGCAGGGACGACCATAGCCCTTTCTTTGCTTCAGAAGCTGAGAAACCCCATGGGGGGAGCCTGGAGACCATCTTTCTGCATCCAGCTGAGAGTTTATCAAAGGGCATCCCTCCAGCTGCTGGGACAGGCAGGCGGCTTCCACACGTGAGCTCTGCTTTTGCCTAGGGGACAGAGGCTCTTCTCTGCTCTGCACAGAAAAGGTTAAGGGAAAGCAAGAGCTAGCAAAATTTCTGAGAAATACCAGCATGCTGGTTTTGACAAATGCACAAATTGGAGCCGATATGGAATGCAGATGTATGTAAACACTCATGAAATTATCCCAGCCCTCCTGCATAATGTCGCCTCGCAGCCACAAAGTCTCTGTGCACTCTGGCAAGGCCAAGCCAGTTAGATCCATGCAAATCAGGGAAAAGACACTGTAAAAGCACCAGGTAAGACAGTGGAAAAAGAATGAAGGAAGAAGACACCTTATCATTAAGTCAAAGATGGCCCTGCCTGGCAGAGGACACCCTGGAGCCACTGGTTCTATGAACCCCTCTGGCAGGGGCTGAACTGAGGATCCTGCTGCCTCCTGAGCTTGTAAGGGACAGAGATCACACAGAAGCAGGAGATATTACTGGGTTTCTCTAATAAATAAGGGAGAAAAGGGGATGAAGGAAGCAGTACAGAAGGCACTGTGCACTGAAGGTACCTCTCTAAAGCACCTCTGTCCTTCACATGCACACTCAGAAGTGCCTTTTACTAGAGGTGGGTTTATAGGGAAGACAATGGGATTTTTAGACCTTCTCCACACCGCACCAGCACTGGATATTTGTCATTTTTTTCACTTCAGAGATGACCTTTGCTGTATGCACAGACAATAAGGGCCACTGTCTTTATCAAGCCTTGTCCTCATGGAGCTTTGCAGGCTCCAGCTCCTGGCACCCTTCCTGCCTCAAAGACCTTCAGCTTTGGCAGTGCTTACCAGAGGAAGTCTTGCAGATCTTTGGATCACAAGCCCACAGGTGTCAGTGGGACCTCCAAAAGCTGATTCCGTGCTCTGCCTGCAAACACCTTTAATCCTCATCTCTAACCACTTTACATGGGGCAAGATGCTAAATGCCAGGTTAAAGACATTGAGCCATTTGCCCAAGATCACATCAGAGTCCTGAAAACAGAAACCAGGAGTCCTGGCTCCCATATCCTTGGTCTAACCACTCCATCTATGCCATCCATGATTGTTGCCATGGAGATAATTTTAATGCCACCCATTCCTTACTAGGACATCACTGAAATGGTCCAGCAAAAGCTGTACATAAGCCCTCAAGAAAATATACCCTTCCCTGTTCCTGCTTCCATGGTGAGCTGCAGCAGGGCTGGGGCAGAGGTGAACAGCTTTCAAGGCTTTCTCCACATAAGAGTCCCTTTTTAATATCAAGCTCACATATTTTCTATTTACCTACTGCCAGCTGCACCTGCCCTGATCCAAGCTGTAAGCCCCAGCAGAGGCTAATCTCCCCATCCACACACCACCTGCAAAGCCTCAACTCCACTTTTCATAATGGTCTGTATGAACAGATCTCTTTCATTAATCCCCCACCTTGCCCTGGCCCCCGGAGAGCTTCTCGGCACCAGTCATCTCCCCTGTTCCAGCACTTCAAGCTGGATTTTGAGATGAGAGAAGCCTCTTGAACACAGGATTTCCTGATTAAAATGAATAGGATGAGGGACACAGAAAAAATGAAGAGCAGAGCAGACGTCCCATATTCTTCCAGGGAACTTGAAAATTTTCAGCTCTTGTGAATAAAGGAATAGAAATGAAATGGGTAAGTCCTGAACTGCCAAAGATATCTCACTCCCCTGCCCCTCAAGGGGAGCACTGGGAATCACCAGCCATCCTACTGAGGATCTTAAAAACCTTCTCCAAGAACAACTAAATCTGTAGGCTTCAGGGAAAGGTAAACAAGCACCCACACACATGAATAAAGCATGGTAATAAATGTCTTAACAATTAGCAGTGATACAAATGCAGCTGAGCAAACAGCCCTGGATCCAAAAAAACAAACAAGCCCTTCACTTTCTGTTCTAGCTCCAGTGATAATTGCTTGCACGCCTTCATCACAGGGGATCCCAAAACTCTTAGTGAATAGAGACAGAGATGTCTATGGGATGGAAGCTGGGAGAGGCGATGGAATGGTGCAAATCTCCTGCATAGACACCCAAGAGCCACCTTTGAATCCAGAACAATCACGGCCCACCAGTGCCACAAGGTGGGTGCAAGGTCAATAGAGCATCTCCATCAAATCCTATTGCTCTCCAAGAATTCCACTTTCAAATTATTAAGGGAAAAGTAAAAATTGGACCAAGGAAACCTGGTCATCTTTCCCTGCTCTGCTGAGCAGCCCCAGTCCCGAACATCCATGTTCGTACGGCTGCTTCAAAGCTGCCCTTGGCTCAGTGGGACAGCACTGAACAGCACCTGGTATCTGTGCTGGTCTGGGGCCTGTCGAGGACAAGACTAACACTTGATCAGGAGAAAATCTACAGGACTTTACTCTCAGTTATTTTTCCCTCAGTTATAAAAGAGAAATCATATTACAAGAGGGATCAATAAGAAAAAGCAGAGCTGGAGGAAGGAAGACTTGTACAGAAACACACACGTATGCACAAACCCCTCTCTTCTGAACTCCAGCTGCAAAAAAACCCAACCCTTTGAACTTTCCCTTTGAGTCCTAGCTTTTTTTTCTTCCTTTTTTTTATTTCCCCCTCCAGACTCAAGGATGCATTTCTAACCTCAGAAAGAAAATTCTCCTTTTGTAACAGTCATTAATTGGCTTTGGGGAATCCGGGCCACCAGATATGCCCCTAATCCTATACACACTGCCATTCCCATGTTCAGACCTGTGTTGGGCAGCACTTCTCTCTGCAAGAGACTTGTTAGGGGAATTAGCTGCCTCCTTCAGCCACTGCAGCTGTCTAGCCTGATATATTTCTTAAATATGGTGGGGGGAGGAGGACGGGGAAAGAAAATGCAGTTGGCAGATCATATTTTTTGGGGAGACACTGATGTGAATTTTTTTATTCTAAATGGTGCATTTCTCCATTATCAAGACGCACAAAGCAATGTCAATCACCCTGTCCTACTACAAAAGCAAAGAGCTTGCCAAAAGGTTGGCAGCAATCCGTACACCCGTGTGGGTGGCAGGGTGTTATGAGAGTGAGTGCCAGTTTGATAAGAGCTGTTTCGATTGGGAGGGTGTTCGTCATGATTTAAATCGTTAAACCTTGGAAGTGGTACATAAAGGCTGACATGAAAGTGTCAGAAGAACACATCCACGTGCATGGTCTCAAAGGTCCGAGGAGCCAAATAAAGTTGTGAATTCCCAGCTGCCCTTGGAAGGTTCCCAGCTCAAACCTCTTCCAATATGAGGGGATTTAATAAGCAGTCACCAACTGCAATATGCTATTTCCCCAGGTGGTCCTACCTCCAGAGACTGCTTGCACATGCAGGAGATCTCCAAGCATCTGGTAGGTGATCTTCCTCCACGGCATGGGGAAAGTGATTCCCACAGAAGATAACTTAGACAGGGGTCAAATTTAGGTGCCCTAAACCTCTCCCCAGAGATCTGATGCTCACATCCTAACCATTACATGCCAATAGGAACCTAAGTGAAATCAAAATGGAGCTGAATTACTGTCTTCAACAAAAATAAGCCTATTCACCGATCCAAACACATACGAGCATTCTCACTAGAAGGAAAAAAAAATACCCCACACACTGTTTATTAAATTATTCTGACTTTTTCTTATTACTGTCTCTCCTGGTTCAGACTGAGGCATTGAAAAGCCACAAGGCACATTGATCTTGTGCTATTTCCCATTTAATATTGAAGCACTTGAAGATCATGGAAAAGGTCATTTTGATGACACCTCTACCAGAGGAGATTTGGATTGCACAAATGAACACCCAGGCACTCAAGTCTCCCACCTACTACACTGGCTATCCCTTTTGGGTCAGATCCTGCCAGGCTACATTGAGTATCCTGTTGGTGTTTATTGAAGGGTGGAAAATGTCCTTTAAAAGGAGAAAAAGCCAGCACAGGATGGAGTCAAGAGGCTCTCCAGCTGGACCGTTATCCTGGAAACTGCCATAAACTGTAGAGGTGAACTCCAAATGAAAGATCACACAGCAGGGACCTGGAGGTAAGCAGATGGCTTTGAGAACTGGGAGTCTCACACCAGCTACAAGCAAGTAATTACCAGCAAGTCACAGCTGGGCTGGAGGGCATGGGCAGGTGAAAATGTGACTATGTTAGGGTGTGATCGCACTGCCAGCATCCTCTGACACTTCTGCTCTTCCCTAGATAGCCCTAATGCTACCAAATGTAGGGATTATTTGCTATAGAGGAACCGGAGACATTTCTCCTTAGGAGGTCTCTAAAAATGGGTGGGAAGGAAGTTGACAAGATGCTCTGAAGTGGTGGATGAGTGTAGCTATCACTGCAAGAGGTGAGGAGCGCATCCAGACAAATGCAGAGCTTGCCAAAGTGGCTGTCGAGAGCTAGCGAGGCACGAGCTGAGTCTGGGAGGGAGCTTTCTTCAGCCAGAGCTTGGAAGGGTGCCCGGGGCCACAATGTGGTAGTGACACTGCCACTAGGCTTGGCCATGGGGATTGGAAAAATTGGCTTCCTCGTTGCCTGCTGCCCACGTGGTTCTGCTCTTGAATGCATACAGATAGGCTGGTCTGAAGTCTTGGAATTTGCCCTCCTCATGAGTTACTGGCTGCAAGCCCCAGTTGGGAGGGAGCAGCTAGCACCAAATTTCTGATCCAAAACAGTGGGCTGGGCTGTAAAAGCCAAACCAACTTCAGCAGTCAGCCTGCTTCACATGCTTGGCTTTTTTTTCCAGCTGCTCTGTCCAACATGTCTAAAGAGTGTAGACATACTGACAGAATCTCACTTAGGAAGGACTGTGCATTTGTTTTTGTGCATCTCTAGAAATAAGAAGCAAAGAAAAGGATGACACTGAAATGTCTCCTCCAGTCCTTGTAAGTCATGTCAAGTAAGTTTACAACTCTCCTCACATCCATCCATGTGAAACTGTTGGGCAACAAGATGATCTCTGCCTCTGCTGAAGCCTGGGAGCTCCTGCCATGTGCTCATTGCTGGCCCTGGCAGCAGGAAGAGGTGCTGAGCCCCACACTACTGAACCCCCAGTGCTGAACTACCTGAAAACCTCCCAAAAGTTTTCTCCAGGCCTGCCAGAACTTACAAGAAACATCATTCAAGCAAGGTAAATCAGAGCCTGCAGCTCCCTCAGATACCCTCCCCTCTCCATTATCTTTCCAGCAAAGCTGCAGAGGTCTCCTACAAAGGACCACCTGATGCTTGCAGACAAAGGAGAGGAAAAACATCTCATCAATGAAGGCAAACACACTCTTCTTCCCCGCTGCCTCACCTCTTCCCCCTCCTTGCCCCCATCATGCTGTCTCTTTCTCTTTTTTTTTTTTGGCACACCAGCAATTTCTGTCAGAGTTGGGCAAAGGCAGGCAGCTCTATCGCAGCCGGTGTGCTGGGGATGTCAGATCCTCTGCTTTTCCCCTTTTTTTCTCACCGGCACTCAGAGACAGCCTCTTGGATCGACTGGCGGATGACATGCCTGGCTGGGCTGAGGCACTCGGATCGACACTTCCCCAGGGTGCTGCTCCTGATGGAGTTTTCAGCAGGAGCTAAAAGCTGCATACAGATAACTCTTCCTTCTCCTCAATTCCTTTTCCTTCCTTCCTTTCAGCAATTCAAAGAGAAGAGGGTGAAGAAAATGGCACTTGGATTAAATAAACTAACAACGAGCACACAGGGCTTTTAGCTGTAAGTGAGCCAAGTGTCCTGTAACATTAAATAAATGCAAGATTAACCTTCAAGGCATCCACACTAAATTATTTATCTTGAGAGGCGAAGAGGTCAGGATTGAAACAAAGGGTAAATATTTGACGAGGGCTGCGTGCACTGGCTGTGTGGCTGTTTGCCGACTGTGCCAGTGCTGCCTGTGCTTCCCCACTGTGGGGACAGCCATGGACTGGCTGTGCTGCTTCCCAGACCATCATCACCCTGGGATTTGGCTGCAAGGGCAGCAGAAGGGACAGCCCTTGCACCATCAGCCGTGGCATCCTGCCTGGCAGAAGTTGTGAGGTTGGGGAAGAGCCTGAGTGACCTGACAGAGGCTGATAAGTTGTTGTGATTTCACTGAGCAACCCGGGCTCTGCAATTAGCAGTTGCATCTGCCTTCTATAGTGGAGTATTATTAACCGCATGATTTACATCCAACCATTTCTGTAGCCACTGTAGGCAGGAAATTACCTGATAACAAAATACCCTGCTGTTCATGCTAAGTGACAGCCTCAGAAATATTAGTCTGTTTAATCAAAGCACTAACAACACCAAATAGACGAAAATATTTTCCCATTCCCTAGCTGATCTCCCCTGTTAAGATCCTTAAGCATTCTTCTGTCAAAAATATGCCAATTATTTCCCTTTCAGTAAAAAAATTAAAATGTAGTGACTACTAGGAAAGCACACAGCATCTGTTTAACAGTAAATTGCAACTTTACAATGCATTTTAAGGTGAGAAATGCAAAAGGCAGCTATGGCCAGGACTGATGTAATTAGTCAGGATGCACAATACCTTAAATTACCATCTCTGTACTTTCTTGAAGGGCCAGGCTTCAGAAGGAGAAGCAGACAGGATCCCAATATTAACACACCTGAAAAAACTTCCCCCAGCACAATTTCTCCGTAGAAAGAACATCACTAACTCACTAATCAATAACTTCACTTGCAGTGCCCATTTCCTCACTCACATTCCTGTCCCAGCATGGTTCAGACACAGAGCAGTTCAGGCACCGTGGACCTCAGGTGGTGACAGTGCATTGTGGCACTGCCCAGCCCCTGCCCCAAGTTTGGTGTTAGATGCAAAAAGTGGGGGGGACAGGTAGAGCTGCAGCCTAACAAATAAAAACATTTCAGCTATTTGTCAATACACCGAATTCACAGCGTCATATTCAAGGCATGTGCAGGAGCAAGTGAGGCCAGGCTGCCCTCTGCCCCGGGCTGGTACTCAGCAGGATACACAAAATTTCTCTGGCAGCTGCTCAGTCTGTCCCATCTGTGTACAATGCATTAAACCTCTCACAAGGTGTAAGGTCAGGAAGGGATTTATTTTGAGTGAAAGGAATCACTAGAGTAGGCTCTTACTGTCCTTCACAGTAGGGTGTGTGCTTTGGACTGTTGAATCATCTGCTTATTTCCAGGTAGCAAAGCCCTGCTATTTTATAAATCAAAGACACTGGCACTGCTCTTGATCACTCAGTGTCTCTGAAGACTGCTTTAGCTGGTGGGATTTGGTCTCTGGCCCAAGGTGCAGGTGTGCCATGAGCCCTCCCCAGAAAATCTTGCATGTACTCCCTCCCACTCCTCTCCCCCTTGCACCAAAGCCTCCCCCACCACACACAGCCTCAAGAGCTGCTTGGCAAAAAAACCCTTAACTCCCAGCACTCCCACGAGATGCCAAGATGCAGCCAGGACCGGTGAGGATCATAGAATCATGGACTAGTTTGGGTTGGAAGAAACCATCCACTTCCAACTTCCCTGCCATGGATAGAAACACCTTCCACTAGACCAGGTTTCTTAAAGCCCCATCCAACCAGACCTTGAACACTTCCTGGAATGAGGCATCCACAGCCTCTCTGGGAAACCTGTGTCAGCGCCTCACCACCTTCTAGCCATGAATTTCTCCCTAACACCTAATCTACACTTACTCTCTTTCACTTTGAAGCCATCACCTATCCTATCACTTCCAGGAGACAGCATGAGGAAAACTGGAGATGAGATGCACAAACAGATGAGCCACCCACCCCTCCTGACACAGTGTTGTGTGCTGCCTTTGCTCATCAGCTGATGAAGGCTTTTCCTCTGCTGCCAAAGAGCATGAGTTTTAGGGCAGAATAAGTGAGGTGAGCAAGCTGTGAAACCCAAGTAGCACTGAGATACATTGCTTTCTACCAATTATGAGCATGACAATAGGTAAAGAGGCCATGGTAACAAAAACTTGACCTGCTCCACTCCAGAGACTTAGCTGAAGCCTATTCTAGCTTTAATGTAGTCTCTTAACACCTACTGCTAGTAATGGTTCCCACATAATAGGGGGGATTACAGATCTATTACGGATCTGTCACTTCCTAAAGAATATGCCATTAATCACGATCATTTATTTGCAAATTGGTTTATAATTTTGTAAATCTTTTGCAAATTACTTTAAATAGCAGAGTAGGGGACAAGGGACTTTCAAAGCAGAGTTCCATGCTACGTCCTTCCTTGGCTAATGACCCATTTTGAGTCAAATTACTTCTTGTGCATGTCTGCATAGGTATATAGGTATTTATGTATGGGAACAAACTTGGTGAGTACAACTGGACATGTCAGTGACAGTACTGAGCAGAGAACACATAGGAGGGTGTATCTGCCTCTGCACAGATGTACCAGACAGCTCATGCAGACGAAGGTGCTTTTTTACAGGCTGTTTTTCACCTGGGCAGATTTTAGAGGTGAAGAGCAACTGAGTATTTGAGTGCGTGCCTGGAACACGCTGCATCCCAGTACATCCCGGTGTGCATTTCCTTGGCCTTTCACCAAGTTTGTACACAATTTGTGTAGTTTGCACACAGTTTGAAGGTTGGTCCCAAGATTTAAGCTCTCCTCATCTCAGTTATGCAAAACCTTGGTGTTACACCTTGCACCAGAACCAGCAGCTAATTTGCTCTAACCAGCTGACAGCCCAAAGCCCTTCCAGCCTCTCAGAGAGCCCTGCAGGGCAGAGCACAGGACAAGAAAAACCCTTCCCGCATCCCACAGCTCAGTCCATGGTTGGGTCAGCACAGAAAAAACCCTTAACCGTCCACCCTCCCTGTCTCACCCCCAGCTCCTCTAAGGCGCTCCCCTTCTTTTTGGCTTTCCCTTAAACTCACTCCAGAATCCCCTTACCTGCCTGAGACTCCCCTCCACTCTCCTCATCTCCAGCCTTTTGCATCCATCCCTGCTTCCAGCCCCCATGGATTAAGTCGACTTTGCCTGGATTACAGCTGCCAATCAAGTTCAAGTGCATTTTTAATAGTTTAATTTGAGGCACAAGGTTTCAAATAAAATCATCAAGTGCAGTCGATTAAACTCATTAAGTCCTTACGGACTCGTCTGTGTACTGTGCTGTTATCAGATTCAGAGACATGAGAATTAATTAGGCCGCTGTTATCCTTTGTCTGGATTAGTGTGCCAGGCCCAGCAGCCTGGGTGTTTTCCTGTGAAAGCACGAGGTCCATAATCTCCTTACGAGCACAACCGGGGAGACAGCGGCCTAAGAGATTTCTTCAACATTACTCAAAGATCAAACAACAAGAAACACGCTGTTCTTTGATTTGTTTCCTCCCCTACATTGGGTTTCTTTCTTTCCCTTTTTTTCCTTTCCCTCCTAAGTGCACGGCACAGCTCATGACTGAAGGCTGTTCAGTGGGAAGAGGGCAGATGAGTAGCAATGGACTGCTGGTATCAGAACTGGGAGCGCTCCTCACACTAATCTCCTCTTCCAGAGTACATCAGGGTTGTCCTGAAAGGCTGCTTCTGCTTGAAAGTGACTTATCTTCAGCCTTCCCATGCATGTCCAACAACCCTTACTCATGTCTGACGGGAGTATTTCCCCACTGCCACAACCCTAGGGTCACTGCCCACATTTGGGTAGAGAAACTAAGGGTACCCAGTGAGACTAAGGGTACCCACTCCACCCCTACACATCCAGAGTAATGTGAAATCCCACATGACTGTTGTGATGCACAACACAACTCAGTAGAGTGTCCCAGATGCCATTGTTCCTGCAGTGAGTGTGATACCTTCAGTATGTGCTTTACCTGCCTTTGGGAACCATGACTCTTCCACTATTGCAGATGGTGACCTGCTCAGAAATACAGATGTGCAGCATCGTAAGCTGTTGACTGGCATGTCTGTATAGATCTAAAGGTGAGGATGTACAGATATGAGTACCCATGTCTATACTAGAGGATATGGTGGACAGATGGGCCAAGATGAAGATAAACAGGATAAATGTAGATGCCCTGCATCTGACTGTACTTCCATTTGCAGTATTCTGGTCCCTGCATCAGCAGCATCCCACTACACAAATACAATCACTAACAAGCTTTTCTATGTGACTTTCCACCTACTCTGCTCTACAAAGCAGAAATACATGTTTTATGTTCATCATCTCAGCTGGGCTTTTAACAAGCAACAGCTCACATTCTTAACACCAACACAGGAAAATAGTGCCTGCATCATGCAATATGCAATACAATACCAATATAAAGAGCTGAACAACTGAACCTCTGCAGCCCAGGGTAGCTTATGAATACCCTGTCCACCCACAGAACTGCACTAAATGAAGTTTATATACATATAGAGAAGAATTTTAGTACCACAGGCAGATAAGCACCTCTGACTTTCTACTGCCCTAAGAAACTTCACTGAGATCAGGCATCAGAAAATGCCTCTCTTTTTATACTAATGCTGCATCTCATTTATCAAAGTCAGCTATTACAAAGGAGGGCAGGAGGTGGGAGATCCACAGCAAGTGATGACAAATGGGTGCCCACGTGAGATGGCTAAGGGTGGCTGCCTCAGTCAGATCTTCCATAGTGAAGTTGGTTGGTCTTTGACAAAGCAGCTATTTCCTAGAGCAACATGTGTGCAGAAGGGCCTTAAAAAGGCATATTGCCAAAGAGAGGTTTATCCAAGATGCTTTTCTGGTGGACACAAATCCTTTCCAATGGGTCAGCTGCCGGCAAACATGCTGCAACAAATTTATGAGAACATAACCATGCTGTAAAGAGATGAACTTAAGGGACAAAGAAAAGTAATCCATATTAAAGCTGGCAAGGGCTTTGTGCCTGCTGAATTGCATTTGAGGGGAGCTGAACTACAGCAATTTCTAAACTAAATCACTTGGGTCTGCCAGTACTTTCACAAGTTTATTACAGAAATTTACTCACAAGGGTCAGTGACCCCTCAGTCAATGACTCCCCCAGGTAACTTCCTGAGCCACGTTAAGCTACGAGCATTTGCTCTTGTTCCCTCTGATGTTCTCTTTCTCTCCTCCTCCTCCTCTTCTACTTCCCATTTCATTCGCCTCCAACTGAATCCCTTCTTTTTTTCTCTCTATTGTCAAATCAAGGGAGTAGGGTACAATGTGACAAGACAGTGTTGGCTGAACAATAAGGGATGTAGATGTGAAGGAGCAAGAGAGAGGCAAAAGGGCTGCAAAGGGATGCTGAGAAGCCTGAATGTGATGGAGGGGAAAGGGAGGTGTGAGGAGCTGCAGGGGTGGTGGTAGGCAGTTATGCTTTTGGAAAAGGTGAGGATTTTCATACCTGCTTCCCTGTACAGATAAAATGAAGAAAAGAATGAGGGTGAGAGCAAAGATTCAGCATCCAAGATGCAGAAGGTCTCCAGAATCAGTTAGCTACTACGGTGCAGAGAAAACACTGGGAGCTACAGGGCATAAGTAAAGCAAGAGACATTAGGATTTGGTACAGAAGAGGAGGACTAAGGTGCAGAGCAGTGGAATGGACAAGAGGGACAAAGTAGAAGGGTATGATGACACTTCATGAGATAGAAATGAGGGCTGTCTTTTTTAAAGGAGAGGAGTGCACTCCCTCCAAAGATGGGATTCCACGAGAGTGAGGTGAATTCTACTCCCCTTTCCTAAAAGAGAGTGCAGACAATCATGCATTTCCTGAGCCCAGAATTTCTGCACTTAGATAAGACAAATCCTACAGAAACCTTGTCTCACCATAACCAAACCGATGCAGTGTCAGAGCACTTCCCTGCAACTGAGCAAGTTCTCCAGTCCTGGCATAAATCTAACCCTCATCACTTCCCCAGCAGAAAAGTAAGAAAAAGAAATTCTTCAGGAAATACTTAACACTTGTACCCTGGAATATCGACTGCCAAAAGTTTAAAGGCAACACAGTCCACAACAGGATTATTGTCACTGCCCCAGCCCAGCCAACCTCCTCCTGCTTCTGCCCAGACACCTCTCAGAAGCAACCTCCAGCATTTCCTGTGGCAAACACAGTTCTCTACAAATTATTAAACACAAGTGAAAACATACAGAGCAGGTAGGCATCCTTTTTCCTTCCCAGCTCCAAAAGATTCTCCTTGCAGTGTCTTCTTGCTCACTTATTTTTTCTTTCTTCTCCCCTCATCCACGTGTAAGAAATTGATAAATGTCTCTTTAAGGACGTGTCTGCCGCCTTGCTGCGCACCCTTATAAATCAGATAAATATCTCAAGGATCCTTATCCTGGGAAAATTGAGATAATTGTGCTAAATTGAAGAGCCTCTTTTTTTTTCCCCTCACCCCCTCCCATCCTTCTTCTCTTTTCAGCTGGAGTCTCTTGTAGTAACAGGTGTGCTGACTGCTAATTCCTTCACAGGAATTACCCCCTCCCTCTGAAGGGATGGCCCTCAATAGCCAACTCAGGGCTAGCTCCTGAAGGGAGCTTAACCAAGATATCACATCAGTCAGGAAGCTTTTCAGAGCTCAGTCCAGGTCTCTCTTAGAACAGTTCACCCCTGCTGGTGCCCCTCTGACACTCACCTGCTAAGGAGGCATCTGCTGCAGTGTGAATGGTGGGTTGTGTCTGTAAGGGGTAAAGCAGGGTGGGGTTCAACACTCCCCTTCTGCCATGGGAAGGCAGATGTAGCTGGACAAAGGGAAAACAGGAAGGAAAAAAATCTAATGGAGAAATTGATTTCAACAGGATTCAAGTGAAAGAGGATAAAGCATTAAGAAACAGCAGGAAAACTAACACGGTAGTCAAGTCAAATCAAGTCAAGAAGGCCCTCAATAAATCCCTGAGGTCTCTTCCAACCTTTTGGGCCCATGGCAGGACAGAAGAACAGTAATGCTATATGCCAGGAGGCATGCACTCCAAAAACAGTCCCCATTTCTCAGTGTAATCACCATGTGCTTCTTCCCCACCTAGAGAAGTGAGAATACCTCCCACCAGCAGCACCAGTTTCATTGAGGTGTTATCCTTCCCTTCCACTGTAGTGTCAAAGCCACCAGGAGAGCAGGATACAGGGCAGCAAGTGAAGAGATCAAGGGACAAGCTGTGACCCTGCTGGTTTTCACTCAAGCGAAGAAAATGCTGTAAACCAAAAGCCTACCAACAGTGTTTTGGTGCTCTTTAGATGAACACACAAGCAAATTGGGACTGTCAGAGGGACTGAAGGTGAGTGATGATGCAATCCAAAAAGGATGATTACTTCTCTAAGAGATTTTGAAGCACACCTGGGGTCTCCAGGGGTGCCAGAAAAAGGATTTTTAGGTGACTTTGCATAAGACAGGGAGATAAACACAGAAGGTGCTCAGAGACCAGAGATGACTACAGTCAGAAAACTCGGGAGGTGGCAGGCTGCAGATGGTGACACGATCCTCAGTATGGTTCTCATAACTGCAGGGATCCTCCAAGTGAAGATTAGACCTTCCAGCACAGCCAGTTTGTCTACAGTCTGCATTGGCTGGGACAGAGCAGAGCAGACCGGCTCCAAGCCCCACCAGATAATCACTGAGCTTGGGCAAGCAGGCTAGAGGCTGCAGGTGGGTTGAGAGAGAGGAGGACAACAGCTGTTTCTACTTCACCCATATCTTCCATGCCAGGCCACCCTTCCTTCATTCCCAGCAGAGCCACAGCTCTCTGCAAACTCATCAGAGCCCATTTTGCTGAAAATGCTCTCACATACACCAATAATAACCCAAGAGCCCAGGCAGGGCTGAAACAAGATGAGTGTGATGGCTGAACAAAGTGGTTCAGAGCTGTGACCCCAGCCAAAGCTTTTCCAGCACATCTCTAGGGGAATAGTTTTAAACTGAAGAAGTTAATTTAGATTTGATATAAAGAAGTTTTTTACAACAAGGGTGATAAAACACTGTCACCAGTTGCCTAGAGAGGTAGCAGATGCTCCATCCCTAGAAACATTCAAGGTCACATTGGACAGGGCTCTGAGTAATCTGATCTAGCTGAAGATGTCCCTGTTCATTGCAGGGGCTTGGACCAGATGGCTTTTAAAGGTCCCTTCCAACCCAATCTATTTTATGACTCCATAATCTCTATCTATTCCAGGTTTGGGGTGGGGAAAAAAAATTTGGGCAAAGTGGATAAGAGTTTCTCTGAAAGTCCACTGACGAAGAGGGGATGGATGGAATTCATTTGAATCAACTCCCTCTTGTCAGTTGCACCCCAAATTGTCTCACCTTACCCTGCCAAAACAACAGAAACAGCCAGAAACAGTACCCAGAAGATATGCAGTAGAAGGTGACTCCATTGTTTGCTGCATGTCATCCACCTAGACCCAATATGAGCTTAAAAGCAATATCACCAATGCAGACAAGGGAGTTGGTTCTCTGTAGCTCTTCTTGCCCTGGCTCTGCTAAGAGGCTGAGTACAGCTTTCAGTGCTTATGGGACAGGACAACCCCTATGGAGCTTTCAAGCTGCAGAGTCACTCCTGGCATCAGCAGCCTCCATGCAACATCTCCATTCCTCTCAGGAAGAATAGGCTTGATGGTGTTTTGACTTCTTTCTCAGAGGCTCCCACATGGCACTTTACAATCCAACTTTGCTCTTAAATACAGATCCTGGGCTGCATCCCAGAGATGTGTGTCAGGCACGAAGCGCTGTCAGTCAGCCCCAGTCACAACACATCAGGGCTTGGGAGAAATCTGACTGATCGGGGAGAAGGGGGAGGGAGCACGGGAAGAAGAAGAAAAGGCTGAACAGAAATAAAAAAAAAATAAAAAAAAAAAAAAAAAAGAGGGAAAAGACAAATCAAGTGGGAAAATGGCAGGAACTATTCCATACAGCAAAGGATGTTTTTCATCTGCGATGTAGCAGCAGTGTCAGGCACCAAAAAGGACAAAGATGTTCAGATACAGAGTTGCAGGAAGAAGTGCAGAGGAAGCTCCTGGGAGGGCTTCTGGGCTGAATTCTGGCATCTCTCATCCGCGTGGCTTCGGGCAGCAGGGACTGAAACACACTGCTACATCAGCAGCATGGCAATTAATGTAAAATGGGCTGTAGGGACAGAGCTACCAGATAAAGTGTGTGCCTGGCCAAATGACACTTTAGAGCTGGCTCTGATATCAGTGACTTCAGCCAAGAATGACCAATGCCTGTGGCACTGTGACTGTCTCTCCTGTACCATGGAGGAGTTCATGGGGCCCAGGGAAGGGTCGCTGCAGGAAGGGTTTGGGGCAGTTCTCATGTCACCACCCAGATCCTTTCCTGCATAGGAAGGTACCTGCAATTCTGACTGTCAAGAAAGGCAGAGCTGGACAAAAATAGGAACTGAGGAATAAACTAGAACGGTGCTCACTTGAAGACAAAGGTGAATAAACTTAGGCAAGGATTCAGAGAAATGCCTGTGAAAGGCCACTGCAGTGGAGAGGAAGGAGCTCCTTCCCATTCTAGGAGGTGAAGGACTTGGAGAGGAGACCTGGAACACTGCATAGAAGTCTGAGATTAGTCAAGTATGCTCATATTATGAATTTCAATCTCTTCCACCATGCATGAAATGAGTAAATATTCATTGGGCTGATGAGAAAGAGAGGAGGAGGGTGAGCAGGGATGACTCCATAGCATAATTTGTATAAATATTCACTGGAGTTTGAACAGGAACCCACATCTCCCCCACTCCCAGGTGAGTGTCAGAGCTTCTAGGCTGAAAATTCTGCTTCTTTTCACTTCCTCTCTGCAACCCAGGGTTTAAATAATATTTAATTACTCATCCAAAGTGGAAAAGTCCAAATAGCAGGACTGAGCAGACTCTTCTGACACCTCAGAACCACAATTCCTTGAGAATCAGGAGGGTCTTTCCAAGTAGGTTCAACTCCTTTTCAAAGGGAGAAAAGATTAGAGGGGAGAGGGCTCTAGCCACTACACTCTTTTGTAAGAGTGGCCAAAATTTCTCCATCCTTGCAGATCCTGATCTCTGAACCATACCCAGAAGACGCCTGAAGATTGAGCTTTGCCAGAGAGAGACATGCCCAGAGTAACATGGTGTTCCTTAAGTGTAAGATAAGTGCTGACCTGTTTACTGTGCTGAAAGCAGAGACGGTGTTGGTATAGAGCAGAAACAGATCCTTGGTGAGAATGGGAAACACAGAAATACGGCAGTGATATTGCAAGGCAGCTGAGCAGGGGCTCTGAGGATCCAAACGAAACCCCTAAAACTGCTTTATGTTTGGGGTACCCATTTAATGGTACATAAGTTTGTTTGTCCACAAACTTATGAGAGAGGACAACAGACTTGTGCTCACCTACATCATGAAGCTGATACAAGGGAATGAACCACATGAGCAACTTGCTGCCCTGCCAAACCATTCCCATGCAAATGCCAGTGCATTGTGTCAGTCTCTTGCCTACAAGGAGGCACCATTGCCTCTCCAGCTCAGACAGGAGATGAAGGGCACAACAATGAACAATGTTGAATTGTTCATCACTGAGGGACAGACCCCCTTACATGAGAACTGTCTACATCTCTGGCTTCATGGGCTGAGTTTAACCAGCTCACATACTGTTGCATTGGATTTTTCTTTCAGCTGCATGACAGACAAGGAGAATGAAGTGGGTGGTGTACACTCTGACTTCACAAGACATTTGGTAATCTTGGAGGAGGAATCTTATTAGAGAAATGGAAGAGGTCATTAGGGGTAGGAATTGGAAGCTCTAGAAATTGTGCATCACCCAGAAAAATGACCAGAAGAAATGGGAGTCTCTGTGAACGCTAGCTCATGGGGAAAGGTGAGTCCATCGCTCCTGCTTCCTTATATTCACCATGTTCACAGTCACTGATGTGGTGAACTGCCCCTGACTGGATGTCAGGTGCCTGCCAAAGCTGCTCTATCACTGCCCTTCTCAGATGGACGTAGAAAAAATACAACAAAAGGCTTATTGGTCATGGTAAGGACAGGGTGAGATCACTCCCCAGCTACTGTCATGGGTAAAACAGACCCAACTTGGGTAAATTAGTTTAATTTATTACAAATCATATCAGAGTAGGAAAATGAAAAATAAAAACAAATCTTCAAACACCTTCCCCCAACCCTCCCTTTTTCCCAGGCTTAACTCTACTCCCTAATTCTCTACCTCCTCCCCCTCCACAGTGCAGGGGGATAGGGAATGGGGATTGTGGTCAGTTCATCACATGTTGTCTCTGCTGCTGCTTCCTCCTCAGAGGGAGGACTCCCCACACTCCCTGCTCAAGCGTGGGATCCCTCCCATGAGTTACAGTCCTTCAGGAACAGCCTGCCTCAGTGTGGGAACCCTGTGTGGTCACCAGTCCTGCCACCAAACCTGCTGGGTTCAGGAGCTATAAGTCTTGCAAGTCACTTTTCTGATCCAACAAAGGAAGAACAAATGCCTTCAGAACGGAGGATATAGAGAGCCTTGCCTTTCACTGGCTCATCTGAATCATAATTAGAAAGTGCTGCAAAATAATCTCTTCAAACCAAGAGATCTGGGTGAGGGAAGACCCCAAGCACCCCACCACGCCCCCGAGCCTACCCCCAGCCTGTAAAGTTATCAGTCCTACAGCACGTGCTTGCAAACCCCAGCCCAGCTCTGGCTGGGTTAATGTGACAATCCATTTCTGACAGCGTGTCAATACAAAGCAATTTAGGAGTGCATGAAAAATCGACCCGAGGTAACAGGCAATTTCTCCGCTCTGCTGGTTAGACGGAAGTAGGGACCAATGAGTCCAGCATCTCCGAGCACACTTGCCTCAGCAGCACCCGGTCTGCCAGCACGTGCTGTCATGTTAGCAGCTCCCACCAGAAAGGAGAATGAAGCAAGGCAGGAGCAGGACACCTGCTATGGGACACAGTCTTAGGATGGGGACAAAGGAGAGGTGAGTGTGGTATCCCATTCTTTCTTCCTGTAAAGATTTTGTTAATCGGGAGGTATTTGAATATGTAAAGTAACAAACTGGCTGAAAAAGACTAAACAGACTTAAACGTGCAGATGACTATAAGGCAGCACCCCAACCTTGGGTCTGTTTGACCTGCCTTAGGGGGAACAGGCTGAACCTCACCAGGTTGGAGAGGGACAAGAAGGTGCTCCAGACAACCCAAAAACCTGATGCCAAAAAGTCATCTCTTCTTTTAAGCCAAACTCAGGGCATGCCTGGATGGGATGTGAGGCACTGTCCAACACTATGCTGCTGCCCTTGTACCATGTACACAAGGAGAACACTTCACACTGATGCATCTCCCAGTGCAGGGACTAAGAGAGGCCATGGGAATTAACAGGGGGCAGAGGGTGTGGTGGGACAGGGAGATGAAGGCACTGGCATTGCTGGAGGCTGGCCAGCAATCCTTCACTCTCTGTCACCAGCACAGATTGCAGGGAGGGCACCCATTTGCCTCTTGCCCACGATAACCACCAGCAGCCATCTCAGAGCACTGCCTCCATGCCATGAAAGCACATTGGCACAAACACCAAGGCTGGCTTAGAAAAGCAGAGGGTGAGCCCAATCCAAGCAAATCTGTTTGCAAATGTGGAGTGCAGCGATGTGCTGGCAGTGCTCATCCAGCATGATGGGCTAACGGACACTCCCACCACACTAAAAGCATCGTGGTCTGTCATTATTAAAGCAGAAAACACAACAGATGGAGCCTGCGCCACCGAGTCCAGGCTTTTGCTCCCTCACAGCCCAGGATGTTGCACTCTGAGGAGTTGATTCAGGTCCCTCACTCATCTAGAGAGGCCAAAAGTGCTGCCTTCTCTGAAAAAGTCAGGAGAAATAACACTTGCTACCTACCTTTTAGATCAGCTTCAAACCAGGCTGAACTTCCCACCCATGCCACACAGAAACTCTGGAGGGTGCCAAGCATGGAAATGCAGAAGTCAAAAAAAGGAAGAATGGGTAGAGAGAGGAAATATAACATTGCTGTAACTCTGCCAGAATAACATGCTGGGTTAAACCTACCCTTGGACACATTTTTACCCAGGACAGCATGGGATACAGGCAGGGAGGTAGGGTTTGGGGTTGGATGCTTTTTGTGTGGTTGCATTAAGAGTAAGATTCCCATTTTATTTTCATTTAACAAACTAGTTATAGCGTGTTAACAAAATTAAAAGTCATTATTAAAAGCAGATGTACTGGTATGTGAATAGCTAGGCATCAGCTTTGACTTTAGATGATCCACAGCTTCAGCATATGCTTCTAATAACCAGCTGTCACTTACCAGTGATGTGGTAACTCTCTTATTAAATCCTAAATGGGCATATGGACATTACATTTAAAGTAGTACTTTCCCCAGCTCACTTCTATCTTTTCCCACACACAACTGAGCCAACTCACAAATTTCCTGCATCATTTTTTCCCTTCGTTAATGGGATGCATGTTGAGATCAGAAGGTCCAAATGATGACCTGTCTTTTTGGTTTTACATCCCTTTGGAAAAATCCATATGACTCCCTGTGTGTCAAGAGTCATAACACATCCCAGATGCCTCAGCACTAATTGCCTTTTTCTACTAGAAGCCACTAAACTCCCATGAGAAGGCATTCAACCACAAGCCCTGTTTGTCCAGCACTGCCATGTTCCTGAACAGCTTTGCAGTAACAGGCTGGTGAGCTCAGCTCTTGGAGGAGCCACCAACAACAACACAGCATGAAGACCTCCGTCACCACAAGATGTTCAGAGCATGACAGAAACTGGGGCACCATGGGATTTGCAAGGACCAGAATCTGTTTCTGTGATGGGACTGGGGATAAAGGGTTAAGAGAGAAAACCAATCTCCTTTGCAAGGTTCCAGCAGGACTACAGTAGAAATGTCACCAAACTGAAACAGTGCTTAAAATCAGGAAAACACTCCACCTTTCACTGCTTTTCAGCACTTTTGTTTTTTAGCTGAGGTAAATGCACTCAGAAAGGTAGAGTAGGAGTACTCAGGAGGTAGTACATGTACCTTCCAGGACTCTGGTCTTCAGCCAGGAGCAGAGGGGATGGGGGGGTCTTACCTCCCCTACCAGGTTACCCCTGACAGACTGAAGTTGCATCATCTGGGTGGTAACTGTATGAAGGGTCAGTTCTGCTCTGCCCTGCATGGGGTCCAACGTTGGCTCATGTGGACTGTTTCCCACTGGCCCCATCCTTTCTTGGTATGGATCTATATTCCTTAGCAACATTTGAATATTTAGCATCACTGGCTGGGAGGCAGGGAGGGGGAAGTGCAGGCAGAGGACTGGAGAGCCCTGGTGCTGCAAAGTATTAACAATGCATTAACTTGAGTCTATCCCTGAAGACTTGGGAGTAATGATGCTAACAGGTCTGTTCCCTGCTTCCCCAGCCTTCTAGCTCCCTGTGGTAATTTAAAACATGAAATATGGAGAATAGGGAACAAGGTCCCATGCTCCCCACCCAGGTACTCACAGTGCAGAGACCCTCCTCACCTACCTCAGCACAGTAGCATTTCCATCATGCTCCTGAGAGCTCCTGTGTGAGGTGCCTGAGCTGTCCCAGGACACTCCAGTAACTCCAGGTCAGTGCTGTTCCTAGTTACATGCTGTGCCAGGCTCCCTTTCCCCACAGGAGGTCAGCTGGAGCAGCAGGAGGAGCAGGGAGTTATACCATCTCTTTTGGATGCCCTCTTTGAAGGCACCACTTCCCAACCATATTTCTACAAGATGCTGTCTGGGAGCTGCCCCTGTCCAGGTGTCAACCACTTGCATCAAGCAGAAGGTGATGCCAGCAGGTCACATGCTGCACTAGAAAGCTTTGCCTTCGTCCTTCCTCCGTGAGAAGGAGCTGGCACCATCCTTTGTCTCCATTTTTCCCAACATCAGCAGAGAAAGACAGGGCTTGTTACACACTACATAAGAGCATCTATGAGTATGTTGCTATAAGGTCTGGAATAAACAGACCCTTCTTTGCACCCCACTGAGATGGGCAGCTGCACTGCCTGCCCCAGGCAATTGGTCACCGCTGCACTGGGAAGCAGAGGAGAGCACCAGGGCACTTGCTCTCCTCTAGGCACTGCTATCAGCCATAAGCACAGGATATTTGTTGTCTAAACTCTCCCATCCTTATGTCTGAAGGTCCTGTACACTGTGCTATCAATCATCCACAGAAATATTAAACTACTGGAGAGCTGACGATGTCATGTACTATGTTCATTCACTTGAGGATCAAGTGTCTCAGTGAGAGCAGGAGCAGAGTCCAAGTGCAGAGCCTCCCCCATCCCTGATCTCATTATGGCCCTGCTGCTTGCAGAAACCCCTTTTCCCTCCAGGTCTCTCTTCCCACAGCACTGACCACAGCTCATAAATTAATAAGTGCATGTATTTTTAAAATCAGGTTTGTGGTGAGCAGATGTTGAAGATGAAGTGGAGGGGAGAAAAGGGGGAGAAAACAAAAGCCAATATATACAAACAGTTCAAAAACTGCGAAATGTTTAACAACATGTAAGTCCTTTGAAGCCACAAACCCGTCGGTCCCTATCACTGGCTGGATTCACTAATAGGTTTGCTGCCAGTGCCAGTGTGGAAGGCAGTGGTGCAGGAGGACCCAGAACCCCCTGCTCTGCCTCCAATTATGTGCCAAGTTAAAACTCAGGGAACAAAAAAACAACCGACCTAATCCACAGTCATTCTTTAATCTTGTGCAGCTTGTTAAAAGTAAGAGGACAGGATAATCCACACAGACTGGCAACTTGGAGGCTACCCATTCCATCTCCAGAATAAATCAGCTCGTGTTTTCTCCTGAGAGTCCCAAGAGGCTCAAGGACCAGAAGACACTGAAAATATGCTACAGAAAGGGGGAAAGGAGAGAAAAAAAAATAAAAAGGTAATTATGGAGAAGATTTAGATGAAAACAACATGTTTCTGCACTGCTGCTGAGCAGGAACTGTACATGGAGCAGGAACTGCTGGCTCCCCAGTCCTGATCATAAGAGGACTGCACTGAAGAGGCAGAGCTGGGGCCAAAGCTAAGGCTGAAGAAACAAAAAGAGAATGTCCCACATGCTACACAGCCAAAGAGGTCTAGGCTGGACACATCATACAGAGGGAAAGAGCTGGGCAGAGTGGACCTTGACACAGAGCCTCACTCAGCATAGGTTCGCTCTGTCAGACTCAGGCAAAGGATGGAGGTGTTTCAGAGGGACAAACATACCCAGTGGGACAGAACAACAGATGACCCCAGATGCTGCAGAGGTGACAAAAGTCAGGAGGAGCAACAAACCTGGTGGAGCAGAGATACCAATGGCTCTGCTTCCCTCAGGAAAGGTGGGAAAGAGGTGATGGCAAGTCAGCAACACCTTCATTAATGTGATGGATGAAGACAGGTGACAAGATGGAAGATCATTTTGGGCCACCACCACTTGGAAAAAAGAGATAGAAGTTGCTCCATTAGGAAGGTGCTCAAAGTCCTCCCTGGAGCAGCAGGGATGGGTTTGGATGGACACTGAGAATTCTGTTAACATTTTTAATAAAAAGAGAGAAACTATGAAAAACGTTCATTCTAGGAGACTAATGACCAAAATAAAACCCAAAACAGCAACAGCAAAAGCTCACACGTCCTAGCTGCAACAGTTACAGACCTGAACACCAGCTGCAGGTGCATCACCAAGACATGACAGTGGTTTAACCTCGATACTGGTGAAAGATAAGAACACTGTGGAAGACATGGAACTGGAAATAACCTTGGACAAAGTGATTTATTTAAAAGTCATGCCTCATTTTGATTTATTCTAAACAGAACAGACAGATAAACAACAGCAGAGTGCTGCCTAAAGCTTCCTGGTTTCAAAAGGGCAAACCCAGCCTTGGTTGTAAAAGGAAGGTTCAAATGTCCTTGACCTAAAGGCAAAACTCCCTGGGGGCTGCACCCCAAACACAGAAAAATATTGAAGGAGCAGTTCCTGAGCAGCTCCTACCTTGCTGGAATGAGTAGAGTAACACAGATAAAAGGAATAAGAAGAGAGCATAGAAAGGGAAATGATTAATCACCAAAGAACAGGATTTTAGAGGCTGGCAATAGAAGGGATGGAGTGAGAAATGCCAGAAGTCAAACTGAGTTAGATGCAGGGAAGGATATTAAATAGTGAAAGGTTCTCTGGTCATACAAACACAAAGGTAATAAAGACAGAACAAGCAGTCCTGTGATTCAGTCTGGGGGAAGAGAGTTCACAGAAAATCTAGGTGAGGTCCCAACACTAAACAAATTCTTCTCAGCAGCTCTAGACAGCAACAATACTCACAAACATATGAACTTAGCTGGGTGACCAATATGGAAAATATACTTACCACAGCTGAGACCGAAGTGAGGATCCAAGATCTTCCTGTGATCAAGTCACAAGGCCAGGTATCTCACAGCCCAAATTCCTGGAGGAACTGTTCCATGAAATGACAGGAGTGGGTGCAAGGGCTTCAATAAATCCACCAGTGAGGAAGTGAGGAACATAAAATGCAGCACCTGTAAGCAAGGATGAAAAACAATCTGAGCAGCTGTCACCCACGGCCTGTGCAAGGGATGGGGCAAAGAGGGCTGTGAAACATGGAGGATGCTGGACAACCCCACTTGGGATTGGGTTTATTTTTGTCTCACGTTTTGTGTTACTAACTGTCCTTTTCATAAAGGAAAATGCACATTTTAGGGAATCATTTAATGCAGGGGCATGTTGGGAAGTGATTTGTTCTGATTAAGATGAGGAGGCTTATCCCAGGCACTGTAGAATTGTGGGATTTGGTGGGGGGACAGCTGTGGACAAGGAGTGAAGGGTACAGCTCAGCAGCAGGGAGGTTGAGAGTGGAGTTCCCTGCAGAGTAGTCTCAGGACTTGCCCTGGTCAACAAGTTCCATAATGAGTTCATCTTAATTAAACTAGCCTATGAGAAGCAGGAGAAAACCAGGGAAGACAATATGAATATGAGACCAGAAGCACAGCTGGAGTATGCCTCGATCCCTGAAGGAAACCATGTAATTTTCAAGAATTTCTACTGCAAATGAGAAATTCATAAGTTGAAAATGACTGAATGCTTGTAGGAGTCAGTTACAGGCTTATTAGTGAGATAAAGCCACCAAGCAGGTAAATTTGATCCTAAAGGGTGTGCAGGGGAGGATTTCCAGCAGAGGAGGGCACCTCATGTTTCATGAGTTAAACTGGTCAATCACTATCAAGGACAGCAATATATGCCAGAAAAAAAAGGCTGCCAGGATAACCAGGGGATGGGAAATGGTCCAAGAAGAGTGGGGCACATGCTTTTTTTATTTATTGGGTTGAAGGAAATGTGATTTCTGTCTCCATCTCAACTGTAGTTAGTAAACATGGAAAAAAGCGATGGTAGTAGAAGGATGACATGGGTACTAAAAATATATAAACTAGTTAGAAACATATCTAAGCTCAAAATTATGCCTCACCAGAGAGGGGAGGCAGCTGGGGCAAACAATGAAAAACAGGAGGAAATATTTTTAAGATGGTGCTTTCTAGGAGTATGAAAGGGATTTTATGAGGTGGTTCCCAGCTGGGAATTTGGCCAAGGTACTGGGGTTAACACACCCACTACTCTGAAAAGTACCAAGGGATTTTCAGCAGCCAGAAATTGCCAAGACCTTGATTTTAAATCTCCACTGCTGAAATGCAACTATTTATTCAGCGCAGTTCCACTTGAGCAACTATGTGAAATGCTGCTCTGAGACTCTCAAAAGTCTCCTGGGGAGCAGGCAAAAAAAAAAATACATATATTCTGTCTGGAGCTGATTCTCTTTCCACACTTCTCTTCCTCTCATCCTTCTTCACCACTAACAGGATTTGCATCAGAACAGCCCTGCCCTCAGAGCCATGCAGCTCCCAGCCCCTTTCCCTGAGCTTGTCACACCATGGAGACATCACCTTTGAACATTTGAGCATGAGGAATGGGGTCCCAGGCAGCCCGGGGGGACTTTGGCCACACACCTCACTAACCCTCCTGGCAAGCAGGGAAAGAGTTCAGGCATTGCAGGGTATTGTACAGTTTAGACATGTCCAAGCAATTCCAGCTAGGAGCAGATGTTTTCAGAACTGCTCAGGACTTTCTTAAGAAAACAAGCTTACCTGGAATGAAAGAAAACCGAGCCATCTCCATCCTAAGCCAACTGAGAAGGTACCAGAAGGCTGCAGAGTTCCCATGCAGCAAGGAGTTCACCTTAAGAGGCACCACATCCTTGCACACATGCTATGGGACCAGTCACTGTTTGGGAGATCCAGGTATCCCAATGCCTGGGTATATTTTTTATGAGCTCAGTGTAGGGTTAGCTTGAAAAAACCATCAGACCTTGAAAATAGCGACTGCTCAGTCAGCATTGCCTGTTTTGGGGGGAATTATTTCTTTTTTTTTTTATAAATTTGTCCCTTCTTCTACTCTGTATTATTTGTGCTCAGTGATACAGGTGAAAGCCTAGACACCCAAGCCTGGACTTGAAACAAGGAGCACTGCAAATCCTGCCCTGCCAGCAGCAACCAGAATTCACAGCACAGCATACAAATGCCAAAGCACAATAAAAGAGCAAACCTGAGCTGATTTAATCCTCCTCCAGCTGCTCAACTCTTTGTTGTTCATTTCTTGCTGCTCAGTTTGGTAAGCAGGGCTGAGCCAAGAGGGAAGCTCAGGTGCTGGGAGTGGGGCAGGAGGCAGAAGGGTGCTCTGCAGTGGGCAGCGTGGCTCTTCTGCCCACAGGCATTTACATGCCACCAGGCAGTGAGGTGGATGGAAGCAGCAGAAGTGGGTGCTACACAGAGGTTTAGCAATGAAACCTGCCACTATTCTGAACCCGTAGCTTGGCACGAGAGCAGGCAGGTCAGTCCCCAGCAATGAGACTTCAAAAGTTGCCAAGAAGATGAGGTGCATTTGACACTTACCCAACCTGTTCCTTGTTCAAAGGAGGCACCTTCCCACCTGCCTCAGTTTCGCCAAGCTCTCAGGAGCCTAAATCACAACAGAGAAGGGACAAGCAATCAGCATGGGATGCTGGGACAGACGTGCCCAGTGCTGCTACATCCCACCCCATAGCCAGCCCTCCCTCTGCACTTAACACCAGCTGGCTCAAATCTGACTGTCATTGCCACACTGAACACTCCACATGCAGCCCCTCACCATCCCCAGCCCTCCACCACCCCTGAGGGAGAGGGGGCAGGCAGGGGGCCAGGCTGCCCAGTCCACACCAGTCCCCATGGGACTGTCGCCCTCCTTGCTGCCCCTCACACAGGCACCCCCTCCCCTTCCCCTGCCCTTCTCTGCTTGTTGCACGAAGGGCGCGTTTGACCTCAATCTGTCTGCTTGGATTAGAGTCCGGAGCCGTTCCCCTCTGCCGAGCACAGAGCCTCGTCAGGGCTGCGAGGCCACATCTGCCACAGCTGGTTATTCAAGAGGGGCTCAGCATGGGCTGCCGCTGTCACAGGGCTGCGGGGATGTGGAGGTGAGAAGGAGTGGCACTGGCTGCACCGTGCCACAGCCACCACTCCGGGACACAATGGGAGAGACACACCATCCCACCGAGCTCAGCTTGCCCGGAGAGGTGGAGGCCAAGCCGAAAGGGTTAAGTGGTGAAAGAGCTGTGGAGACATTATTATAATGAAGTGGAGGTGGTTGCACTGGCTGAGCTCCAGCTGCAGGAATATGGGTCCTTTGGGTTTGCAGCAGTGTTTCTTCAGAGTACTCCAGAGACACTTAGAAGCAAAAGTAAATAAAGGTAAGTATATAAAATGCAGCAGGGTGCAGTCTTTGGCCCAAGGAAAGTGACCCGGCATGGCTCAAAACAGCTGCACTCTACACACTGTTCCCCAAATCAGAGCGACCTCACTCAAACTGCTCTCTGGGAGCCTTTGCTGCTCATGACATCCCAATAAAGTGCCTGGGAAAGAGACAAGCTCCTGCAGGAGGCCTCTTTAACCTTTACTGCACCCTGTCCCATGCCACCAGCACCTTTGGTCAGTCTGGAGTCCAGCACCACAACAAAGATGGATTCAAAGGAAAGACCCGAGGGAGAGATGGAAGGTGCCTTCCTCTCTCAGATGGACAAAAAGGGCAGAGACATTTGACTAGAAGCTGACTGGCTAGTCTGGGAAGAAGCAGAAGGATGACAGCTACTCTGATGCCACTCATATGCACACAGCCCAGCAAACTGGTCAGGAGGGGAGGGCAGAAGGCCTGGAGGCTTCCACTGTGTTGGTTGAGGATGACAGGCCAAGTCTGACAGCTCTCTGTGCTGTCACCATCTATTGCATTGTGTTCCCTGAAGGACAACTGGGAGAGCACAACTCCCAGAGCCCTGACAAGTGGGCTACCAGACAGTCTGGTACAGCCAAGAGCTGTCCCCAGCTGCACACCCATCTCCACATCAAGCCTTTCTCCTCTATTTCTTTTAGGAACATCATTAGAGGTATTTCCACCTGCTCAGAGGACAGGTCTGCACCCAACCCATCACGGTCATTTCTAACTGCATCAAAACCAGACCTTCAGGAGGGAAAATCAGGCCCAGCACCACAGTGGAAAATGCCATGGGGACAAGAAGTTTCACTGCAGGGTGAAGATTGCTGCCCATTGTACTGCATCAGTGTGTCCTGCTCCACAGCAGCTTGTTAACACAGTGCTGGGACTGAACAGAAGCCTTGGCCCCCTGACCAAGCCCATAACTAATGGATATGGGGTTCATGGTTCATTCCACTTACTCTGCAGACCAGGGTCATCTGAGAAATGTAGACTTAGTTTCTGAAATATCTCAAAGTCTCAGCTGCTTAAGTCAGATTTTTTCCAGCTCAGTCCTTCCTGGTGAGGAGGAGAGGTACCAGTACTGGGGGAGATCTGCTTAGTCCCCGATGGTTCATCCCTGGCCAGAACCTCCAAGACTTTCTCTCATCCAGCAACAAGAACGTGCTACAACTGTGTAAGCTGTGGCTAAGATGAACATTTCTCTCGAGAGGTGCATTTCATCCCTTCTCCATCATTTTATCCTGTTCTGTTCCTCACCCAGTTTGAAGTCACTGCCCCTCAGACACATTGCTAATAGTCCCTAGATCCCTAGATGGAAATCTAAGCAGAAACCATAGCTGGAGATATCATGGGTTCAACAGAGTTAGGACAAGCCACACTCTACCCACTCCCTGCTCCAAGGGTAGAAGACACCACCTGCTCTGGAGTTACAGCTCTGCAGGCAGAAAGCCCAGCACAATCACAGACAGACACGAGCCACCCCAAGACAGTGCAGCTCCACTCCTGCCCAGCCTGCCTGCTCTGTCCCCACAGCCACTGAAGTTCAGCCAGCAGCTGGGGTGTGTGGTGACACCACAGTGACATGACAGAGGCCCGGCTGCCACTTTGTGCTGGAGGACAGCCTTGCTGCTGTGTCCTGGGGCATCAGCAGCGAGGAGACTGGCACATCCCTCCAGCTGCCCTCATGGCTGGCCTGGCTGCTCTCTCATTCCCCTGCTCTCTCGACTCTGCCTAGCCCACAACCCATTATCCAAAAGCTTCCTCTCATTTCAGTCCAGTGACACAGAAAAACAGCCGTCAGGATAGGGGGAAGGGGTCAGATGCCAGTGTGGAGAAATCCTCTGAGTCAGACACACAAACAAACCCAAATCACCGCTTCTTATGGATGTCACAATAAGTAGCACAAACTGTAGCTGCAGGAAAAAAATCCAATAGACACCAATTAAATGCATGACTTGACTGCCTCTGCCATGGCAGCCAGTGGTGGCTTGCTGGTGGCAGCAAAGTATCCCTGGTCATTGCTGACACTGCTGAGCCACTGCCTCTCCCAGGGGATGCCAAGGCCAGTCAGTCTCACCGGTGTGACACATCTATCACCAAGTACACCGTGAAGTCACTCATGTCCTGCTTTGAAAACAGGGGATCGCCACTTTGCCATGACCCTAAATCTCCCTGGAGCATTAACAGTGAGTGAACCCAATGGAAAAAGAGGCCTTGTTTAGGCTGCCCAAAATCTGGGGTAGCACAGACTGGGGCATGTCTGCTATTGTTAAGCAGGACATTACAGCCAGGGTCAGCCCAGCGTGGGTCCTGCCACATCCCTTGGCACAACAGAGAACAGGATCATCCCATGACAGAAATAACTGGAGCAGCTGCTGAGTGGTAATGTGGGAGAGCCAAGAGAAAACCCACAGCCTATCCGTGAGCCACAGTTTTTCCTTGCCTACCCACAGTGATGCTGCCATCTGCTTTAGACATCCCAAAGACAACTCTGGTGTGATAGCCACAACAGCATGATGCTGTGCCAGGCAGCCTGGCCACAGCATTCCCAGCAGCAGGCACTCCCAAAACCAGCCTTCTTGGTGCTGGCAATCAGGCAGCGGGTACCAAACTGTGGCTACCCCAGGCATCTGCATCATGCTGCAGCAGGTGCTCTTTCTGAGGGGCTCTGGGCCCCAGTATTCCCCACAGCACTGGAGGCTGCTCCCCTGCAGCCTCCTGCTTGCCCTCTAAACTGCACCCCTGGACAGGAGAATTTAGCACATCACAACCACGTCTGCAAGAAACACACATCCCTTCTTTATTTAATCTGCAGCCACTAGAGGGTAATCCAGTCCTCCAAGTTAGATCAGCTCTTGCTTTGATACACTGGGCAGCAGGCAAGTGCCTGAACCCCAGCAACTAATTACCAGGTGCCTTTCAACAGCTCCTGCCTAAATTAGCGTCCAGGCCCCCATGGCCAGCCAGAAAGGCCTTCTGGCTACCCCTGAGCTGCAGAGTCTGTAGAAGGCACCCTGAGCTAATGCCACGTGCTGGGGTGCAGTTGTGATTATGTTTCTTCCAGTTGGTTGATGCCGCTCCTCCAAGTTGATTAAGAAGGGTACAAGATAGTAACATAAATAGTGAAATAACATTTTAAAAACCCACTATAACCCTGAAATCTTCATTAATTATGAATTTTGCATGGCAACCGTTACTAAGAGAGTCTCCTCTGAAACTGATGTTCAAAGAACTTTACATCCAATCTTCAAACAGTTGAGAAGGTTCAAGCTACAAAGTCGAAACATCTGTTGCTTTCCATGCATTTTTCAATGGGGAGATCAGAGAGAAGGAAAAAAGTGTACAAAATAATCCTGGTTCTGCTTTATTATTTAAATACAATGACAGTCTATTATATACACTCTGTGCAGAGAAAGAGAAAGCAAAAATGAAGGCAGAGTGTTATACAGTTCTACCTACTGGAGCCAAAATTACAATATGCTTCCATTTCCTTTAAATTTAGTCCTTCTGGGAAGTTCCGTATTAACAGCCCTGGGGGATGAAGTCTAAAACAGGAAAAGAAGGGCAACTTCTCCAGCAGAAACAATGAGCTGGCAGTTCCATCCGTCCTCCAAGTGCCATGCAAAGCCTGGCTGTGGTGAGAAAATTTGGAGTCAAGGCTGTGGGGTTCACCTCCCGGCTATATCTAATGCCACCTCCCTCCACTGCAGCCAGCAGGGAACAAGCAGAAAGTGTTGTCCTCTATGCCTGTGAGAAGCACCAAAGTGGCAGGACCATCTCCTAAAAACTCTTCAAAACACACTCTCTGCACTCAACTTTTTGCCCTAAGGGCAGGCAGAAATCTGGAAACTGGTGCCTCTTCACACCTGATCAGTTCCATCTAGTAAGGTCTTTGCTAGAACCACCTGAGGCATTTTTCAAACTTTTCAGTTGAGAAAAAATAGCATCATTTTAGCCCAAACCAAAGCTTTCAAGAAATAAACCAATAACCAACATCCCAAATATTTTCCAAGGCTTTGCAAAATATTTGGTGTCACACAGGATAAATATCGCTTTCAGTGTAACGTTGACATTTTTTTGTTGAACAGTGAGAAGAAATTTCTAACAGCATTTGGATTGAAGACCTCAATTCAGCACACAGCAGAGCAACCTCTCACCTCGATACCCGCAGAAATGTGACCCAGAGGTCTGAAAGTTCCCTGCACTTTTTGTATTTTAACCACTTTCCCTGGAGCCTCAAGCATTTCTGTATCATAAGACAGACACCCGAGGAGCCTTTTTTAAATGCTAAAACTGACTTCATCTTTCAAACCATGTGCTTTTGGGGACCGCTGCCTCTCTGGGAGCTAATGCTGGAAGAAACCTGGTCTGCTACAGGTAAGTTCATCGAATGCCAGGAACCAAGACCATTTAGCAAACTTCAGATGAAGACCTGGACATCAAAGACACCTGTAACATAAGGCTGGGAATGGATTCTTGGCTCACTGCACCAAGTCCCTGCTGTCACAGGCACCATGATATATTACCCCTTAATAAACATAAAGCTCAAAGCTCTGGTTCAAATTGCACAAATAGGAAGATGGAATGAGGCATGAGAAAGAAACTGAGTGGCTCTCAAAAGCCTTGTGAACCACAAATTCATGTCTGAGCCCTCCTTCTGCCTCAGACCCACCAAAACTTTCTTCAAGGCACAGTCTTCTTCACTACTGAGGTGAAGGTGAGTTTCCCCCGTGCCTCATCCCTTCCAGTAGGAAGGTGTCAAACCCCTTCAAAGAGGCTTTTTCTGCCCCCAGAACCTGCTTTCAGCCTCCATTCATTTGGAGGCAGCTGAGAAATTCAGCTGCTGCTGGCTCAGCGCAGGCAGGGTTGAATTATCAAATGTTGCTCCTGAAGGCATGTAAGACGTCCTAGTGGCAGCCACGCTGAGCTCCTGGCCATCCTCTTGCTTTCAGTGTGATTTGTCATTTCAATTTGGGCCCCAACAGTTCAACAGCCCGTGAGGCTTGGTTGGGTCAGAAGGATCAGAACGAGAGGAGGAACATGGAATTAACATTTTCAGAGTGCTCTGCCCCAGCAGCTTTCCCATCTCCCATCTCATCCAGACCCACCTGGGCCCTCAGGCAGCTCCTACCCTGTGAATCCCATCAGGTTTTGCTGAATCCTGCCCATGTGGCTAGTCAGCAGCGGTCAGAAGTGAAGGCTGAAGCCAGCACAGAAATTCCCTCCTCCCCAGGCAGTGCATTTCAATTACCACAGCACAAGCTTCCAAGTGGATTTATCAAACTGGGCCTATAAAGCAAATTGAATAATCTTGTGCTTCAGACCTATAAAATTTAAGTATTATACTTGAAAGTACTTTGACAAAGTAATAAAGATGGAGAGTGAGGAAAAGGAGTCAGGAGAGCAACCAGCTCCTTGTTCGTGTGTTGTAACCAAGCCAAATCAACCCCAAGCTCCAGGGTGCCCCTCCATCGTGGGAGCCACCAGGGCACGTCCAGCTGTGAGACTGCACAGTCTGGATGGAAAGCTGATCAACTCTAAGGTGTACGGATGCTTGTTCACACATTTTGCCCAGGACCATTTCTCTTGCAGCTGAAACTTCAGACATCTCCAAAAACTAAACCAGGCACGTGGGGGAAGTTGGAGATAACTGAGACCATGGAGTTAGACACCCCTCCAAAAACAGCATCTGTGGACAATCTGGTCTTCGCTTCTCTGCTGAGCAGCACCAGGAGAAAGGGGATTAAATTGTAACAAGGAAGATGTAGGCTGGTCAGCAGGGAAAGCATACTGAGTGTGAGCATGTGGAAGTCCTGCTGTACATTGCTGTTGGAGACTACAAACCTGCAGTAGTTCCAGAAAAAGCAGTTAGGGGAGTATCACAACACAGTTTAGGACAGGAGGAACACTGGTCCATTGGGCAGGTCCAACATGAGGTTGTTCATGATACTAAATCACTTGAAAACTGGGATGCCAGGCAATATGAAACAGCAACAGCCCTGGATTTTTGGGAGTTCTGCTCCACCCAGTTCTGCAGACACTCCAAATCTCCTTATTTTTACCTCCATCTCCAACTGTAACACTAACCCTCACCTAGGACAGACTCCTCCCATATATCCTTATATTAAAAATGAGCACAAATTCCTCACCACAACGGTGTCCTGTCCTTCTCCCTACATCAGTGAGATGCTTCATTCAAAGGGACCTCACAAATCTTGGCCACTGTAACAACATAATGTTGGGATCAGCTGTGAACATCTGCTCTCTCCAGCATAAAAAGGCATCCTTACTCTGCCAGTACCATTTTCATTGTCTGGTATCCAATGGTAGGAACAGAGCTCCACGTTTTGCCTTCCTGAACCCCAGTTCAGTCCCTGCTTTCCATCAGTCCCTTGAAAATCATGCTAGCTCCAGAAACAAACCACTTTCAGTGATCATCCAGACAGGATCTGTAACCCCAAATGAACAGCAAACTACAGAAGGGGCTGAACTTCTTGGTTCTGCCTTCATCCTTCTCCAAACCTTACATTACCCAGGAGCATCAATCCAAGAAATGTAGCCATAAATCCTTCTCCCTGTCTCCTCCCAAACACAAACATATGGGAGATCACCTCTCCAAATCATGGATTTCTAGCTGTTAAGTCTGGAGTAGCATGCCCAAACCAATAACACATGTTCAGTCATCCCATGGCATGTTCAGCCCTTCTACTCTAGCAAGCCCCATTTTGGCCTGAAGCCCCATCCCTTGACAGGACACCGGCTGAGGGCCACCTTTGCAGCCAGGTGGAACATGTGCCCAACCTTCCACTTCACAGCACACAGAGTGTTTCCCCTGCTAAATCAGCATCCAGAGCTGGGAGATGTGACAGAGCAGGGCAGTAAAATCATCCAGCATGCCCTTCAGAAAATTAAAAATAATTATCTAGCCTACAAATTTACCCCTTTGATTTCCCATCACAAGGAAAATCCCTCTGGCCATCAGCTGGAGCTCAAGCAGACATCAGACCCCTCTTCCTTGCATATTATTTACTCTCCACTTACTGCCTTTCTTCTGCCCCAGTGATCCCACTGTTCACACATCCCTGCTCCAGCTTTAACCCCGTTTTGGTTTAGGGTCTGATTAACTCTTGATGCTGAAGGTTTTCTCACTCAAAAGGCTTTGTTGCCATGGTAACTCCTGGGGGGAATTATTCAAACCACCAGGTCCAGCTAGCACAGGGTCAGCAGGATGGAGGAACACCCAGGGATGCTCAAGTCTCGCTCCACAGTGGTGCCCGTGCCTCCTCCCCACCACCAATTACTGCAGATGAGAGCTGAAATCCCGCTGCCCTCTTTAACTCTCTCTCTGCATTAACAGCAGCTCATGGACACATTTTTTTTCATTTTTTTTTCTTTTTTTACCACGTGTCACTAATTTTACTCATTTTCTGAGTTTGTCTAGAATAGTAAAAGATTTGATTAGAGTGTTCCCGGTTTTAATTGTAATTAGGACAGTCATTGTACGAGCTATAAAAGGAAATTGGGCTACCGCTGAGTGGAAGAGCCCCTGAGAGAATAGGAGCTGCAAAGGGAGAATTTCGTTCATAAAACAAAAAGAAAAAAAAAAAAAGGCAGTTTGGGGAAGAAATAAAACTCCAGCTCAGGATAGTGTGACAGCCAAAGTGGCCCAGGCATCTGGGACCATAAGCCAAGCATGTTTCCAGGGGATTTCAGCATGGGTTGTGAGCAGTTTCTCACTGAAACCTTCTGTATGACCTTGGGCCAAGCAGCTCTGCCCTCGTGCCTCAGTTTCCCCCACTGGGACTCATCTGAGTGGTCTGTGAGCTAATGGCTTATTTTACAGTGTGCATTGTAATCCTTTGTGATATGGGAGAGGTGAGCATTGAAATAACCCACCCGGTCCTCATGCCTTACCAGAAGATGCCTTGCTGGAGGCACCACGACTGCTGAGGGACAGCACCTGCAGCCAGGGGACAGCAAGGTGCCATCCAGGTCCCAGGGATGACCACTGGACATTTCTGCTTTATTCCAGCAGAGGGAGGGGAAGGCCAGTTGAAGCCCATCAAAATGGTGTTACTGCTGGGAAGAACACCTAGAAACAGCATGTGCAATGTCAGACAGTCACCACCTGAAAAGACCCTGGAGAACTGCAAATCCTGCAGAGAGAGATAGCATCACCCCAGGGTTTGCCAGACCAGGGTGATCTCGTTGGCCACCTGTGCCAGAAACATGGCCACATCATAAGGGATCAGAGGGACAGGCAAGATGCCTGCAGCAGTGTTTCTCAACTGACTCCACCATATAGAGAAATTGCTCTTGACAGTCATGGCCAAGATTCCCAGTGGTCATGGTCTCCAGACTGGTCACTGTGCCCCAACACCAGCCCCTCCAAAGGAGGACCCTCTGCAAAGGGGGAGATGGCACTGCCCAGAACCATGTCACCTGTGCACTATCCCCTCTGCAGGGGGGCAGCTTGCATCCCCTGAGCTGTCAATCTAGTGCCATAAAATATGAGATAAATCAATTTCCCCCCTTCTCTCTGCTCTAATACCACCAGAGGAGACAGTCTTTTTCCTGAAGCAATAATTTGCCTCAGTTAAAAAAAACCCACAGTGGAGCTCTGACTGCTCATGGCACATTAATGTGTATCAGCCGTCGCCTGCCACCTCCTAATGATCCCACCTCCGATCTGAGCCCAAAACTGTGGGCTTTTTACCACTACATTTAAAGCAAAGAACAAACATAAACCAGTCACCTCCCAGCGTGGCTGAGATTTTCATTAGTCCAGGCGGGGAGAGGAAGGGGGTGTTTCTGTGCTTGGTCCTTACTGCCTTCAAAATTTATGGATTTTCTTTTTCTTTTTTTTCCTCTTCCCAGCAGCCCAGAAGAAACTTAATCATCACCTCTGAGAAAGAAGAAACCCCCCGTCGTATCCTTCAACTCACAGGGCCACGTGATGCTTCTCTGGCCTTACCTATGTGATGTCTGAACACAGCACATGGCCTGGCACTTGCAACCTATGTTAGTCCTACAGCTGGGTTTAATTTATATTATATTGTATGACACTACATTGCACTGTATTATGTTGTAATATGTTATTATACTATACATAGTTATCAATTTTATATATGTATTTGAATAATAGAGTATATATTTATCTCATGTGTAAGAGCCAAAGCCTCCCTCCCGTGGAAGGTGGCTGCTTGAGGGCCTCTCATGCCCCCTGAAGATGTGGCAGGTTCCTTTCCTGTGGGATTATGGAATCAGGGGGCAGTGAGGTGCCTGGGACAACCCAATTAGCCCGGGATCAGGGGGCAGCAGCATCATGGGAAGGACTAGGACTGCCTGGGCTGATGCTGCAGGATGGGAAGGAAAGGAGCAGGCTGGCCAGCATCAGAGCTTGGGGCCAGAGGGCAAGGGAGATTTCCCTGACAACATTTTGGCTAAGCCTCAAGAAGGGGATGAGTCTAACATCATTTTTACTGGCAAAGCCCCTGGGACTCTGAGCACACCAGAAGGAATACACAGTGGAAGACACTGGTGGTAGGTCAAATAAGTGTTAAACCCCCAAGCCAAACCCTTTTGTCTTTCTCTAACAAAGCTCACCAAGGGCAGGAGGTGACTGACACACCACCAAGTGCATGGCTGTCCATGACTGTGTGCCTCAGGACATGAGCATGTCACATCCTTGCACTGCAGACCTTGGGTCCCTGTGTCCTGCAGCCACCATATCCCAAAGTGACACCTGGCACTGAGCACACAGTTCTGCAGGAGCAGCACTACCATCTGCAACTCCTGGCCTTCACTGCACATGTAAGAGAAACAAAGGATTATGCAGAGAGGCCCAAATGTGGGGAAGCATCTCCCAGGGCAGGAGGACAAAGGAGTGCACAGGGAAAGTACAAAAACATGGCAATGGTGTGGGGACAGAAGTTTTTGTACAAAGAGCCCAGGATGAGACTGTCAGACCCCACATGGGTGCCCTGGGATGTGCCACCCACCTGGAGCCCAAGTTTGGGTGAGATGATAGCAGGGGAGCTTCCAAGACCCTCAGGTCAGCCAGGGAGGTGACAGGGAAAGGGCTGCCTCCTCCATCAAGCCCCAGCCAGCTCCAGACGTGCGGTGGCTTCTGCAGATTTGCTGGATTACCACTGTCTCAGGCGGCAGTGGTGTATGTTATTGCTGGAAGGTTCACATTTTATCATTTAATCAAATAAAGTGCATTTGTGGATTACACAATCATTTCCAGGCCTCGATAATCTTTTTCTGCTTAGCTCTGCACTAGGACTGAGGAGGCAAACAAAGACATTTGTAGCTGTCATTGAAGGCCCTGGCTTCCTGCCAGAAGCTCTTACTCCTTGGGAAAACTGGTGCAATTTGTATTGAAGAACATCTTGGCAATAGTGAAATACTATATATTTATTTATTTGGTCAACCAGGAGGTTTTTAAGTATTTGTTCCCTGATAAAATAATAGAACAAATATTAAGATAAAAATCCCGTCTGCAAATGGCTCGGAGTAAAGCACCAAAGTCCAGCAAAAGGGTTTATGCAGATGAAAGCATGTCCCAGATGGGTAACAAGGTCACTCCTTCCCCCTCTCCACCTTGATGTGGCACAGAGGTACCTTTCCACAAGAAAATTCAACTCCAAGCAGGAGAATATCCATGGCTGTTGTCCCCAGGGAAGGCAGGGAACCTCAATGAACCCCTGAGGAGGAGTGATTGAAGCTGGCTCTGCTTTTTGCCCCAGATAGGAACTGCTGCAGGTTGAAGTGTGGGGTCCACTCCAAGATGTCCAACAAGGATGTGCCACCATCAAAACCTAACTCTTCAGGGAAAGACCCTTTCTTCCCCACACCCTGAAGACCCCAAAATTAATGAAAGCCCCACTATATATTGGACTGAGAACTTACTTAAATACAGACTCTGTACCCACCACAGTGCTCACCTTCCTGATGCTCAGCTGCCACCCGCTCCCACACGGCCATGAGGATGGTGTTTGCAGTCACAAAGCTGGGGGACATGAGGGTCTTTTTCCCACCACCCTCAGTTAAGTCCTCCCAGAAACCTGACCAAAATTCAGTTCAAGTGTGATTTTCTTAAATGTTTGAAAGGTGGTAAAAGACAACTTTTCTTAAGATAGAAAAACCAGATCAAAACAATCTTTGTTTGGTGACACTATGGCAAAAACAGTGGATATTTCCTGATGATGATATAGGAAAACCGCAAGAGGAAACAGGAAAAACATCCAGTTTATACATACACTAAATGCAGAGAAAAGATGTATTCAGTATCCACAGTGAAAACAGGCCTGCTAGCCCAGTCCTTCAGGAGATTGGCCCCAGGGCAAGAAGAGCCCAATGAAAGAATAATGATTAAAAAAAAAGGCAGCTAAATCTGTGCAGTTTTGGTCTGTGTGCTGTGCAGGGCCATGGCCCCAACCCCACACTCTGGGGATGCACTCCCAAACTCACCTCCTCCTTCCTGGGAATGTCCCCCCACACCTGCCATGGCCACCCAGCATCACTGGAGTAGGTCACCCCCATGAGAATGGTACTGTGGTGGCTGACTGCTGCCCTGGGCTTCCTCTCACATTGTTTTGCTCTGGGGTCGATCACAGCCTAGAATGCAGTTCAGACATACCCAGAGTTATGGGGTGACAACTTTAAAGACAAAGATGAGGAAAAGAAGACACCCTGCAGTGTGCAGATCCAATAGAGACGTGACTGCAGCATCACCTCACCACTGTGTACTTCCTCCCCAGCACTTGTGCTGTCACCCCGTTATGGCCCCATGGGAGGAAGCACCAGGATGCATCCGAGAGGCAGAAGTAAAGCTGTCCATCCCAGTTGGTTTCAGTGGACCTTGGTGAGTGGCAGAACAGCTGGACAGGTATTTGACTCTTGCAGCATAGCAGGTTCAGCTCCTCTGCATCTGATCACCAGCTCTGAACACTTTGAAAGGCAGTGACTGAAATAAAATGGTTTAAAATAATTTAACGAGCCACCCAGGAAAGGGGCTGATGGAGAAGCCCACTCCAATCCTACATGCATCAACTACCCAAATCCTCATGAGCATCTGGAGCAGCCTCCACAGCTGCTTTGTGGGTGTAAACAGGCACAGCTTGGGGTCTCCACACCCACATATACACCCAGCAGCCCAAAGTGATGCTGGCCCATTCTGATGCCGTTTTGCATCATGCCCTCCTGGCACAGCCACAGATTTGTCTACTGCTACCAGGAACACAAAGCTGTTTGCTCCTCCCACCCACATCATCCCAAAAACACAGCAAAACACCGGCTTTAGCAAAAATGTTTAATCTCTCCTTGATGCGTGTGTTTATTTACAAGTACTAAATCTGAAGAACATTAAAATAGGAAATAGCAGGATATTTACACGATCAAAGGGCGCTCGACCAGCCGCGCTGGCCTGTTGCTTCAAGTCTGAAACAATCACAGAAAGGGAATCAGGACTCCGGAGTTTCATTTTTTTATTCCCCATTTAATGTTTTAAAACTACTAGAATTCTCTGCCTCTTGCTGGGTCTGCCTTAGGTTTCCCCCTGCTTTCTTAAAGGACAGCTTGTTGTGCGCTTTGGTCAGGAGTAGGTGAGCCCAGGGGATTCCTGCCACCCACCCCCCTGCCCCCTGTCCCCAGCCCTGGGGGTGACACAGGGCTCCTGCTGAGGGGGACACTTCCAGGCTGAACTGCACTTGTTTTTAACCCCAAACTGAAGAGAAAAGGCAATGTGAGCAGGGAGGGACCCCCTTGCTGCAGCGGTGGGGGAACAGCCTGCAGGGTCCAGCTGCCTCTGACAGCAGCGGGCAGAGCAGGACGCCTGGAAACACGGGCTCAGGGCAGGGGATGCTTCTTTGTCTCACCCCATTTTGGGGCAGGGGTGACACCACCAGTAAGAGGAGTCCTGCAAACGCTTCCCAGCTTCTCGCCACCTTTCCCCATTACAAGGCAGGGTTTGTTGGGCTTGGCCAGCCCTGCTGTGCCCCTCACCAGGCTGGGGCGAGGGCGGACGGGCAGGCTGCCTGGCACGATTAAGGACGCTGGGCATCACACGAAAGGCAAAGGTAGCACCAAGAAGTGCCAGAGGCTGCGGGCAGAACTGCAATGCCCACTTCACTGACCACCACCCTCCCTGTTAGAGGCAGCAAGGGGACCCCGCAGAGGTGGGGAGGTGCTGTGGGATCCTCGGTGAAGCAAATGACAGACACCCCAAAGCACTCCAGGAGGAAGTCAATGGGAACCCAATGCCTGGGACCACACTACGGGCACTCAGCACCACCAGGGGGCTGGAAGAGCCAGGTCACAGCACAAGGGGAGCCCAAAAAGCACAGCCACACCACGGCACTGCCAGCCTGCCTGGCACCACCTCCCTGGAAGCCTCTCTGTTGCCCAAATCTTACTCAGTGCCACCATGGCCAAGAAACTCACCTGACCCTCTAGCCTGGCCAAGGGAGCACCCACAACATTGTTAGTGGCAAAGCAACAGGCTAAAAGACCCCCTGCAATTAACAGTGCTTCCAGCTGCCTTTGTCAAAACGGAAGTTTTCATGGAGATGCTCTTAGAAACGCATCTCCTTCCCCTACAACCACCAACAGGGAGGGGCCCACCATTCCCAGTCAACCACCATAAAAACCATGTGCTTGGCTCCCTCAACAGCAACCGAAGCTCCCCAAAATGCTCTCACCACTGCAACAGGTAGGACCCATGCCAGTCTTGGGACAGACACCTCAGGGCAACCACTCCCCTTCCACCACATCACAACGGCCACCAACGCACAGCTGCCATCCTCCAGGCAATTTCCAGGACCTTCAACAAAGCCAGCAATGCCACAAAGAAGTTTTGGGCCAACCTTTCACCAAAGGGAGCCACAGGCACTCCCCTGCCCCATCACAGCAGCAAATTCTACAGAAGACCCCCAAGGAGCACCCAGAGGGTCCTGTCCCACCAGAGCCCTGAGGGAGAAGCTGGCAGCCAGCAGCAGCCCTGGCATACGGCAGGTGGGCACACAGCTGTCCTTTAAGGCTCTCCAAGTACCACATTTGAGATGTGAACCTCTGAAGTCTTTCTTTTTGCTGTTTCTTTTTTTTTCTCTTTTGGACGAGAAAGTGACAAATTAATTTCAAACAAAAAATAAAATAGATAACAGGTCTAAACAAACCTCTAATATTCAACACTTGCAGTTTTTTTGTTTTATGGGTTTTTTTCTTCTGTTTCTTAAAAAGATCAACTCAGACTAAAATCTAGCACAGTCATGCAACAGCCCACAGCTCTCAGAAATCCAGCGACAGCTCAGGGTTTGTAGGTTTGGGAAACAATTATTAATTCCTTTTCAAACATAGTTTTGCTGTTGTGGTTGGGTTCTTTTGTCACTGTTTTTTTTTCTTTATTTTTTTTAATCAGCATCTTCTCTCCTTTCCCTCCTTATTAAAACAAAACCAAACCAAACAAAACTACAACATAATGAGAGATGTGCAGGCTTCAAACGATTGTTCTGCATGGTGAGAAAGGCTTGGAAGTTCCTTCCAGACCATTTGGTATCCTTATTTTACTTTTTTCGCAGTTGTTGTTTGTTTTGTTTTAACTGGCTGTGTAAATTCATCTTGTATTTATATCGGTTCAATTCTCCTTCAGTTAACTATACAGTACCCCACTGGGGCACGAGAATTAGATTGTAACCACATATATATATATACACACTTTTATTATTTTTTTTTTAATTAAAAACTTCATTATTTCTCCCTCTCTCCCCCTTAACTTGCGATTTAAGGGAACAGACAGAAATCAGCTGGGCTTCTTTCCACTTGGGATTCTGACGACGACCCGCTCCTGGCAGAGTATGGCCCTGTGTGCTGTGGCCTAGGCAGCGACAGGAGCTCTCAGTACAGAAAAGTAAAGGGTTTTGCTCATTTTTTTGGAAGTTTTTGGTCACCTGCTGCCATTTGGGGCAGCATTCAGCACCTTTTCATCTCTGGAAAGCACAAACCCGCAAGGAACTGACATTTCAAAGGGGGCAGCTGAGGGAGAGACCTCGGGTCTCCAATGAAGCCCTGTCAGGGCAGAGGCAGCAGAGGGGAGATGGGGTGAGAGCAGGAAGAGAAAGGGGGAGAAAGAAGGAAATGACAGAGAAAGAAAGGTCAGCCTTGGGTGGAAGGTCCTGCACACATTTGGGCTTCCCAGGTGGAAGAGTGGGCAACAGCCCTGTGGCAGCCAGCATCCCAGTCCCTCCATGGGCTGGTAACCCAGTGGGGTTTGCCAGGGGGCATCCTGGCCAGGAGATGCAGAGGAGCTGCCTCCCCTTTCCGCAGGGATCTGGTCTCTTCCCCTACATCAGCACAAAGAAATGACGGGGGGAAAAAATAAACACTAAGAGGCTTTGTTAAGGCTGCTCCAGTGGCAGGGAATCTCTCCCAAAAAGCCAGGCTGGCATTCCATCAACCCTCCTGACAGCCCTCAAGCCCCCAGAACCATCCTCCTCCCTGCATCACCCCAGGACAGGCAGGGGCACAGCACTGCCCAGACCACCCCACGGCCACTGAACTGGAAAAACAAGGACAAGCTCAACAAAACACCGACCATCCCTCAGCAATTCCTCAGGGGAAAAAAAATGAGCCTTGGGATCTCCCTTCCTCCCTGATTGTGACCTCCAGAACCACTCAGCAGCATTTAAATAATAGCATCTATTCAGCTAACAAAACTCCCACCTTTTTTTTTCTTCAATTTCTTTTTTTCGCACTAAACAACATTCAAAGAAAACATGGCACAGGACGTATTTTAGAAATATCAAAGCTCAGGGATTTCTCCCTTTCCTGCCCACCCCTACTGCCCCCACCCCCAAATCTCCCCAGCATCAGTACTTTAGCTTATCTTTTAAAACCACTTTTGTTAGTTTGTTGCAAAAAATTTAGAATATTTTTCCCCTCCCATTTTTTGTTAAAATTTTTTTCCTTTAAATTAAAAATTTTGTTTGTCTTGTGTAAATTGTGCAAATATAGCAGTTAACACTAGTGGCAGAAGGCCAGAGAGAGAGAGAGAAGGGGGAAGAGACAGAAAAAGAGAGGAGAAGGAGGAGAGGGTGTGGACAGCTGGGGGGAAGGAAGGGAGAGCAAGTCAAGTACAGTAAAAATAGGAGCCCACCCACCCGCCCTTCACCAAAGTAACAACAACATCCAAACGCCATCCTAGAAAGCCCCGCAGTCCCAACCCTCCTTCCTTTGGGCTATGGGGCTCTGCCCAGGCGAGGGATGCCCAGCAGGTCCACGGGGCAGGCAACCCCCTTCTCCTCTGCCCAGCATCGCCTCTCTGCAAGGTCCCTGATGCATCCCGGTTGGACTGGGGGGTTTGTCTGTGGGTCAGGGGAGTTCTATCGACGTCGCTGCTGTCGCCGGGATTGGTTTGTAGTTTTTTTCCGCTAAAGCGAGAGGTTTCCTTGTTTGTCCGTGGGAAGCGCGTGGAGGCGCGGCGGCTCCCGCAGGTCCGGCCGCTCCCAGCCCCAAAGTCTTCTGGCCAGCCCTCCCTCCTGCCGCCTCCGCTGCCCGGGATGCGCTGGCACCGCCACCGCCTTCTCAGCTGCTTAAGGCCATTGTGTCGATCGCCTGCTCCAGCTTACTCCTCAGTCGCTGCCTCCGTGCCTGCTCATCCTTCTCCAATGCAGCTAAAATCTGAGGAGAGAGGGGAGAAGAGAAGGTGAGGAGATGCGCACTTGCCCGAAGAGGATCCTTGTTGGCCGCTGGCTCTTTGACGGCATCAGGGCATGGGGATATGGCCCCAATGGGAAGTGACACATGTTTGTTCTTGTCCCCAGAGGGGCCAGGAAGGGCCAAAGGAGGTGCAAGAACACGGCTCTGAGTAGTGCCACAGACTGAGACCCCTTGGGACCTCCAAGGGTCTGCAGTAACACCAGGGACCTGCCTGACACTAGCAAGAAGGCAACCTGCATGTGGGGAAATGAATAAACATTGTCCAAAGGAGGGTGAACCCCAAACCCAGGCCAACACCACATCTGTGACTTCAACAATCCTGTAATGCCTCATGAAAGCAGTGGTTCTGTTTCAGAGACTACAGTGAAGAAATGAACTGGTCCTACAAGTACAAAAAGACCAAAATCCACAAGGCTTCAGCTGCCACCAGTGGGAAAACCCTGCTCATCTCTTCCCCAAGGAGGGGGGGGGATGGATTGATGGAGGGAGACATCAGATGGATGCACCAGCAAAGCCTGTGCACCCTCAGTCCTGTTCAATAGGTGCAACCACAGACACCAGAGCATGATTTTCCTCCCTTGAAACCCTTTTTCTCTAAACAAGCTGCTGGCCATGATGGCAGATCACAGGGTGGAGGGATGGTCCCCCGCCCCGGGCTGGATATGACCATGCCCCCAGGGCTAGGGAAGGACTGGCAACAGCAGGAGGGTGGAAGATGAGGCTCAGAGTGGGGAGAAAGGAGTAATGAAGTGTAAAATGAAGGGGCAGTTGCCCTCCCAGCAGCCAGGAGTCTCATCTCACTAACATGATGCCAATAGAGCAGAAAAGCCGATTTAAAAAAACAAAGCTGACAGAAATCTCATCTCCTCGGGCGAGCTAGTTGAGAGAGCAAATTTTTTGCAATTAAATATCAAGGCATCCGTCAAAGGGGACTTGATTAACCATTTCATTGGCTGCATAATTGGAAACAAACTGTTGTATAATTAATAGACTTACTAGGAGGCAAGCGAAGTCCATCAGGAGCCCTACAGGTAACTTCTTAATGGGGAATCAGCTCCCTTTGATTAAGAGCTGCTGCAGCGCCGGCAAGTTATGGAGCTCTGGGCAGGGCATGCTGAGCACATCCACCACGCTGCCACAACCAGCCTCTGGCCACCAACAGACTGGTTCTCCTCCAGGTTATTTGGGGCAGAACCAAGCTGGCCTCTGTCTCGTGGGGCAATAAAAGATGCCTGAAGGGTAATCTTTTCCCAAAAGAAAAGGGGAAGCTGCATCTCAGCACCATCTACAGCTCCCAAGGAGGGGGAAATTTGCCAGCCAGAGCCAGGCACATCTGATTTACCTCCCCTGGCAGCAACAACCCAGGGCGGCAGCTGGACTGGCAAGAACTCATAGACTCTGCCACAAACCTGCTATGGGGGACGCTCCCCCCATCCATCTCCACAGAAGCTCTCAGCCCTCATGCTACACATTGAGTAAAATATCTATAAATGACAGTCACGCAGAAATCTAAACCCCACATGCCCGAAAGGCGCCTGAGCTGGAACCAAATGAGATTGGTCCGAGCAGTGGAAGAGGAGCCTATTCCCCCTGCCTGCCTCCTCTGCCTCTCCCAAAAAGACAGCTGTGTATCCTGGGATGCTGAGGTGTCAAAAGATTCCCAAATGGCCCATACAATTGTTTACTCCTCTTTTATCTCAGCCTTACAGAAACAATGCAAGGAAACCTGTGCTGAGCATAGAGGGACCCAGGTTTGTCACCTGCTGTAAGGAGCCAGGACCACTGATTACCAAGATGCAAGTACCCAAATGAAAATTAATTATGATTTTCATTCACAGCCAATGACAGCATATTATTGCACTGAACAACAGGAAAAATTATTCTCTCCCATTTTGCATCAAAGAGGGTGCAATCGGGCTGCATATAATTGTGCTTAATGAATGAAAACAAACAAAGGGAACAGCTGCGATTTATTAATCCCATTACAAATAATAAAAGAAGTTCCTGAGAGCTGTGAACACACTTGTGATGCTCGGAAAGCAGGCAACAGCAAGACACTCAATACATGTCAGATTGCTGTTACTGTGCAAGAAGAGGACCTGAAGCCCTAAAGAGCAGCTCATTAATGTCATGTGGTCATGTTACATGGTCCCCTCCCTGCTCTTTCCCAGGCCTTAGGGAATTTAAGACTTGGGAGACTTTTAGCCTGTAGGAAGTGAGCACTTGATGATGGCTGAGGGATGATGGCTGTCCCACAGAAGATCTTCACGAACAACTCATCACCCAGAGCTACGGGGGCCTCCTGGATGTGCCATCAGAAGTCATTCAAGGAGTGGCATAAAGGTCCCACCAGCATGGTCATCATCATATAGTCACCAGCTGCACAGTACCTTCCCAAGTACCAAGGTTGCCCCATCCCTGCAGGAAGGCCAGGACCTCCTCCTCCCTCCTGCAGAGCACCTGGCTCCACAGGACTTTGGCCACCATGGTCCCGAGTGCTGACCTCAAACCCAGAGGCCAGGTCTGCTACAACCTGCCTGTGGACTCCCTAATTCCACACCTCAAAGAGGCACTGGGAGAAGTCTCTTGGGATTGCTGCAGGGTACAATGGGGACCCTGTTTCTTCTCCTGTCTCTCTCCAAGTAGGAAGATGTTCTGGTACTCTGTCACCTAAATAAGCCACCATTCATAGTCATCGAACCCCTTTATTGGGGCAATAAAACCTGTACTATCATGCCATATGTATAGAGCCATATTTTACTGTAGTTACATATTTTATTGCTTTAATAAAATGCAGGGTGTAGATTTGAACCATGCATTAAGAAATTAATTTGTATAAATTACATCAGAGGGGTTTTTAACCATCCTTATTGAAGTTCACAAAACAAGCACTTAAGAGACCACCACAACCTCTAGCTTCCCTGGGGAGTGGAGTTCCAGTGTTGATACCACCATGGTGCTAGATTGGTGGCAGTGGATAGGGGAGGCATGCTGAGATAACGACAAGAACCCTACAGCCTCAAGGAGCTCGTGTGCCGAATGTGTAGAAAAGTGTTTCCCACATTACTCACTGCAGAAAACACGGGGAATGAAGCTCTGCCTACTCCAGCACCTGGCTTCATGCCTCCCAAACCTTTCCTTCCCCACCAGCCCGAGCACATGCAGGGACTATGTTGTTATCCCGCATCTCATGGTGTGTTTTTCCGTAGGAAAAAGCAGGGGACTGCAGAAACACAGACAAAGGGACTCGAGCCGCAGCCCAGGCCTGACTCTGCATCGCCATGTCTCACCTCATCCTTGTACTTGGTGATGTAGGAATAGATCTCGTGCAGCGCGCTCATACTGTTGAACTGGCTGAGGTGTAACCGCGACTGCTCCGCCAGGTATGCGCTCATGTCCTGGTCGCTGATCGCTGGCATTTTAGCTATATCTGCATAATATCTGCCAAGGAGGAACAGAAGAGTGGGTCAGAAATAGGGATGGGCAGAAGACGATGTATCCCCGCCGCAATGCTTGCTGAGAGCAGCCACTGCAGAGGCATCTTGCTTTCAAGCAGTGACATACCACAATGACCCATTATAACACTGCTGCTCATCAAGAGGCCTCTGAGCACTCCATGGAGCAGTCAGCATCATTAGGACTGAGCTCCCAGTGGAGCAGCACTCAGCCCAATCCAGCCCAACTCCCCTCACCACGCTGGGAAGCCAGGAGATGCTGCTCTGAGGGATTTCCCCCCCTCTCCTAAAATACACATTTTTCATCCTTCCCATCCCATTGACATGTTTAGCCACCAAGCAACACACACCAGGACCCTCCACGCCTGCACCAGCACGCAAGGCTTTGCTACCACTCTCCTAAGGTCACTGTGTTGCTAAAGCCAATAATGCCCCTTTGCTTTCAATTAAATACTCGGGGGGTGAACACAAGACAAGGTCACATCCTGCCCTTGCAGCAGTACAGCTGCATAATGGTAGTGGAAAAACAGAATATCTAACAGGATGTTCATCACAACCCAGAGAAACAGCTGCATCATCCCACTGCAGAAGATGGGTTACACCAAGCAGATGCACCAGTGGACTGGCTGCTGAGATCCTTTTGGAAACCAGGGTTGTGCCCTCAGGCCTCATTTAAAAAGAAACCCTACCCACAGCAAACAAGCCCTGGTTGCTCTCACTGCCTGTAAAAACAGAGTGCCTGTCTCTCCCAGGTTTGCTGTCCTCCTCATGACTTCTCACTCAGTGAAGTTTCTGGTACAGTGATTAGCATCATTAGTGTCATCAGCTGAATGCTGAGATGGAACATGGCTGAAGCACTGGGATAGGAGCAGATGGCAGCAAGACCACTTGATGAGATAAATATGAGGATCCACTCCATCCCACAGCACTGAACTCAGCTAGTGATAAACTATTTGGGCAGTTTTTACAAAGAGGCTCATTCACACCCAGAAAACGATGCACGAGAATTCTTAGATGCTGCCAGGAGAGCAGCAGTCTGAGGTGAGGACCTCTGACTAAACTAGACATCTGCCAAACCCCTAGTGAGATGACTTCTTAATGACACCTCCTAGAGCATCAGTTTCATGTTATGGGTTTTATCATGACACATAGGATGGGAGGAAAACATCATTTTTCAATACACGTGTGCACGGCTTGTGTGGACCAAGATTCCAGTTACACCTACCATTTCCAGAGGACACCCAATGTGCCACAACCCCAGCAGGAAGTCCCCTTGGGTTTCCCCAGGTTGCCCACCTCCTAAGCCCTTCACTGTGCTGCTCCTGTCTCAGACTGGCAGGATGCCCTGCTTTCAGCTGGTGCCTAAACCACAGCAGCAGACGGATGTGCAGTTGGGACTATCAGTCCCACCCAGCCACCCTCACACTGCTCCTGTCCCACCTCTGCAAAGCTTTGTGAGGACAACCATGCTAAAAGCCTGAAATGCTGATTATGCCATAAGCCCCTGCAACAGATGAGCAGTGGGAGACATAGTCATCTGCTGCACAGGACATCCCTACCTCCTGCTCAGCTGCCTCTGGGACCAAACCAGAGGTAAGCGGTGGCAGGAACATCTGTCACCGATGAGATCTCCCATCTCTTCCCAAGGGACGCAGCATGTCTAGACCAATGTTTAACTCTGGAATGGTTTTATACCCTTTTTCCTCCAGGCACACATAGAGAGCTGAATATTTTTGTTATAGAGATGGCAAGGTCAGAAAAATTCACCTTAAGAAGCTTGTGATGTTCCTACGGGACCCCACTCCAAAGCTCCATCCAGCCCCATGCAAAGAACTTCCTCCTATTACAATGCAGCTCATCTCTCATCTCAGCCATCGTATTTCAGGGGCACCATCTCTTCTGATTCAAGCCCTATCTTCCTTGAGGGAAGAAGCTTGTCTTTGTACCTGCCTGCAAAGCACCAGGCATGCCAATGGTGCGACAAAAATATCTGTGTACAAGCAAGTACCCAAACGATGATTTAGGCTACAAAGTCCCTTCTTTACAAACTACAGAATATGCTGTTTGTTGTTGCCTGGACACCTTTCATTTGGTTCATTCTGTATTCGGTCAAGATGCTAAAAAAGGGAAGGGTCCTCAGTTACGGAAACAAAATAGAAAAGCACCGTCTCCAGCTCAGCACATTGCCACAAGGGAAAAGTTACATCAGCAACCTGAAATCTGCCATTTCAGTTCTTAAGTTTTATGAAGTTCCACTTCACAAGATGGCAACATTTTAGCAGTAACTCTGTTTGGAGGGCTTTGGAGGACATCTCCTAGGTTTCTGTCCCAAAAGGAGAAAGCTAAACACAGCATTATGCCTGAGTGCATCAATTTGCAATCAGTCGCATTCAAACCCTGCACCTCTAGCACTGTATTAATTCAGCAGGACAGAGGGATGTCTCTCATCAGCTAACAGGGAAGGTGGAGGGTGTTGAAAGGAGTCAGGGGACCTGCTCCTCTCCCTGCTCCTCAGCACAGAGACAGCAGCCTGAGCACTGCCTCAGAGCATGTACTCTCATCAGGATCCCAGGTGACATGTACTGATGGATGAGAGATGGGAAATAACAATTTTCAAGCATTTCAGCAAAACCTGCATGTATTGTCATGGTACAAAAAAAAGGCATTTCTCTCGTGCAAGGCTGACTTCTCACTGCACTTCGAAAGCAATCAAGGGACGTGTCAGTAATTCCTTAGCACAGACCAAGTTTTTACAACAGAAAACATCAGACAACCTAAAAGGGAGGTTGCTTTTAGCACCCCTTAAGCAAGTCATACACAGCTCTGTCAAACAGTAATTGCAAACTCATTCCAGGAGACAATCAAGAGAAGGCATCATCTCCCAAACAAGGGGATCACCTTCTGCAAAGCCTTAGTACAGCCCTTCTTCAGACAGCTGCCAAGAGGAGCCCTCCCAACAACACAAGTCCCCACATTCACAAACATCCACTGCAAATCCCCCAGGTGAAATAAGGACTTGTTGCCAAGTCTACTCACCTTTCTACCCAGCTCTTGTAGTTGGGAATGTCCTTGGCGTACAGTAGTTTGTTGGAGGGAGAGTCTTTTCCTAGCTTGTGCTCAGAAGTTGAGCAGGAGTCCATGAATGTCTGAGCCACCACGGATAGGCAGGCATCAGTAATACTGTTCTTGTGAATGTCGAAGACAAACTGGGGGTTCTTAATCACATTCACCCAAAAACGTAGAGGTAGACTGAGGGATGAAGGAAAGAGGAGTCAGCACCTGAAACAGGCCCTGCAGGGCAGCTGGCACATAAAAGCATCACCAGCTGTGGAGAAGGAGCTCACCATGACCCAGAATTGTGTAGGTTGTTTATCCCAGCACTCCAGGGATGCAAACATCCTGGTAAAATGGCCACTGCCCTCTGCCTACCCACACAAGCCCACAGTTCTCTGTGAAAAGATTCCTCAGCACTGCCATCAACTGCGAAGGCAAACCAGGGCAGCACAGATCTGTGGTTTCTCCAAGGACCCCCTCACAATGAAGGGACCTTGTTGAGCCCGTGGGTCTAACCAAGCATGGTCCCCTTCTCTCACATCAATAATCCCTTCGAAGGCGCTGTGTGGCATTTCACACATCTCCAGTGTCGGAGGAGGAACTGACTCCTCAAGGGACTCATTAGCACATTTAACACCAGACCAGAATTTGGGCAGCCTCAGATACTGGAAATAAAGCTCTCAGCTGTAGAGGCAGCAGGTCTCCTGGTGAGCCACTCACTGGATGTTTGCTGCATACTGACACACATGCCACCCTCCATGGCTCTGTTTCTCAATCCAGCTGTCCCTCTCCTCTCCCATGAGCGTCTCAGAGCCTCCCCCATCACAAAGCCTCTCTGCTCTGTCGTCCCCCAGCACCTACATTCAGTGAATGCTTTTATCTTAAACAAAACACACTTCATTCCCCAGGACTTTCCTAATGAGGGTACCGGGTGCATGTACATATTTCATTTGTGAAGGGAATGGCCTGGAGAAATTAGCTCCACACGTCGAATTAGTGCCTAGAGATAAGCACAGGCATTAGTATGCAGAAGCCTGCATGCCCAGCCCCTGAAGAGCGGGCCTTTTTTTCCTCCCTTGCCTTTCGTTCCTTCTTTTAATATAGGAAGCTGAGTTATAAATCAGTTCCAAGCACTTCCGCGCTCTCACATCTCCATTTAAAAATGTTTCTTTTCCTGCCCTGCTAATTGCAAACAGTTACTGAACTACACAAAAGCAATTTGGCTGCCATTTAACAAATGCCAGACATGGGAACGTAGGTACCCGTCTCCAGTCACAGCAAGATCAGAGAGATGAAATCAGTGAGGCAGCAGAAATGAAAAATGCCAAGGGGGGCTGTGGAACCCTGGCCCCAGCACGGCACCCACGGAGGTCTCGTCAGCTGCTCCACCCCACTCTTCATCCAGTGTTTGCAGAGCCGAGGGGCTGGCTCTGAGGGCAAGGCTAGGCAGGATGAGTACCCAGCTTTGTGCTGACTTTGTTAGGGCACGCTTGGCTGAGTGACAGGAGAGAGTGCGGAAACACCTTCAGGACAGTGGAGATGAGAATTGGGACTGGCATCCCTGGAGGAGCCCAGAGGATGGAGAAGGCCAAGGTGAGATGGGAACAGAGCTGCTGTGGTCCTCAGCAACTGCAGCCATCAGGGGGAGCGTGGTGCCTGGGATTTGGGGATGGAAGGGCTGAGGGAGCATTGCATTCCTGGGATTTTTTCTGCTGAAGGAAGGCATGCAAGGGATTTACCCACACCCGAAATACAGAGATATGGGCCTCTCTTGTTCTGGATCATTTCCAGGTACATATTTCTGCACCCTGTGGGAGGGATTGGAAGCCGTGACACTGTCAGACCCCCCCACCCCAACTGTCCTTCTTCATTACCAGTTACTCTTCCAGGTGTGCCTGACATCATAATCATTGATCTGATGCTTATCAGCCTGTTCATCCAGGAAATCAAACATGTATTTTATGGCGAGGGGCAGTGCGCTCCCACGGTGAGCTGTGCTGAAGATGGTCTCAAACAGGTCATCCACAAATTTCTGCAAGGTGCCCTGAAGAGGAGAAAGAGAGAAGGGCTGCTCAGCAACACAGAGCACCAACAGAGAGGTGAATCTTTAACTAATGGTCGACCTCTAAACTAATTTCACTTCTATTCCTACACCTGGAAGAGCAGCACAGTCTGTATAATCCTACTGGTTCTCAATGATTTATACTGGAAAATAGACACTTCAGTGATGAAGTGTCTCCTTCACAGTATGATCCAGCATGCTAAAAGCATATGAATAAAAACACCATACAGAGCAAAAACCAAGTCAATGTTGTCTTTTTTGGGTCCCATTAGGATGTCCAAGAACTGATGACAGACATCACCAAACAAGCCCTTATCTTATGAGGCAGGGAGCCAAGTCACAGGGGAGATGGCTGAGCCCAGTCTCTGCAATCCTGAGCCAGTATCTTCAGCACATCCCTCTGGTCTTCTCTAGGGACATAGACACACGGCACCCACTCAGCACTGGAAAAGGTTTTGTATGGACTGAATGAAGGGGAATGTGAAGTGATGCCAAATGCCTGGGGTAATTATCATCAATTCTGCACCTTTATCCCAAACACCAAAGAAGATGAAGTACCTGTCCCAGGGCATCTCTGCTTTGCAGATCACCAGCTGCTCACAGATACAAGAATGCCAAAGGGTGCAAAAAGCAAATAGAAATATCTACTCAAGGGATATTCACTGAGGGTTTTGACACACAAAACCATCACCTCCAGCTCAGGTAAGAGACTAACAGAGCAGGTACTTCTCTGCAGGAGCAGGCAGCTAATAAAAAAGCAGTGCTTATTACTTTTGGACAATGCAAATCACTACCTTCCTCACTCAGATTTCAAAAGCCAGGCGGCAGCTCTGTGCCTCTGGGCCATACCTTGGTGGCTAACAGACGGGTCAGGTAGATTTCTGAGACCATCTTGCTGCCCCGGTCGCCCTCCCGCTGGTCCATGTGGTCGTGGTTTTTCACCAGGTGCCAGAGCTTGGTGCCACTCTCCAGGTCGGGGGTGATCATGGGGGTCCTTGAGCGCAAGCTGTCGGGGCTGCTGGCTGTCCTCAGCATGCTCTCTGCAAGCATCAAGCAGAGGGGGATGCTCAGACCCTGCCCACCTCTGCCTTCCCACCAGCCTCATCATTCCCCTTCCCTCCAGAGGAGCTCTGGGACCATCCTCACAGCCTGCTGGGTCACAGGCAAGCGTGTCTGATGTACAGGGGCCAGGAATTTTTCTGAGTCTTGTCTTGCTCCCAGCACGCAAGTGCAGGATCACAGATGCCTCCTCTGTCAGTCTGAGCCGACCACACTATCCCCTTCCAAACCAAGGCTGAGGTACACCTCTCAGCATGTTTGCTGCAGTCTTCAACTTTGCTCTTTTAAGTGCTAAGTGTCTCTGTGCCTATTCTAATTAGACTTCAGGGGAGTAAAAGGGAAGGGTTCCCTTAACAGCAGCTATCTGACACGTGTCTTTCTCCCCTAAGTCCAAAACACTGCAGAGGGAGATGGCTCTGAGGGCATCTGCTTCCTCTCCAACACAAGAATAAATAGAATGATGCAGGAGAGCTGGGAGTTGGGAGGACTTTGTTCACATGAGCCACAGTTATAGTCACCTGCCCTGTGCCTTGGTCTGCATGCCCAGCCCAGTGCCACCTCCCCAGCCAGCCCAGCAGAGGATACACCTGTGCACTCACCATATCTGCTGAGGGACTTGGTGAAGGTGGAGGAGTTGGAGATGTTGTATGCTGAGTTCTGCTTGGGCACCAAGGCTACAGAGGAGCCATCTGTTACCTGCAGGCAGAGATAGTGTGAGCAGGCTGCCACACTGGAGAGGCGCCCTGGAACAGCCCCAGCACCGGGTGAAACTGGCCCTGGTGGGGTGAAGCCACACTGCCACCCATCCCAGGGACATCATCTACAGAAAAAGGGACTGATATATCTCTGTGACAGCTCAGGGGAAGGGGCAGAACAGGAACACACCAGAAACCTTGGCATGAAATTGGCAAAGCAAGGTCAGAGCAAAAAACAGCCTCTATGAGCCATGCACATGTCCCATTTCAAAGGACCACAAACATGAGGCCCAGGCAGAAAAGTGACTGCAGACCTCCTGGCCATGCCCCTGGAGAGCTGAGCCCAAGCCCTAACCAAGCTGAGAAGGGAGAAGAGATGTTCAACTTCAAAGGAGCTGATGATTGCTCAATGCTCTCACACCACAACAGTACCTGGTAGTGGGCCAGGGTGTTCAGTCTCTTCCAGTCATTGTCAATCTTTGTGGTGACATCTTCGTCCTGCAGTATGATCCGGGCCATCCTGCCCTGCCGCCACTCTGTCCCCATGAGGGAGAAGGGCTCATGGTTAGCAAGTGGTAGGAGCACAAAGCCAGGGAGAGGGTAGGAGCATAATCAGGGCATCAATCAAAGAGCCCTCCCACCCCCTTTTGTACCTCAGGACTGATGAATATCAATGTGTTGGGTAAATCCAAGTACTCAAGGAACGAGCCTCGTGACTGTCTCCTTTGCTTCTCCCCATTCTGTTCCCTCTTTAAGGACAAGACTATTAACACTGTTTTCACCTACTGCTGGCTTCCTTGGGCCTCAGACACCTCAGTCAGAGCCAAGGAGGCTCTTCTCCCCATTCCCTCTACTAGCAGGACCCACACTCTCATACCAGGGCTTGCCACACACAGTCAGTGACACCAGCACAGCAGAAGTGGATTGAACAAGCACAAATGTGCTTCTGTAGGAGATGCAGATTTTCCTGCCTTGAAGAGTTTTTTGGGCACTTTTGCTCTTAGTCACATTCTTGCTCCCCACAGGGAAGTGCTTGGCCTCTCTTACCCAGGTCCATGTCTCCAGCTTTGGGTCGCTGGGAATAGGGCACACCCTTGTAGACAGCATCCAGCAGCTTCTCTTTCACCTGCGTGATGGTGTCGCAGTTCAGCACCTTGACAGGGATCTCCGGGGCATTCTCATTCTCGGGATTCACACAGTTGAGAGTCTGCACAGCACAGGGGAGGTCAAAAAGGCTTGAGTGAGAGGCTGTGATGCACTGTCTACAAAGGCAGGTCCAAGGAAATGAGGCTACAGCTGTCTACAGGCCACATCTTCTCACCTCCTGGGCTGCTGTGGAGTTGCAGCCACATGCCACATTCCTGCTCTTCCTTTCTACTTTCCCCACCTCTCCTTGCCACCCTCAAATCTCCAGCTATTTCCAGAAAGGAAGCACAGTGTTAATGAAGGAATGCTGGGCCAGCAAACCATGCCCAATGCACCAAAACCTATCTAGACTGACCAATGTCCAGGCAGACTCTACTCCTCTCCCATCCCATCCAAGTGAAGACTGAGGTGGTGAAGACTCAGCTGCAGGCTCAGCCAGGTGAAGAGCCTGGCTTATCATTTAGCAGTACTGAGGAGAGGGCTCATAAGCAGGAGCAGAAGCATCTCTCCATCTCCTCCAGTATTCTCAAGGCTCTAACTCTGATCCCCACCCAACATGAACCATGGGCTGCTTGAAGCAGCACATGGCTCAACAGCATCTCTCACCCATATGTGTTACAGCCATGGGGTTTGCTTGAAGAGATATGGAGCAGGATTCAAGTCATATTTGGCTTTCTCAGGCCCATGGCAAGAGCAAACCTTGCCAAGCAAAGGCCCTGTTTCTGACCCTGGCTGAGATGGGCACCACTCAGACTAACCAAGAGGCACCCCAGAGATGCTGGAAAGAACAAGGGACAAACCACTCTCTGAAAAGTACTTTGGATGCCTTCAAGGTATTGTTAAATAGCTGGACCTGGCAGTCGTGCCAAGTACCAGTACCAGTGAGGCTTCTCATTGCACTAACCAGCATTTTGTAGTCAATCTGCTGCCGGATAAGCTTGTCCTCACTGAGGGAGTAGCGAGCCTCTCCTGTGATGGCATCAATGGGTCCCTTCTCCATCTGCTGCTTGATGGCACAGTAGAGCATGAAGAGTGGTTCCCCAGCACACTCCTGCAGGACAGAGGATGAAGGAGAGGGAGAGAGAAGGGTGAGAAGGTGCCAGGCACCAGCTTTGCCTTTCAAGAACCACCACCACGCCAGGAACATGCTGTGGCCCTGCAACATCAAACCACATACACACCTTTACAAAGAGCCTCTAGCCCAGGATTACAAGAAAGGGGACCCATGGTAAAATTCATCCTGTGGAGAGAACTCATTCTCTCCTTCCAAGGCCACTGGAAGTTGTTGCCTTGTCTGTGAACCCCTAGGCTCAGTTCCCCGGAGTTTCCAGACACTTCCTGCTGAACTCTGCTCATTCTACCAGCTGAAGAAGAGCTAAAAAGGTTACATTCAGGGCAGTGAAGAGCAGGTTGGGTCTGGGGACTTTAAGTAGGAGATACAGGCCATCTATTGATCTGCTCCAGCCAAAAGAAGCACCTGAGGACTGGAAAGGGCACACTGCAGTGGGACAGCCTGAGGGGTTTTGCCCAGGTATCACAATGCAGTTCTGACACCTGCCAGGAGGCCAGTCTCACATGAGAAGTCAAAGGAGGCTTCCCCAAATGATGTCTGGGCACAGCCAGCCAGATCCACTGGGAAGGAAAAGCAAGGGAGCAATCTACTGACAAACCAACCCTGAGTCTCCCACTGATAGAGGGGACCAAACAATGAGGTTTCCTTCAGTTAAATCATTTGCCACCTACATCCTCACACTGCAAACCCCTGTCAGAGCCAGCTTTAGTCACTAGACAGAGCCACATCAGCATCTATCTCATATATGTGAGGAATGGAAAGGGAAACTGGACCAGACATTTCCCCCCAGAGATGCTGGATTCAGGAACAGGAAAGGACCTGCCAAGGTTGGAGGCATCAACCAGCCTGGAGCAATGAGTTGGTATAAGGGGGCTGGGAGTGGACATCCCTTTATCACACAGGGCCCAAACATCTCCCCTGAGCTGCATCCCAATGAACCCTTCCAGGTACAGGAATTAGCCCTGACGGAGAATAAAGAGTATGATGGGAGTAGAGGGGATGGGGGGAAGTCCCAGCAGATTTTACCCCATCAGCCCTCGTCCCTCCCTCCCGGCCGCCTCACAAATAAATTGTACTTTGGTGCAAAGTGTGGCCGCTTTCCCTGTCACCATATGCTGTTAGCATCTCGTTAGCATCTGCAGTAATTAAAGAGACAGCTGCTAACGAGCAGGAACAGGCATACATCATCCCCAGACCTTCCGACAACACGCCTGCCTTTGAAATTATGTTTCATTTGCAATCTTGGCTTCATTAAGTCAGCTTGGAAAAGTGAGAGACCCAAGTGGGTGATTCGACGTGCATCACTGGCTGCCCTGCAGGGCAAGGCTCGCTGCAGAGTGGTGAGCCCACAAGGGTCCCACTGCACTCCAATCCTACCCCTCCAGCTGCAGTGGAAGGACTTGAGTTGCTTCTTTTGATTGCTTACAAAAACTCCTTGTGAAACCTTCGAGTCTGTGAAAGTGGTATGAATGGAGGATACCTTGGAGCAGGACTCCTGCTTTCATCTAGCATGGCTGCTCCCATCTCAGCAAACAGCCTTTCCCTCTCCAGCAAAGCATGGGTGCTGTCCCCCCAGCTGCAGCTCTGCACCCACCCGTGAGGATCCTCACCAAGAGAGGTGGGCTCAGTCTTTCCCATACTGGCAGTCCGGTTGCTCTCCGGATATCACAGCATCACCTTTTCTGCTCCTTGGATGCCAGCTGGGCCGACAGGAAATAATTCTCTTTTTTGGATGCATAGAGTAGAGCTAGCCCTACAGCCTCCCTGAAAGGATGGAGGCATCAGTGGTGCATTTGATGGATACATCACTCCTCCAGCACCATGCAGGCTTTTGGAGGCTCCTGTGTGCCCCAGAACTCTGGTCTCCTTCTGACCTGTCAGACACTTTAATGTCAACTGAAACAGCCCCTGTGCCCTGTCCCCCTGACTCTGTGCATCCTCCCCATAGCAGCCTGGCTTCCCCACCTGTTCTGAACACAGGTCCTACCCTCAAAGTGCAGCTCACTCCTCACTCCCAGCCTCACTGGCTCCACTGGCTCTTGGAAGATCGGGGCCAAGATGCTGCTGTCAGTCACAGAGTGCTGAGACACTACAGATGAGGGTGGTTTAGGGATCGTCCCTGACAGACACCAACAAAACTAACAGGGACTGAAGAAACCAGTACCAGGCCATTGACTGGTACTGATGAACTCCATCAGGTGAAATACAGCAGCTGAACACTGAGATGGGGCCAGATGGTCCCTTAGGTTGATGGACAGGAGCCTGCCCCCCAAAAGTGTCTGTGCTCACGCTGTCAGCCCTTATGCAGTTTGCTCACTGCTGGGGGCATTACTGAGGAGAGTTTTGGGGGGTTCTCTGTGGGAGTTGAGCTGGAGAAGGGCAGCTGCATGCCCATGTTGGTATGTTGGCAGCAGGCTGAGGCAAGCCAGCTAACTCCCAAACTCTCTTACTGACTAGATCTAGCTCATCAGGCACCTAATATTGTGCATTTTTCAGCACTTGTCTCAATTCATCCGTCTCCCTTTCCCTGAGGTGTCTCATTAAGAGTCTGATAAATGCTTTTACAGGGTCCTCCTGAAAGCACCAGCTCTTGCTTGCTCCCCACACTACTGGCCCTGGGCATGGGGGGCTTCTCCTGTCCCTGTCCCTCATCCCACCATATCTCAGCCATGTCAAATGCCCAGCCCCACTCCAGGCAGATTTGCTGAGAGCCGATCTGGCAGCTGGGCACGCAGCCGCCTGCCTCATTTACACGCACAATTACTGCAGTTTGGGGCAGTTTCCCTGCTGGCAAACTGTCTGCTGTGATACTCTGCATCTACTCCACAGGCTTCTCCTGCTTTTGATGCCACCTGTGATCCTCACTGTGAGGAGACAGGCAGAAATGGCCCCGTGGGTCTCCTCTGACCCAGGAGAGACCATGAGCACATCCTCAAGTCTCTTCCAGTCTAACTCAAGTGACTCAAGCAATGGAGTTTCAACCACTTCCTGGGGAGATGAATCCCAGCGTAACAAATTTCACAGCCAGCAAGTTCATTCAGGCCCTCTATGTGTGTTTCTCCTGTAATGGTGCATCTAGTTCAGACCTCTCTCCTGCTGCTTTCACACAGAGACTGGAGGCATTTTCCCATGCCAAAGTCAAGGTGTAGCCAAGGACTTTATAAACACGTTGCCCTGGTCCCATCCCCATGTCTCTCACCTGCTATTCACAATCCTCCGACCTGCCCTGCACTGATGATGCACCCAGATGCCTCTCTGAGGGGAGACAAGGACAGATGCAGGGCAGTGGTGGTACATGAGTTGATCCAAAGCAGCTTATGAACAAAGTGAACATACCCCTGTCACATCTGCCCACATGACCCAGCCCAGTCAAGGACAGGCCAAAGAATTCAGATCACAAACACAAACACAATGTCCCCTGCCACTGTTGGCTTCATAGGCTATGCACTGCTCTTTGCTTGGCCAAAGCACAACCCTGCCCACTTCAAGGAGCCTTAAGGGAATTTATCCACAAGGAATGCTACTCTTGCCTGTCCCACCAAGTCCACAGAGCCCAGAGCCATCTGCCAGTGTCTGGTCTCTGCTGCAGGGGCCCTGCTGGGCAAAGCCCTGGCACAAAGAGGTTTGACATCTCCCCATGACCAGCACAGCTCTTCTCCTCTCCCACCCCTGGCAAGCAAACTCCACTGCACACTAGCTAGATCTTTATAGATACAGGCTATCCCTCGACAGAGGCAAAAAGCCAAGTGCATGTAAGTGATATTATAAATCACCTCTCGTTGACGATCACTTGAGTTCTGCTCAGACTCCTGCTCGCTCTCATCTCTTGGCTGGAAATGGTTCAAACTCTCTTTATCTTAATGAGGGATGAAATCCCACAAAAACGACTGCGTGTCACCCAGCCTCGCTGCACTGACACCAGGCAGGATCCCAAGAAACAGCCCTGCTGACTGACAAACCAGCAGTGGGACTGCAGGCACCGTTCACACCAACAAAGTCATCCCAAAGTGGCAGCAGGATTGAGACAGGGGTCCACAGGCTGGAGCTGCTGCTGTGTAACCTGCATGGCCACTGGTGCTACTCTAGCAAGTGAAAGCACCAGGGCTGATGGAATAAATATTCTCAATACGGGTAGATGAACAGTAGTAAAAACAGAGCTGACACTGGCATCCTCTTCTGCTACCCTGATGAAATTGGGAAAAAGGTGAATTCAAGCTAAAACAGTGGAGAGCTGTGTCCCTGGCTGTCAACAGGTCCCTCAGGGCATCCATCTCCACTGGGGCACCTTTTGCAGGGGAAGCAGCAGCAGTAGAGAAGCCTGCAGGGAACAATTCCCCTACCGTGGAAGCTCAGCATTGGAGAGATTAAGAAGCAGCAGCAATGTTACATGAAGAGTGCAACTCATCAAGCTACAACTCAAACAAAGAGCCCCCAGTCAGTCATGCCTACAGAAGAACCAGCTCCCAGGGCTTTTTCCTCCTGAGTTACAAAAGCAGAGGCAAGGAGAGAGGAATGGGGACAACTCCAAGACTCAGCTGAGTTGCTTCATATTCATCTTTCCTCAGGGCACCATTGTTAAAATCTCAAACCCACTACCGCATTAAGCAATTCCAATATGGATTTAATTTCTCAAACTCAGCTATTTCCCAAAAAGGAGACCCAGAATCACTAATCACATCTCTGAAAACCAGGATGGGAACAGAGGTCTGGGAAGCAATCTCTGCTCCAGGAGGAGTGGCAATGCTCAGGAGCATGTTAGTCCAGGCTTTGGGTAGCATGCTAAAGAGGCAGGAACAACCTCCCTGTCCAAGCAGGGTTGTCATCCCTTCCCAAACTCACCTTCAGAAACTTGTACAGCAGAAACGTGAACCAATTTGTCAGCATCTTCTCTGCCACTGACTCCGTTCTGTAGGAAAGGTAGAGAGCAAAACCATCAGCAGGGAATATTAAAGGTCTCTGATCTCACCTGTTGCCACTTCACCCTTATACTGTGGCTGAGTTATTTTTGGCTTTAAAAAGTCTCATCTGGAAAGGCAGAAGCCTCAAAGTAGAGAGTACAAGCAGAAACCAAAAACTCGAGCAGAAAGCCTGCCCATCTGCAGGGCTGAGCCACAGCAGTGCCCCAGGAGAGAGAAGCAAATTGGTCTCCAGCATATTTGGAGAACTGGAGAGAGTTAAGCTCAACCTTGTCCCATGAGGAGTCTCACCCAGGGCATGAACAGCTTTCCATTTCTCCCTGGTACCTTCACTGAACTTTGTTTCTTCTATCATGTCCCACTGAAACCAGGCAGCTCTCTCCACAAGAGGACTGTATGAGACACCTAAACCAGGTACAATGTCACCAAACCTATCTCAAGCTCCCCAGTTAAAGTACAGCCTGAAGGAAGAGCTGAGGTTGTAAGGCAAGGCCAGATCCTGACCCACATTCCCATGACAGGAGCACCTCCTCCCACAACACCGTGTGTCCAATCTAGCTGCAAGCCCCTTTCCCCACCTGGAAGCTGCTGTTGCCTCCTGCTCCTGAAATGCACTCAACACTGCCATTGCCTTGAAGCAGGCCACCACTACTGGCGACATCAGACTTCCCTGCAACCCCTGAAGTAGCCCTTGATCTCTAAAGCATCAAAGCTGAAGGTCCACAGTACAGCAAGAGGATAACGACCACCACCAGTCCACTGGTACCTGGCCTTGGTTAAAGCTACCATTGGATTTAGGTCTGGAATCTTTGACTCCAATATGTTTTCAGTCAAACTTATCCCCATTACTAATTCAGCCAAAACCAAGGAGATTAAAGACAGAAGAAGGAAGAGCAGTGGTTGGAAGCTTAACCTGTTTTCCATGTACATTTGGAACACGGACATTGTGCCAGGCTTGAGACTCAACTCTTCCCTGCCTGTATGGTAGAAATCCTTGGTCTCTGTATGTCTCCTCAGAATGGATGGTGATGTAGGAGCTAGCAAGTGTACAGTGCTGGAACCACTTGCACCAAAAGGAATTTAAAAATGGAGCCGTGTCTTTCAGCTTTTGGAGATGCAGTTGAAGGAAGCAGCCAAAACTGCCTTAAGAAAACCTACTTTCCTAAAGCATGGTTCAAATTCAGATGCCATCTGCTCCAACACAGCATGGCAGGGAAGGTCAGGGGAGTTGCCTGTGTCTGTTTGGGACCATGCACAAGAGGGAGAGCAGAATCCCACACGATGGGTGTGAAACATGGTGGGTCCAAATAGGTTGTGGGGACCTCAGGGAGCAGGCACTGCAGCCAGGATGTGCCACACCAGCAGAGAGAGGGACAGCCTGGCATGGAAGGAGCTGAGGGTGACACCGGACCCAGGTGAACTGTGCAGCCCTACAGGTAAAGCTTAACATGCTTGTCTCTGCACCACACCTTATCTCTCTGCTATAAGATTAAAATTCCCCTTAAAACATCTATTATTTTTATCGTGGCTTTGGCTTTCACTCCTTTTAAAGTAAAATTGCCAGCCAGTCCCTCGACCCTCTCTGGTTAGGCTTCTTCAGCTTATCCACCCATTAATCATCAGATCAGCCACTCGCAAACGCAGACGCTCCTGAAAGCACAGGCAATACTAATAACCTCAGGGACATGGCTGCATTCCTCTTGTACCAGGGAAACAAAAACAAATAGGTTGACTCAAGAAACAAAACCCAAAAGAAATCCAAATGTCAGAGCCACCAGAAGGAATCCCACTTCCCAATACCATGCACTGCCCAATGGCAATGCTATGCCCAGCAGATGGGCCAGGAGCAGTTCCCAACAACCAGATGGCTGCGCTAGGAAATCCACTTTCCCAGAGTTTATTTAAGCTGACTCAGGGTCATATGGTCCCTTATAAGGTTTTCTCTCCTGCTAATGGGGTTTAGCCCTTTTTGCCCCCTACCCCCAGAATAGCACAGCCCTGCTTAAATCATTTGGGGACAGTACTAACCAAGGCTCCAGGGAAGGGAAGCCTTCCTGCCCTCAACAGGAAAGATAAATCCCTCATAGGAAACACAAAAAAAAAAAGGAAAGTGACATGGGGAGAAAGCCAAGGGAGGGGTAGACTGCAGCTATTCAGCAGACATTCTCCCCGGCCCTGGACCAGGTCCTTTGCTGACAAGCCTGTAATGCTCATCTGAAGTGCCACCACTCAGGCTCTGGCGGATGTTTGCCTTTATCCGCAATAGAGCCAGATGCCACAGCAAGGGGGGGATTATCCAACAACAAAATAAATAAGTAACAGCTCTCCCCAGTTAGATCAATGTTAATCCAGTTGCCCTGGGCAGTAAGCACACTCTCACACCCAACAACACGGCTAATCAAATGGATAGAGAAGCCCAGCCCCCAGCACCACTTGCTCCACGCCATGGCTTATATCACTCAGACAGATACAAGCAAAGCACCAGCCAGGGGGCCTCATCCCTGTCCTAACTGCAATGGGCCCTTGAGTGCTGTGGCTGCAGTCTTTGGGATGCCAGTTCTTGCTGCGCTGGCACAGGCTGGGCTCTGCCCCTGTTCTACTGCTACGGCTCAGCCACTGCTGTGCTGGCCTCCTCATGCTGCCTTTTATTTATATTTTATTGATTTACTTCAGGAGCTGGAAATACATTTTAGTATTTCAGTGAAACCTGGTTTTGTGGAGGGACAATCAGAAGGGAATAGCCTAAGCATGCACTCAGGGAACAGGGACCGGGAACAGTGGTTGGCACCTCCAAGACCCACCCTGCTCCCAGTTCGCCATAGGTCTGCACCATACACCCCCTCTGACACACTGCTAACAAGATGCTTTGAAACATTAGGGGCAGCCTTGTAATGTGATAAATGAAGCAGAGAGAGTAGGAAAGGAGTGTACCTAAAAGATCAGCAACACAGATGTAACGGGGACCAGCTCACATCTGGGTTTCTCCAGGTGTTTCCCCATGGTCAAGCACACAAAACCTGACAGGTTTTGTCAAGTCTGGCCATGCCATGATCATTGGTTGATGTTTGAAAGATGCTCTGGTTTTCTTGAGCCTTCCTGGTGACATGCCAGCCCTGTGCCACTCGACTGTCCCTACATCTCCACTGGTGGCACTGGGCTGGAGGAGGTAGAGATGGGGAGACACACCATGGCGTGCAAAGGGAGAAGATGGCACGGAGGGCCTCGAGCTGATCCAGTGGAGCTTATTAATAGTTTTTGTTCAGGACTTGGTGTATCTTTCAATATTCATCAGCCCGTGATGAAGGAGAGCTCAGAGCTATCATTAAATATTGATGGGCCAGGCAGACTCATGGCAGGGCTTGGCAGGCTGCCTCCTGCTCGCACTCTCCCCAGCCCCGGTGAGACTCCCAGCTTCCAAAGACCTCCTTGGCTTTCCTAGGAACCCCCCATGTGCCTGGAAAAGTGGGCAAGCCCTGAGGAGACAGCAGGGAAAGGGGGACTCCTGCCTGCTGCCAGCCCACAGAGGCACCTATGCAGCCACCAGGCAAGGCAAGAGCCACTCCACATGCCAAGAGGTGTTGAAGACCACCTGGTGACCTGGAGAAGAGAAGGCAGGTGGGGGCATCTCTACAGCAATATGCCACAGTGCCTGACACCAGCGTGCACCCTCCCTGCACCAGTGTGTGCAGCTGGCAGCTGCTGAGCACTCTGCTCCCTCCTTCCCAGGCAACATGAGCCCACACGAGCCAAACTGGAGTAAGAATATCCCCTGGTTGAGTCCTGAGTTCACTGGGGCCAGATGGTCCCAGATCCCTCTCATACCTGCACACTGACAGCCAAGGAAATGCTTGACAACAAACCCAGGGCTCACACTGCCACAGCCAACAACAAAGCCATCACTGGTGGCATCCCCATGGGACACCAGCTTGTGTCACCACACTCAGAAGAGCCTGGGCACTGTGTCACAGCTCCAACCTCTCAGGTGGTTACTCACCTCCGCAGGAGCAGCTTAGGGTGGTTCTTACTCTCCAGGTTCTTCTCGATAAGGTCAGAGAGGAGCTGCTTCAGCACACCTGTGGCATATTCCATCTCGCCCTGCAGTGCTGTCATGATGAGGGAGGCCACGTTGCCACGGTCCCGCATGGAGAAGCTCCTCTGAGCCTCCAGAGTGCGGATGAAGGTCAACAAGAAGTGCTTCTTGTTCAGGAGTTGACCAAAGAGGGTCAAGGACTTCTCCACATTTGCCTGGACCTGAAAGAATAGATCAAAGCTGAGAGACGGGCATGACAGGGAGGGTGACAAGAAGGTGGCTGGGCTGAACAAGACCCTGAATTCACCCTCATACCACAAGAGGAAATGGTGAAAAAGGGTCAAGAAGCAGCTGGACTTCCTCTCTCCATACTACCATGCTTCCTCTTTGGTAATCAGTCTCAGTTCCCTCCAGAACTGTTATCTAGTTTGTAATACCCCAGCATCAGGTTAACAGTCCCAGGGCACCACTGTATATAAATGTCTATATATATATACACACCCTTCCATACAAAGACTCTCCCACTTGTGTGCAGGCACATAAATGCACTTCCCTCCCATAAACAAATGCTCTTTCCCAAGCACGTACACAAATTATAATTTTCAATTTCAGCTAACAAGCAGCTCAATTCCCACCAAAGTCACTGCAACATGTGCTTTGGGTATTGCACAGAAAGCAAATAAAGCCACAACCCTGAGCTCTGCCGGCAACAAACATGCCTGGTTTGGGGGAGATGCATTTCAGACAGGGAAGCAAATAGCAGAAATCTGGCTCTGTCCCACTCCAGACACTGCCTGAGACAGTCCCTTTACTCATGAGATGTTTGAAGGTGTATTTCTGGCCATACTTGGCCACACAGGACCCAGCAGGGACTGGGCTGGGACGCTTTCATCCCCACGCTCCCCCTGGCAGCTCAGGTCTGGTCGGCCCTGACCACATTCCTTACCAGAAATGAACATTTTTACAACAGTCTGTTTTCCCATTAGAAAAGATGGTTTTCTCTGAACAAAAGCCTTGCTGTGGTTAAAACTATTCCCCTTCCTTGTCTTCCTGACTGGGAGAATAAGCATAAAATTTTGTTTCACGTAGGTATTGGAGACAAAACAACATTTTTCATTTCAAAACACCAATTCAAAATGAAGAACAGGGTTTTGACACATCAAATCATTTCACTTCAGTCAAAACTTTAGATTGGCAATCTTCAGTTCAGTGAAATTTCTTGCAGTTGTAACTTTCCTCTCCAAAATACTCTTTTTCACTGGACAAAAACTCTGTTTCCCACCAAGTCCTTGTCAATTCTGTGATATAGGTCCCCAGGTGACATTGCCACACTCACTACCCAGGTGAGAGGGGACACCTGTCTCAGAGCATCCCAGAAGGGCAACAGTGGACAGACAAACCCTCTCTGCTCCCATCCTTGGGACTCCTCTAGCAGGCACCACATGGCTCAATTTCCCCTAATGCAGGTCAGAGGATGATGTCCTGCTAGGAATGGAAATGCTATAAGCTATGTTTTCCTGGAGTCCCTCCCTCCAGACACACAGGGACCTCGATGCAATAATGCTGGTAACTCAGCAGATGCCTCAGGTTCAGCAGCATTAGCTGCTCCCTGTGGGGACACAGAGACACCAGCTGATTCCCCAGCAGGGGAAGACCCAAGAGCTGGTTGGAGTGCGGTGGCTTCACTGCAGTCCTACCAGACCCACCAGTAAAACTGGGGCAGCAGATGTGCTGCATTCCCAATCCTGTGCATTGCTGGTGTTTTAGTCAGCCAAGACTAGCCAAAACAGACCACGGGATGAGAGGCTTTCTTGCTTTAGCAAAGCAGCAGGATTTCAGTAAGGCAGGAAACAGGTCCTGCCCAACAGTGACCATCCCACGAGAGGACATGAAACCCCCATCATAAGCAGCACGGCAATGTCTGAGGCCCCTCTGTCACCTCCCTAAGCCCCTGTGATTAACTTGTTGATCATTAGCAGAACTAAATGAACAATACTGAATTAAATATTTAATCAGGCTTAAATTCTCACAAAGCAACAAGCCTTCCCAAAAACCCTGCAGAGGAAGGGAGCTGGTACCAACAGCCCGGTGCTTGCTGTGGATTAGTGTGTGCGTGAGCAAGTGCCGTTTCCTTCCCGTCACTTGCAATAGCTAATGTTACACTCTGAGTAAAGAGACAAATAAAAGCAAACCTGATTAAATTATATGAAGCTTACACAACTGTAGTTGCTTTATTTAATCTCTTTTGGGGATTTTTTTTTTATCCCTTGCAACTTTAACCCCTTGCTTCCCAGGCCAGGCTGAGCCAGCAGGCTCTCTCGAGCAGGAATTTTTGAATTAGGAACTGGAGGTGGACAAACTCCCACCCAGTGTGCCATGGTCCATGAGAAATTCCTCCTCTGATACCCTTTTTGATACCCTTTCTACCCTGCCTCTTTAGGGAAAGTCTTTAAGAGCAAGAGCAGAGGTGAGAGGAGAGTCAGGCATCTGCACAGACAGGAAGGGCTGTGCCCCAGGGACGCCCACGATCACGCCTGCTCAGGCTGCTCTGAGCATCCGGAAACCTGAGCTGCAAGGGGAAATCCATGGAAACAGGGTCCCCACCACCCTCCAGAGCTGGGACTGGGGACCAGGGAAAGAGAGCAGGCAGAGGGCCAGGGCCCATGTTGTATCCGTGCTGGCATACAACACCAGCACATGCACTTGCAGTTAGTAAGAGCTTGTTGTGTTGTAATTAGTGACCGAGCATCTTGCACCAGGGCCAATTACTTCTCCTAAATACATTGTGAAGCCCACGTCGACATTAATTACTGTGCTGGGTCAGCAGTGAGGGGAAGTGGAGGTCACCCCCCTCCTTTCTCTAATCAAGAGCAGCCTCAGCAGCCCAGCACATGAGAAGCCAATTGCTGTGCAATTGCATGCACTAAATTATATGGAGGTGGAGAGGCCGGGAGAGGAGATGGAGCTGGTTTGGGGAGCAGGGGAAGGATGCCAAGGATGGGCTCTGTGTGGGGAAATGGAGCCAAGCAAGCAGGCGATGTCAGACAAGCCCGCTAAAAACGAGCAACCGGTCAGGCATCAAACAAACCCAATTGAATAAAGCAAGTGCTGCAGAAAATGACAGCAGCAATGATATTAATATAAATATTGATATTAATGTCAGAGAGCGCAGTAACCATTTGGCAGCCGGTCCATATCCGCGTTGGCTGCCACACGGCAAGATGCTCTTTGCCGCATCACGCCGGGCCAGAATCCAACCAAAGCATCTCTCCAGCCCTACGCCTGGGGCACAGGGACTCACATAGGGGCACGTCCCCAGTGTGAAACACTACAGAGACAGACAGACAGACCCACACCTCCATCTCCTTCAGCACGGGATGGTCTTCTATCCCCGGGAAGAGAACCCGCATGGCGTAGGTACGGTAATCCAGAAAGGGGATGCCAGCCCCGTCCAGGTCATTAGTCAACTCGTTGATGTCAGTCTGCAGCTCAGCAAAGGCTGGGGTGGGAAAAGCAGAATTAGACAACACATCTTGGAATCCCAGCACACAGCACTGGCACTCAGCCTGCTGCCACACCCCCCCGCACCCCACGGGTGGACCCCCTCAAGGCATGAATATGCTCAGCATCCCTCCTCCTGGCAGGCTGTGATTGCTGTCCCCATCTCACAGATGGAGAAACTGAGCTGCAGAGTGTGGGGATGACATCCCCTAAATAAATCAAGTGGTAGATCTGGGAACAGAACTGCCAGGTCCCAGGGGGCTCAAATCCCCCCTGCTTAGCACTTGAAGCCTCCCAGGGATGCTGGGAGCAGTGGGGAACAGCAAGGCTTGAACAAAACCAGAGCTTCTGGGGGAAAACGTTAGCCTAAACCACAAGAATGTCCTCATTTCTTTTTGACCTAAATACTACTCAAGAGAAGAGCTTGAACACACCCACCCTGGCACCTCCCAATCCGAGCAGAGTCAGCTGTGACTCCCAAGGGAACATGATCCAGGGGGGTCCTGAACCTTTAATTGCACCTACAGGGAAAAGCTGACGGGAGAGGAGTCTGGAGATGCACCAGGGAAGGGGGTTGTGGTGGGGGGAGAAAACCCTCAGAAAAATCAAATTAACAGCACTTTAAAGGGAGCTGAAAGCCAGGCAGAGGACTGCAGGCTCCTCAGCCTGATGAGAAAAAACAAACCGTCAGCTTGAAAGGCATGCTATCTTATCTGTAACTAGCGGGACTAGAAAAGAGAAAAGGCAGGGAAGAGATTGTGCCTTTTAATTAAAAGCAGATCCTTTTATCTGCCAGCTGTGGAAGACAAGACACCATCCCCTCCACCAGCTCCCTCCCCTCTCCCTGTCACCAGTGCCATCCACAGGCATGTGGAGGGATGGGGATTTGGGGGAGCAAAGGGTTTGTCTTTCCTTCCCCTTTCTATTATCTTGTTTTCAGTGCCTGCTGCATTCGCAGCACCCAGGCTGGTTGTGGCTGTGGCTGGCAGGGTCAGGGCCTCCGGAGCCAGCTCAGGGGGATAATGGGCAATTAGATTTTATCAGCAGGATCATACAAGGAATTCTGTCCAATTTCACAGCATCCGTCTGTCACATAATGAGAGACTGACTGCCCACTCACAGGAAGCCCTCACTACTCTCCTTGCTCTCCTTTCTCCCATTTGGAGAAATGGAGAAGAATTTCTTAACTGGAAAAATCCCCAAATCCCACCCAAAATGAGTTCACTTTGCCCATTCACATTACCACTCCGTAAGGCAGCAGGGAAAGGGTGGGAGCACACTGAGCCTTGGAGTAGTAAGAAACCCTCAAAGACCCCCACACTTATGGCACAGGGATCCCTCACCCTCTTTGCACTCCAGGGCCACCCGGGACTCCAGGTTGTCCATCTGCAGCTGGAGGCGTTTCAGGGTCCGGTCAGCATCGCGGGACTTGCGCTTGTAGGCGATGAGGACGATAATGATGATGAGGAGAAGCAAACCGCCCCCGCCGCCGATCCCGATGATGGCGGGCAGGGTGAGCAGGCTGTCCGAGTAGATCTGCAGCGTCCCTGGGGAGAACTCAAACCCTCCAGCCTTGATCTGCACCGTGGTAGGGGAGAAAATGGACGTGGTGTCAGGGGATACGCACCCAAGGCAACCCTCCCTGCTATGCCCACTATATTGGGAACTCGGACATGATTCTCAGCCCACGGCAGAAAGGATGTGGAAAAATAAAGGGATGGCAGGATCTGCTCTGGAGCAGTGCAACATGCTTTAATGGCATGCAGGACACACGCTGACAGTGTGTACGGAGCAGGCATGGAGCTTGATGTCTCATTCAGACAACATTAGGGTAACAGATGGGATGTGAAGCAAGTTCCCCCACGGATGGGGAGCCTGGTGGGGACCGTGCTGGGTCCCTTTCAGTGTGGCAGAGTCCTGGAGCGCGAGCACTGCTGTGCTACAACCCCACAAACAAAGCAGCCTGCTCTACTGCATGTGCCAGCACTGGGGGGAAGAGGTGGGAACCCCCCCTGCCTTGCACCCAGCAGGGAATGGAGGTTGTTGGCAGGACCAGTCAGGTCACAAGAACACCCAGCTGAGCATACCAGGGAGGGGACAAAGTATTTTTTCCTATCAAACATGCAATCAAGAAGGGGGATGTCCAGGGAGCAGGAAGATGGCTTCTGAGGATGCTCCTGCACATGCACAGACTACCCAGTCTCTATCCAAGGACAAACACATAGCAGGGCCAGTGCCAGGATAAAGCCTGAACCTCTGTGACACATAGGACCCACAGAGGAAAGGCACCAGTGTCAGCACTTACCGTGACTTTGTGCTGGCCAGTGAGGTTGGGGGACTCACAGAGGAGCTGGGTCTCAGAGACTGTCAGGGTGCAGGGAGTGTCTCCAATCAGCACTGTGTAGTTGAGGCGGGAGTTACCAGCAGCTGGTGGGAGCAGGTTCCTGCCCTTTGAGGGAACAAGGAATGAGATTGTCAGTTCTCATGCAAAGAGGAATGTTTCAAAAAAGCCCAACATAAGGCAAATGCATGCTTTTCACAGCGCAGGACTTTGTCCCAGGGGAGAAAAAATACCACCTCCATTGAGGGACACGTCCCTGCCTCTGCCCCCAGTCAGAGATTCCCTTACCTTAAGGATGAGGGGAGAGCTGGGCTTCAGCTCCAGCATCCCCGTGGGGCTGAGTGGCTCAAAGACAGGGTCTGGGTAGTAGACGAAATTGGTGGTGTTGATGATGAGCAGGGCCTGGACATTATCCATGACGAAGCCAATCTCATCCGGGCGGTCGCCGAGCTCTGGAGGGCTCCGCACAGGGTTGTCAATGGAGGGTGCATAGCACACCATGGTGGTGTCGTTGTAGACGGTGCAGTTCTGCAGGAGGCACAGACTGAGGTCAGACCCAGCCCCCAACAGGAAGGTCAGCATCAGACCCCACAAGGATCTCTTGAAAGGAGCATCTCTAGACACAGTGTTTAGATTTGGAATCTCCTGTTCTATGAACACGCATCACATCCTACCCAAGGGCAGAGACAGACTCCTGTCTGTAATGGATGTGCAAGGGATGGCGAGCAAGAGGTTGTTGGGGATGGTCTCTTTCTGTCAATATCCTGCAGATATCCCACAAACCTCCCATCACTGAACACTCAGATCTAACCTTCTCCTAACAGCACCTGGCTGGAGGCTCTGCAGAGAGATCAGTGCCTCTCTCTGGGCAGCAGCTGCTGGATCTCAACCTTTCCCCACCACCACACCTGATGGACAAGGGATACACTTTCTACTCTGTGTTGCCCCCAGCCCCAGCCAGCCCCACTTACGTTCTCCCTTTCAGAGCTGCAGTACTTGGCCCGAATCCTGGGCTCTTTGATGGTGGCCAGGTTGGTGCCAGTCACGGTCAGCAATGTCCCACCACTAGAGACATGGAGACAATGCGTTAGACAAAATAGCTTGACACTGGGTCCCCAGTTCTAGGAAGGAAGCACCCATCCTCTCCAGCCAGATGTCCATGTGTCCTGGTCTGGGTGAACCACAAAACCCCAGGGATCTCTTATCCCACCCACACATCACCACAGCTGGCAGGATCTGGCATGCACCAATGCCAAATCATCTCAGTTGACCCAGGGGCTAACTAGAAATATAAAACCTTATTAACACTAATATCCCACCCTGCGTCCAGGTTTGGGGTCTGAAGACAGTTCCCAAGCTAAAGGCAACCAAGCATCCACAATGGGAAGGCATCCCAAGGAGGATGAGTTCCTCTCTGCCACTCCTTTCTCCATCAAACAGGCAGTGGGTGACAGGACAGGCTGAACCTTGCCAGTTTTTCTCTATGGCTTGGTGTTAAAAGCCTTGTGGTCCTGGGGAGCTTGACCATGCCCCCGGGGAGCTCGCTCTTCATCAACAGCCTGGGGAAGGTTTCCCTTGGCACTAGCTCTTAATGGATTCCTTTGCCTCCTCTCCACCCAATTCAAACCTTTTAGAAAAATATGTAAACATTTCAAAAAATCCCCCAATGGGAAATATTTTAATTTTATTTGCCGCCGCCAAATGTCAAGCTGAAATTAAGCAGATCCAAAGCACTCTCTGCTCTTGCCCCCTGCCAGGCTGAGCACTGCAGGCCAGGAGTTAGCAGGGCCCCTGTGCCAAGCCATTGCTCACACTTCTCTTGCCATGTCTCTGGAGCGCAGCCTGGCAGTTATCACAGCAGCACTGAGATGTACCCATCAGGAGCGGGGAATCCATGTGGAAAATGGTCCCCTGTGTATCCCCCAAGCTCCTTGTGATTCACCTGTTGATGCTCCATTCAGGATCGATCTTCTGGATGGTGGGGTCCTCCGTGTAGTTGTACTTCACCTCTGGGTTGCTCAGCTCTGCCCGGTTGATGTTGATGAGGATGGGAGAGCCACCAGGGGTGTGCCCAGGGGGGGTCCTGCACCGGATCTCACGGGCACTTCTCCTGGGACAGAAACACACAACCTGTCAGTGCCCGGGCAGAAGGGAGGTGAGGGCAGCCAGGGAGCCAGTGCTGCCTGGGAGCACTCTGCCTCAGCCCCTCTCCCCCTCTGAAACATCTGGGGAGATGAAGAGAGAAAGGAGAGAAAAAAAAAAACGAAAAAAAAATATTCAAGAAACGAAACAAAAGGCAGACTAGAAAGGCTGAGCAGCTCCTGAGCGTTCCAATGTGCGGCTGCTGCAAACAGCAGCGATTAGGGCTGATAACCAGTAATTACCACAGGAAAATATTTAAAGAGCCGCTCCATTATCATCCCTAATCTAAAAATTATCCACTTCATGCCTCAGGGCTTTGTGCTTTTAGAGAAAAATCCCTGTTCTTAGGGCTCTTCCTGCAGCCTCTGACACACAGAGGTTTCAAGAGGAGACACCTTGCCCACCAGGGTGTTTGGCTCCCAGGGGCCCCCCTGGCTTCTCAGCACAGGCTTCTGGTTGCTGCTCTGTCTGGGGATCCTGCTGCCTTCAAAGGTGCCTGTTGCCCATCTTCCACCACACTCTGTGCTCCTCACCAGGAAAAAGTGCAGGGCCGTCCTCCGATGGTCACGGAGACGTTGCTGCCAGCATTGAGGTGGCTGCCTTCAATGGCGATCCAGGTGCCACCGGAGAGAGGACCCCGGGCTGGGACCACACGGGAGAAAGTGGGTGTCTGTCAAAGGAAAAGAGCATCCCTGAGGTCAGACAGGCTGGAAACTAAAACCTGCATCCCCAAGCAGCTCAACCGGGAGGAAAGGGGGAAAGGGACCTGTGGGACAGTGGCTGGGCATGGTACTAAGGGCTGGCAGTGCCAGCAGGACAGTGGGCAGGCAGAGCAGTGGCATTCTCGAAGAAATTCCGCCAGCATGACACAATGGCTGCACAGAGCAGCCCCACCTGCTCTTCGGGAAAACAATGGCCAATTTTCCAATTCACACGGAAAACCACCCAAAACCACCCAGCATCACCCCCCTTTCAGGGTGCCAGACCTGTCTCCCAACAGAGGGCTTACCACAAAGGTGAAGCTCTTGGGGGATGTGGCCCGGTAGTTGGGCAGGCAGTCACGGATGCACACTTCTACCCGTGCCTCATGCACCTTGCTCGAGCTGGCATCTCCAATTTCACACACGATCCTAAAGGATGAGGGGAAGACGCTCTCACTGTCCTGGCACCAAGACACTCCCTGTGTCAGGTGAAGGTCTCAGGTACCAGCAGGTTCATGAGAAAACAAGGTGGTGGCAGTTGGCATTGCCAGCCCTGCTGGGAGCTTCCCCAAAGCCTCTGGGCTCCTCCCAGAGCAATCATAACCAGCAGGTAATTCTCTCCCTGTTCAGTCCAGTCAGTTCCATGTCTTTTGCAGCCACAGGCAGCATTTGAACACCACCACCCCTGTGTCTGACCTACACCAAGGTGATCTGGAGCACACCCGCCCCTCACCAGGCACTTACTGCTCGGCGCTGATGTACTCGCTCTCGATGGGGATGCACACCACCTTGCCCACTCGAACGCCCCAGCGGACATCTTCAAACTTCAGGCCCAGATTCTCGCCAGTGATGGTCAGACGGGTCCCTCCTTGCCTGGGGCCAGTCTCAGGGAACAACTAGAAGAGAGCATGGCCTGTCACAAGGGTGCAGAGCTGCAGTGACACCTCACTCAGGCAGGCTGCAGCCCAGGCAGCCAGAAGATGAGTGTTACTCCTCCATGAGCAGCAAGGAGCAGATGGGTGATAAGATATGCCAGCACATCTGCAAGTTGCCCACAGAGCAGGAAAGACCTCCCCAGTGACAGCTGCACCCACAAATCCCCCAAGAACACGCCAGGAGATACCAGATGTGTCCAAGCAGAGGGCTGGGATTTGGACACCCCACTACAGACAGAGCTGTCTCGCAGGTGACGAGGACATGGACAGGAAGGAGACAGGGCAGCATCAGCCATAGCTCTAGCTGAGCCAGCAAGGAAGCACCTGGACTTTCATGGCTTTTGGCCAGGTCCCAGGGATGAGGCTCCCACATCCAAGACACCCTCAAAGGAGAAAGCATCTCAACCACATCCCTGCAGGGGTAATTGGCAGGCAGGGGGGAAAAGGGTTTCTCTCCACTGGTAAACCCTGTGTCAAGGCCAGCTGGGAAGGGAGAGTACTTCACCCCAGTGCTGCGCCTCATTTACCAGGATGATGCCCAATAAAGCAGACAGGTGTGGCCTGACAGATGGTGGCAGGATGAGGGATGAGCAGAGGTGTGGGCCCATTGCTGCCTCCAAGCAGGCAATTACAGGCAGTTTTACATCAGTCAGCGCTGGCCTCGAGGTCCAGTGCCCACCTGCAGCACTAACTGGGATGAATGGCAGGGCTGCACACCCTCAGTGGGACTGGGGATGGGGCTGGATCCCCAGTGACACCAAGACAGAGCAGGGAAAAAGGCAGCTGCAGGCAGCAGGAACAGGAGAGAGGAATGCACCCTGGGCCAGTACAGGAAGAAAGCACACTGGCCCATGGAAAGAGACTGTTCATTTGCACGTGATGCCCTCCTCTGCTCATGCTCCTGTAGTGCTGGATGAAATCCACTCCAGCACCAGGAAGCATCTCTGCCAGTGCTAAGCCCAGCTCCCAGGCAGGCTCACACCACGACCAAGCACATGCAAGCTCTTTACATTCTTGGCAAATCTGGGTGGCTGCAACACTGGGGTCTGAGCCAGCTGGAGCCTCCTCCTCCTTTGCCTCCTCCTACTCCTTGTGCAGGGCTCAGTCCTAGACATCACCTCTGCAGCGAGGAAAGGCAGATGATCTGGGCACGGGGTACATGCAGCCGTGGCCACTGTCCACATCCACAACCCTGATGGACTGCATGGAACCAGGAGATGTTTCTGCACAGCCCCACTGCAGCCATCACCACTGGGATTAACCACTGCCCTCCAGATTCACATTGGGCTGGTCACCTTCAGCGCACTCAAACTCAAATGGGGGCAGCCAGTCCCTCTGTACACAAGCATCCCGTGGGACACGTCCCAGGACAGCAGAGCTGGGCCTGGTGCCTGGGCACTGGCTCCCATCAAGGCAACTACAGCTCACCATTTACACAGCAACAAAACCCTCTGGGGCTGTGGGGAACCACTGTTTGCCTAAACCCTGTTCAGGCCCTGCCCAAGTATGGCATTGGAGCTCATTCTGGCAGCTGCAGCCAGCACCAGGTTGGGTCTTCCCCTTAAATCAGGCTCTGCCGGGGTGGCTGGCAAGAAGTGGCTGTTTGTTTGGTGTTTCTAAATGAGTGTTAAAAGCTGCTCCGGCATGTTCAATTCCTCCTCCTCCGCAGCAAAGCTGACAAGGGCCATGCGCTCAGGGAGGAACGAGCCCAGGAATGAAATGACATCGTTGGCCGTCCAGCACAGGGAGGTCACAGCTAAACAAGGTGTGCAGGAGGGGCGAGCTGACAAGGAGAGCAAGAGCTGCTGGAGCCTCCCCTTTCGCCCCTCCAACCTCTGGACACCCAGCCCCAACAAACACTTCTGCTTTCCTCCTAATTGGTTTCACAGAGTCCTTTCACATCAACAAGCGAACGGCTCCAGCGGGTACAAGCAGCTGGCTTGCTCCCAGCCCCAGCGGACACGGCAGGGCCAGGAGGTGCTGAGGTAGAGGGGTTCCCCCTTCCCAAGGGAAAGGATCTCTCTGAGAGTCACAGAGAACACCAGGCAAGACACTGCAGAGGTATGGAAGGGGTTTGTCCCCACCACTGAGCAATGGGTGAAGAATCATGGCCATCTCCCAGTCCAGTCCCATCACCCATGAAGACACCTGTACTCTGGTGGGCTGGACAAGGAGGCTCCAGCTCCTCATGAAATCACTGTAGGAGAGACTTTTCCCCCATCAGCCCATGCTGCCCACTCTGCACCAGTCTGCTCTCTGAACCACTTCCAAGCCTGCCCACAACCCAGATGTGGGATTGGAGTATTGGGAAGTAGAAGGCAACAAGCAGAGTACTGGAGGAGCATCACAGCAGAAGCCACACACATCCACACTGACTGCCAGCTCCCAGGGCATTAATGGAGAGTGGTGCCAAGGTCAAACCCACCTGCTAACAGATCTGTTCCTGCTGCACCTGCAATTACTGCAAAATGTCATAATGATGCAGGGCAGGACTGCTGCTACTGACACTGGAGACCATCAGCAGCTGGGAAGCTGCTGAGTGGTACATGTGTGAATGCCTACAGCCCTGGTGACATGAACACAAGAGGACAGAGCACAGCCTACAACAAGGCCACCCTGACCATGAGCTGGCCACTGCAGGCTCCATTCCCATTATCTCTAGGAGTCTGGATTTGGAAAGTTCAGCCTGAGCATGGTGGGAAGCCACTGGGGGCAGGGAGCTCTGCCACTCCACACAAAACAGCAGACCTCCTTGTAGGGATGTGGACTGTGAGGCTGAATTCCACTTCCCCGGGAATGGATCCCTTCTCCTGCCAGCACTCCACCAGCCCCAAGCAGCTCTCTGCAGGCAGTATTTCTCGCAGGCAGGGCTCTTTGCAGGCAGGGACATGCCTGTTGGGGTGTTCCCCCCTCTCCCCACGTGGCTGCCACCCAGCACACTGCAGTGCCCGTGCTGTGCGAGAGGCAGGCAGCATGCACTGGGAAAAGCCAAGACTCTCATTTCCAGCTACCATCAGATAAGGCACTGAAACTCAAACAGATCAGATCCTGTGCTAAGTCTCCAGTAATTAACACCATCGAGGCCCAGCCAGCTGTGGGTAAGCAAAAGGCATCCAGCCGAAATACCCACTAGTCCTTCCTTGTGAACCTGGATCCTGGCCCAACAGGCATGTGAACATGAATATACACAATCTTATTAAGCAAAGGTCATAAAAGCTGTCAAGGAAAGGGGATGATGATGAACTACTGGCCCCAGCAAGCATGGCAACATGAGGAGAAGCAACCTGGATCCACTGCTTTCCTGGATCCTCCAGTCACGTGCAGGAGTGGTGGGAACCTCAGAAACGAGCCAGAAAGCCCAGTGCATGGAGGTGGTTGAGAGAGGATTTCAGCACTGGAAAATCACTCAAGTACCAAACAAACACTGAGCAGGTCTGGCTATTTTGAGGTGCCACCAGAGAGTCCCATCCCCATCTCCATCTTCCACCTCCCATTCCGGGGTGTCACCACTCGTTTGTCCCCACATACCTTGGTGATTTTGGGGTCGGTGCAGCGGCTGTTGCCGCTGCTGGCGTGCATCCAGCTGCTCTCGTAGGCCAGGCAGTGCTGCCGCAGGGAGCAGCGTCTCTCCGACACGCACCAGCCGCACTCGAAGCGCGGGTCAGCCTTGAGGCACAGCCCGCAGCTCTCCCGCAGGGCTGAGCACTTGTACAGGTGGGCTGCAATGGCAGGAGGAGTGCAGGGGTCAGCATGGGCCCCACAGCCCACAGGAAAAGGGTTTTAGGGAAAAGGGCACCTGTTCCCAGCCCCTCCCACCAACTCCCAGTGGAACAAAGCCCCATGGACAGGAGGTACCAGCACCTGGACTCAACACCAAAGCAGAGCTCTCTCCCAAATTTTCTCAGAGAAAAGCCTCTTTTTTAGAAAACTGTCAACATCATTCCCTTCTGCAAGGCACTGGTGCAAACTGCAGCTGGAGCAAGGGAGAGGGGTGGGCTGGAGGCAGGGGGACTGCTTTCCCATCCTGGTCCTATCCCTTACTCACCCTGGATGTTCTGGGGGTTGTCAATGACGAAGTTCCCATTCCAGACCACAGATAAGTTGACAGGCAGGTCGCTGATGTCATTCCCTTCGTAGAAATACTGCAGAAGGGGACAGAAGGAGGCAGAGCCCATTAATTGTTGAGGCAAAATGTCCTGGTGAGAGGTATGGAGAGACGTACAATCCCATCAGTCCAGAGGAGAGGGATGTGGGCCTCATTAGGACTTGCTGTCTAGAAACAAACAGTTCTGACAGCCACTGGTCAAAGCATCAGACACAGCACATGAAACCAGTGGATTAGACTGGCAAAAAAAGATAAAGCAGCAAAATAGAGGGTTTCTAAATAGACCCAAACCCCATTAAGTCAAAGGTCTGAAGCTGCTGCAGCTGCTAGGAGAGGAGGAAACAAATAGTGACTCTGCAGCACAGACACACCTCTCACCAGCAGGCACCCGAGCTCTCCCCCATGTCCTCCCCACTCCAGGGATGCTCACTTGGATGTTTGTGATTATGGCATGATAATGAAGCTTGGGGAGGACAGGCTGGGCACATCACAGGAGTAGATTGAGTAGAGTCACCCCTGACAGCCAGTGGGAGGATGTCCCTTGTGGTCCACTCCAGCCCCATCACACATAACACAATGATATAAACCTGTGGCCACATGGTTGTGAGTGGGACAGAGCCAAGGACCATCCTGGTGCCACACTAGCCCTTGCAAAGATCTCAGGAGACAGCAGTCCACCCCTCCACACTTCAACTCCAGCTGCCCCACTCCCAGCCCCACACCGTGCTCAGACATCAGCTGCACTCCATTTCAGGGCTGGCACCACCACCCGGATCCCCTGAGCTCTCCTGTAGGGAGATGACACCAGAGGATCCTGCCCTCCTGGCTCCAGGGGACCCCAAACTCCCAAACCCAAACAGCATCAGCTGCTGTCCAGACATACCCACCTCCATTATTCCTTCCAGCCCAGCCAGTGTCTTCTCCCCACCCAGACTCCTCTCCCCTGCCTCAACACCTGAGTCCCAGTCCCAGCCGCCCTATCAATATTCCCTGCAAAGCCCCTGCATGCAGACAGAGAGGTTTAATCGATATGGAGGCAGGAAGGCAGTTGGAACCATCCCTGACAGCTAATGACCTCCTTCGGCAAGAGATTCCCCGCTCCTCGCCTGAGAAAATGACAGGCGTGTCAGGAGAGATTAAATGAATGATTCATGGGTTGCTGGAGTTTGTTAGGGAGCGGCGGACACACTGGCAGTGGTTCACTCAGCCACAGGCAGGCCACAGCCCTGCCACCACCTCCAGCCAGTCCCAGTGCCACCTTTCACAGCCCTGGTGCCATACAGGAGGAGCTGACCTCAGCACCTCCTCCAGCACTGCCCTGGCTGTTGCCCCACGAAGACCCAGAATCACTCCAGTGGGTCTGTTCTGCTCAAACCCTCCACAAGAGACAGGGATGTGGCCCATGAAGGAAGTCAGCATGTCCAGGTGGTTGGGAAAAGCAACAGACACTTGGGTCCTTCTCACCTGACCATCAAAAGCTGGTCCCTTCTGTGCCGAGTCTCTCCCAACCAGGCAGCATCACCAGTCCAGCATCAGGCACAACACCAAAATGGGGTACACACCCACTGTGAGACCTTGCTATGGCAATACAACCCCTCCTCAGCCCTACAGAGTGCAAATGGGAGGCCAAGCCTGGTCCTCCATTACAGCTTTTGGTTAATGATTTTTTGTCCAGGAACCACACATCCAACTGCAAACACAACAGCTCCACCATCATCTCTCCTCTACAGGCAGAGCCCCATCAGCCCCCACCATGCAGCCTCCCAGACACGGCACCTCTCAGCATGACTGCTCAGAGGACCTTTGCCACATCTCCACCACGCACCATTTACCACCAGAGCCTCCCACCAACATTCCCATCACCAGGCCTGGGAAGATGGAGCCAGAACAGGGCTAGGAGTTCAGATCTGTTCACCTTCCCCTATCCTAGCCCCACCCAAGGATATCGTCAACAGGACCACAACAAGGAGCCAGCCAGACCCAGAGCAGTGAGCAGAGACCATTCCCTGGCAGCAGAAGGAGCATGTGCTGGGGAGGGCGGTGGCGGTGCCGGAGCAGAATTTAGCTGTGACGAGCCACGTGGCAGCGTAAGTGAAATTGGCATTTTCAATTTGTACTCTGACATGTCTCATTTGGGGCCCTGGCATCTCGGGAAGGCATCCAGCCTGCAGCTGTCCAAAACACTTATTTGCATCTCTCTGCCCCGACTGCTTTTGGAAATTAGTTCTTCTGGGAGGTGGGACTGGAGAAAGAAGAATAGGGGGAGAGGGAGGGAGAACATTAACTCTTCATGCACCAGTCCAGAGATGGCAACAGGGCAATTGCACGGGAGACTGTCTCCCTCTGGGAAAGGACACGTGCTGAGGATGCTGAATTTGCTGTGGCACAGAGGTAGACTGGACAGCAGAGAGAAGCAGGAGCACAGGACTGTGTGAAGGGAAGTGGCAGAGCAGGAGTCATCACCCCAGCTGTTCATGGAGTGGGATCACTAAAGGAACATGGATATCAATGAAAAATGTGTCATGGGCATCTGCATGTCTGTTGGCAGCCTCTCACCTGCCCTGCAGAGACAGCAGTGGGTCTGTGACTTGGATGCTGTTGCTGGTCCCTGTAGGATGCCGGAGCTGGAGTCATGACTGGAGTCATGGCTGCTCATGGGCAGGAGCTGCGGCTGCAGGGGCTCTGGGCTCAGCTTCCTGGGACACAGAGATCCAACAGATCCTTCTCTAATTTTCAAAGCTTCTCCTACTTTGAAGGATACTTCTGAAAGGCCTCCTCGCAGCTGTCCTTGCCGTAGTGCAGGCAGGAAGGTGCCCTCTTCACCCACAGGCACAGCCACAGCTGAGGAGATGGTAGCATCCAAGCAAAGCAGCAGCCACTTTCTGCCCTGAAAGCAGGTGGGGATCAGGCAAGGCTTGCTTACCAATCTGTCCATCCTATGGGATCCAGACAAGAGCCCACAGCCAGCCAGCAGGTCCCATCATGCTGGCTCCTCCCTGCTTCGAGCTAACACAGTACTAAACATCCATTAAATACTTAACTGTTATTAACTTCCCAGTTAATCAATCCCAGTGGCTGGCAGCAGTCTGGGATGAGCAGCAGGAGAGCAGGCTATGATGCATGTGAGTGGGGGGATGCACCTACTATCTGGCAGGTCTGCTATCAGACCAGCTTTCAGTCTACAAAGCTGCCCAAGACCACCCAGCTGTGCCAAAGGATGATTTGGCTTGGCAGCTGCTACAAGAACGAGTTATGGGAAAGGGATGTTTGTTCTGGGAACAAAAAATGATAGGCACAGCCCTGAGAGCAAACCAACAGCGCCCAAAAGAGAAGTGTTCTCATGCAGTACAGTCCACAGAAGGAGATGGGAGAAAAGATGTCATCAAGTGAGTCAGCAACTGAGATATGAACTGCCTGGCTTCTTACCTAAACCAGCCAGCCTTTCTGTCCCTCTCTGGAATTGCTTACAAGGCAAATGTGGAAGAGATGACTGAGGATTCTTCAGTACCACCGACCTGGATATCAGTCTTACCAGCAACCTCTCCCTCTGCAGAGATGTGTTTCAGGCAAGAGAACTTCTGACCAAACCTTTCTCAAGGCTCTTCAGCCAAAACTTATCTCAGACATCTTCCCAAGTAGCAACCAACTATACCTTATGTGCTTCTCACATCTCTGATTATCACATCTGCTCTGTCCCCATGCAGAGAATGCCACCAGCCCTGCACACTGTGAGGGCTGTGGGTGACACCTGCTCTGAAGGTTCCACTTCTGGTTCTAGCAAGCCACTGCTCACCCACCCACCAGCTAGCAGCAACATGCACTAAGAGCTGCCCAGCTTCCCTTGGGATGAGGGATTCAGCTCTTTGAAAAGGTGTCTCTAGGGAGCCACACAAGGGACAGAGCTGCAGATCTGGGGGCAAATCACACTGAGATGCACTTCAGGATGTTCCTGTAAGTGCTGTACCAACCAGCAAGAGCACTAGCCCTTCCCAGGCCAGGGGAGGGCCACACAGCCATCACACCCCTTGCCACAGGGCATCCATCCCCCTCCAGCCACAACCTGCACAGCCCAGCCCCGGGAAAGGCAGCAGAGTGGCTCCTCCTCTGTGAGCAAACCCACATATCCAAATTTCCTGTGCAACACCCCTCACTCCCACATGCACCATCCCCCTGGGCTGCATTTCTGGAGGAGCGCTTGGGCTGCAGCTGTGTCCTATTTTTCTGTAGTTGATGACCTCAACTCCTTCCCCGCACTATGGGGACGGCAGTAATGTACATCGTGTCTCGCCAGGGCTCAACTGCAATTCATCATTATTTTATCTGCTGGAATTTAATTGGATCCTATCAAACTCTCCTGATACTCCCTTTTCACTTTAAACACTGCTGCAGGAAAGATAAATGTAGGCACCGCTAGGACGGAGAGCACGGCTTTGTTGGCGAACGGAGCTGGGGCTGTGGGCAACAATTCTGTTTCCCTCTCCATGGCTGGTTAATTAGAGATACATATACTGGAGGTGTGCGGTGCTCAGAACAGGGCATGTGTGTATGATTTATGTTCCTCTATAAATACACCCTTGGCCGAGTATACCGTCATCCATACAACAGCACAACTTGACAGTAACATTCAGCCTCTGATTCTGGATCTCCTTTTGCTCTTTTCACATGGATCTCTTCCTTTCCTCCCCCATCACACACAAGCTTCTTCACCTGGATTCCTCCTGCCTGAAATCCGGCAGGGTGTAAGTGAGAAGCCGAGACCCTGGGAATATGCCGGAGCAACACCCAGGCTTCACAGCAACAAAAAAATACCCAGAAAACATAAATCTACCACGTCTTACCTCCCTCCCCAGCATCCACACCTGGGGCTGGACTTCAGCATCCATACCGCTTACCACTCATGCGCCCACCCCACCACCCCAGTTTGCTCTGCACCCACATCATTTTGTCACAGGAATAAGCCACTCCAGGGTGAACATCCCAGTCTGAGTCTCACTGGAGGGCAGCAACCTCCATAGCCACAGCAGAAAGAGGTGGGCAGGGTGGGCTCTCCATACCAGGGGCATGGGTGAGAAAGGGGCCAAAAGGGAGCCAAGGGGGTGACACAGCTGCTCCTCACCATGCCCGGCTTTAGTTAAAAGGAAAGGGAAATAACTGAGGCATGAGGTTTAATTTAAAGTGCTGAGACAACAAGCTCATGGAAAGGAGACACGGATTCTTCCTATTTATACATTTAAAGGAAAAGAGCAGCTCTGGGGCTGTTTCAGCCTTAAGAGGAACATTCTGGAAAGCAAAAGCCAAATAGTTGGCAGCAAGAAACACCTGTAGCCATTTTGCCAAGGCTAGGACTAAATCAGATCAAACCCAATGTTACAAGCAGTAGTTCAGATTCAGGACTGTGGCACTTTTCAACAGCAAAATTGTTTCATTTTTGCAGCAATCAGGAGGATCAGTCCTGTTGAGGGATGGCAGATGAGAAAGAACGGATAAAGGCAAGGATGTTTGGAAAATGAAACTCAGTGTCATTAACTGCATGTGTTAAGACAGGTGACCATTTCTCCATCCTCTGCTGCAAAGCACAAGCCTGGAAAAGTCTGCCTCCAGAAGATTATAAGTAACCAATTAGCAAAAAATTAGTTTATTGGCAAAGAACTTCATTTTCTTAGTTAGGTTTGCCTTTCCTCTTTGCATCTTGACAATACATGTGGCAAACCTCTAGGGTTGCTTTCCTTTTGAAGAGCAGAAAGAGACCAAAGTGAGGAGGCAGAAAAGGTTCTTTTGGCTTGGTTTTTGTCCTGGGACGCTGGGGAATACCAGTGCTGGTCTCCCTTGAGATCTATTGGGTGTTCCAAACAATGTTTATAGTCGATACTCAAACCCTAATGAATGGACTGCTGAATATTTAACCAAGATGTGCTTTCTTCAAAGTGCTAACAGGTCATTGGAGCTTGACAAGCACTAAAACTAAACAATAAAGAGTTTTAAGGGGCTTGACTTATTATCCCTTCCATCCACCAGCGATTCAGGAAAGCATCCCTAATTCCACAGAGTAATTAACCTCTTGTTTAGATCCCACTGAACTCCTGGAAACAATGTGTGCTTAAATGCCTTTCAGAGGAGAGGCCATGCATTCTTCACTTGCAGGCTGGGAATATGTCATCCTTTTCCTACTTCTCCACTTGCCAGTGTCCTCCACACCAGGCATGACCCACAATCCTACCCCAAAGAAGAAATGCAATGGAAGAAGCTGGCAGGTCATGGGTGGGTGACAGCACGGGAGCCTGAAGCGCTTTCAACCAGCCAGATGGGCTGTAAAAGGCGTGAAGGAGACAACCATCAGAGAAGTGTGAATCTGAGTCCCCCACACCATAACGAAGCCTGGCTCAATGCCCTCAAACGTTAAAACGTGAGCAGACCCTGCAAGCAAAGTGGCTTCTTTCAAGCCAAAACTCTCTTCTTGTGTCTGTGAAGACACCCTGCCCCTGAATGCCATGTCTCCTGTCCGAGACTGCAGCCCCAAGGAGCTGCTGCCACCTGCTCCCCACGCACCTCACAACACCTCATACATGCCCTTCTGACAATCTGTGCTGTTTTCAGGGCATCCCTGATAATTTTCAGGTCAAACATCAACGACTGTCAGCGCAGGATAAAGTTACCTCAGCTCTGTGTGAGGACTATGGGGTGGGCAGGCATACCTCAAGCTGTCCTATCCCTTTGGAGAAGAGCTACAGAGGCCGTACAGCTCATGACACCAGTCCTGGCAGCCATGGTACGCCTTGGGAAACACAGGCAGTGGGGTTCCTTTCTGTCTCTCCCTCATGTCTGGCAAATTGAGACTTACTAGGAAGAAATGAGTCCAAATCATTCAGAGCCTCTCGCTGAGTTCAACCTCTGTTACGCAAAGGCTCCCCTCTGATGCAGGCACCTCTACCCAGCACCCTGCAGGAGCCATCAGACTGCTGCTGTCAGCACTGTACAGCCATGGAACTTCCCTATAGGGAGCATCCTGCAGCACACAGGTCCCAGACTGCTGTGGAATCAACAAAGCCAAACCCTACATTTCATACTTGGGCAGGAGGGACCAGCCAGCTCCAGAGAGAGAAGACCTGGTAGAAGGTTGGGCCAGCCAAGGGGCTCTGGCCAGGCAGGCACTCATGAGCTGTCCCTGCAAAGCGGGGGACAAGCAAACGACTTCAAGAGATGAAGGTCTGCAAGCCAACATCTGCTGCCCCCATGGATGCCCTGTGCCCAATGCAGATGCAGTTTTGAATCCTTAGTGCTGATGCAGCTCTGTGCCCTGCAGGCTGGGCTCTCTCCTGGGGACAAAGAGACCACACTTCCTCTACGCTCTGCAACAGGACAATGGTTCCTCCAGCCCATTTCCAAGTGCAGGTGCTCCAGCAGTGGGGCTCAGCATGGACACATCACAGAACAGCCCTCAGACAACAAAGGAAGTCCCCAGTGTAACCAGCCTTCTGTCAGGACAAGTAAGCCTCTCATGTGCCTATGACGGAGACAGGGCAGTCAAGTTTGGCTACCAGCAGCAACAAGACCCCAGCGAAGGGACTTCCATCACTGTGGTGTCTACCTCTTCGCACACACATCCATCACATTTCGCTCGAAGCACTAACACCAAGCCGTGCAGGTCACAGGCAAAGACTGAGTCTGGGAGAAGATCTGAATGACGAAGCCCCAGTGAGGGTCACAACAACACCACAGAGCAACAGCCCTGCCAGCTCCACCTGGCTTCTTTTCTTCCCCAAATGCAGCAGCAAGAGGACAAACCCTTGCTTAAGCCACCTGGTTAATGGTTTCTCACAGCAGAGCCCTGCAGACTCTGCTGTGGTCCTGCTGCTCCCTGGAGCCTGTGCCTTGTGCTGCTGCCTGCACTCACTTCCAGGCCAAGCACAGAGCCACCAACATTTCCAGCCAGCAGCTCAGGACAGGGAGTATTTCTCCTCTTCACAAACTGCCTGTCATCAAGAAAGAGCCCTGGCAGCACGGCATCCCTGTGGCACTGCCGGCACAGCATCCCCCCAGCACTGCTGCCCAGGGCAGGAGGCAATGACTCAGGATACTTCTCCTGCCCAAAGGCTCCACAGCCCTGGGATTGCCGGAGGAGGGAGGGAGCCAGTGTTCATCTTCAGTGGCCTCTAAATGTCACTCATGCCACCAAAGGGAGCAGGGATCGGCGCTGGTGTTAGCCTGCAAATGAGCTTTCACACTATGGGAGATGAAAAACAAATTTTAAAAGGATTAAATGGGAGAGAGATGGGAGGGGATGGTTCCATGGAGATGAGGGCAGGTCGGTGCTGAGCCCAGCAGGCAGCTGAGGAACTGAGCAATGCTGGCTCCCAGTGGGGGCTATTAACACTCAGGGTGGCTTTGCTTGTGAGCCTGGTGCACAGCGGGGGCACATAGAGTTCTCCCAGTGCTGCAAAACACCCTCCCACTTAGGGATAAGGTGTCCAGAGAGGGCAGAATGGGCAGAAATGCCTGCAGGAGAGAGCTGAAGTGACAGGGTTGCAGCGAGCAAGGACATAGACACAGGGAGTGATGCAGGGAGCATAGGCAGGCAAGCAGGCAGGCAGGGGAATGAGGCTGTTTGGAGTCAGTGATGGAGTCATGGATGGACAGGAGCTGCACAGGAGGAGAAGTGCTTGCAGGGCTGGTAGGCACAGCTGCACGTGGGGGGCTCTGTGTGCACAGCAGGACACAGAGGTGTTAGCTCAAGTCCTCCTGTAAAGTGGGATGGCTTGGTGTCAGGGGAAGGCAGAGAGAAGGAGAAGGCAATGCTCTGGCACATCTGGGCCAGCTGGCTCCAGTCCAGGCAACTTTCTTCAGCTTTGCAAAGCCAATTTCCTTGGAAGTGCTCCTAAAGCCTGGTGGCTCCAGCATTGATCCTATCTGGAACAACCCCAAGCAGCCTCCTTGTGCACCTGGCTGAAGTGGCAGGGAGCCCACGTCAACCCCACAAGCACCAGAAACCCCTGTTACCTGCCCATGGGAAAGCAAACCTGGCCATGCAACCAGCCAGGGCAGGTGGGAAGGAGCAGCCCACAGACAAGGCTTGCACAGAGGCAAACCATGCACTCACCGAGGTGTTCTGGCACTGGATGCTGGTGCTGTTGAAGCGCAGGGCAGTGACACGGGTGGTGCTGCCGGGGATGTGGAAGATGCACTCGTAGTTGCGCTGGCCAGACTGCGGCTGGGGTAGGTTCTTGGCTGTCAGGGTGATGGGTTTCACCACACCCACAGGGATGTAGATCTGGGTGGAAGGCAGGATCTGTGGGCAGTCCTGCAAAGGAAACAAGAAGCAGTTGATGAGATGGGAACACTGTGCAGCCTCCCCCAGCACCTCCATGACCCTCTCCTTGGCTGGCAGGCTGGGCAACGCACTGCGAAAATGCCACTCTGAGTACATGCTTGGGTAAATCCTCATGTGCAAACCCCCAAATCAGCATTTCATGGCTGCTCCACCCAAAGCCCTGAAGACAGAAGACCACAGAGGAATCTGGTGGCAGGGCAGTAGTGTTTTCCACAGCACAGGTTGATTTTGGTGGGAGGTAGGGAGAGCATTCATCTGTGGAACCTGTAACCTGGCACTGCAACAGCAACATGTTTGGGCTGACTGGCAATGAGATGGACTTTAATGTCATCTTTGCAGTCAATATGTTTCAGAGTTAATGCCCACTGGGCTATGCATTGTCATGCTACCCTCTTCCTGCTTCCCTTACAGCCTCCATCCCCCTCCTTCATAAGTGGACAGAAAAGCTTGAAGCGGACTAGCTCAAATCAGTGTCACCCCAACCAGCCCATCTGCAGGCTGCCCAGCAGACAGTGCCTCCAGCCAGGGAATGCTGGTGAGTCCAAGCTGGAGAGGATGGCACCACCCTGCCGGTCCTCTGCACTCCCTAGGGAAGGAGACATCGGGAGGGCAAAGCACTCTACTTTTAATAGCCACAGGCTCCCAGCTGCTCCAGCAGAGCTGGTGACTCTAGATGTGCAAAGCACAGGGGAGCAGGAGGGAGCAAAAATAAATGAGCTCAGGCAGCAAAACAGCTCTGCGGCCCCGGCGGTGACACTTTGGCAACAGCCTGATGCAATCCCATGTCAGCTTTGCCGATCTGGGCAGAGGTCTCACACCTACAGCAGCTACTCCAGGGAGTGTTGGCTCGAAATAACATCAAGAGGGAATAGCATGTGCTGAAACAAGCTGCTTTAAAAACAGAAATGAGGTGGATGCAGCCACTCCACTGCTCTTGCATGGCTGCCGATGGCCAGAGCGCAGCTGCGAGGGCAGCCCTCTCCTCAAGGCCACCAGCAGCCACGTGAGACCAAGGCTGCCCAGCTGCCACAGCAAGTCAGACTGGGCCTTGCATAGCACTAGGCTTTATCTCAACCAGTATGATTAATTAACTTTCAAACTATGCAGAGAAACAAGAAAGAAATTGTCTCATTTACCATGTATTAACAGAAAAACCCAACTAGTTTTACTCTTCAGGTTTCCTGTTCTTCACAAGTCTGTACTCCCCAAAAGCACAATTTTTAAGGGAAGAAAATTATTTATCCCCAAAACATACTAAATAAAATGAAAGCAGAGAGGAACAGTGATACCAGTCCCAACCCAGAGATGGCAAGGGGCCTGGGACAGCCTGGGGATGCTCTGTCGCCTCCCTGCTCCATATCATGGCTGCTTCTCTGCAAAGGGGGGCTTCAGTTGCCCCCCTTTCAGAATCAGCTCAAGACTCAGAGCTGGGAGACACCTCATGCCCGTTGCCATTTCCATGGAGTGGCCCCACCACTGCAATGTGATTGTTCCCCACCAGCTCCTGGCTCAGAAGTGCTGTCAGAGGGAGCAGCCTCCACATTCTTGATCCCCCTCCACATTGCAGGGGCACCTCTTGGGTGGCACACACGCAGCAAGGATTAGCTCCTGGCTCACTCTCCAACACTCCCACCTCCTCACTTTTCAGTAATTACTGCCACCAACCCAGTTGGGATGGTGGGTAAGTCCATGCCCCTCAGCTGGGCTCACCACAGCAGGACTGGTGCCCAGGGAGCACAGCAGGCATGTGTGTCCCTCTCCCCACACAGGCAGGTGAGCTCGTTCTGCTGAGTCGCAATTTGAGTCAAATCCCCCTGTGATGTCACATGCTCCACATCTGCCGGCAGAAGTGTCTCATCCAGCAAAAATGTCAGCCTGTGCCCAAACAGGAAGCACCTGGTGCTGGTGGGCGCCCAGGGTGCCCGGAGGGGTGGGGGCATAGGGACAACTCATTTCCCCTATGAGCAAGTCCAACTGCTGACACAACTTGCTCCACTACTGCCCAGTACTTCCACCCCTTGGGAACACTCTGCACAGCCCACAGAGCTCTGCATCCTGCCAAAAACAGTCCCTCCTAGCACAGTCCCAGGTCCCAGGGTCAGGGAGCTATGAAGGGATGGGACAAGCAGAAAAGCAAGACCCCAACACACACACATTACCAGGCATTGCACTACTTGGATTTTCTCCATGAAAACCACATTTCTAGCTGGATGAGCACATGACACGGGTGTCCAGGTTTGTCTGGAGAGGTAAGAGCTTTAGAGTCGCGCTGCAAATGCTGCAGTCTGGGTTCTCTGGCAGCTCTTGGCTCCAGCTGAAAGGCTGTACCATCAGCAAAGATGAGACGAAGGCAGTCTGGGACTGGGCCTGACCACACATTTGAGGTTCCCTCACAAAGTCCTCAGCCATTCCCACTGGTGGGGAATGAAGAATAAATACAAGCTGAACCTGCTTAAGCTGAACCAACACGCTTGGTCCCTGCAGTCCAAGAGCCTGTCACCCTCCACAGCAGCTCTGTGTCAGTAGGGGCTCTCACAGGAGAGCTAGTTTTTGGAATGGAATGCTCCAATGTCCATCCCTGATCACCCTGTGGTCACCATCATGCAACCCAAGTGGGAAAGAATGAACAGCAGCCTCTGCTGCTTCATCACCCCTTCCCCAGCCCTGCAGGCACAACAACAAAGTCACAGAGGAAGGTGATCTCTGGAGCCCAGGCTTTAAAGCCACCATAGCCAGAGGGCAGGGACATCCTTCCTGCTGTCATATTCCCAGGCACATTTACATGAGTGGTGGCTCTACCCACACACCATTCCAGCCATACCACCCACAGAAATCCAGGCAAATATCTCTGGCATGCCCAGGACAGAGTGCCATGGGTCACTCTGTGTTTTCCTGCAGAACAGCCACTTTACCACCCAGGAAACTGTGGTGAACCACCCGTGGGAAGCAGCAGAGACGGAGTTGAACACTTTGTTACCCTCTGTCCCTGTGCCTCCTGACCAGTGCCCACCACACTCCAGCCAACACAGACAAACCAAATCCTACTTAAAATAACCCCTCCTCAGAGAGGATGGGGCTGGAAGTCTACGATTAACTCAGCCAGTGGTGCCATGGGCTGGCAATAAGCCCACCCACCCACCACACCAGCCTGCTGGGGACCGGGATGGCCAGGGATGGGGACAGGATGTCTCATCCCAGCCTGGTCACAGAGCCCACAGCAGCGGTTGGTCTGAGAGTGTCTCATCATCCCTGCTGGGAATGGCTGAGGCCACACCAATGTGCAAACAGGCTGAGCCAGGCGCTCCAAACCTCAAGCCAGGCACTGCTCCAGGTCCCAGTGTGGCCAAAAGGTCTGCTGGGGGACACCCTGCCCATGCTCAGAAGTGACACAAGTTCCTGAGCAGCTGGTCTGTGGGAGAGCTGTGCGTGTCCCAAAGACAACACCGCTGTGGGGGTATAGCCAGATGCTTTTGAGTTTGCCTGGCAGGAAAGGGGACAGAGCCCAGCAGCCTCTCCATGCCCTCAGTGAATGGGCAGATGAGAACCACTGGGCCTGGACACCACGTGCTGTGTTTGCAGAAGCAATGCCAGGACTGGCCGGAAGCATGACCTCAGGAGCAGGCTTTTGGATGCCTGGGATAGGCAGATCTTCACCATACTTCTTCAGGGCATAAGCTAGGAAAAAAAAGCTTTTTCTGATCTTCTCACATTAGTGAATTCCCTTCAGGCAGCAGGACCCTTCCTGCTGGACTCATGCACAGGCAATGGGAAACCCAGGTAAGTTCAATCGGAGTCCCCTTCCAAAATAAGGACATAAAACCTCTCCTTCCCAAAACTCTCCTTTCAGGACCCAAATCATCACTTACTGCAGAGCCAGCAGTGGCTTGCCAGACCTTCAGACCCAACCCAAGCAGTTGGGTTGGGTCTGGAGACAGGCTGGAGACAACAGGACATCCTATAAACACCCTGCCAGCCACAGGTTTCCCCAGTGGGTGGCATGGATGCTGTGCAGGATGAACCCCCAGAAAAGAACAAGTTCTTTAGCAAAGCACTTGAGGAGAAGAAGGCGTGAGGTGCAGCAAAATGGTTTGTTTTACAGATTTCAACCTTTCCTCTCCGAAAACAAGTTGTTCTGCAATGACAGTTTAAGCTTGCTCCCTTCAAAAACATCAAAGGAAAATGCTTTAGCGTCTCTGCCTTTGTTTTTCCTTTCATTCAGCCTAAAGTGCTCCCGGCTGCACCCAACTTCCCAAGCTGCCTCTCCACAGCCAAGCAGCCTCTCCCTACCAGCACACAGTCCCAGCAGCATTTCCCATTCCTCCCTCACTGCTTCTCAGGCAGTCCCAGCACCCCAGGCAAGGCAGTGGGAATGGTTTCCGAAGCAGACTAAGCCCTTCCCAATAGGGTAGGGGGCCACAACAGCACTGGGACAGGAGAGGGGAGCAGTCTCACGTTGCCTTACCTCAGAGAGCTTGACACGTCCCTCCAGGAAAGAGCAGTCAGCAGCATTGTGGGTGCAGATGTGGCGGTACTTGCACCAGTGGCAGGGGAAGGAGCCATTCACACAGGACAGGCATCTGCAGAGAGAGAGAAGTGGGCAGCGTCAGGACAGCACCAAAGCAGAGTCCATAGGGGCACTTCTTAGGATGCTTCAGCAGGACTGCATCCATAGGTGATCCTGTATCCCTCAGTGGAAAGCACCCCTCATCTGCGGGACAAGAGCTGTGCACTGGCAGGCTGGGAGGGGAGATGCCACACACCCCGAATCCCCAGGCTTTGATCATGGCAGGGTGAGGGGAAATGGTTAGTCTGACACCACAGGGTTTGTGGGTTTGTGTCCCAGACGGAGTGGCCACGCTTCCTCCTCCGCTTGGCAGGCTGACCCTGCCCACCCTGCTCTGGCAGGGGCCAAGCTCCAGACTTTGGGAGCTTTATTTGGGTTCACTGAAAGGCGATTTTAGCAATAAGCAACAGAACAAGGGCTCTGCACTGCAGGGGAACAGGGGAGAAAGGGCCAGATTAATGCACGCTCATTGAGAGGAAAATTATAACTGGCGAAAGGTTGGGTCAGATTAACATTTCAGGACTGTGGTGCCTTTCAGCTGCTCACAATAGGTTGTGTGTGACCCCCTCCCTCAGCCCCCTCATCCCCAGCCCTCCGCAGCCGCGCGTGCGTGTGTCTGTGTGCTTCCACCCCCTCCCTCCAGCCCCAGACACTTCCGTCTCTCTCCCCAGCCTTCTCTCCAGCCTCTTTGTGCAGGCTCTTGCTCCCCTCTCCCTGTCTCTTCTGGGGGATATGCTCAGGCACCCAAGGATGCCAGGAGCCCTGTGCTCTGCTCTACTTTCCGCTTACCAAAGAAACCAGCCCAGGGACCTGATGCCTCTCTCTGACACAGGAGGGGACACATAGAGTCCCCTCCTTGTGCAAACATTCACAGGAGCAGCACTCCAAAAGCCTGTCCCCTTGCTAACCCTCTCAAAAGCACACCCTCCCAGCACACAAGGCATCCCTGTTTGCAGGCACAGGGGATCCTGTGGCCCCCCCACAGCCAGAGGGCAGCTTTCAGGGTTCTCATCCTCATGAGGAGGAAAGGGGTCAAGCCCTGTCCACCACACTGTCCTGAGAGGGATAGCAGCCAGGTCCCACATTTAGTGCACAAGCCCTCATAGGGCCGGTCTGCATCAGGCATTTCTGTGCAGTCCAAGATGCTCTCCCAAGGAGGATATGTGAGAGCTGCTGAGACATAAGCTAAAAGGCAGTAAAAATAATCAGCCTGGCTTTAAAAAAGGAAAAAGGAAAAAAAAGCAGCAGTATTAGTTTTCTCCTTAGAAGACTCATACCTGCTCTCACTGATCCAAGCATCAAAAGGATCGGGCCCAAAGCAATTATATTTAAACAAAGACATGCCTTTTCCCTGAACACAGCGCTGGCAGGAGGCAGGCAGCCCTGCCCAGCCCAATCCTGCTCCTAAATCACAGCTACCTCTCTGCCTCTACCCCTGGGAAATGACAGGAAAACACAGCATCACCCTGTGAGGCGGCAGAAACACACTCTTGGAGAAGAGATCCTTGGTAGCAGAGCCCGGCATACTGAATCCCTCGCCCTCCAGCAGACTTGTCACTTTGGAGGTGTGGGGACAGCACACGAGAGAGCCACAGGGTGAGGGCAGCCCAGGTTGCAAACACATACCCAGGGCTTCACAGGGCCACGGCTCCCGGCTCGCCCTGGGGTTTCACACACCATTGCATATACAGCAAGAGCTTCCCAAATCCATGTGCACACACTAAGGAAATATTTAATTAAGCTGCTTGCAAAGGGGGCTGGAAGTCATTTCCATGTTTCGCTCACATTTTCACTTCCAAATGAACAGCCCTTTTAGCTTTACCCACAAATATGCTAATTGAGATGCTCCTTATGCAAATATATGCAATTTTATTTCAGCTGCAGAGATTCAACTTAAAAGCAGAGCCCCAACCTCCTATCTCTGCTCGCTTTGATGGAGGGAGATGCAGAGGGGGTGGGGGGTGGGGGACACAAACAAAGCCAAAGGACAGCTCCTGTCCTCCTGGTAAGGTCTCAAGCAGGACCAGTGGACAGGCAGATCCAGGATGTGGAGGGGCAGGACAGGGAACACACATGTTAATCCTCATGGGAACAGCACAGCCACAGAGAGGTCATGTGTGAAAGAAGCATGGTACAAGCACTCACAGGCAACATGCTGAGCCATAACTACCAGACCTCCCACAAACTGTCCCCCTACCTACAAAAGGAGAGATTTTTCCAGGCCCCAGGTCTTTCGGGATCTGCAAATAGGCTCCCCAGTCCTGTTTCCACCACCTCACAAGGCACCTCAAAGCAGCTGGGTGAAGCTCCTGATGGAGCCCTGCCCCAAGCATCCCAGCCCCAACAGCTGCAGCTCCACTTCTTCAGCAACAAAGCCAGATCTTGGCTATTTCAGGACCCTCCTCACCTAAGGGTCTCCTGTGCCATTTAACTACTGTAGGTTCCAGCTGGTGTCCTGGTCTCCACTTGTCAAAGGATCTCAGGTTATCCTCCACATACAGCCCAAGGTGCACGGTTCCCCCTTCCTACCTCAGCCCTCCCAGTTGCTTCTAACTTAACTGCTCCATTCCTAAAGCCCCATCCTGAGAGATGGTTTTCACACTCCCTTCTGCTGCAGTTTTCCATCAGCAATAAAGACATCAAATGCCACCATGAGAGCACTCACCACACACATCTCGCTCCACAGCATCCCTGCTGTGTTAAAGCCTGTCCGAGTCAGCACTGCCCCCCTGGCCAAAGACTGGACCTGGGTGCCAGTAACAAGGAGGAACCCCGTTTCCAGCTTGCCTCGCTCCTGCATGGCTGTTTGACCAGCCCAGCTCCCTGAAAGGCTGCCCAAAACTGCGGGCAGGAGCAGGGATCCCCGGCTGCTGGTCAGGCTGGTCAGCGTGGCTGGGGCTGTATCCCCAGTGTGTCCATACCCCCGGTGTGTCCGTGTGCCACTGCTGTCTGTTCCCAGCACAGGAGCAGGTTGCTCAGCAGCATGATGCCATCTGTGCCGTCTCTCTCCTTCCCACGGTCAGGCACTCTTCCCTCATCACTTCTTGCCTAAGAGGCTTTCATCACTCCTGATAATTAGAGGGAGGCTCTCCTTCATGTGTTGAAGTGCTCCCCCTCCCCATAGCGTGCCAGGAGAGCAAGAAGCCCAGCCAGGAAGAAAACTAATGATGGGGGTGCAGTGCAGACATGGACCCACAGCTTGCTCCCCATCTGCCTCCTCCCCAGCCCTGCGAGGTGACAGGTGGAGATGAAGCCCAGGCAAGGCAGGGAGGAGGGGGTCAGACCCACCAGCAGTGTCCCCCCTGCCTCCTGATGTCCTCATGCAAGAGTAGTGGCACCAGCCTCAGAGCAGCATTTCAGGATCACTCTGTGCCATGTGCCCCATCCCAAAACAAGTGCAGGCTCACTGCTGGCCTGAAAGCTCTCCCAGCCAAAGCAGGTAGCCCTGCAGGCAGCAGAGCAGCTCTGCTCACCTCTGAGTGCCCCAGGGACAAAGCCAGAGCCTCCTCATAACCACCATGCTTGCACAAAATTCACTACATAGCTGGCTCAAGACCTCCCAACACTGCTCCCCTCCACTTCCCTAACTGATCCCAAACTTGGTAAGGCCGTGCTAGGGAAACACCCAGAACGGCTGCAGAAAAGCAGAGGTGCAAGGAGGGCAAAAGGACAGTGAAGAAGCCTCTCCAGGGTGGGTGCAGGGCCACAAGCACTGCTGCAGGATGAGCCCAGACCCAGGGGTGGCTTTGGGGACCGACTGCTTTCTGTGTGTGCACTCAGCTCTGCAAAAGCCACCTCCAGTCACCATAGAGAGGTCACAGCTGTCTCCATGGCTGACCTGAAGCAAAGCTGTAGCTGATGGGAAGCACGGGGAGCCAGCAGTGCTGGGTCTGAGCTCCTCCATCACTCTCCTTCCTGCACTCCCAGCCCCAGCCATGTCATGTGCCTGAAGGAGCACAGAGCTCTTTAGCACACTGAACAGTGAGGGCAGAAAACAAAAACAGTATCCACAGGAGTGAAAAAAGCCTGAGCAGCGAACACAAGAGGGACAGGAGGTGCAACCATTGCACACACATACACACAGACACTGAGGCTATTTCCATGAAGTAGTGCGTTCCTGAAAGAAGGACAAGGAGCAAAGGGCAGGGAGGAGGGATGGGGTAAGTTGAATGGCACCAAGAGCAGAGCAGAGGAGGTCCATTAAAGAAGGGAAATTATAAACACCGTGCTGATGAAAACAGCATCTGTGCAGGCACAGCACAGCCGCCTGTGAGCCCCCCAACTGCTCCTCAGACCTCCTCTTGGCAGGAGGATGCATCCTTAGTGAACACTCAGCTCCTGCATAGACTGCATCTGGAGCAGCAGCTGTCAGGGCTGAGGGGCTGAACTGCAGTGCTTTGGGCTTTATATCCATCTCTCTGCCCCAGGGAGAGGGGGAAATCCTGAAGAGGAGCTGCGGGAAGAGACAGTCAGTATTCTCCCAGCCTCCACACAGGCCTACAGGCAGCTTCCTGACTGGTGCCCAAACCCAAAACCAGGAGAGGTGTGAGGTGGGAGGTCAGCTCTTGCCTCCCTCCATCCCTCCCATCCCACTCCATTTCTGCCCTTCATTTTGTCATGAGTCCAGTGCATTTCCATCCCTGCTGGGTTTTGCCAAGGTCCTTACTCACAGGGTAATGGCTGGGCATGCTGACCCATCACAGGGTGATCCAGATCATTCACCATCATGCTGGAGGATTCAGAATCATGCCCTGGCATTTAAGGTAATTCTCTTGAAGCACCCTCAGCTGCCTCCCCTCACTGAAACACAACACCAGGCTGTACCAGCCCTCCTCACTGACAAACAACAATAAACCAAGTTATCCCAAGCTGTCTCTGGGGCCATCCTACAGGATTTTCCACCTGCCCTACCCCAGGAATACACAGGGATCTGTTACCACCATGCAGCTCAGCCATGCAAACTCAGATACACTCACTCAACTGCTTGCAGCCATCTGTCCACGCCTTTGAAAGGAAAGCATCTGTAAGCATCTGGAAACGAGCAGCACTGGGCCAGCAGAGAAGCAGCCACGCCATGTGCAGGCAGATGGGAAGGCTGCAGTGAGGAGCACAGTGGCACAAGGACTGGCATCGTCCCACAGGTGCCAGTGGGTGTCTCAGCCACCAGAGCAGCCCAGCCCTGCCTTACTGGCACAGCCCTGCTGCTCCCAGCCCTTGGGACGTGCATTAAAATCCAATTTACTTAATGGAGGCTTATAGGGAAAGCCTCATCTGTAGGATAGAGCCACAGTAGTGCCACATCTCTCTGGAGCAGTTAGAACCATTTAGGAAGTCTGCCCTTGCCCCAGCCTCGGAGAAATTCAGCACCCCACAGACGATGGGGCCCGAGTGTCACAGCTGTCACATTGCAATGGCTGGACATGCTGGCAGGAAGTCTGATGATGCACTGGGCTTGCTGGTGCTTGAAAAGACAGCAGCGCTGCAAAACCTGCCCACAGAATTTAAGGAAGCACCAAAGGCTCTCATCTTCTTTCCCATCCCACTCCACTTGCCAGCTCCCTTCCCACAGCCGCACTTCTCCAAAAAGCCAAACCACAACAGCATTTATGAAACAGAGTTTCCAGAGGATAAATCCAGCAAGGCAACATGGAAAGAGCAGGAAGACATACATCTTAGTATTTCCTGGAATCGCTCACTGGCTTTCAGTGAGGATTCCCCACTCGTCCACCTCACCAGCAAGTGCAGGCACTGCCAGAGGCAGGCAGGGAGCCTGGTGTTACATCTTTATCTTGAAAGGGGGCTCATTTCCCCACAAATGCTTTGAAGAGGGCGTTGAACACTGACAAAGACGACCTCAACATCTGCCCACGCACGAGTTGGACTGGCTGATTCATTAGACAATCAAAGATGTTGAGCGGTCTTTAAATGCCTGCGCTTGATCGGTGTCCCATCGGAAACCCCCAAGGGAATCCACCCTGGTCCATGCCATGGTGGTTTTCATCCTGTCCTCCATGGCAGGAACCAGAGCCTGTCTCTAGGAGATGCAGGGGAGCTGCGTGGGCAAGCCTGCTACCCTGCCATGGGCTGGCAGCGACCCTCAGTCACCCACATCCCCTTTTCCAAGGGCCCCATTTCTCTGCATCAAACTCTTGGTTTCCACTCCCACATTCAGTTCATCTCCCACAGCTCAGCCAAAAGCCTTTAGCAGCAAGATGTCCAAAAGATGCCACTGACTGGAAACACCTGTCCGAGTCCCACAGGAGCCCTGACTCTGTTGGGGTGTGGTACACAAAGCTGGGACCCCCAGAAGCTTCCCAGGTGACTCTGCTGGAAAGGAATGGAATCCCAAAGAGAACAAAAGTCCTGGACCAGGGCTTCCAGGGACCCTGCACAAAGTACCCCATGAGTCAGTGATGTCAGCCCGTGAAGGGCACAATCTCACACAAGTGACGCTATTTAGTCCTGCTATAATAGATGGGACATCTTTGGAGCTCTAACTGGAAGGTACCCCCTCAGTAGAGATCATCACAGCCAAACATACATGCAGCACAATCCCCTCTGTACCCGCCTTTACTGTAAGAGAAGGGATCAGATGTATCTTCCCTTTTGCAACCCCTCCTTGGACCAGGCAGGTTCCAGAAGCCCTTGAAAATGCACAGGAAAAAGAGTTTTGCAAAGCGATGGGAAACAAGAGAACTGGGATGACTGCACAGCAGCAGGACCAGCCCCACAGCCCGCAAAAGGGCTTCAGCAGCACGTTTTGCTGATGTCTTTCCAGACGTCTGCTGAAAATAAGAGGGGTCAGACTCTCCCCAGTGCACACGGTGGAGCTGCGTTGGCTTCCCTGGAGCTACCCCAGCTGACATCAGCAAAGAGCTGCCTTATAATCCTCCCATCTCTCTACAACCATCTGAAAAATCTCACCTAAACATTTCATCCTCAGCTGAGAAATGATTCGACACGCAGAGCTCTGGCTTCCAACCAAAGCAAAACTGCCCAAATATAAAAAGAAAACCTAACGCAACGCACAGTGATCAGAGATCTCCACAGGAAAAACATTAGCCTCATGGAAAAGCATATTGTTCCTAATACAGAATTTATCAGGCTGACATATAGATTTTCCTCCACAAAATATGAAACCTGGATCTGAAAGGCTATTAACTCCAGAGAGATCCATTAAAGACGCCTGTCTGCAAATGGTATTTAAAAGTATTGCATCATCCCAGGAGATATTGTCATGTTCTTTGGCTATGATTCGACTGCAGGTCATATAGTTAAAACTATCTTCAAACCCTAAAACTCTTGACATAAAAAAAATAATAATAATAATGTTCACCAGCCTAGAACATGGACTTTTCTATCAGCTCCAACTGAAACCCATAAATATTAATGCATCCATAATTAGCCTTTTTAAATAATGCATCCAAAATTAAACATCAACGCAGTAATAAATCAGTCAGCGTCTTTGTTGTAGGTTTGTTTGAGGGGGATAGGGTTTTTTTTCCCCCCTCTGTGTTAGGCACATAAAATAAAATGCCAATTCCCTTACCACTTCTTCCCAACGGACTGCTGATTGGACCAAATCTGATACCATTTTTACTTACAAGTCATCTTTCTTTCATTTAGAAAAATAAAAGTCAGATCTGCTTTTTGATTTGCAAAATAATGACATGCAGCCAGCCTGAGCCAAATCTGAGCTAATGTTATTGAAACGACAGGACATGAAGGGAGACAAAGCTCATCCTGGAGTCAAGGTGAGGGAGAAAGTCAAGTTTGCAAACTTGACTTGCCGGCACAGTGCTCCCAGGAGCAAGGAGCAAGGAGAGGGAGGGCAGGAATCCCTGTGATAGAGGAGGTTTGCAGGGGCTCACCTCTCACACATCCCTCCTGGAGCTCACTGCAAATGCCCAGTCAGGGCACCCACATCTCACCTGCTTTTCCCTGATCAAAGTGCAAACAGGCTTAGGAGGAGCAAACTCCAGCAGAGCCCCTGAGCCAGGCTTAACACTTCGCAAAAAGCGGGTCCAAAAGAGATCACTCTGCATTTGCTTATCTATAATTACTGATCAGCTGGCGTGTCACCATCCATGAGAGGTTTCTGGCAGAGTAATGAAATCACTTGCATTCTTGAGCTCCAAATTCTTTGCCCAAACACACCCCAGCATCAACTTCAACAGTCCCACAGCACCGGCATCGCCCACTGCTCAAGCACAGTGTCCACAGTTCCTCATCAGAAACTGTGGTTTGAGACTTTACACGCTCTGCTTAGACAGCACATCAATAATCCACACCTCCTCTATTTTATCAAACGCATATCTCGAGCTGCCTAAAAACCCTTACAGGAGTAGATTTCACAGCAGCCTGACAAGAAAGCAAATTCACAATTACTTCCAGTTAGGAAATTCTTGTGTGAACGCCCCAGGACATGCAGCATGTTCCATCCCATGTTGCTGTAACTTTCCAGCTCCCTCTCCAGCAAGTCTGGGAAGCAGGTACCGTGGCAGGAAAATACAGGCTTCTCCTTTTGCTTCGCCAAGCCACTCCTATTAACTGTTTCCAGGAATAACAAGACGCTTGGCATTTTCAGTCACATGGACTGATTGCTACAGTCTGCAATGCAGTAAATTCACTTTTTCTTTCAAAGTTTTGCCAAACCCAAAGCCCCGGTTTTATGGGAGCTTCTGCCCTGATGCTACACGTTCCCACACCCCCAAACCAACTGTGGGTGCTCTGGTCACCATTCCAGCTTACGTAGGCAAAAGGAGGAGGCTTCTCACTGTAAACACCACTGTACTCAATTGTCCTTTCCTCTTGCAACATCAGCATCCAGAAAGCTGAGAACTCTCTCTCCCAGTTTCACACCATCCCATCAATCTGTTCCCAGAGCTCTCCCACAAAGACCAGGCCACTTACGACTGATGGACGCTGCAGTTGTAGAAAACAAAATCCACGGAGGCAAATTTCTTCCCTGTCTCCTTGGATTTCAGGTAGAGCTTCACCACTCGCTTGTCCCCTTTGAGAGACCCAGGCAGAAAAAGGCATCAGAAAGGATACAGTCCACACCACAGAATTCAGCCCAAGTTTTGTGATGGGCTGGAGAGAGCTGGGCATCCCCACACAGTCCAGTTAACTAACAAAATCCCCCAAATGTGGCAATAAAAAGAGAACATTCATTCACCCCCACTCAGACACCAAACAGGACAGAAGAGGCCAAGTACAGCTCTGAGCCCTTACAGCTAAACACAATCTGCTGGCACAGAGACTGCTACCTTGGGTTATACTGGTGGTACTGAAGGGGGATTTAACAATTCTGGGGTCAGAAGAATGTCCTAGAGCCTATAGCCACCTACAGCACAGCTGCCCAGGAATTGCCCACAGGTGGAAATGGGGCCAGGGTACCCAAGAGTGGTCAGCAAGTAGAATCACAAAATAGCTTGGGTTGGAAGGACCTTAAATGTCATCTAGTTCCAACTCCCCTGCCGTACTCTGTGCCCAAACAGCTGTGTGCATGGCTTGGAGGAGACCAAGGACCAGCCTCCCATGAGCAGCAATTCTTTCTCCTCCTACACCCGGAGAACCCAACTTGGGTCTAGATCCCAAGACTGGGATTGCAGTCACTGGAGGACTGTGCTCCTCCACATCTCCCTGTGAGGTAACACATGGGACAAGGTTTGTCTCAAGCTTTTTTCCCAACCCCCAGGCACAAGCTCACCGCGGCCCCTGGTGATGGGGATGACGTCCTTGGCAGACGGAGAGCTGCAGTAGATCTTCCCATCCTCAATACGGCTCTCAGATTCGGTGAAGTCTTCAAAGGAGCAGTTGACTCCTGCTGAGAGGTCTGGGACATTCCAGGCCTGCAGGACCAGCTGGGGAGGAGTGGCAAGAGCATCAACACAGAAAACTAGCAAAAAAACTCCTCTCTGTCTGCTATGTGTAAAACAAGCAAAAAACCTCCTCTGTGCTATGTCTAAGTCCAGCAACAGAAAAGACCAGCAGTACAATCCCTTCTTTGCCACCACACATGGCAGAGAGACCTACTCTGCGCCTTTGCAAGGGAGCCCTATCCCTGCATCTCCCTGCTCAAGCAAAAAGCATGGATTTAAATGGGTTAAGAGACAGAATAGCTCACAGCCTCCATCCTCTGCCCTTGCCATACCACAAGCCATTACACCTCGCCTCTCTACAGAGACCAAGAACAGCATCAGGGCTGAAGTGTGTTTCACAGAAAGGCACCCACTCCGCAAGAGTCAAGGAGGGGAGGAATCCACCTCTTCCTTCACAAAGTCATCCCCAGGGTCAGCAGTTCTCACTTTACAAAATGCTTGCCTTATTTCTAATTTGAATTTTTCACAGCTTCCAGCCATTAGTTCTTGTTATGCTTTTCCTTGATAGATTAAAAAGCCCTTTAGTCCCTGATATTTGCTCCTTGTAAAGGCACTTATACTCTGTAATCAAGTCACCTCTTAATCTTCTTTTTGATAAGCTAAGCAGATTGAGCTCTGGAAGTCTCTCACTGCAAGGCATTTTCTTCAGCCTTCAACTCATTTACATTATGTTTACGGGAGGTTTTCAGTCTCTCCCTTTGAAAGCTGGAGTCCAGCCCAAGCACAGCATTCCTATGTCAACCACCCCAGACCTCCATGCAGCATCCTGCCATCAGTAGGGAGAAAACTTCCCCAGGGGAAAAACACTGCCTGGCTCCCAGCTTTACTCAAGGAGCATCAAGAGCTGCACAGTGAAGGCTCAGTCACGGCACCACTTTCCAGGACACCAGCTGAATCTCCATTCATGCTTAACTTTAGACTTGGCAACATCAAACCCCAATTTCTCTGCTAAACTAGCCACACTCAAACCCAACCATTTGGGTTGAGGGACCTCACACCCATTCCATCCTCCAGTCTCAACATCCCAGCAGGTCCCATCTGCATCTGTATCACATATATCTTCACGTTACCAAAGAATATTCACCCCTGCAGAAGAGCTTTCCAAACTGTTTCCATCCAGTGACAATTCCCCTCTGATGAGGACTTTTTAAGATCTGTCACGGAGCCAGTTCTTAATCCACTTAACACATGCTTTATCAATATTGTATAATGCTAATTTTTAATCAGAATGTTGTGTTGTACCGAGTCAAATGCCTTGTAGGAGCCTAAAGACATCACATCCCCACAGTCCCTCTTCTAATTCAAGTCATAAATTCATCAAAGAGCAAAATGCAGTTTGTCAGACATAAAACCACACTGACTGGCATAAATTATATTCCCATCCTTAAATCTTTATCAGGTGTATCCTGCACCTGTTCTTTTTCTGAAATCCAACTAAAACAGTCTCTGACCATTTGGTCCTTTCTGCATCTCAAAAAAAAAAAGAGTACCTTTTCTGTTTCTAGGGCTTCTCTCAACATTCAATTATTTATTACAAAGTCATATTATTACAAATATCCTCAGGCCATAGAACTCCTTGGTTAACTTTTTTAGGATTCCTGAGTGCCAGATAGCCAGACCTGGCAGTTTATTGCTAGTATATGCTGTTTCTTATTCTCTTCATGGTGCTAATGGCCTGGAAAATAGTTCAGGGAAGTCCATCATCCTTTCTGTCTGCACAGAGAGAGAGCGCAACAAGTTGTGCATCAGTCTCATCCCAAAATATCTACTGCAGGCCAGGGTCAGAGACAGGTTATTGAACTAGATAGATCACTGGCCACGAATGGCATTTCTAATGGTTGTGCTTGTATTACGGAGAAATATTTATTGCTCAGTTGTGTCTTTTCTGAATAATCATCAACTGGTTTATTATCTCCATCAATATGGAGCCAATGGCCAGACCTCATCAATGCCCTGCACTTTGCTGTGTTTTATTTGTCTCAGACCTCTCTTTCCCTTTCTCACTATTTGTCACAAAGTCATTAGTTATTTTTAATTGCCACCTCCCTGGCCACTGCTTCCAGAGGGTCCAGAGGTGGGTGTGGTGGGAGTGTGAGGGGAGCAGAGGTGGCTTACCGGGACCTCTGACATGGTGACCGAGATGTTCTTGGGCTGCACCGTGAGCTGGACGCACTGCCGCAGGTCGGAGGCGAAGCGCTGGGGCTCGTCCGCCCGCTCGCACCGGTCCTTGCGCGAGCATCTGGAGAGGGGGGAAACCACAGCAGTGAGGATGAGAATCCCCCAGGGTCCTGCATGGCTTTGGGCTGACACAACAGCAAACAGAGATGATGCCCAGGTAGGGATCTTGGGTGCCCAAGGCCCGTTCAGGAGCTCTGATCTACCCTAGGACTTCTGGAGGTGTTTTATATTCAGTTTTTCTTACAGGCACAAGGATAGTGAACCCAGGAGCCCATGGGCAGGATTAGCAGGCCCTGTCAGCATCTTTACCATGCATGGATGCTCCTAAGCACAGTCCAGGCACTGTGGGAGGGGACAACAGACCCCTTGGACCACTCCACCCCCGTGAATTTCAGGAACAAAGTCTAAGGAGAGGATATCCCACAGATACCAGCAGCGGGGACAGACACATTTTGCCAACTGTGGAACACTGGCATGGCCCCAGGAACAATCCTGTAGTACTTACATGTTGTGGAGGACACACCAGCCACAGTGGGGGTCCCGGGAGCCCAGGCACAGCTCACAGCTCTCATACTGCTCACAGCTCTCCACTGGCACACGTGTCACCTGCAGGGGACAGGCACAGAGTGAAGGGGGACAGGTTGCATGTTTCCCTGCTGTGCCTACACCTTGACATCACAGAGACAGACCAGCACAGATTCACCCTGGCTTGTTAGTGGGGAGGCAGGAGCAGGGAACAGGCTGACCACTCACTGTTGCCCGCTCCAAGCAACACATCCACCTCAGAGATGCTTTTACTCTAACCAAGCTCCTTTCAATGTTTCATCTTTGCAGGGTTTGGGAGTGGGCTGTGCAGGCTCAGCCCCACACCAGCTCCCAGCGCTGGCCAGGCATCCCACAGCTCCTGCAGCCCTGCTCCGAAAGGGTTACCAGTCCTTTATTAATTGCTCCTCCAGATTTGATTAAAATCCCCTCATTCTCCGAGCCCTTCGAGCTCTGTTACAACTGTTCATTTAATTACTTTCCACCAGCACTCTGATAACACCAAGCTTCGCAGGGAAGAGAGTGGGCTTTATTAAGGACAGGGGAGGAGAAGAGGGGTGACAGGGAGCGGGTGCAGGAGCTGCCTCTTTGCCTGCCACAAGGAGCCAGCAGCACCGAGCAGCTGCCCACACTCCCCACACCTGTGCCTCAGTTTCCCCACTGCTCCCATGGGGCAGGACTCGCTCGTTAATTAAAACCTGCAAACTTCTCTACTGAAGGCTAAACCCGGAGTGTTGTCCCCCCTCACAGCCCAGCAGGACTGTGTGATGCCTGAAGGGCTGGGATATGCTGGCCAACCAGTCCCCCTGGGGTGCACAGTGATGAGGATATCTGCAGTGTTCCCTTTTGTTCGTCCCTGACGTTCCTTCAGGCAGGTTGTGACAAGGGCATCAGCAGCAGGTCCCCTTCAGGCAGACCTTGCACAGGCAAGTGCCAGCTCCCAGCAACCGTGGTGGCCCCTGGGGGAGACCCCCAGTCCAGGTCAGCATAACTGCCCCCTCAGCATCCACTTCTCCAACATCTCTCCCGCAAAGGACAGGCTTAGCCGAGCTCATAATGGGACAGAAACACAGCCAGGGACTGAAACACAGCCCAGGACAGTGGCATGAAGGAGCCCAAATGCAGTTTCTGCACCCCCAGTCCTGGAAAAACACAGGTGTCCAGCAGCAGAGCAGAAACCAGAGACAGGTACTGAGTATAGGAGGGAAAGGGCTCTGCTGTCCCCACAGGGCTGTCTAGACAAACCCACGGCCCTGTTCCAGCATCCTTTCCCTTCTCAAGCCCCCGGGCTGGCAGCCAGGAGACTTATTCTCTGAGCTCTGCTTGCAGTCCCACTCCCACACAGCTGTGGCTGGGCAGAGGAGGGGAGGTGCTATGAGACACAGGCACACCATGTCCCAGCATGGCCACGCTGTGTCACCCCACCAGGCATGGCGTGTGCCCCATTGACAACAGGTCCAGAAAGTGCCACCATCATGGCATGAACCCACTTCAAGTGCAGCCCACAGATGGACGAACTCACACCAGTAGCCCTCCCACAGGTCGTAGATCAAGCAAATGCTCACAAAGACAACCAAAACTTCCAACATGAGCCCAGATTGTGCTGCCAGGATGGTAGGACTGGATCCTGGTTAAGTCTACCTCCAGCTGGCTCAGCATAAGCAGGGGCAGGGATCAAGAGGTACACACAAGGGGTCTGGGGATGCACCACCCCATGGCCCTTCTGCCTTGTCACGCAAAAGCAGCTGTTCCAGAGGAGAAAAAGTCCTTGAGAGCAAGGAGCTCCTGCTAACCTGCAAAACCCTTGCTCAGGAGAGGATGGTCAGAACAGGGAGGAGGTTTATGGGCAGCCCCTTCCAGCAAGGGAAGGGTCAGGAAGCCCTTGGCCCCCAGAGACCATGGGAATTTCAGGCAGCTGCTGCTAACTATTAATGCCTCAGGACAGTGTTTCTGCAGAGAGGAGCAGGGAGGAGCTGTCCCAGGGTCTTAGGCATCCCCAATCCCAGGAAGTAAAGGGTAAACCCCACGAGGGAGCTGCCCAAAAAGCTTTCCTGCACACAAGACTGCAGGCTGGGGCTGTAGTGTGAGCTGCCAAGTCAGGAGAGCAGAGAGGCTGCTGTCCCCTCCCCTTACCTGTTTCTCAGTCATGGCGTAGATGTGCTGGCGGTCAGGGCTCAGCACCAGGTCTCGCAGGATGGAGCTGCCCTCATGGGCCACAACATTCTCGTACTGCAGAGCTTGGTGCTTCCTCTCAGCTGGCAAGTCCACCAGGATCTGTGGGAAGAGGAAGGGGGGTGAGCATGATCACACACACACCTCAGTCTTCACCCAGGATGTGGGATATGGAATCTGCCCCACTGAGGATGCCACCCACTGTCCCACACCAGTGTGGCCATGCCACAGCCCCTGAAGCACAGCAAAGTAGCAGCTGCTCTGCAAACATCCCAACCCTTTCCAGAAGATCAAACTGCAATGTCTTCTTCCCTTTACTGCATTTGCCTGGTGCATTTGCATCGCATTTGTGCTGATGGCATTTATCTCTCTCCAGAGAGAGGCCACAATCCCTTGGTCTCATGCTGCACCCCCTATCTGCTGTCCTGCTCCCCCACTGCTGCTCAGCCCCAAAGCCCCTCCCGCTTGTGGCACAGAGCAGATGAGTCCCCAGCTTGTAGCAAAGCAACAAATCCCATCTTGCCACAGCAGTACCAAAAGCAGCTTGCACATTGCAGGCAGGATGCTGCGGCGCACGCAGGCAGAGCTCACATCTCCCTGTCCATCAGGGAAACACTTGGGCTCGTGATCAGGGAAGTCAAGAGGGTCTCAAGGAAGTTTGGGGTCAACAGAGGTTCAGAAAGTGCCTTTGTTCCCTGAGCAGGAACACGGTGAAGGATTTAATCCCCTTATGGTTCACAATTACGTTAAAGCTCTTCCTAAGTACACCAGTTCCTGGCGGTACCAGTGATAACCACATCAGGAGGCACCATGGGGCTGGAGGCACACACCACACAGGGGCTAAACTCAGCTCTGCTACTTGACATAACCTGATTGCCACCTCTGTGAGCCGGAGATACTTCCTGCTTACGCCATTGATTCCGGCTGTCTCAAGGGAGGCAGTGCCAGAGAAATGGCCCAGGGGTCTGGTCTGCTCCCATGAGAGGGGATGGGAACCATGCCAGCAACACAGCCTGCAAAAAACCCAGCAGCAGGCAGCGAAGCATCACGCCCAGCAAAACGGAGCAAACTCTGCCCAGGATCAGCTCCATGCTGCTGCTGGTACACACAGGGACCTGGCCCTGCAGCCCCATCTGCAGGACTCAGGATCCTCCAGAGCAAAGGGGCAAATCCACTGTTCTGTGTATTCCACAGCCCTGTCCCCATCACTGCATCCCCTTCCACTGCCCAGTACAGCCATGCCCATGCCTCGCAACCCCTCAGCAGCCACTCCAGCATCCTGGCCACCTCGTCCCTCTCCTGCAATAAATTGCTGCCAGCATTTGCACAGTTCCCAATCAGTAGGATACGGGTCGGGAAAGCAGGATCCCGGTGTGCAGCTGATTAGCATGGAAATGTATGCGGCTCACAAACAAACCGGGCCCGTTTAATTAGAGCGGCGCCTTTGATTCACTGCCAGCCTCCTGCATGCACCAGCCCCGGATTATTTTTAGGCAGTTTTACAAAACAAATGTATTTAATTAAGAAAGAGACCCCTGAGCAACCAGAGAGCGATGAGTCCTGCATAGCAGTGAGCAAAGGGGCCGCCCTCTCCCCAGGGATGTGGCAACCAGGCTTGCAGGGCCAGGCTAACTCTTCAGAACCCACAGCACAGCCAAAAACACCCTGTATATCCTGTCACAGGACTGAAGAGCCTTCATCATAACCCAAAATGGCCTTACTACTAACTCGCCTTCTCAGCACCCTTTGCTACACCCTTACACAGACTGTGCTCCCCATCATCCCCACACCTGGTACCACTGGATGCTGGGGAACCCTGAGGGGCCCAAAGCCTCTGCCTGCCCTTTGTGTGGGGATATCTTTATGCCCAGGTCCGTGACCATGTTATCTCCTACTCCAAACATCAGAGGAGGTCAAGCTCCAGACACCTGTAGTACAGGGCCATGTAGCACACCTGCCTGGCAGTGTCCCTTGCTCAGTGGTACCCAGCATCACCCCCAGAGGCCAAACCTGCCTCCCCACATCTCCTCACAGGCTGCTCTCCTCCCAGCTCTCAGCTTCTCCCCTACAAAGTCCTGTCCAAGGCAGCTCTCTGGGGGAGGGTAAGAGAGAATACCCGCACCCCTCCCCAGCAAGGCACCATCTCCCCACCTCACTATGGCACTGTGACAAACACACCTTTCTAATCCTTTTATGGGCCACAGTTGCGGCACAGAATAATCGATATAGTTTTACCCTGGTTCTAAAATAGATCTATGGCTGGATGTCGCGCTGGCAGTAATTTTTAACTAGCGGGGTAATTTCCCCATTACATTATTGCACTGTGCAGTGCTGGGAAAGAGAAAGAGATGTATTAAAAAAAAAACAACAGACATGAAGCACTTCCAGTTAATTTGAGGCTCCAGGAAGAACCTAAAAATACTCTCAGTAGACAAACAGGGCTGGAGGCCAGCCTGATACACGTCAGAATGTTCAGGGGGGGCCATGCACACTCAGGAACCCTTCTCTCTAGCACCTCTCTCCCCACTAAGGATACTCTGGAGGTGGGTTTGGAATTCAGAAAAATGAAACTTGGAAGACCTGGTAATCAAATTGTTTTCTGGTTGGCCGAAGTGCAGGGCACAGAGGGATATTCTAAGTTAGCTCATGGTAGGGAAACACATTCTGATGCTCCTCCATAAGCATGAGGAAATCAGAATGGAAGGAAGACTAAAAATCATCTAGTTCCAACTCCCAGGTTCCAATTCCCTGGTTCCACTACACCCAATTGCTCCAAGCCTCATCCAACCTGACCTTGAACACTTGCAGGGATGGGGCACTCGCAGGTTCCTTGAACAACCTGTGCCAGTGCCTCATCACCTTCATAGTGAAGAATTTCTTCCTAATATCTAACCTAAACCCACAATCTCTCAGTTTAAATCCATCACCCTTTGTTCTATCACTAGATGCCCCTGTTAAAAGTCCTCCTCTGGGTCTCTCATAGCCTCTTTAGGTACGCATAGGAGCTCTAAAGTCTCCCCAGAGCCTTTTCTTCTCCTGGCTTGACTCTCTTAGCCTGTGTCCATAACAGAGGTGCTCCAGCCCTCTGAGCATCTTCATGGCCTCCCACAGACTCACTCCAACAGTCCTTATGTTGGAGGCCCCAGAGATGGACACAGCAATGCGGGTGGGGTCTCTTATAAAAAGGGAGACGCAGAATCGCTTCATGGATCTGCTGGCCCCTCTGCTTTTGATGCAGCCCAGGACATGGTTGGCTTTTTGGGCTGAGAGTGCACATTGACAGGTCACATTGAAATTCTCATCATTCAACAACGCCAAGTCCTTCTCTGCAGGGCTGGTCTCGATCCATTCTCTGCCCACCCTGTGTTTGTTCTTAGCATTGCCCTGACCCAGGTGAAGGATCGTGCACTTGGCCTTGTTGAACATCATGAGGTTCACCCAGGTGCCTGCACAGGCCTGTCAAGGTCCCTCTGGATGGCATCCCTTCCCTCCAACGTGTCAACCGCAATACACAGCTTGGTGTCATCAGCAAACTTGCTGAGGGTGCACTCGATGTTAAATAGTGCTGGTCCCAGTCCCTGAGGAATGACACTCCACGTACAGCACACAGAACCCAGCATTATCCCACACCAAGCAGGACCCAACTGCTCACAGTGCCCATTGCCATGCAGACAAGAGGTGGGAACCCAAGGATCAGGTTCAGGGCCCTTCCAGCAGGATTAGCCCAATGTGAACTTACCCATCCTGGCTGGCAGGAACAGGATGGGCTGTTTGGATAATAACATGGCAGGGCAGAAAAAGGGATGCACAAGGTGCCTGCCATCTCCTACAGACACCAGGAGGGACCACTTTCTTCCCCCTCCCTGCAGTCGCAGGGTAGCTGGGAGCAGGGGAAGGGGGAGAGGATGCAGTTTAATCAGAGCAGCCCCTCTCGGAAACACACTCCTTCCTGCCCACCCTGCCTGCCTTCCCACTCGGGGGAAAAGACATTTACCATAAATAAATAAATAAATAAACATATTAACCTTTCTCCTCATCCTGACGCTGATATAATTACCCAATACTAATAATTACTCACACTAATTTCTCGCTCACAATTCCTGCCCTCGCTCCTGCCTGCCTCAGGCTGGCTTTAGACAGCAGCTCCGTGGTGCTGCCTCCTGCCAGGGGCTGCAGGAGCCCCAGGAGGCTCCTGTATCCTGGGGCTGTACCAAGGCAGAGGAGCAGGAGTAAGGGTCGACTTGTCAGGCTGCTGCCTTGGTAAAAACATGGAGAAGACCAGAGGCATGAAATTATAAACTCCCTGCTTGTGTGAATCATCTCAAAGAGAGTCCAGGGGCTGCTCTGCCAGAAATCCATGTGCATACTTTCCTTACCCAAGCCAGGAGCCCATCCCAAGGGGGGAGCACTCAGCACAACTTCACTCTGAAGAGGGAAGAGTTTAAGACTTGGACCCCCCTAAGCTGAGAACCCTGGCAAAGGAAGGATGAGGGAAAGGATGATGTGCAACACTCCAACCCCTGGGGACCCCTAATGAGTGACAAAGCACAGTGTGCCCTAGCTGGGCCGATGCAAAGTCCTGTCCCAGGACATGCAGAGAGGGTTCCTGGGGATGGTCTTGTCTTGTCTGGAGAAAGGAGTTGCCATTCCATACAAGATTTTGGAGGAGAGTATGTCGCCTTGCTAAAAAACAGCTCCTTCTATTGCAGGACACTTCTCCCTTGGGAAAGACACCTTTAAGGTTTGTCCAGGTGAGAAGGCACCTCCCCACTGTCCCAACTGCCACGGGAAAAACCTCCCAATGTCCTTACTGCCACCAGCAATGGGCACAAGGCAGAGAGGAACATCTCCCCAGGACCGACTTTTGGAAAGACAGGCAGGAAGACAGGGCGGCAGGCATGGCCTGGCAGCCACTCAGCACTGGCAGCAGGTCCAGAGAAGGACAACAGTGGAAGACAGGGCATTACAGCTCACCCTGGCCCTGGGAGAGGGAGGAAGCACAGCCGGAGAGGGATGGCAGCTGCAGACATGCCAAGGCTGCTTTTGCATTTCACATGTGCCAGCTGAAGTCTGGCTGGGGTCTGGGGCATGCTGGGGTGGCCACTACCTCCTGCAGGAGCAAAACCACAGGCTTGGGGGGCACACGGAAAAGGTCCATCTCACCACAAGGGACACCTCCTAAGCCCACCACCAGGAAGAGGGGGCTCTTCACTGCCTGCAGCCACGGGCTCTCCCACCCCAGTCTTACATCTCCTCACCTCCAGGCTCTCAAGCCCCCACCCTGAGTCCCCAAGCAGTCCCCCGCAGACCCCTCCTCTGGGCAAGAGAAGTGCTCAGCCGGGCTTTGTACTCTTATCTGTGCAGGGCTGTGATTAATTCGCAGCGGCTGGCAGCAGCTACAAGAGGAGGGCGCTTTTGCCCGCCTGCCACACTTCAAAGGCAGGGACTTATCTGCCTGAAACACACTCTGAAGCCTTTTCACGGGGACCCTTTCCAGTTCCATGGGGCTCGCACGGTGCTGGCGGGCAACGCGAAAGAAAGGCTTATTTATGGGAGTGCATTTCAAAGCCTCCCCTCTTCCCTCTCAACACACACGGGAGAAAGTGGAGAGTTCCCCAGCACTGGGGATGTCCACTGGGGACAGAGATTGAGCAGACAGGAACGAGACTGTGAGGAGGGGATGCTGGAATGAGGGTCCTGACCCACCTGCACCCAGCTCCAGTAGCACATCCCTGAGTTGGGAGGAAGAAAAAGCTTTGACATCGGTGGAATGCAGAGTCCAGCCCCAGAATCAAAACCTTCCTCCCCGCTGTGACACTGGTGCTCATGGCTGAGGCACCCCTGCAGTCCCAAGCTCCCGCATGCAAATCATTGAGTGCACATCCCCTCTCCATGGCAGTAGGGCCATGCTAATGTTCCCAATATTCTGCTTTGATTTTGGCACCATCCACCCAAAAGGCACAGGACAGGGCAAACGTATTCAGAAGAGGAGCAGGTCCCGGCAGAGCTGACCCCCAGACCATGAGGTCACCTCCCAGAGGCAACAGAGGGCCCAGGGCAGAGGTGACAGCTGCCATGTAGTGTCACAGAGCACCACACTGACAAACCTACAGCTGGAGAAGGCACCACCTGTGCCCCGCCAGGAGGGCTGGTGGGGAAAGGGACCCTCCTAGAGAGTCAGCCTGCACAGCCCCTCCTGGCACATGGCCTGGGCTCACCCCAAGGCAGTAAGCAGTGTGGGGACAGGGACACCGGCTGTCCCTCCACATGCCTTCCCCCATCAGCCACCCCGCCAAGACCAGCAGCTGCCACCCACACACCCCTCTCCAGTTTCCAAAGAAGGCAAGGGGTTTAAATGAAATTCCTGGATCAGCTGCTCGGGGGGAACACACACTCCTCTTTTCTACCCTGCCTGGGAAGGTGCAGCGAAAGGCAGGGCCAGGAGCAGCTGTGGAGCCATGGCATAATCTGTCCTGTGGACACAGCCAGTGGGGACAGGGAGCTGGGTACTTTGGGACAGGGGGGCACCAGCATGCCAGGGGCCAAGAGCAGGCAGGAGAAGAAAGTGGCTCCTGCTCCCTCCCCCTGTATTGCTACCAAACTTTGGTGTCCAGGGCGATAAGGATTCACCTCCAGTTTTGCTCAGGTAACAAGGAACTCATCACCAGGATTACCAGGGCTCACCCTACAGCTGCTCTGTGCTACAGGGCAGGAGCCACGCACCCAGGGGAAGGGTATGGGCAGCTGGCAGCAGGGCCATGGGCAGGGCTTTGGGGAGGCATCTCCTACAGGCAACAGGATGGGCCCCACAGAAACATCCCAGCTATGCGGGGCAGGCTGGCAGCCGGCACCCCGGCTCCCACTGTTCCCCAGCTGGCTGGCCAGCCACTCCTCCTGCCACTCCACCAGCTGCCTGCACAGGAATGTACCAGGATCAGATCCATGCCTCCTGCCAGACAGGCAGGCAGCTGCTGGCTGCTCAAACCCAGCAGAGCTGGGTCCTGTCCTCCCGGCCTCCTCTGCAGGAGAAGGTTTCAGTGGCCCTTCACACAGGGCTGGGATGCTCCTGCCTCATCCCTAACCTGCCAATGAGCAAGGTGAACTGCCCGATTCCATTCAGTGAAACCCATTCACTTGGTAAAGATGAGCACAAGCTAGGCTTTTGTCCTGGGACCGACATCACCCTGAGTGGGAGAATATTGAGACTTTAATCATATCGGTGTAATAAAGCAAAAAACAAGGAGATACTTAATCTAAGTCAATGCTCATAACAGCAACAAATGCCAGCTCCTCACTGATACTGGCAGGGGTGACATGAGTTCACCCAGCCGATTTCGAAGCACACATTACTGCCCGTGTGCCATCCCCGGGCACGATCCTGAGCTTGGCATGTGGGCTGAGGACAGATGCACTCACTGCACCTCTCCAGGGAGCTGGGGTGGGAAATGGGTGAAGGCACTGGGGTCTGCCTTAGGAAAGAGAAGAGAAAGGGAGGCAGGGGGGCAACCCTGTGCAGCAGGCCCCCAAAGCACAGCACCATCTTCCCCAAAACTCCTCAGGTGCCTTTTTCTTTCATTTAAACTCATTTCCATCTTTTCCTCTTGTTCAGCCACCCACAGGAGTGATGCTCCCTTAGGCCAAGTAGGCTTGGAAGAGCCAGCCTAACCAGCACCAGCCTAAATGGCATGACATGGCACAGCAAAGGACTGACCAGCTCCTCACCTACCATCTGCAAACCTTCCCAAAATCTCTCCTCACCAGGTCTGCCAGCATTGCTCCATCAGCAGGACAGGACATACAGCCCAAGACACTGTTGCAGCAATTTTAACAGAACTAAGAATGCTGTCAGAAAAATCCTTCCCATCTTTCTGTACCAAAACTGAACTGCTGGGAAGAGGGAGTGCATGCCAGGGTACTGCATAGGAGAAGCACCTTTGACAGAATCAAACCCTGGTGCAGGAAGGACTGATGGATATAATGAAGTGGTGGGAGGAATTAAAGGCACCCCTCTCTGGGAGCCACAGTAGTGGGGATGGGTTAAGGCACTTGCCCCACTTCCCTCTCCAGTAAAGCCCCAAGTCCCATCCCCACCCACACCAGCCCCCAACCCCACAGCTGCTCCAGCAGTCTCGAGCCATTGAGTTCTCGCCATTGCCCTTCAAAACCCTTGGCTCAGAGCCCAGTTCATATCGTCTAGTCACTCAGGAGCAAAATATCTCTATTATTATTGCAATTATTTCCCAATCAGCATCGCTGAGGGCTGAGGCGGTCAGAGGGGGACCCGACACAGGAATCAATGGGCAGCCACTGCCCCGGGGGCTCCGGGGACCAGGCAGGAGGCGCTGGCAGCTGCCCAGTGGCACAGGGAAGGGCAGGCAGAGGACAGGGGACCCCAGGGACCCCTCCATGTGATGCCACGGCACTGCAGGGCAGTAATCCTTGGTATTTGCTGACTGTCAGCCAAGCAACAGTGCTGCAACTTAACCTCTGCACAGACTGTGCACACTCTGGATGCAAGGCAAGGACTTTACCTCCAAGGCTAAAGAGAACCCAGGGGAGTTCCAGGGTGTCCCTGGGAGCAGCGCAGCAGCTGCCAGGGCATCAGTTCCCTGGGGTGAAAGTGACAGAGCATCTAAAAACTACCCCTCCAGCAGCTCAGTGCCTGCACTTGACTGTGCCCATTCCAGTATAAATGTCCAGTGAAATCCCAGCACCACATCCCACCACAGAAATGCCCCTCTAGAGGGAGGGGAACTCAGGCAGGTAAAAGGGTCCTGCTGTTTCTCAAGCCTTAGGAAGAAAGGAGAGAGCTGTGGAGGGAAGACATCCCCATAATGGATCGGCAAAGAATTTTAGCGTTGCAAAATGGAAGGTAAGGGAAGAAAAAGCAGAGCAAAATGTGATGGGGACCTTCTCACTGCATCCCACTGTTCCTCTTCATGTCAAAATAAAGCCCTGGGTGACAGCAGTGAAGGGCAGAGCACATCACAGAAATAGTGGATTATTTTTCCCCTCATTCATTAATTACTGTAGGCATCCCAAGTGTCCCAGCAGGCTCCAGGCATGAATAGCATGAATGAAGTCATGGCAATGTGTCTCCCTCCTGGCTCCCACAGGACTCAGACTGCACATGACCAGCCTGGGGCGAGTTACTACCTAAATGTTCCAGAGAAAGCTCTGGGAAGAAAGCTCTCACCTGAAGGACTCAATACTGAGTTTTCCAGGCAAAAGCCATCTTCTCCACTGCCAAGGCACTGTCTCCACCAAGGAGATCACATCCTTCTGCCTGAAGCGGACCAGCCTGAACCCTTGGCCACTGTTTCCCCTGACACACAGCCCATCACCCCAGGCAGCAAGCAGATCAGACCCAGAGCTGCCACCCCTGCCCTCTCCACAGCTTAGAAGTTGGTATTTCTTCTGCAAATCCAAAGCATCATTTATTTACCTCTTTAATGATGCTGCTCAGCATCAGAGCAGCATAAACCCTCTTTCCTGAGCCTCACTGAGTTTCTGCCTAAGCAACCAGACCAAAATAACCCCAACGTGAATGCCAAAGGCTTGTCCCACCACCCTCACCCTTCTGGCCACGGGGGGCATTGAGCAACGGCCAGGGGCTCAAAACCTTGATGCCTGCCAGCAGCGATGGGGACCCTCCCCTTTCCAGGGGAAAAAGGCAGGGAGGAGGTATCAGGGCTTCACAAGAGACACAGCAGGGAGGAAGTGTAATGTCCCAGGGCTGCAGCACAGCTGGAGATCAGCTGGATCCTTCCTCCCCTCTTGGCTCCAGGAAAATAGCTGTTTCCTTCCTGGTCCCTAAACAACACCGCAGCAAGAGAGGAGCTGCCCAAGGACCAGGCAGGGGCTGTCGGTCTTGCAAACAGAGGAGCCAGTGCCAGGAAAAGCCAACACAGGAGAGGCTGTGGAAAGACATACCCCATGGGGGGATCTGTTTCAGGGTACTCCCCCTGGTCAGGTCCCCTCCCAGCCCAGTAATCCCACATACAGATTCAGCACCAGTCAAGTCCCTCTTTCAGTGGGGCTGCCTGTGCAGAGCACCATGGCTCATGTCTGGATTTACCCATCCATCAGACTCCAATGCCTTCTGCATCCCCATCTCAGCAGCTCCCCACTCATTCAGCTCCAGCCACATAAGTGCACCAGCTGCTATTTCCACGACATGAGAGCCAAAAGCCATTTGCTGCAGCAACACATTGCAGCAAGGGGAGGTATAATAGGAAGGAAATCCACCGCCCGTTCACCTCCACCTAGGGAGAAGAACAATACCGACTGCATGGGGAAGATTTGGCTTCACCCTTTTTACACCAGCTTTGATCCCTTCCTACTGATCACGCCTCTTTTTGCTGCAGCTCTGGGCTGTCCTGGTGTCTTGTCTCCATGGTCAAATCACACCAGACTGCCCAGGAAAAGCTGATAAGCAATAAACAATCAGGGTCCAAATATCACAGGGCACAGTGATATTAAACACTGACAGCCCAACACAGTCAGCAGGACTGGGTATAGAGAATCTCTTACAGGTTCAATGACAAAACTATACATTACACGATCTACTTCATGCAAATGTAACCCATGACATCAGGAGAAGGCAGAAAGTTACAGCCACACCTTTCTTTCCTTTTCTTTTTTATTACCTTTTTAGATCAACAGCTCCACTATCGACATGCCACAATCAAACTCCAGGTTCTACCTTTCCTCATGAAACAGTCCCTGCTGCAAACACAAGCACCTTCAAGATTAAAGAAAAAATCCTCCAACATTCCATGGCCAGTGATCTTGGCGATAACAGCCAGCTATGCTTGGCTTCGCACTGAGCACTCCAGAGTGCCTGCAAATATTTTGCTTCCAATTGACTTAGACCCTCTCACTCACTCTGCTGTGAGCTCTTGATGTGTTTGCTAAATTCCCTGTTCTTACCTTTCATTCACATTTTAAGGTTTCATTCCCACACCTGAAACCTCTGGCCCTCCCACAGCATTTCCAACCTAGAAAGCCACATCCCTGGCTACACTACAGCCTTCTCCACGTCTCCATAAAGCCAGGAGAAAGCTATGGGGCCATGGCTTCCCACTATGCAGAACTCAGAATGAAGAAAACCACTTCTCTGCAGTGAGCTCGCTGTTCAAAACCAGGATGGAAATTAGGCTCTTCAGTCTGCACATTGGAGCAATTTCGAAGGAGAGATTGAGAAGATTTAAATATAGAGATTGCTTTCCCTAAGGATGCTGCTCAAGATATTTAAGAGCTCAGGTTTTACACGGCATGGATTTCCTTTGGCACCAATGCAGAACTCCCTGCCCTGCTTGTGCAAGCAGCAATCCTTTCTGCAGGCTGTCAGAGAGCACAGGATCCTGCTGGCTAACACAGAGTCCATCACTGACAGCAGGGCTCTCCCAGGCAGGTAAGCTGGGGGACAGAGGGGCTGGACTCCACTCTCAGCTTTCCAGATGTGATAGCACTCGGCAACAAAAAGTTATGACCTCAGCTCTTGCAATGGGAAATGAAGAGCCCAGCTAACTCCTTAATGAATTACTCCTGGGAATGCAGGGCTGCCCTCTGAAAGCCCAGCCTTTGCTAAGACCAAACCAGACCACAAGCCACATTCAAAAACAAGTTCTCAGAAGATTTTTAAGGAACACCTACCACCGTCCCCACCATTCCCACTGCTCCCAAGGGATCTCAAGTGGAGTTGCTACCCACCAGAACCTGCCAGCACAGTGGCCAAGGAGCAGCTCCCACGTGGGAATGCAAGTTGGCACTTGGCAGCCCGAAGAAAGCCAGGCAAGGGTCACCAGCCCCATGCTAGAGGGACTGGAGAAGGGGACAGGTAAACAGTCCCCGGGTAGAGCGCCTTATCCTGAGATGCAACCCTGCCAGGCACCCATCACATGCCTGAATATCTGTAAAGGGAGGCCAAGGGGTGGGAAATGATGTTAATTAAAGTTTTAATTACTGTAACCAAACGAGTAGTATAATTACTTTATTCTCACAGAGACTTCAAACTGATTAAGGACCACGTGCACCATCTTCGGGTTGATGTGGATTTTAATTAAACGTGCCATCAAAGACGGTGAGAGGGGTGGGCAAGGGATGGTTTAGCCCTTTCTGAACCTCCAGACATCTCATGCAAGGAGGAAGCCCAGGCTGGCAGCAGCAGCAGCCGATGCCAAAGGCCAAAGGCAGCTGCTTTGGGAAGACTGCAGCCAGCGGGGTGCACACTGGTGTCCTGAAGCAAAAGCTCCTCTTCTATACATCAGACCTCGGCTTCATATTCCCCTAAAACATCTACCTTTACAAACATTTCCAAAACAGCCCCACATGGGCACTGAAAATATTAATGAACTGGTGCTGCCAACTGGAGGGAATGATTAAAAAACAATTTTGCAAAGGTATCCTTTTCAAATAATAATAATACTAAAAGACAAAGCTGTAAAAATTAAATTCCCAGTCCCCTACCTCAAATAAATAGTATCAGAATTTGAAATGAGACATAATTACCCCGGCAAGGTTAAAGCCGCTAATGCACATGGAATACAGAATCACCATCCATCATAATCATATCTCATATCGCAGCCATTATTTATAATTAGGAGGCACAGTTTAAAAAACACATAAAGACGCCCATGCAATGCAGTAATTCTTCTGTTATTGCTCCTGGAGGGCCAATCCTGCTCCAATTTGTGGAGTCCAGGATCAGGCAAAAGTAATTCCCCAAAAGTCATTCCCAAAAAGCTCCTCTCTGGGAAGGGAAAGCCACCTCAGCCCACCTGCAAGCCCTGTCTAAGCACCATGCTGGCAGCACTAGGGCACAGCTGAGCTGCACTAGGTCCCTCCCAGCCATTTCAAACCCAAGTGGGTTCACAAGTCATCCAGACAGCCCCTTTCCCTTGACTATAGTGAATTTACAATTTTTTTCCCCAAATGTCAGCTCAGGAAGAGCGGAGTTGAGCAGACAGCAGAGCCACAACCCAGCTCAGTGAGGCAGGAACACGCAGGCAATGACTGGCCTGGTGGGCTTTGCCTGGGCTTTCTCCACTGCTGAGTGGTTGCTATTTTTTTACCTATTTTCAAAACCACAGAACGAGTTATAGCAAGAGCTGAAAAAACCAAAAGCTAACCCCAGAGCTGCTGAAAGCTGCCCTCCTTTGAAGCGTGGGCTTTGCAGGCTGCCCCCGTGCCCCAGTGAAATATTAACAAGCTTCCTATGAAGCAGGAGGAAATTACGCTTAATATATTCTGGGGAAGTCCACAGACGGCAGTGCCTACACAGCACAGCCTGGCTCTAGAGGGACCTACCTCCACATCCCTTCTCCTGCCAGCAACCAGGAGCAGTCAGTCTGCAGCCCTGCAGGGACACGCAGCAGCTCCATCACACACGTAAGCACTGAGCAAAGCCCTTGCACACATAAGCACAAACTCCCAGACATGGCAGGATACACAGCTGATTCAGAGCCCCATGAATCTTGGAGAAGCAGATTTGCACCTTTGGTGACAAAATAGAAAGCAACAGTGATTGGAGAGCGTGTCCTGGGGACACACAGCCATGATGGCAGAGGTGACAGCAAAAGCCCAGGGATGAGATCACAGAAAGAACAGACACACACACATGCACGTGTAAATCTAAGCTGCAGTGTTTTCAGAGATGGAAAAGTAACCTGGGATGAGGACAGGGAGGAGCTGAGGCATGGCCAGAGAGGCACAAGTCTCCAGTTTAAGCAGCCCCAAGAAGGAGCTCAGCCCTCAGCAGCCTAAGGGGAACAGCTGAAGCCGGCTCGCCCCACCAGTCTCATGACTCTTACTCACAGCAGAGCTGCACTTTCTCAGAAGTTTCACCAAGCTGTAAAATGAAAAAAATAACAAGGGGAAAAAAAAAAAAGCCAAGAAAAAGACAGCTTGCAGATGCACGTACAAACACACACTCTGCAGAACCCAGGAAACACGTTTCCAATGAAGGTTTCTGCAAAGAGAGTGAAACACCAGCCGAGTCTCCAACCAGGATCCCCTTCCTGGGGTGCTGTGCTCCTACAGCACAGGAGGACAAGGGACATGGGGAGTAGCTGGAAGGGGGGCACAGCCAGAGAGAGGGGCTCTCTGCAGAGCAGCACCATGTCATTGCCACCATGAAAGCAAGGGATGAGCCTTTTTGAGGTCAGCTCTCCAGGACAGGTGGGTACCAGCCTATGCACCTCATCATGAGTGACAGCTCTGACCACTGGAGCTTCACAGAGGGGATGTAGGGCATCTCTTGGGTCTGCCCAGGATATTTGCCAGCTCCTCCACTATTTCACACAGCCAGTGAACTGCCCAACATGCCAAGGATCTTCAGTTTTGTAGGACTAGAGAAGCTTGGGGAAGACCACCCCGGGGATGCTCACCACGGAGCTACGGAGGAGTATTGCAAAGTCAAAGGGGAGTGGGTCATCCCCCCACAGACAGCCTCCCCAAGCCCTGAAATGGTCATCAGGGCCTCACCAGGGCTCTGACTGCTGTCCTTCGGCCATCTCAGCCCTGACAGCACATATCAGAAGGACATTTAACATCAGGGGCAGCTGAGTTTACCACAAGCAAAAGAAGCAGAGAGAGGAGGAGGTGATTTGCAGGCTCGGGCAGAGGATCACTATTTGCCCTTCCAAGTGTTGAAAACTAATCCCCCCTTCCCCCTTTTTATCCCATTGAAAACTTGACAGAACCTCCTAGCGCTTTGCAGTTGAAATTGGCAGGTCTTAAATTAATTGACTGCAATTTTACACAACAACATGTTTAGCTGCGAGCTGGCCCGCGGCCCGCTTGGCTCGCCACCGCTCCCCAGACACTTTTCAAGCAACCTCCAAAACTTCATAACACATCGAAGGCGAGGCGAGCAGGCTGCCAACGTGACCTGCTCCCTGCCAAAAGCCAGCCCTGCCTCCCCGCGCCCCCACCCCGACCCTGAGCCAGCTCCTCCGGTGTTTTCCCCCACTCTTGTTAATGGCTCATTAAATTATTCTTGTCGTCTCTGAGGATTTTTGCTCCTCCAAACTACGAGGAGCACAGGGCGGGCTGGGTTACGGGCCCGCTGCTTTGCCATGGAAACAGCAGCCATGGGACCAATGCACGCAGCAACAGGAGTGAGAAAAGTCAGGGTGGTTTTTTTTTTTATTTCAATCCATCCTGACGAACTTCTGTTCTACTTCTGCTCAATAACCCGAAAGACAAAGCCCAAAGCAAAAGATGACTTCACAGTGGCAGGTCTGCAATGTCCCCGTCCGGGACTAAGTGCTTTAGGTAATGCAAAAGCATAAAACCCCAGAGCCCAGCAGCAAGATGACGCCTGCAACCCATGCCCCACCCTCCCAAAAAACAGCCACGCTTGTCTTAGGAGAGGGTTCAAGAGGGCAGTGCCACTTTCAGGGAGCCTGCCTTCAACCCAGCCTCCAGAATCCAGGGCTGGTCCCGGTTTGAGGTCTCCCAGCTCACGCGAGATGCTGTCGCTGCCTTGGCCAAGCACAAGCCCCAGCGATGAGTCAGCCCCAGCTCCCAACCCTAATCTAATCCCGTCCCCTGTGCTGGGCAGCTTTCCAGGGCATGTCCACAACATGAAAGGCGTGCTCTCACCCGCACTGCTGGGTCGAGAGCTGGAGGAGGAGAGGGGAGGATTGCTCCAGCTCTGCTGAGGACTTGGGTCGAGCAGCTGATGCTCTGCGAAAGCCAAATTGGGGGTGGGTTGTTTGTGTGATTTCATTGCTTGAACAAACAGAAACATCCTGTATGTGATTAAGAGCCTTTATGAAAAACACACCAGTGCTGAGCCCCACAGCTGGGGCCAAAGGTATGGCTGTGGCTGGAAGGCAGCGCGCAGCAGGGTTCGGCCGCTCCGGGGTGAGCAGAGCTCCCTGGCAGATTCACACAGCCACAGCACCCCAGGGACATTTCAGACCACGCACAGAAACAGACATCCCCACTAGGAAATCATCTCCCCTATAAAATGTCATTGTTTTCATGCCAACCTCCCCAGGCTCTAGGGAGCAAGAGGCACAGCGGGGTTACCGACAGCCCACAAGCCACAGGCAATGGCTGCTGGGGGAGAGGCAGCCAAGGCTCTAACATCACTCTGAAGATTTAATTCTTTCCTTTATCACCTTCTGCCCCAGGATATCAAAGTATTCCACGCATGCCTCAAGCTTGCTCCTCCTTTTGGCTGCAGGCATCACCATCCACAGATGGCACAGAGGAGAAATGGACCATATAGGCAGGAGAAGGGGACTAACCACAATCCACCTCCGCCCCGGAAAAAGGGAGAACTCCAGCGCCTGCCAAAAAAACAGGACTTGCCTGGACTTGTGCAGCCATCACCTCCACAGCCTCTGCCCTCCACTCCAACAGAGCTGCCTCGAGGGAGCCACGCCAGGAAAACACATGCTTTTGTTTAAGGAGCACAGGCTGAGCCGGGAAAAAAGGACTTGAATGTTACACACTCACACATCAAAAAAAAAAAAAAAAAAAAAAAAAAGGAAAGAAAAGAAAAAGAAAAGAAAATTGAAGTTTTGTAGTTGTTTCTCTGGCAAGGTTCAAAATAGGGCAAGGTTTTTGTTTGTGCTGGGAGGCTTTAAAAAAAAATGTATTTCATCCAAACCATCCTTGAAACATTCTTGACATTTATTACCATAAACTTTTCCTCCAATTAATTGCTTCTATACAACTATCATTTTCCTGATGAAAAACAACACCAGAAACTTGCAAGCTATTTAAAAAACGTTCTCTTTCTCCCTGCTCTTGAGCATAAACAGAATTAGGGAGGTTAGGGGGGTCAAAACCAACACTTTTGACTCAACAGCCTTGGCCAGCAAGAGCCACAAGCCACAGCAGGGACACTGAGGGTGACACTGGGAGCTCGCCAGAAGCTGCAAAAATACCCTGAGTCTGCAGGTATGCAGTATCACCTCTGGCACTGACTCAGATATTCACAGTGGGCCAAGTCTCAGACAAAAAATCGTGTACTCAGAGATTTGGTCTGGGTTTATAGCCAAGTCTTTCACAGCACAGCAGTGAGGATGCTCACACAAGTGTGACAGGACGTGCAAGGGGAGAACCAAAGCCAAGCAGAGCTGAGTGGAGATACTTCCATCCCAGGAGGGATTTAAGGATCCCACCTTAAGGAGCACATGGGCAGCAGCACAGAATCATCATGCTGATGTGCACCCTTAGTCTCCAAGGTGAACCACACTCTGAAGCTCGAGTAAGCACATTTTCCCCCCTCATTCCCTGTTCCTCCACTCCCAGGCTGAAGGTGGCAATTTTTGCCCTCTTTTAAATCAAAAAGCCCTTGGAGGAAGAAGCTGAAGCTCACACATCCTGGATTGAAGCCAACTCATCCCCCTGGGAGAGCCCAGGAATCTCATTCCCAGGTTATGTTCACCAGCCCCAGGCTCACACTTTCCCACCAACAGACTGGAGGAGGGAAGGAGAGGCAGGAAGGAAACCCCCAGCTGAGACAGGGAGTGTTCATCTCACCTGCTAGAGAGGAACACATCTTTAATTTTAAACGTTGAGCGTAAAAATAAGCTCCCTTGAGGCTCATAAACATACCAGAAAGAAAGGGAGAGTAACATGGAGAAACCCTGGAGACACAAATGGAGAATTCAATTTGGGAAATTCCCATCCCTCGCTCAGGGTGGGAATAAGCTGGCACAGGCCATGCAGGCAAGGTGTGGTTTTCAGGGTTTCGCATCTTTTTAAAGGACTTTGCTTATTTCTTATATAAACCATGCATCACCTCCCCCAAGAAACTAAGTGTGGCAGTGGTAAGCCCAACCCCATCCAGCTTTTCCATCCAGGGGGCAGAGGCTGCTCCCCTCCCTCTGCCAGGAAAGCTGCCTGTACAGATGCCTCCAAGGTCCCACATCCCGACATCCTCACTAGGGATGCTGAGCATTTCTGTGTGGCTGCCTACGTGCCAGCCTCGCCAAGTCACCCACTTTCCACAGCTAATTACAGATGCAGTCACCCTGGCCAAGACACAGGCCTATTTTTGGAAACTTTTAAAGGAAAATAAATACATACATATATATACAGAGAACAAGCGAAACACACACGCACATCAAAACTGCATCATATTTTCCCTCTGTGAATTTTTTCAGTTGCATTTTGCTCAGCAGCTACCAATTAATTTTTGACCACTGTTAATGGAAAGCAGAAAGCCAGGGGAACCAGGGAACAGCCAGGCACTGACCCAGCCTTCAGGACCAGCAGAACTGCTGTTTTCACAGCTTCCAAAGACTGAAAACTGCTCTACAGACCTCAAGCTTGCCCACGAGCACCTCTGCTGAGCCCAAAATCCATCCTCAGAAGGATTTTCCTGCATCTTTCAGTAAAAATTTAGCTTTATGTCCTGGTTGGGAAGAGCATCACCAGTAACAAGACTTTGGTGGAACTCAGATTTTAGCACGGGTTGCTGCTGGGAGAACTAGGAGGATGCAAGAAGGACAGGGAGGGCTTCTGCAGGTGAAAAGAGTCCTGATGGAGACATATGTATGCTGTCTCCTTCAAGGTGGGAAATAGGACCAGGGTCCTTGAAGGAGGTGGCATCCATGTCCCTCCAGCTCCCTCCTCCCTGAGCAGCATCAGAGAGCAGCCACAGCAAAATCACATGTACATTTAACACCATCCCTCTACCCATCACTACCTCAGCTCCCACTCACATAGCTCCAGGGGCCTATCATATCTAGCAAGGATTACGAGCTGTCCCTAGAAAGGCAAGGAAGTCCCTTACCTCAGGAGCCACCAGCCCAGCGAGCAGCATTACCAACATTAAGCCTCCAGCTATTGCAGCACCAGGTTTGCTCTGCGGATGCCAGCACATAATTAAGATCTACAGGGCTCTGTCAATCAAGGAGGGGATAGAAGTGACAGGGAAGTCTCTCCTGGGACAGAAGCCTCCATAGTACTGGTGCCAGGGTGTCCAAAGGATGCTGGTGGGATGGCACAAATCCCATCTACCCCTGGAGCAAGCAGCCAGGCTCTCCGCCTTCCAAACTGCCTTTTCTCACCTGCTTCACAAACTGTAACCCTCCCAAAGCCAAGCCTGTGCTCTCCCAGTGCAGCATGCTTCCTAACTCTTGCAAAGGGAACAGTCTCACTTAACAGCCCGGTGAACATTGCAACCCAGGGTGGCCCTGGAGAGAAAAGCCAGAGCTGCATGTGTGGGAGATGGGGTGCTACAGCATTTGAGGCTTCAATCTGGCCCACTAAGGAGGCTGGGGGGGAAAAGGACCTTTCCAGGGACCCAAGCAAAAGGAGGAAAGGTCCAGAGAAAGCAGAAGCTGCAGAGAGTAAGCACCCTCCTGCTCCAAAACATTCTCATTAACTCCTCCCCTCCGGGCTAAACCACAGAGCTTGGACCTGCCGGCTCTCAGCCCACACTGCAGCAGCATCAGGGAGCAGCATGGGAAGGCTGAATCCCAAGAGCACACACAGCCTGGAAGGCAGCAGGACAACCCCCCTCCTTTACCCTGGAGCATCAACCTTTCCCAGCCTGGTTTTCAGAGGGACTGCCTGCCAGGGTGGAGCAGCATCCCCACTACTCCAGAGCCACGCACAGCCATGCTAGTGCACAAATTGCTTCATTAAATGTCATCGCATTAAGCCAGTTTCATGAATTTAACATTGTCCCCGGACTATTGTTTGCCTGAAAATTAAATTATGACAACATTTGTTGTTTCAACGAATCTGTCTGTCAGGGAAGGGGCTGGAGGAGGAGATGCAGACGCAGGCAGGGGATGCCACTTCAGCAATGGGACTCCAGTGAAGATAGGAAACACAGCCACGACTTCCTTCATAGGGGTGGGAGAAGGGAAGAATTAAGCAAACGTATTGTTTCAACAATAGCCAACCATGCCAGATGTGGAAAAGCAAGCCAAGCTGCTCAGAAATGGAAAGCATTGCTGTTTTGGAGCATATAGAGACTCCCATCAACCCCAGCAGCCACTGGCCAGCACCACAAAGTATCATTCCATACCCCTCCAAGCACCACAGACCCAGGCTACCTTCACACAAGTAGCTCAGGGTGGCAGTCCAGGGCTTTTTGATCTTTCCAGATTACAAAGCTTTGCCGCATACAGGAACACTCTCAGAAATTTCTCATTTATTCTTCCTTTTCCCTAGAGCAGCTCCTCTCTGCAGTATCAGAAACAAAGGTGACAACCTTTCGCTTTGTAAAGAAAACCGCCAAGCGAAGCGGACTATAAATAGCACCCAAAACTGACCCGCATCCCCAGCCGAGGGGAATGAAATGAAGACAAGTGAACGAACAGCTTCAAGGTCAGAGAGACTTTTTTATTTCCCCTTTGTTCAAGGTCTGGTAATTTTTATCCACGCAGGAGAGCAATCCAAAATACATCATTAGGGTTGTAGCTAATAAAACCCACACTGGCTTTTTTCAGCCCTGCATTGTTCCCTTTGCCCATATGGGGATTATGATGGGAAGGAGATGCTTCCTCCAGCACCTGCTCTACCAGCACAACCCCTCGTTGCATCTCTCTGTTTGCATCCCTGCACTGAGCACCCCGGTCATGCCAATCTGTCCCGGCACAGAGCAACTGACCGATGCTGCCCTCAAGAGCACAAAGTGTGGACAAATTAAAGTGCTATCACATTATCCTGCCTTTCTCTGCCAGACTGTAGGGATGCTCCCCACTACTTCAGCCCATTCTCAGTCTGCAGAGAGCCGGCTTGTCACACAGCACTGGCTCTCTTCCTTCTCTCCAGCTGCTAAATGGCATTAAAAGAACTAAGCATCCATTAAATAAAACTTTCCCGCTTGCTTCCCATGTAGACAATTGCTCTCACTGCCACGGGGAGGTTTCGTGCCGGCAGCTGGTCCATGGGCACACAAAGAGCAGGGAGGTGCCAGGATCAACTCTAGTATAGCACAGGTCACCCAGGGAGAAAGGGAAAAGCATCCAGGAAGAAACAGGAATGTGGTCTCAGGGGTCTGCATCCTCACCACCACCCAGCACCCACCCCAGTGCCATTCTTATTTCACCCCACAATGCCGACCCCATGGGCTGCCTTCCTGCTGCCTTCCCCATCAGTACCAGCCTGCCATTAGCACCCATTCTCCTGCTCCACTTCAGAAAAGCCCATAATTAACAAGGGCAGGAGATAACGGAGGGCAAACAGCAGCTCTTCCGAGGACTGAGCACCATCCCTGCCTGGACCTGGAGACAAACGACTCCCGCCATGTATCAAAGTCTCAGAGATGGATGACAGGTTCCAGCAGCCACTAAGGGGCAGCTGGAGTCCACATCCTGCATCCCCAAGTGCCGTACCACACCTCCACCACACTCTTGATTTATGATGGATTTTCCTCTTAGTCTAGCAGGGAAGAGCAGGCACGTCAGCCCATGGGGATATCTGACCTTCCCCACAGTCACGTCTCTACCTGGGGCAGCGCTGGGACACGCAGAGACCCAGACAACAGTGAAGGTAACTGAGCCCCTGCTAAGCACACATCTTGCCTCCTCCAGCAGGCCAGCAGCTGAGGGCAAATTCCTCAGGCACCATTAAATCTGGGTTAATGGGGTTGCACAAAGGCGAAGCAGGACACCAGGACTGTCCCTTCCCACCAGGCATACCAACAGTCCCTGCCTCCCAAACCACTGCCTTCCTGATCCTCCCTCTTCTCGGCTGCCTTTGGTGGGAGGCAGGGGCCATTCTCCCACCTAAAAAGCCAAAATTAGTCAGTGTTTGTGTCAGTGAATAGGCACAATGGTTCCAACAGGAGGGATCCAACAGAGCTGGGCCCTCCCAGCTCATTTCCATCTCAATGGGGTGGCTTTTCCCCCTACCCTATCCCCATGGGGCCACCACAGAGGTCCCCAGCAGGAGGCACAGTCCAAAGCAAGAGTCGTGCTCCCGCTCTTCCCAGCAGAATAGAGGTCACAGACAGGGGCCACAGCCCTGCATTCAGCAGCAGAGAGATGCAGAAGAAAATGCTCAGCAGCTTCACGCTTCACCAACCAAACCAACTCCACCAGCCGGGAGGGAAAATCCAGATCTCACTGCTGGCACTGCACGGCCCCAGCAAGCCTACACACTCCTTTTCCTAATGCCAGCCCACAATGACTCTCACCCAGATGTTTACAGGGGCTCAGCATCCCCACCAACAACTCTAAAGCATCAGTTATCCACCTTGCTCTCCCAGTGCTGCCAAGCCATGGCCACCAGTGGCTTACAGAGCCCTGCAGTAACAGGGGCAGGACCAGCGAGACATGCAGCCACAAACCCACAGGCTTCTTCCTTTCCCAGCCCTATTTCCACATTACTTCCAGGATGGCAGCCCCTGCCAGGGCATAGGATGGTCTGCGGGGACCAGCTGTGAAGGTGATGCTGCCATGTTTGGCTGGAACAGACCTGCAGCTCCTGAGCACACCCTGCAGGGCAGCACTAAGTTGTCTCAAGGGGCTGCCAAGAGGCGTTTTGCCCCCAAGCCCCGTTCCAGGGCGATTACAGAAGCCAGGTTTGCACCTGGTAGCCCTTTGGAAGACACAGGATCCTTGGGATCCACCTTGATCCCTGAGCCTCCTCCAGCTTTCACTACATACTGCTCCCCTAAAGTCACCTTGCCTGGCACTGGCAAAGTCCAGCAGCAACACTCCCTCAGCAGTGGTGGCTCGGGAGCGGGCTGATGGATGGGGTGAGGCGGCACGCTGCCTGCGGGCGCCCGGCGCCAGGAGAGGCGAGACGTGCACCGTCAGCGCTTTCGGCAGCGAAGGTTGGAGCAGGGCTGGCTCCTGCTGCCTCCCGGCTGGCCGGGCGCCAGGCTCCCAGGCCTCCTCGCTCACCTGCCGCCTTTGTGCGGAGAGCAGAGCAGATTGAAGAGGGATGGAGGGAGGGGAGCGGGGTTATGGCTTGTGAGTCAAAAAGCCTGGGGCACAGAGGGTGGAGGGAGCTGGGTTTGGGGGGAGTGAGCCCCCTTACTCTTCCTCTCCTTCCCCAAGGCTGTGTGAGCATGCTTGAGCGTCCCTCGGAGAGCCAGGAGCCTGGAAATGTTCATCCCCGTCCATCCTGCACAAGGCAGGAGCGGCAACCCCAGTGGCATTCCCCTCCAGGAGTCACTCGAGGACGAATCTGGCAGCTGCCTGCAGCCACGGCCTCGCCACCCTGGCAGATCCCAGGGGCCATCGGTTCACGATGAATTTCTAATTGTTTCCTCCAACAATGAGACATCCTGTTCAGAGCCAGGCGGCGCAACAAAGCCCAACGCTGGCGAGCAGGGCCCCTTCCTGCTGAGCAGGAATGGGGCGACACCGAATGCTCCCTGCCACGAGCGGCGAACAGGGAAGGCTCTGCCGCCCCCTCCCCATCACCCCATCCACTTAACATGCCAGCTCTCCAGCCTCCACCTTGATTAAAACAGCTTAACGACTCCAGCGAGAGCTCTCGAGGGGGTGGGGAGCCGCCAAGAGGTATTTGATGGATTCACTTTGGCAACCGTCGGCTACCTTGTCATGCCAATAAAATTATTGCCATTGATTGGGGAGAGGCGCGGCTGCATGCTCCAAGGAGCGCATCTCCCTCCCGGGGCTGGGCGCAGGCGCCCACGGGGGCTGTATGCATGTGGGGAGGGAGCAAGGGGTCTCCAGAGGATGGGATGGGGATGGAGCAGGAGAGGGCAGAGGGAAGAGGCAGGAGGAACAAAAGGCCCTTGTGCTGGGCAGCCAGCTGGGAAGAGACAGCCACACGGGCAGGAGAGGATTTCCAGGGGCTGTGCAGGGGTCGATGCTCGGGGAGTCCTCAAGAGTCACCAGCTCACACCACCAGGGCTTCATGCAGGCTTCATGCCCCAAATCTGTCCTGCCTCCCACCCCCACTCCCCACAAAGGAAAAGCCATCCCAGGCACAGGCAGTAAGTAGGGTAGCCAGCAGCAGGGTCACGAGGGGGGCCGAGCCCTCGCGCGCGCTATGGGAGCCGGATTTCACGCGCCAAGACACAAAGGGCCCCTTTTCAGCCAGAGCTGCTTACCCTGAGCACTAAGCAGAGGGTGACGCGAAAGGATCCGTGGGGACAGGGACCAGCAGAGTGGGCAGGAAGCCTGACAGCTTCTCCTCCCAGCTCACACAGACCATGATCAGGTCATGCATCGTACCCAAGAGCCAGCACGTGGGAGCTTTTGTGATCGGAAGGGAGCCAGTGGGCGACGGGGAAATCCCTAAAAGGCTTCCCTCCCCATGGCACCTATTTTCTGTCCAGACACACCAAGGGTTTTGAACACACCGAAACCTCCTCAGTCAAAGCTTTAAGAGAACTCAAAGGGGGTGTTTCCACAGGCTGGCAGGACAGGATGCTGCAAGGGAGGACCTCGACCCTCCCTGGGACAGGAGAGCAGCACCCTGTCCTGTTCTGTAGGGATGGGGATAACCCATTTAGTGTGAAGAGTTTATTATTATAATTATTAAAGCAGAGAAACCAAGGCAGGCAGACACAGAGCCAGTTCAGCTGTGCTTTCTGTAGGAGAGAATAAACAAGCCGTGGCAAGCGCAAGCCCCAGGGGAGAGCAGATTCCCGACGGAGACACGTTCTGATGCATTCGTGCCCAAGGCCAGACAGTTTCAGGACAGGGCAGGGAGCTACAGGGATTGCGGTGGTGACTGGGCAGCCAGATAATACTCAAAAAATGAGAGCCCAGCTGGCTGTGAGAGATGTGTAGTTCAATGCTATACTGGCTGCACTGTCCCACAATCATGCCTGCCTTAGCAACCTCCAGAACCTGGAACCTTGGTGGTGCTGGGATTCTCCTGTGGGGCTGTGGCAGGAGGGGCAGCTCTCAGACTCCCTGCTTCACAGCAGCTAGGGATGGCTGTGGGCAGGGAGCCACCGGTTGTGTTGAGAGAGAAGCTCAGCTCATTTCCCCAAAAATAACCAGGCAGCACCCAAAACTGGGTCAACCCACAAGGGCTACACCAAGTTCTGCAGAGCCCCAAGGCAGTGCCATGTCTGCATAACAAGGAGCAGATGGCAGTGAAGGAGGGCAGCAGGGTGTGTGCTGCACCTCCCAGAATGTCCCAACGCTCCAGCTTCCATCCACCAGCCCAGCACAGTGCAGTTACTGAGAGGAACCAGCAGAACCCCTCCAGTATCATCCTTCTTCCCTCTCTCCATACAACACTTCAAGCACACCCAAAATCAAGTCCTTCGCACACACAGGTCAAGAGGTGACACAGGTGCAGTGTCAAATGCGTCTGTCCAGCACGTGACTGAGCACTCCCACTGCAATCACACACAGCTTTGTGTCTGCCCAAAAAACAGAAAAGACAACCTGGGAAAATGATAACTGTCCAATAAAAAGACCGCCAAGTGAGGACAGGTGGTTTACAGGAAAAACCCGAGCATTAGGAAGCAAGTCTCATTTCCCTCACACAAACATCCCCTGGACATTTCTGCTGCAGCACGCTCATGGCTCACGTCCCCATGTCACTTCCCCATCCACAGTGCCATCAGATGACAGGGTACAAGGCCAGCTCTCTGTTGTGCCAGAGGAAGTGGCTCACTGCCAGCCCCAGCAGCGTGGGAAGCCATCCCCACACTGCTCACCTGGGCATGGCAGGAATTCCCCGAGCGCCCCAGTCCCATGACTGCTGGCACCAAGTACAGTAAGCACGTGGGACCAAGAGCTTTCCAAGCCTGGCCTCTCCACATAACTCGGGATCAGCCAAAGATGGCAATGCTGCAGGGACAAGCTGAGAGTGGGCTGCCATGGGCTCCACTGCTGCAACCCATTCAGCATCCCAGGGGTCACGGTCTCCATCCCTTCAGTGCTTCCCCAGCCCAGCCCACAGCCTCTGTCACACAGACAGTTTTGCAAATCTGACATTGCTTGCAAGATCCTTACAACTGCCAAAACTGGGGTCTCCCTGCAGCTGTGGCAGCAGCAGGTGCTGCCCAGCACCCTGCCTTTACAGCAGCAACTGTTGGTGGCAGGGCTGTGGAGAGGCTGCAGGGCAGCCAGAGGCTCGTGTGGCTTTTTGGGGGGGACAAAAGGAGGCTCTGTCTGCACGCAGCAGCCTGGACAAATGCTGGGCATGGGAGCTGCCATCCAAGGAAAATCCAGACGTGGCAGTGACTCTGTCCTGACCTTAACCCAGCCCAGATGGCGAGATCGGTGCCCCTCAGAAGAGCAGCATCTATTACAGGGCTCCTGGGGATGGGGAGGGGGGCACCCAGCTGTCGGCACAGCCCTTCCTCTCCCAGAGGAGTTGCCAGGAGTTCTGGCAAGGGCGGGGGGGCCAGCAGGAGGGCAGAGAAGCCACCACGCTGCACCAGGCCTAATGTGAGTGTTTGCCAAGCAGACGGTGGGAAACACCAACAGCTTAAAAGCAGAGGGACTGCGACTGCTGCTGAAGGATGTGCCCCCTCCCCTCTGCACCCTCTGCCTGGAGGAGCCACCTTGGCTACACTCTGCTCTACCCCTGCCAGGCATTGCATCCCCTGGTTGCGGACACAGTGGTGCCACTCAGAGACAGGTCAGCAGTCCCCTTCTCGCCCTTCCCTCCCTCTGGCCCTGGCAGCCAGGCGGCAGGATCAGGTAGCTGCTGAGGCAGCGCTTTGCCGAGCAGCCAGGCAGCCCCTGCCGCAGGAAGGCTGGGCTGCCCACCTCAAGGTCACTGCAGGGACAAGGAGGAGACCTCGTGGCGTAGGGCTTGGAGCCTGCAAAGTGTTCCCATGCTGCCACCGGAGAGCTCTGTAGCCCCAGGGGATCTGGGGGGCCCCAGGTAGGATAAGCCCACAAAACCTGCCCAGCATCCCTGTGCTGGGATAGGGCTGAGACCTGTCTCTTCATGCTCCATGGAGTTTCTCCATGTCCTCATGCCCTGCAGGGCCAGAGAGCCAGACTAGCTCTTTGGGGCACCAAGTTTAAAACTAGGAAAAAGAAATCTTGGGAAATCCCTGCAGGAGAGGAGGACAGTCAAACCACACCTGATTCAAGTTCTGGCCACAGTCATGGCTGTAGCATGTAGCCCACACACTAGTCAGGCACCCCCCCTATACCACCCCTTGCAAATGGCTCTGAAGATGCAAAGACCAGAGAAAAACTGAATAAAGGAGAAAGAGGAAAAATCAAATCTACCATCTAAAAACCAACCACAAGCCCCTCCAGATAAAAGAGGAACTAGAGGTGTAACACTCTCCGTGGCTTTTTGAACTCTCCTCCCACATGCTCCTTCCTTCCCATCTCCATTTAAAACCCCATCTGGAGCCCAGAGGCAGGAGAAGCTGACAGCAACATGACACCAGTCTCTTTGGATCCCTCATCGATCTGGAAGGGAGGATGAGCTGCCTCCATCAGCTCCCCACAGCCCTGCTCAGCCCTGCTGCCACTAGGTACTCCTCCAAGGACCACAGAAAGCCAAGCAGAAGATGTGGGGCTGAAGAGGAACCCTCCATCCTGCCCCTAACTTCAAAACATGCTGCCTGTGTACCCAAAAATGCTACTAATAGGCAGGAGTGCAGGTGGATTAGTCAGGGGTCCAGGGGATGCACGGGCAGGGTGAGCAGGACAGGGGGGACTACCACCCACAATGGCACCCTGCTCTGGATTCCTGCCAGAGAGGCCACCCTGCCATTTCTAGGGCACCCTGAGCAGCAGAGATAAGGAGATGTAGAAAAAATGCAGGATGCTGTGCCCAAGACAGGGTGTGGAACATCTTGCAAGTCACAGAGAGATGGGCCAGACCCCACAGCCAAGCTCTTGTCCATAGCAAGGACCCTACCAGGACCTTCACGCAGCCTTTCCCTGGCTGAGGATGTGTTAATGGAAGCTGTGTTTATACAGGGCATGTACAGCTATAATTACAGGCATGATGTTATGATAACAGGAAATCCGTGCCCTGTGGAGATGCAGGCAGAGAAAGGCACGCACAGAGCTATTTGCTAATTGCCACCAACAATCAGCCTTTTGTGCCATGGTGGGGTACGGGAAGCAAAGTCTCCCCATCGCCAGGCTGGAGTCCTCAGCATCCACCTCTGCCCACCCTGCCCAGGCCATATGGATCCAGATGGACAGAGCCTGCCTCGTGGCAGCTACAGAGCAAACCCACCTGCCCTGAGATATAACAAGATGGGCTGTGATCCACCAGCAGAAAGGACTCAACTTCCCTATGTTATAAACCTTCCAAAAGGCAGAGGTTTTGTAAATTTGGTTGACAGAGAGAAGCAAAGGGAAATTGTCCCTCACTGGCCCTTTGCATGTTACCCCCAACATATCAAGTCACTCTACTATGGAGGCATAGCCCTACCTGTACCTCCCAAAGGGCTGGTGAGGCGAGCAGTCATCCCTCCCCTTCAGCATCACTGAGGACTTTCCTACCTTTTTGATCTTCCCACTCCGTGTGCCTGCAAAGACAACAGTTTGTCCTCTGTAGTCGTAGGCAGCCACTGAGGTCATCCCGTCCTCCTTATCCACAAAGAGTGGGGTTCCCTCAATGGTGACAGTCCCACCCAGTGGCTGGTTAAAATCCTGGCCACAGAAATTGTCGTCGATCTGCAGCGGCTGTCGAAAGAAAAGAGAGGAGAGATGAGCTTTTTGCCAATGCCTCAACATATCGGACCTCCCAGATGACCATCAGCCATCTTCCACATTCACCCCATAGCTACTGGCACCTTCAGCAGCCCCATCCCTTGCCTTCCTGTCCCAGCCATCCCACCTCACCAGCCAAAGGAAGGCATGAGTTGATGCTTCCCTAACATTCCCTACGCACTGATGTAAGGCACTTGGGACAGATCCACTGCATGGAGACCCTCTCTACATCTTAAAAAGCTCTGCAGACCAACACTAAGGCTTTCTGTCCTCTACATCTTACAGAGCAGCACTTACAAACCCAGCGGGAGCCAGCGCAGCATCCCTGCTCCCCCTCCATCCCTGCTGCTGCTATCTCAGACACGTGGGATGCCAGCACAAGCTCCCCAGCACACACACATCCCTCTCCTCCTCATTCCAGCACTAGCTTCAAAAAGAAAACAGCTTGGCAGCAAGGCAGGAGGGGCTGAATCCTGCGCCCCAGCCTTCCCCCGGAGACAAAACACTTCCCAGCCAAGGCTGTGCCAAGGCAAACGAGCCGGGGCTCCTGAAAGAGCCTCACTTCACATAGCAGAGTCTCCAGCAAACACACTACCCACCTGCCAGCCCTGTTCCACCTCCCGCAGGAACGTCTCCGGGAAATCCCCACATTTTTTCCATGCTGCCTTGCCCCAGACAAGGCGCCTGGCTCAGCCAGCTGCCTCTTCACTTCAGCGCAAGCCCGTGGGTCTGGGAGAAGCTTTTGCAAGCTCAGCCCGGGGAGAGGCAGAGGCAGGGCTACACTGGCCCCTCTCCACTCTGAGAGCCATGATGGCAGGGACCTACAGCAAGAACAGTCCTGAGGATAGGCAAGGCAAAGTCAGAGGAATTCCCCCTGTGAAAGCTGAGATGCAGGCAGGGCGGCAGGACCAGGACCAGTACTCACCCCTACATCAAGCATCCTTGACACATCACCCTGGCCTGCTGAGCAGGACAACAGACCCTGGTCACAGTTATCTGGCCTGGGGGGCACATGGGTCTCCCAGAGGTCCTGCACAAGGCAACAGCCTCACACAGTCACACGGCACCAGCAAAATTCCCATCCTGCCCCATGCAGCAAGGGGCTTTGGCCAAATCTCCACGGGTGGCAGTGAGTCTGTGTGCAGGAGGGTAGAGTGGCAAGGCAGGCATGGCCGATGGGGAGACAGCCTGCTCCAGTCACAGGATTTTTCCGCTTCACAAGGTTCCTTATATAACTTTGAATTTAAAGGGGAGAGAGGTTTTTTGGCAAGCAGCAGCCTCCAAATGCATGCCAGTCCCCAAGGGGTTTTAAATCCATACAGCATGTGCACGGAGCATATGGGAAAACGCCGAGCTCTCGAGCTCCACGTACACAAGGGCAGTACAGAGCTCTGTAGTTCCCACTCATCACTGCCTGGGAAGCAAGGGTCAGCCCAGACCGGCTCCCACCAACAATCCACAGTCACCCACATGGAGGAGGGAAAACACAGTACTTCTCGAGCCCCAGCACAATACACTTGTAGCTACAATGGCATTAGCCTCCCACAGCCACGGCAACACTGCTCGCCCTCCTCACTGTGCCGCCGTGCCAGCTCCAAGGCCAGTGGTCCCACTCCTGGCTGCAGTGGGAACTCAGTGCCATGCCAGCCTTCCAGCGGGGGAGGACAGGGAACGATGCCAGCCGGTCACGTTCAGCCTCCCCGGGCGGTCTGGGGATGCTGGGCTGCTTCCTCAGTTACTCTTAACTTCTGGTTTTGCTGGATGCTGAGTTAATGTGCAAAGATCAGCTCCCTTCCCCGCCTGACTGTTGCTCACCCTTCCTTGAACTTGGGGAACTCCTACAGCCAGGCATGAGAGATGCGGGGATCCCCAAAACAGGAACATGGGGCACCGCGCATCTCTGCAACCACAGGAAAAGGAGGGAAGTGGAACCAGGACCTCTCCACTCATCCTCTGAATCACAGCCTTGCCCTCTTCTATCCATTGGCCAACATACACACTAAGCATACTCTTCTGCATAACTAGGCTAGGAATTTTAAAACAGCAGATGAAAGAAAATTATCTTCCCAATCACGCAGTGAGACGTGAGTGATGCTTAAGCCAATACACAGCTCCTTATCCAATACCTGGGATCCCTCAGGTGCTTTGCTACGGAAAAAACTCTGTCTCCAACACCCCAAATAAACCTCATCACCTTCTTCCCACACATCTGCAGTAGCAGAGGGTTTACAGGCAACACCATGAAGGTATTTAAGCCCTGACACCCCTGGATGCAGGTTCTGCTCTATCCAAGCTCAATTTGCAGCTTCCCCAACCCCTCGGCTGCTGAATATGCAAGAGGAGAGATGTTTACGGTGTTTACTGCTCTCTGCTTTGTCTCAACATACTCTCTGGGAAATGACAAATACAGCTGCGCTCCGGGACCCGAGGAGCGCCCGCCGCCGCCATGCCGACACCACCTCGATAAATAATTACGCCGACAATTAGCTCATTAACAGCAAACTGCCTCGTTAGGGAAGCACAGGCAGCACAGCGAGGTCGGGCCAAGGGCAGCAGTACCAGGGTTACGGCACCCACAGAAAACCCTGGCAGATGGGGGCTGCGGGGAGAGGTGAGGTGCAGGGATGGAGGGGCGGAAGGACAGCAGGACAGCAGGACAGCAGGACAGCTGTCCCCTGGCCAGTGCCAGCAGGGACAGACACGCACCACGGCAGGCGAGGGCCAGTGACCTTGCAGCGTTCCTGCCTGTGGATGCTGGGACCTGCAGGAGGCATTGGGATCTGCCTGCTCTTGCATTTGCACGGGTGTTTGCAGGGACCATGGCCTCAGCCCATTGCAAGGGGGGATATTTGTTTTTGGGGGTTTCATGTGCTTTTTTAATTAGTTTTTCCTTTTTTCTGTCCTTTCCTTTGACACCCCTCTCAGTTGCCCCAGGACCCAAGCCACCCCAGGCCACCACCAGCACAGCACAGCAGTCTTCCCTCTCCCAGCACTAACTTGCCTCCCCAAAATAGGGTCAGGAAATTTGGATTTCCTGGGGAAAGGGGCCTGAAGGAGGGGGAAAGCAGGCCCACAGCACTGAGCGAGAAGCGGGTGTCTCCTTGACATGCCTTGTCTCATTGCCTCCCTTCAAGCCCACTTATGAAAGCAATGAGGGAGCAGACAGCAAGGCAAGGCTCGAATCACTCAGCATTATTAATTAGCCAGTAATTCACCAGTTAGCACCATTATAGCCTCAGCCCATCCCCCTGTGCTCCTCCAGGGGCTGCAATGGAGGATGTGGGGGGATGCAAAGAGCCAGAGTGGAGGTTGCAGGAGGCTGGTACCAAATGCCAGGCTGGGATGCCAGGCATTTTGTGCATTAATCACTGCTCAGGAATAATCCCAGAGTGGTACAGTTTGTTACCACCTGCATTTCTCTGGCTGCTCCGGAAAGAATTTGGCTTATCCTGGCCCACATGTCACCAGCTACTGCCCCGTGCCAGCAAGCTGGGCAGCAAGCCCCACTGAGGAGTCAAAACTCATTTTCTCCCTGGGACAGCCCAGGGAAAACTGATGCCCACGTTCTGCATGCTCCAGGCACTGGCTCTACCCACACTGCCAGTCCAGGAGTCAAGGACTCCAAGAACCCTAAGTAGTTCTCTGCTGCAAAATCTGCACTCCAGCTCCAGCCCACTGTCCTTTCCCAGTCCTGCTACACCCAATGCTCATCCCCCCAGTTTGGGGATGGGCATACTGGGCAGATGTGCTGAGCACATCTGGCCACAGGCACAAAGAACCCCCAGCCCTGCACTGAACATGGGAAGAAAAGAGCACAGCTCTTTTCATACAACACCAAACCCCTCTCAGTGAAACCCTGAGAGCAGCAAAGCCTCAGGAGGGGTTCAGGAGTAGTTTAGGCAGCAGGGCTGGTGCAGGAGAATGGGCCAGGTGGTTCTGCAAGGTGACTCTGCTGCGTGTGTGAGCCCACCAGCATGAGGGGCCTTGCTCCTGAGCCAGTGCCACTAACTACCCTTCCAGCTGCTGGATCCCTGGATCCCAGGAGAGGAGAGAGAGAGAGACAGGAGACAGGAATTCGCTCTGCCCGCCAGCGTCGGAGAGGAACCACTAACATCTCCTGAGCTATCTGCCAAGCCTGGCAGCCTCTCCTCCTGGCTCTGACACCAACTCTGGAGAATCAGAGCCACCCTGCAGCGCTGGGATGAGCATCCCCTGGCCCTGCACTGCTCGAGGTCTGGGAGTGCAATGCTGGCAAAACCTCCTCCGGCATGGACCAGCCTTAGCCCCTTGCTGCCATGAAGGAGCAGAGCAAGAGAGCTCCTTGCACATTTTCCATATGAATGGGGTGTAATTCCCAAGCAACCACTAACTTGAGCGATTATGTTCTGCCTCCTTAAAAATTAAATAAACATGCCCTTTATTTTCTGGCCAGCCCTCACCACTGAGAGGCTGTTTCTGCCATCACCCATCCCAGAGGTGGCTTTATTTTATTAGGGGCTCAGAAATTCCTGCCAGAAAGAGGTAACATGCTCCAAGGGGTCTGCTTTGGTTTGTGCTCAGCAAGGGGCTGAGGGCTTGACTCACAATCCAGTCATGTCTTTCCCAGCTCTGCCTGTCAGCCAGAGCAGGACAGGGACAGAAAACACCACCTGGCTCCCCGGGGGAGGGTGGCACTCTCCAACCCAACCCGTACAAAAGTGGAAGCATCCCCATAATGGCACGTGTCCTTCCACCCCACAAGAGCCACATCTGCAGAAGCCAGAGAGAGCACCTTGGGATCCATCTGCTCACAGGGACTGGCCACCGGGTAGCAATCCCAGGACTCTCCAAGCTTAAAACCACTCCCAAAATGTAGAGGGGTAGAGACCCCTCCCCAAACCTCAGGGACATGGCACCAGGAGAGGTGAGCCAGGAGTGCGGGAGGAAGGAGCGAACAACTCTGCTGCCAGAGCCAGCAGCTGCACGACCCAACAGGCAGCAGTGTAACGATTTCATCATTTTCCAGCAAAATTGAATTAGTTCAAAGCCAAAATCTGATTTGCGAGCCCAGCGCTCTTGACAGCAAACCCTTTACTTTGTCAGGCAGCTGTTAGCTGTCTCCTCCAGAGCTGCGGGGAGGACAGTGGGAGAGAAGGCACGGCTGCTCCACAGGGACCCCCTGCCTACCTGCCAGCACACAAAACCCTGCTGGAGCAGGACTGGGGGCTTGGAGATGGGTGCCAAGCACCAGCAATCGGGCCTGGGGGAGGTGGGCAATAGCAGTTGTCTCAGGAATTCCACTAGACACTCCCAAACACTCACATCACACCCCAAAACCTGCCTCGGCTGCATCTGACTCCGCATGGGGACTACCCAACCTACCCTGCTGATATCCAGAGTATGACCTCCCCATGACCTGGAGTCCTAGCCTCCTGCAACCACTTGTGGGTTATAATATTGCCCGGGGAAAAGAATCCAGTAACAGTAACAGTTCAACTAGGAAACAAACCCTGAGAGCCAAGCAGGGAGGTCCCTTCCCCACGGCTCATAGGTCCCTCACAGAATAGCTGAGCCACCAGCAGGGACTAGACATGCCCAGGTGAGCACCAGGCAGGAATGCACCTCTCTGGGGAGGAGGGAATCACTGCTCTAGAATACCAGCACTCACCTCCTGCACCTATGGATGACAGTTTGCACTGGCCACTCTCAAAACCCACCTCGCTGACACCACTCTGTGCCTTCTGTCCTCCTCTCCAGCACAGCATGGAGAGGATGTGGTCCCTCTGTGCTGAACATCTGACCAACTTCTGCTGGGATCGCCAACCTCCTCACATCCCTCCATCAGGTGTCTGTTCCCCATCCCCCAAATCCTACTGCTTCCAACACCTTCTGCTTGGCCAAGCCCCAGGTGACATGACCCTTGCAAATCCACATGTGCCACCTGCAAGGGACCCCACAGCAGAGCTGCAGCAGATGGCCTGAGGGCTGAGACCACATCACTTACACTCCCCAAATCCACAGGGCAGGGACACCAGAAACAGGCACCTATATCGGCATGGGTCCCCTTGCTTGGGACTCTCCGCAGGCACCAAATGCAGCCCAAATCCAGTTGGCTGCCCTGCCACAAAGCTGTGATCTCTGCAAGGAATGCTATCAGGCAAACCGAGTGCCCTGCCCCCATGGCACCAGTCCTCCCACTGGGAAAACAAGGTCAGGTCACTGGGAAGAGTCCAACTAGAGAGCACCACCAGGAGCCAGAAACAATCTGGCTTGAGTACAGACAAGTGGGAACTTACCGAGTTGATGCAGCCCAGCTCCTTATTCAAGAGCCAAGGCAGTGAGAGTTTCCCTTCCCCTCTGTAGCATGACTGGATACGTTCCTTGATCTTATCCTTGATCTTCTTCAACGTGAAGAGGCAGAGCACAGACTCCTTGGGAGGCTTAACCCTGTTTTTCTGGCCCTGGGAGAAGATGGTGAAGAGGATATCCTCGTGCTCCGAGATGCCCAGGTATTTGGCCAAAGCCTTGCCAGGCTTGGTCAGGTAGGCGTCCTGGATTAGGCGATACTCGATGCCGTCCTGCACACAGCCAATGGGGAACTCCACGTAGGAGTAGAACTTTGGGTCGTCCACGCAGAGGCGGACAATCTTGGAGGTGAAAAACTGCTCTCCAGTGGAGTCGGGAGAGGTGAGCTGGGTGTCCAGCTGCAGGGTCAGGTAGTAAACAAACTGCTCGCTGCTGAAGCTGTAGATATAATAGATGTCAAAGGTGGGGAACTTGGAGAGTGTATCCGAGGGGATTTTAAGCTGCGAGGAGACAAACTCATCCTGGTAGACAAAGCCAAACATCTCTGCGTTCTCCTCATTGGCCATCAGCTTGCGACTGGAGAGGGTGGGGAAGTACTCTGACTTCCCATCAATGGGTGTCCCAATGAAGAGCTTGTTCTGCCCGTTCAGCACCTCAATGATGACCCCAGACATGGTGCCCGACTCGTTGACACTGGAGAGGTAGTGCTCCTTGCGGTGGTGGGGCTCACCCAACTTGAAGAGGTCGTCCAGCCGCAGGAACTGGCAAATACCCTGGGAGGCACTGCCACAGGCGATCAGCCGATTCCCCGAGTAGTCCACCAGCAGCAGTTTGTTCACATTGTTGGTGGTAACCAGCCCATGTGGGCAGGACTGAACACTGGGCGGAGGGTAACACTTCTCATTGTCCTCCACGGGCCCCGTCACGTGGGTCCGCAGGAGCGTGAGGTTATTGGAGAGCTTGTAGATCCGATTGACAGCCCCCACATAGACCTCCCCGGTTTTGTTGTGGACCACCAAGTGCGTCAAGCTCCAGTCTGTAACCGGGAAAGTCCTAAAGGGAGACTTGGGGCTGCCTTCCGCCAGCGGTAGCCAGGTGCTCCCCAAGAGCAGCAAGGTCCAAATGTGGATGGACAAGTGATGCTTGAGCCAAATGAGCCACATTGCAGCAGCCTCACATCCAGCCAAGGCCATGCCCAAACCCAGCCACAAAATAAATAGAAACAAACCCGAACTAAAGGGATGAGGGAGGGAGGAGGAGCTAACGGGACACAGTCTCCTCTGCTTCCGCTGCGCTTGGCATTCAGGGCATCGTGGGCACGGCCAGTCCGGTCAGCCCTAGAGGGAGAAGGACAAGAAAAGTGCGGTTAGGAGGCTTTCTTGCACAGTGTCAAGCCTGTTCAACCCCACCCAACAAGGACTGATGCCTCACCCTATTCTAGCGGGCAGTCTGAAAAAACAACCTCCACCACCTTCTGCTCCAGAAAGACACATCCTCTAGGTACAGGGACCAAGAGAATCTGCATGATGTCAAGGGCAACCCTGCCTGGTCACACACGACATGGAGCTGCCATGCACTTGGTATCACCATCCTACACTCAACCACCAGCCCCACCAGCCAGTGGCCCCTCCAGTGGGGACGCTCTGCCCTCACCCCTACCCAAACCCCCTTAGGAAGAGCAGCAGCTGTTTGAACATGCTGGCAGCTGCTGGCTGAAACCACAGTGGCAGGTGATGCCTGGTGATGTGGTCCAGTACACCTACCACATACAAACACCCCGGTGGGACATAGCTGGCCCCGACCCACTTTTAAGATCACCAGCAGCACCAAGGTGCTAGCCAGGTATGGCTGCTAACAAGCCTCAAGAGATGCTCCTGGCCTGCTGCCCTTGCCCCACTCCACCACGGTGCTGGGAGTGGATGAAAAAACCTGGGTTCGCAGCAAGCACAATCCAAGTCCTGCACAGAGGAGGATTTCAAAAACACCTTTTGGAAGAGCTGGGAGAGCAGAGAGCCCTGGCATGCTGCCCATCATCCCTGCCACCTGCCCGCCTGACAAACCCCAGGAGGGTCATAGGCAGGAGGGCTTGGAGGGAGCAAACAGGCACAGCAAGGAGAAGCACATCCCTCTGGCATTTCTGTGCATTATGAAATGCAGGGCCAGCCATCAGGCAGTCGGCTTGAGAGGCTCCAGAGAGATGAGGAGGCACACACAGGGAGGATGGAGAGCTCTGCCTCCTGCTGTGCCACAGCTGGGGCTCACCAACATGGAGCACTGAAGCAGCAGGGAGCCAGCCAAATATACCACACCAGTATGACCTTTGCATCCCAGCAGTGGGGAGGAGATGGCCACAGAAAGCCAATGCACAGCTCTGCTCTCCCCATCAGCTCAGCAGCCCCTTGGTTGCATCCCCTTCTTGTCTTCTCCATTCATCCTTCATGCACAGGCACAAGCATCCCTGGACTAACACGGTGTTGTGCAAAACTCCCTGCTAGCATATGGCCGATCCTACCATCACAATCTATCCACCCAGGGTGGGAACATCATTCCCAAGGTCCGTGGTTGGAACATCAGCTCAGCTCCCCAGCCACTGCAGATAAGCTGCTCCAAAAGGGTGTGGAGGAGGAGAGTCTCACTCCTCTCTTTATCATCCATCTCTGACTCAGTCCAGGATAACCTTCAGGGAGGATCCCCAGCAGGGAATGGCAGAGGTAGGAAATATGGCCTGCAGGGACTGGCAGCTCTGCCAGCATTCCAGACAGGGCAGGGCAGGTGTCAGAGGGCAGCTGGCTGCACACACTATATCAGCAGGGCTGCATGGGGCTGAATGGCTGCCCCAGCCTCAGCAGCCTGCTCTTGGTAGGACTGTGGGATCCACCAGGCAGGCCACATGCCAACTCTTGGAGAGCTCTGTCATCACCTGGCCAGCAGCTGGGCCATACAGGTACCCCAACATCCCACACAGCATCCTTCAATTCTGCCGCTCCCTTCTCAAGACACACAGCCAGACATGGAGAGGTCTGAGGGAAGAGAGAGCCTTTTTTCGCCCCTTTTCCTGCTTCCAACAAACATAAGACTCCCCCCCACCCCCCGCTCGTTCCCCAGGACAAATCCAGCCTCAGCCACCCCTGCAGCCCTGACAGTTCTGCTGGGACTGCAACACACTGGACAAAGCTTCCTCATCACTTCCAAACCCTCCTGGCAGATCTGCCATCTCCACCAGCACTCCTCTGCCCCCATACTCCCCACCTTGCTCCCTTCCACCCTCCAACACATCCACCTCCAAGGTAAGAGCCTCAAGGGATATTTGGACAATGGCACATGAGCAACACTGAGACCAAAGCAAGGTGCCACAAAGCTCCATGGGTATGGAGACAATCAAAACACCAGCCCTGGAAATCATCCCCATGGTTCTAATCCCCCATTCCTACCACCATTCCCAACACTGGGAGCCTCCCAGCAAAGAGCAGATAGTCACAACACTGCCAGGGCAAGGGTGCTCCCAGAGGACATGCACACTGCCTGGCACCTTCATTTTCCTGAGTTTGTTGGTATGAGCATAACCACAACAGCCCCAGATCAGAACTTATTAGCCCCAAACCACACTGAGGTGTGGGACCAAGTGGCATTGTCAGCACAAACCCACTGGTTAGCTCAGAAAGCCACTGGCCTGGCAGCAGCAGGCAGTGCAGTTCCCTCACAGGAAGGCAGTTTCCCACCCCAAGAAGCTGGCACAGCTCGCTCTCACCAAGCCACTGCTCCCGTGTGCTGAGCCCCTCCAGGAACAGTATGTCCGGCTGCCTGTCAGGGAGATCATCACCAACACCAAACTCACACTGCAGAGAGGAGCGGGGAAGGCGGTGGAGGTGAGAGTGGGAACTTGGTGCCGTGTGAAGATGTCAGCTGGAGCATCATCCTGCCATGGTGAGAGAGCAGGACAGGGAACTTGCTCTCTTGGTGCGTTTCTATGATTCATTGCTTCTATTTTAGGAAGTGGGTGAGAGAACTAGAGATCGAGCTGCTGCCACAAAGCAGGGCTAGAAAGCCCAACAGGAGATTCCCAAATTAATGTAGGGAACTGCAACTCAGAAGCTGGAACGAGAGCAAAGCGAGGCAGAGCTGGGGCAAGCCGAGAGATGACACTCTGCAGAGCTCCTCTGAGATTTCTGCTCCTAAATATACTACAGCAGCAACATCTCGTCCTAGTGACCTGACACCAGTGGTGGTTTTGTCCAGTCCTGCTTAAAACCATCAGCAGCAATTATTAAAAATAAAACTGCACAAATAGTTAGTTTGTCAGCTTTCTTTGGGATTCAATGATATGGGTTCCTGAAATTTTTATTGAACCAAAGCAGGGCTCAAGCCCACCATGGTGGAGGCAGCAGGCAGCCCTGCACCAGAGCATGGGTGTCTGCACAGCCCCAGCTCCCTGCCCACAGGAACAGCAGCCAAAGGGCATTTCCCTGCTGTCACACAGACTCCAAGTCCCACGGAGAGGTCACAGTACAGCTAACGGCAGGGCAGCTCCTCTGCTGGCACACTCTTCAAACCACACAGCACCCAAACCCCAGGGAGTTTCACCCAAGTAGCACCTCACCCCAGGGAGGACCCAGCCCAGGGCCACCAACACGAGTGCTGCTGGGAAGTGAGACCTGCACCCCACACACCTCCACTGCGGTCCAAAGGCACGGGAATCCCCGGGCAGACGCCCTGGAGCCGAGCCCTGCCCTGAAACACACTGCAATAAAATAATACATCCCAGTCCAGATACATGCGTGCCAACTGGGAGAGTAGGACCAGAAATACACCCTGCTAGGCTGCCTGGGTGCAGAGCATCCTACAGGGCCAAGCATCCCCAAGGCTCACCCCACAGCAGGGCCACACTGCCAGCGAGACAGTACCACAGGCTTGTGTTTTGTTTTACACACACACACACACATATATATATATATATATACACACACATATTTATAGCAGGAAACCTGCTGTCAGAAACAAAGCCAGAACAAGAGCCCAATCCACCCCAGCTCCTTTTGTCCCACACTGGAAAGGACATTTGCTCATGATTTCACCTCGAAGTGGCCACATTGAGATGGTCACAGTTGCTGTATGACATGGATAAGGCTGCCCACCTCACCACAGCCAACACTCACACGCCTCATCTTTCAAAGAGCCTTTCAGCAACAAGCCATGGACATGCCCCACAGATGCCTGTGCCCCACTCACTGGCTGCTGAAGAGGTGGCAAAGGGCAGCAGCACTCTTCCTCTGAGGCTGGGAGGCTTCCTGGTCCTGCAGTATGCCCGAAAACCTGGCTTTGGGATGGGAGATCATGCTTTGGGAAAATAATCATCACTTCTGATAGCACAAAGCAGGAGTACTGGGATGGAAAAACTAACCTTAAAAGGCAAAGGCTGGACAGAGCATTAAGGACCAGCTCTCCACTCATCCAGGCAGCAAGTCCAAAGCACTGAGGATGCCGAGTCGGCACCAGCCTACAAAGTAACAGCCCTTGTGGGAACACACGAAGACAGCGTTTAAAACATTCAGACAAACACAGAGGCGCACTCACAGACCCGCCTGTCATCCCTGCTACTGTATCAGCAAGATCCCACTGGGTTCACACCCCCCTGAAAAGCTCTAGGGGCTTTGCAGCCATGCACTCTGCAAGGGAGGCTGGAAGAGGGAAGGAAGGCATGGGATTGAAAACCCCAGGCCCCAAAACTGACCCCAGAAAGGGGAAATGGCATCTAATGGGCCTTCACCTGTACTCTCCCAAGTCACTTGCTGCTCTCAGCAATAAGAAGCAGTCGAGAAGGGACCAACTCTGAGCTGCCAGTAATTAGCAAAGGGGAGAGAGGGGAGACTATCCAGGGGAGAGAAAAGCCTGCAGGCCACAGGAGAGGCAGCCTCACCATACAGCTAGTGTATTTTTAGGTTCATCTGCCTGGGAAAAGCCTTGCAACAATGAGGAAAGCCTGGTGGTGGTACGAGTTAGAGCTGCACTACATATGCAATCACTGCAACTAAACTTTAACTCCTTCCATCACCACACAGAGTCATTGAAAACAATTTGGCTGAGGTCTCTCCCCAGCCAGCAAGTTAAATCATTACAAATCTTATCCCTGGCTCAAACCACACCCTGATGAAATCAATAGCAGGCTCTGATGCTGCCCCAATGCTGCAATCTCTGTTTACTATCACTCAGGAATATCTTTAGCATCTTAAGTTTGCCCCAGGCAGGGGCTGAGGATGCTGCCCTGCCCTGTCATTGCAGCACATACAGGCACAGCACCTTCCGCTCCTGCTCTGCAAGGATCTTCTGGGCAAGGAATTCAACCTCTTTTGTCTTGAGAAACATGACAAGTAGAAGGAGCCATCTACTGCCCAAGGGCTCATGAAGCTTGACCCTCAGCAGAAAGGATCATAAAAGAACAAGCAGTGAGGAAATTAAAGAGCATTTTTCAAGTGCACAATTCCCCTTCTCTGGTCCTGTGCAAGAAGGTATGTCACACCAAGGAGAATAGCTCTGGAGCCACCATGTGCTCTCACCATCAAGAGACTGCACGCTGCCCTGCAGAGAGCCCTTCCAAAAACAGCTCACAAGCATTTTCAATATGGAAATGCAGGCTTCCCACAATCAAAAAATCCCAAGGCAGAGAGGCACGCAAGGACAGTCTCACCAGGACTGCTTATCCCTGCCACAGAAACCAGGCATGACCAAGACCTTACACATATTTCCCAACTGCATCCAGCTGTTATGAAAGTGAGAGCTGATGGCTGTCCTTTGCCTTATCCCTACAACTCACTTGGGTATCACGGTCCATACAAGGGCTGTCGAGGGGCTTTCTATATGCAGCCCACATGCTGGATGTGAACTTCCCAAGAGTGCACCCCACCCTTCCTTTGCACTCCTACAGCCAAGGGAGGAATATAAAGACTTGGATTGAATGATGCCTGGGATGGAGACCAATGCACAGCCCACAGGTGATCATCCACACAGGACACAGCCTGCTGCCTCCCCATCCTGCTTCAGGAAGTTTGTCCATCAACACACAGAGAGCACAGCACCTCACCCCTAACCCTCTGCACCCTCACACCCCTCAGGCCCCGATTCAAGGCACCAGGACACACCCAGGACTGTGGCTTCTTACTATGAACTCCCGCACCAACTCAAGGCTTCAAGCCCCACACTGATATGAATTCTGCCACCTCAACCAGGATTTTGCCCCCAGCTTCAGAACAAAAAAGTCCAGACCAAGTGCCCTGAAGGCCACTTTCCACTTTGGCTTTCATTCATGCACTGCCAGACCTTGGTTCTCACATGCCATCAGTCCACTGCCCCACATAAACGTCCCAAAAAAAAGCCCTGTTGGCAGAGGTCAGCTTGGTCCAGTTGGACCCAGGAGGTCACCCACACACCAGGTCTCCCAAACAGACAACAGAAAAGTCCAACGAGAAGTCCTCTGGCCATCAGCATCCTTCCCGTTTCTGATCGCACTCCCTGTGGCATAATGTATCACTCCCTGCTCCCAAACCTATTGCTCCACATCCCTCATTGAGCCAGGGCAACCGCAAACACAAGCTGGTGGTCTTACCCCCCTACCCAAGATCAATGCACCTCTTCCAGCCCAGCTCTCCAAGCTGGGTTTTCCCCTCTCCAACACAAGTGCACAGCTCTGCACCCCTTGCCCGCCCCCACAACTCATGGGAGAGCTGTGCTTCCCCCAAATCCCAGAGGGAATCCAGAGAGCTCCCACTTAGCAATGAAGCACTGCCACAGGAGCATTCCTGGTTGCTGGACACCCTCTGCTCCCAGCAAAGGGAGGCCATTCTGGGGCTGGTTTAATCCCTGCTGAGCTGAAATTCCCATGCTTCCGCCCAGCCTCATGCTGACACCAGCACTCGTGCTGTCCTGTGGCGAGCTGAGCACAACTGCTGCTACAGTTCTGATTAAAACAGACCACAAAACTTCTCCAAACGAGGTTTCCCAAGCCATGTGTGCCTTTTCTTCCCCTCTCAACCTCCCGTCCTTCCCTCTCTGCTATTCCACTCATGCTGCCCCAAGCACTACAGCTGGAAATTACTCAGGTCCTGGCTCCACTTCCCCTGCAGAGATCCCATCTCAGCATGGCCCCATGTTTTATTTGCCCAAGGTGGAGCTGACCCAGGAGAAGCGAGACATCCAGAGAGCTAGAGCAGCCTTGCTTGGCAGGGGGACAGGGAGAGGAGGGGAAGGGGAAGAGCCCAAAAGTCCTCCCACAGCAACACCACTGAAGGGAAAATTGCTCTGAGTCCATCAGGGGCTTCATTTGCAGCACAACGGGCAAAGGGCACCTGATATAAACAGGGAGGCACCGGGGCTGGGGCTGTGCCTGCCCTCTGCTCCCCGATAGACAGTGTCAGCACAACCACCACCCCGGCACACCCCCACCCCACTGCCCACAGCAAGGGGGTCTCACCTCCTAGCCCAGGCAGAGCATGCTTCAAAGCACAGATGCAGCTGGCTGAGAGGGAGAGCAGAGCAGGGCTGCTCCCCTCCCTGCAGATCCCGACTGCAGCCCCAGCCCACGCTGAACACAGGCACGCTGCTATGGCCTGACGCCGTGCACAGGGGGCTGAGACTCCAGCAGGCACCAGCATAATGGATCTGCTCCTTCGGCACAAAACCGAGAGGAGGCAGCTGCCTGTCTGTGCTGGGAGGGCTGTCCAAGCAAAAAAAAAAACAAACCACTTTCTTCTAATGAAGCTGGATGGATGGCAGCTTCAGCAAAGTGCCATCACCCCACGGAGGGCCAGGGAGTTACACAAGGCACACCCGGCGGGCCAAAAGATATCCCGCTCCGGTGCGAGCCGACACAGCGCCCTGGCACGGTCACATCCCTCCCTCCAGCCTCTCGCCCACACAGGCACGAGGCTGTGCAGAGCAGGACCTCTCCTGCGTGTGCCGGCAGGCCCGAGGGCACCTCCGCCGAGCCGATAAGGAATAATAGCGGGCGGCGGTGGAAGCCGGGGCTGCTGGAGGCGTCGTGGGGCTCGGTGCCGGCTCTCCTTCGGAAACGGCACTGCCTTCCTGCCTTCCTCCTCCCCCATTTCTTCCCGATGACATCAGCCTGAAAAACAGGTTCTTGACTTCAGCAGGGCTCATCAGGCCGATTCTGGTCCCGCCAGAGATGGGAGAGCCCCCCTTGACTCCAGAAAGGAAACAGCCGTCCAGGAGCCGGACATGGAGATAAGCAGCAGCAGCAGGCAGGGACCCTGCCAGCATGCCAACACTTCTAGGAATAAAAACCATGGAGAAACAGATGGGGGTGGAGGGAGTGCGACACTGGGGAACAGATTTAAATGTTCCACGGAAGCCTCGGCAGCTGTAAGCTCGGGCTCACACCCCGTCTCTGACACTGCTCTGCTACACGGCAGACAGACCCACCCAGCCCAAAAGTCAAATCCCAGGGCCGACTCCAGCTCCCAGAGCCCGACAGCAAGCCCTCAGGCTGGCTAAAATGACAAGACAAGACAAGACTTAACACTATCCAGTAAAGCCTTCCGAGGGCCACAGGTCTGGATGCGGACCAGCGGGGAACACAATACTGCGAAACATCCTGCCCACCAGCCAAGCTCCAAGATTATTTTTAAACTCCTCCTAAAATATTTTTGGGTTTTCCTCTTCCCCTGTTGAAACTAACAGTCTGCACAGGAAGAGCGAAGCAGCCGCCCGTACACAAAGCCCGGCCGCATGCATAAAGCAAACAACTTATTGCCATTCTAATTACCTGCGATGTTATCGGCAGCTCTGACGGGGTCGGCATTCGCAGAAGGAAATGTGGTTTTCACATCGTGTCATTCGAAACGTGTGTGACCATCCTTCCTCCCACCCTGCCCAAAGGATCAGCTGCCAGAAGCACCCACTTTGTGCCAGCACAATGTTAAAGCGAGGGAACAGCCCTCGGACATGGGGCTACATCACACAGGAAATTTCATCGCCTAACACAGGAATCTGCCTCTCCTCTTGCCAGGAATTTACTTCTGCAAGAGAGCTTGAGTATTTTGACATGCAAACAGTTGTTTAACTAAGCACGTAAAGCAAAGGGACTCATACAATGAAACCAAGACTTCACTTCATCAGATGTGAATCCTCAGAGAATCAGGCCCCAGACACAACTGGCACTACCCCAGAGGAGCTCGGAGCATCCCGGCTTCCCAATAATTTTGGGAAACCGGCCCTGCTCCTAACCCCTCACACACCAGACCATAGCTCTGCTCCACCAAACTCCCAAGAAAACACAAATCACTCAACATTTATCAGTTCAGAACACCCATGCAATTAGCGGGAATTTTTTTTCCTCCCTCCAGTGTAATTATATATGTTTTAATGCAATTACCACCCCTGTATTTTGTACTATTAAACAGTAGGCAACCCAAGGAAGAGAGAGGCTTTTATTTTTCTTGGCTTTGCCTTTCTGAAAATAATAGTATGTCACAAAATAATGCCGGAAGAAGGACTTATCTTTACCCAAAAAGAAGGAGAGCAGATAGAAAGCGGGAAGGAGAAATCTCCCAAAGGGAAAGTGGGGATTCCAGTGCCCCTCCACGCTACCCTCACCCTCTGGTCCCTACACATACCTACAGCTGGGAACTGTCCCCAATGCCAGAGACAGGACTCGGAAACAGCCTCAGCCTCTGTCCTCCACCACCGACAGAAAGGAAAACTGAATCAAGCAAATGGTTGTGGTTACTCAAGCCGGGGTCATTAGCTGGATTAAAGCTCCCGAGCTCCGGCCAGCAGCACGGAGAGCAAAGTGCAGCTAAACTGCCCAAATTGGATTACCAACACTCCCGGGCCTCTATGCCAAGTTGGCCAGCAGATTGCAGGATGCTCGAGATGGGCAGGTGGGCACTGAGCCCTGGGGCCGATCCACAGGCTGCCAGTAAGGAGGAGGAGAGATGACGAGGAGATGGTCTCCACAGAGCAGATCACCCAGACCCACGCAGCCTGTCCCTGGCACCTCGGGCATGTTCTCATCCCTGGCACTTTCTCCACAAATCCCTCACAATCTCAGCTCAAGGAGCAAAGAGGATATCACGCCCTGGCTCGCACCAGGCCCTGAGCTGACCCCAGCAATAAAAAGTCTCCTTTGTAGTTCAGGCAGCTCACAAGGGTCTCAGCCCCTGCACACAGACCAGCACAGAGTAGCCCACAGGGCAGAGGTAAAGCCTGACAATCTGGATATGGAGTTTTTCTCCAGACTCAAACCTCTTGGCACACCAACAACAAAGAGGAGGTGTGCCAAGCCTTGTCTAAAGGAAAAATAAACTTCAAAATGTTTTTCATACAGGTTTTTGAATGGTGGCTTCCACCTGGAACAAGGGCTGGAGTCAGCCACAGACATGGGATGCTCAGGGAAGCAAGGCAAACAAGGACACCTTTCCATGCCTGACCACACTCTGATGAACCCGTGGGAAGATGTGTGCTTTGGCTACACCACGTGCTCAGGGCAGGGGAGAAGAGCCAGGCCTGCCTATGCCTGGCATGAAAACCATCCAAACTTATTTACTGGCTGGAGCTTTTTTTCTCCATGACAGACAAGGTGTTTGCTCAAACTTGACTTTCGAGCGTAGCTGGAGGACCATGCTGGGGAATCTGCACTGCCTCCATGCTGCATCCTGGGCAGGACTAAGAGGGTTGAGGCTGTGGGTCAGAGACAGAGTCAGAACAACATATTCTCACCAAGTACCATGTATTCACAGTGGGATGTTCCCCACAGCACTGACTGGAACATTTCAAAGGCTACAGACAGAGAATAAGCTGGTTGTCTCCATCCTAAAGGCAAACCAGCCACCTCAGCACTGGATGGTGGCAAACACTCACTCCTCCTCATTTTGCACGGAGCCACAGCACTCTGTGCCTTGCTGGGAAAAGGGCCTCCAGTCCAGACTCAGGAGAGGTAAGGTGTTGTGGCCCATGCTGAACCAAGCTCCACATCACCTGTGATTCCTTGCCCTTGGGCCTTCCTCCACATACATGGGCACACCACCAAGCCATTTACTGGTCAAACACTGGCCAGGAGCCCCCTGCCCACGGGTTTCTTCCATGTAGCACACCAGTACTTAAGGACACAACTTGGAAGAGACATTCATGGACCACAGACAGCACCAAACAAGGTCCCAACACATACATCCCATCAGCCCAGGTCAATACTAAATCTAAGCTTGCAGGCAGTGAGGATGGTATATGGGCATCAGGGTGACCCATGCCCACCTTCCTGTTGTTGCACATAGGGATGGCAGCACCTCTGCTATCCTGGCTCTTCCAAGGTCCCCCTTCCTTCTGATGAGCCAGAGGTGCCAAAAAACATGACAGTCCTCATTGCAAACACAAATAACCAAAGCACTGAAACACCCTACACGGAAAGGCAGCCACAACAAAGCCCAGTGGGACTCAGCAGAAGCCCGATGCTGCGGGCAAGGCTCCCCCTGGTTTGCAGGCAGCCAGCAGTGCCAGCACGGCAGCACCAGGCACTCCTGCTCGGAAATTCCCAGCTCAGGGCTGAGCCCGGCTCTCGGCAGCAGTTAGTGCTACAGCCAGGAGCAAGGCCGGCAGCAACAAAGGCTCTGACCCGCACTCAGCCTGGAGAATAGAACACGTACAAGTTCCCTTCGTTAAGTCCGATCCCACGGCCAGATCCTTCCCTTTGTTCAGCAGATGTCAAACGCCAGCGAACCCCCCGAAATCAACGGCGTGGTGTGACACTTACACCAGGGAGCAGGGCAGGGGCCAGCCCCGGCTGCTGCCGCCATGGAGGAGGGGAGGCAGCCCTGCCAGAACGCAGCAGCGCCGCTTTATTACCCTCTTCCATTTCGGCTGCGCAGAGCTCCGGCGAAACAGCGCTCGCCGGGAGTTGCCGACATGGCCCTCGGCCCCGTCTCCAGCGGAGTTAGAGGAGTTTGTTTCTCTCTCGCAGGGTACTGCCTTCCTTACTCGGGGAGAGGGCTTTGTGTGGCGGAGCACAAGGGCTCTGCTCCGCAGCTCCGTGCACAGCCTGAGCACGCACGAAGGCGGATGCCTCCGCTCTGCTCCAAATCCGATGCTTCTGTTAAAAACCAAATAAGCCAAGAGGGGAAAACTCTCACCGATGCCGCTATCACCGTGCTAACAAAGGCAGCGTCGCCAAAACTTTAATCTTCAAGGTAGCAGCTGCAGAAAGCCCAGCCACCCACCAGAGCAGGAGCCAGCCAGCCCCCGGCGCTGCCTCCCCGCAGCCCCTCGGGAGCAGGGAGCGCATCCAGGCTTGCCGCTCTCGGAGGAACGGCATCGGCAGCCAAAGCCGCAGGCGGATGGGAAGCACCAAATCACACACATGATCGGGTATTTTGAATCCAAACTTCCTTACCAGCCTTCCTTACGGCCCCGTGTCGCCACACCGCTGCCGGCACCGGCATCCACCGGCACCAGCAGATCGCGCGGCGGTGAGAGGGAAGAAGAAAAAGCCTTCCCTCCTTCCAGCCACTTAAGAAATTATCCGTGCATCCTCCCAGAGGCTTCTGCCCCACTGCTTTTCCTTGGCTTCTCCACCTTTCCGCCCTGTTCGGTCACCAGTGTCTTGAGAGAGAGACATCGAGTCACTCATTTTACCCACTGAGTATATACAAAAGACCCTGGGATTGTTCAGGAAGCAATTAGCCGCTGTTCAGAGGAAAATGGTGTTTTCAAATGGATAACCTTTGATGTAGTCAATAGCCTCAGCTCTTTTTTTTTTTTCTTTTTTTTTTCTTCTTGCAGCCGCACACAAAAGAAATGAAAAAATAAAAAATGAAAAAAAAAAATCCAGCAAAAGGCTGGTAATTCCCCCCGACACAGCTCTCGCTCAGCAAAAAGCGATTTTCTCGCAAGCTGGAGGAAAAGCAGCTTCGGGAGGCAGCTCATCTGCCCAACTTTTCTCCCCTCCGTGTCCCGGAGCATACGCGAAGAATCATGAATATTCATCCCCCCGTTAGCAGGTTCTGCTTTTGTTTTGTCCTCCCCAAGCAGAAGGCAGGGGGGAGCTAACAAGTGAGGTTAATGCATGTCTTTTCTCTCCCATCCGTCTCCTCTTTAACCAGTGACCTTCATGTTAAACCCTGTTTACACACCAGCCCCCCTCCCCTGGCTCCCCCTACCCCGGCGCTCGGCCAGGGGCAGCAGGAAGAATTTTCCCGCAAGGAAGATAAGGGAGGAGAAGGGATTGCGGGGTTTCGGGATTCATTTCAGCATGCTACAGAAATTTTGCAAATCCCTCCCCGATCGCACGCGGGAGCTGCCGTGTGTGTTCGCTGGGCAGAAAAGGGAAAGGGCTAAGGGACCCCGAGCGCGCAGCCGGCTTTATTCGCCCCCTTCCACGATCACACCGGCGGCGGGAGGCGCGCACCGGCGCTCAGCCCCGCACACAGGTACCGCAGCCTCCCACGCCTCTCTCGGGGTGCTCAGCGCTGCGCTGCCAAACTACAGCGCGATCACAATAGTAGCGATCACAACGAGGACGACGGCAGCCATCCCACCCCAACCCACCGCATCCCGCCCCACCTCGCAGGGCAGCCCCGGCATCCCGCCTGCCGGTGGCCGCGGAACGGGGAACGCGGAGGGAACGGCGGCGCTACGGGCTGCGGGGCGAGCCCAGTCCGGATGGCGCTCACCGCGCCCCGGCGGGATGCGGGGATGGGAAGCGGCGAGGATGCGTAAATGGATGTGGGGTAGCACGATGCGGGAACGGCAGCGGCGAGGAATGTGGGGCAGCGCGATGCGGAGATGGCAGCGGGGCCACGGGGCTGCGCGGACACAGGGATGACAGCGAGGGTGTGGGGCGGCTGCAGGGCAGGGCAGATGGAGATCCGGCCGGCGAGCCCGGGGAAGGAAGGCTGCGCCCCGCTCACGTCCCAGCGGTGCCGGGCACGGGTGGGCAGCGGGGCGGCGAACCCCGGCGGGGCCGGGGCGGGCGGGGGGGAGGCGGCCGAGCCCCGCCGGAGCTCCGGGCGAGGAGGAACACCCGGAGCCCCCCGGGACCGCCCCGGCCCCGCCAGCCCCGCGGCCCCGGCGCGCCCAGCCCGCACCTGCCCGGCCCGGCGGGACCCACGCGGGGCGTGGGGCGGTCAGGAGAGAGGCTGTGTCCCGGCGGGGCTCCGTCCCCCGGCGGGAGGCGGCTCCCCGAGCCGCGGGGCGCAATGCGGGCTGGCCCCGGGCGGCAGCAGCGCGGCCCTGCCCGGCCCAGCCCAGCCCAGCCCGGCGCGGCCGCCGCGGCCGCTCCGCGCCCCTCGACGGGGCCGCCCTGCCCTGCCCGGGCCAGCCCCGCCGCGCCGAGAGAAAGCACAGGAAAAAAAAAGAAATCTCTTTTTTTTTCGGAGGGTGGCAATAAGAGCCAAACCCACGTTATCCCTCCAACACACCGGCCGGTCGGACGCGCGCCGCGCCCCAAAGTTGCAGCCCGGTTACTCACGGCTCCGGTCCCCGCTCGCCTCCGCCGTGCCAGCCATAACTGCATTCCACACCGAGCCGCCCGCCGGGCCGCCGCCGCCTTCCCCGCCGCCGCCTCCTTCTCCGCCGTCCCCTCCTCCTCCTCCTCCTCCTCCTCCTCCTCCTCGCCCGCCTCCCCTCGCCGCCGCCGCCGCCGCCCGGGGCTCCGCTCCCTCCCCGCTCTCGCCGCCGCCGCCCCGCATGAATGGGACGGGGCGCGGGGCCCCGACGGAACGCCGCCCGCCGCGCGCGCCCCCGCACGGCCCGGCCCGGGGAGGGGGGGGCGGGATCGGGAGCGCGCCCGCACGCGCCGCCTGCAGGGGGCGCCAGAGCGGGGAGGGAGGGGGGAGAGGGGGGAGAGGGGCGGGGCCGCCCCGCCCTCCGGCAGCCTTAAAAGGGCAATGCCATGGAGTGGGGGGGAGGCTAAAAAGGGGGCAGTGGTGGGGCTCGGTGGGGGACAGGGGACACGTGTGCCCTTCCTGGAGGGAGCGGGGACAGCCTGGCACCCTGCGGGTCTGCGTGGGCCTGGCCGAAAGGGCCCGTCGTCTCTCTGTCAGGAAAGGGGCTTTTACAAAGGCCAGCAGGAATAAATACAGCGTTTGTCATCGGGATAGCCGCTGATTTCAGCAACGACCCCTAGGGATGGAAATGGCAGGGAAGGGCTCTGTGCAGACCTGCCCATCAGGAGATGGAACTGCAGCTGGCTGTGGTTCACTGGGACTCACCATGCAGCACAGGGACAATCAGGGCAAGGCTGCTTGTTCATCCAGGTTTGCGGGGGTACAACCAGCCAGATGTTTGTCCCCAGCAGCTATCAACACTGGGATGCTTTGCCCGCTAGACAGAGACACACCATGGGAGTGTGGGAGTTGCCCCGTCCAGGATGGAAGGTGTGAGGTCTCCCCGTGCAGTCACACATGTAGAAAACCCTTCTCCCGACATCCCAGCAGGTGTGTGTCTCCGTGTGGGCTGAGCTACAAACACGGAGCAGTTCCTCACCCTCTCTGACAGGAAGAATTGGTTCCCAAAGCTGTGGAGAGGGGAAGCCTTCCTCAGCAGGAGCACCACAGGGGACTTTGGGAGAGGACACAGAGGGTGAATCTCAAGGACCAGAACAGAGAAGAAAGTGGATCCTCAAAAGTTCCAACACAGGTAGGAAGGAAAATGGAGAAAAAGAGTGATTTGGCTGAGTTCAACACCAGAAATGCACTTCCCTTCCAGCTCTCAGCACCTCAAAGTTCACACCTTACTCAGAGCCCACCTGAGAGCAAAGATGATGTCCCTGCAACTTGGACAACAGGATTTTCTCCTCATTTATCCCCTGATCCTGCCCTCACCAGCATCCATCTCCAGGAAGCCAAAGAGCTGGGAACAGGCACATTCCCACAGGGCAAGCACCGGTGCCTGCCATTCTCCCACCTCTTGTTTGTGCACAGACACACATGGGGCCCAGACTTAAAAGCTTTCGAGACAGAGAAGACATCATCAAGCTCTGCCGGCAGGGAAGTGGCTGGGATTTGGATCGGTTCCCCCAGACTGAAAGAAACACTTTTCCTTTTTTTTTCCCCTTCCTCCTAGAGACTAAATTTAGTGAATTCCTTTCACATTAAAAACTTGTCAGGTATTCACATCCAAAGAGGCTGCTGCTCCTCTCTCTCAGGGGAGTTACCGAGACAGCGAAACCTCTTAAACGAATAAAGAAGAAGGGAGAGATATTCAGACAATCTCCCACCACTGCTTTTAAATTTGCTCTCTCCCAGAGCTGGTGCATGGGCACTTTGGTCCCCGGCTGCCATCTCCTGCTGCAAAGGCAAGAGGAGAGGGATGAATTTTCCCTCCCCAGAGCAGGGCTGAGTGACACAGCAGTACCAACCCCTGGGCCAGCGCTACCATTCCTGTGCACCCCTGAGACAGGAAACTGTGCCAATTTATTTTTGCTGAACCATGGATTGTCCACATCCATCCAGTGACAAGGGGAACCAAGGTGGTGGAGCTGAGAAAGGAACTGAGGGTGCGCCCTGAGCAACCAGTGAGGGTCCAGCCCTGACAGAAGGGAACAAAACAAGACAGCAAGAAAATCCAAGAACCCCTATGCAGGAGCCCGGTGCATGCTGACCTGGCAGGGTAGATGCCAGGACTGTGCAGGGTGGGAGGCAGCCTCAGGCTTGCAGTGACCCACAGAGCTCATGAGGCTGGTCCGATGGCTCATCCGACACCATGCCTGGCGGGCAACGGGACACGCTTGTCACTCACATGGCTTCCCCCCATGTCTGGGCAACTCACCCCCGCAGAGAGACCCTCGTTATCTCAGGAAACTTGGCCTTTTATCCTGCCTCCCACGGGGCTTCAATTGCTCTGTTCATCCCTACCCTCCCTGTGCATCCTCACCCCCCTTCCCCGGCAGACCCTGCGGGCTGACAGCCTCGCTGTGCCCCAAGGACAGCAGCTTGAGTGGCACCTCAAAGGCTCTACAGAGCTCCACACTCGGCAGGGTGCTGGGAAGAGGGGCTGGAGGCAGAAGACGGCTCCAGTGGCAGCTGGACCCAAAGCCCAGCCATGAGGGGCGAGGGGTTCACCCGGCTCCTTCTCATTACGCTGAATGCTGACTCAGCGCGTCTTGCCCACAACTTCAACCAAAATTACATTGAGAGGCAATCTGTTCTTGGTGTGTCTGGGGCGCTTTCCCTACCCTAGCAAAGAGACTGAGGGGCTTTTTGTTCTCTAAAAGCAGCCTGACAGCTACTTTATCGAAACCAGAAACTAACTGGGAGAGGATTGGGTCACTGGAGAGAGCTCGGAGAGACAGGGAGGCTCTTCTGCTTTGCTCACTGGGTTAACCCAGTCTGAGTGGCGAGGGACCAAAAATAATCTGATAAATTGATGATTTTTTCAACTGTTTGCAATTTTTGACTGCTAAAAATATCTGCTAAAAGGCACAGTTCTGCACAGTGCACCCAGGTTCTAAAGTATGACACTTCCCTTGGTTATCGCCCACAGGCCATCACAAAATGAACACCCCCCAGAACCTGCAACCCTGATTTAAACACCCTGCACTGAACAGCAACGCACAGGGATGAGAGAAACCCAGTGGTCTCAGCCCAGCTTTTGGGCTATGAAATCTGGCTGGCCCAGAGAACAGTTTGGAACCCAAATGTGGGCATTTGGGATCTTCAGGCCCAAACTCTGCATCCTGCTCTGCCCAGCCAGTCCCAGAGGATCCCCCCCAAGGGCATGGGCACCAGGAGGGGATCAGCTCTGCCCAGATGGCAGCAATAGGGTTTTTTCCTCCTCCCATCCTCCAAGACATCTTTGCTAATCCAGTCCCAGGAGCAGAAAGCCTGGGCAGCTGGGCTGGGGAGCAGCCCTGGGTCCAACCAGAGGGTTTGTCAAAGTTCTCCAGGAGGCATCAGCAGCTCTTTAAGCTTCTTGACAGCCAAGATAACAAACTGTGTCTGCAGAGCTCTGGGGATCCAGGGTGGAATTAAAATGGGTAATGAATAGAGCCATTTCAGGGCATCACAGCTGCAGAGGCAATGAAGGGCAGTGGGCAAAAGGTGCTGGAGAGACACACAGGGAAGGGACACAGGGTGGCACCAGGTGTCACCAGGGCAGCAGTATTCCTCCTCTCCCTGCTCTGCTCAGGAAGGAAGGCACTTTGCTGCCTGCCAGTGCAGCATTTATCCTGTGCCTGCTGCTACGGGCACCCTCCAGATCACTGGGGTCCACAAAGGGACAACCATCCCCTTCCTCTACCCCATTATGCTCATGTTTCTTGAAATGGGGAATTTTCTGTCAGAGGCCTCAAGGGGCTGGCAGCATCACTGATAATTTCAGCAAGAGAATCTTCTTGAAGGGGATCAGGAGAAAGAGGGGTGTGGGAGCATCCTCATTTCCCCAGCCTGTCACACAGGCAGCAGTGCACCTTTTGATTTGGGAAGAGGTTTGGTGGGCTGGGTGCCAGGGGCTGTGATTGTGGGACATGCTCTGGGGACCCTGTCACGTCTGCAATGGGAGGTCACTCCGGGCATCACGTGGGACCCGGGGGAGGACACGCAGCTGCAATGAGAGAGGATGGACACCCAGTCGGATGGCCCGCTCTGCTCATCTCAAAGCTGATCCCCAGCTCCCAAAAGACTTGCCTGACCTGTGACTGTGTATTCACCAGCTGACAAATCATGCATGCACCAGTCCTTCTCCGACGGGCAGGGAGGTCCTGCAGAGATCCCCTCTGGCCATACCTGCTCCGGCTGAGCTCCTTCCCAGCTCCTTCATCCCTCAGCTCTGTGACTCACGATGGTGCTTAATTAGCAGGATGCCTGATGCAGACACCTGTCAACTCCTCCGAGACAACCAGCATTTCACGTTAGCTGCCCCGGGGCTGTTCGGCAGGAACAGCTCGCTCTCTGTATTGATATTCCTTCATCTCAGCCTATTTTCCAAGCCGTCAAGCTGCCATCTCAACCCTCCCAGGCCCAGCAGTGCTGGGGAAAGCAGCCTCATGTCCATCAGCTCCAGGACGCTGATCCCACCTTTACAACCACTCAAGAGTGCTGGAACAGCTTTGAGCTTCCTCTGGCAGCCCAGTGTTCCTAGACAGAGTGCACCAAGCACAGACTTTGAGTCAGGGTAATTTTGAAGATAGGAAAAAAGTCACTGCCCAGGTCCCCAGATCTGCAAAGTCTCCAACACGTAGCCCTCCACCACTGTGAATGTGGCATCATCACCCATCCCACCAGGAGCCACAGCAATAGCCAGTACAGGAGACCTGGCTGCTTTGATTTATTACAGCTGGCAGAAGGGCACAGTGCCATCACCAGCATGTTTAGGGACAGGGGTATTTTGTAATGCAGGCTGGATCCTGCACAGCTTACCTGGGATGTGCCGAGCTTCATGGCCAGTCTTGTAAAGATAGATTGACCAAACAGTTCTAATTGAAGTATAAAGAGATTCCTTGTTAATTCCAAAGGGTGCTAAGTCTGAAACCTGGTGGCTGAGGGCTCAATAGCAACCTGAGGTCAGTGCTCACCCACCTTGGTTTGCCTGTCACCAGCTGGAAGCAGGCAGAGCATTCCTCCTGGGGAAACTTTGTGTCCTTCAGAGCACTCCTCCATGCCTCCTCTGCCATAGACCACTGTAGTACTGCTCATCACCTCCTGGTCTATACCCTCCCTCATCAGGGCCAGTGGAGGACCACTTTCATGGAGCAGATTCACCTCTTCCCTCACCATTAGGATGATGTGTATCACTGTCCATGTCCCAAAGGCTTTCTGGTCCTCCACGAGTGCCACAAGCAGAGATGCTGTGCTCAGCATGTGTTAGGGCAAGGGAGGGCTGCAGTGGTCTAAGAACATTGTCCCCTCCATTTTTTTCAGGGGAAAAGACAGAAAATAACACAGTTAAGACTGGATGATCCATCAGCCAGGCTAAACTCCATTCCATAGTTGTCCCTACTTCTAAGTGCCATGCTCCAGTTCCAGGATGGCTGTTTTCTCTGTGACTCAAGTCAGTGGAAAGATCAACACCAAATCATTTGGCAGCTCAGAAATTCATCTCTGTCACATGGAACAAGTGGGTGGCCACAAGACGCCAAGGAGTCCCTTCCCTTTCTCCAGTACCCATGTAAAATTAAAATGGACAAGGAAGAAGCTCCTGTAAATAATGCATTCGTGGTGCACTACACAGCTTCAGGAGCACATATTCATTGTCTAGTCTTATTTAAAGAAACCCAGCCCTGCCTGAGTCATTAAAAATGTATCCTGGTTTCAGCTTCATCCCATATACACTCACCACTGTGAAGCAGGTGGCTTGGTGGCTGTTTTCATGCCTTCCCTCTCTCAGCTGGTCCTGGGCAGCCCCATGCTGTTACTAGCAAGGCCCCCGGGTCACATGAAAAATTCACGTACTTGGCATCAGCCGTTTTCCATCCCTGTGCTCCCTGCTCCTCCCTCACACCTGGGCCCAAGGACCCGCTGTCTCCCAGACTCCAGCAGCAGCCTCTGAGCCAATAAAGGACTCGAATGAGAAACTGAGAAACACTAAGTCCCAGTCTGGCCACAGCATCAATCCCACCATTCTTCCACTCCACTGCCTTCTCCCCACCTTACTCTCACCAGTCTACATTTTCCACATGTTCCCCTTGCTCATACACTGCATCTTCCCCCACCCCCAGCCCCACACACTGTGGGGTTTATAGCTCTTGGCTGGGTGCTAACAGCTGGTGGGAGCCAGGCCCATAGTGAGGCACTTTCCCCCACAGCACCGTCCTGCCTTGCTGGAGATGACACTGAGGAGTCAAACCCCTCACGACCCGCAGGCTGTGGCTTCATGTTTGCTCTTCATTTTCATTTCAGGGATGCAATGCCCAAAATTGGCATCTTGAACAGCTCTGGACAGGAACCAAAGGGAATTGAATTTACCTTTGGTGCTCTGGAAATGGTGACTGGGGATGAGGAGGAGAGACTAGATGCAAGGTTGGGAATGAGAAGAAGGTGAAGTCACCTAATATCTGTCTGACATTCACCATGTGCCATTGAACAACCAGGTGGCCACAAGTCCAAGCATCTCATTAATGGGCCAGTGCTCTCACCCCTTTGCTCGGCCACGACTAAAGTGTCTGCACCCACCCTTACAAGGACAGAGAGGTGCCCAAGGGCACTCCCACCTGACCAAGGGCACTCCCACCTGACCAAAAGCAGAACCATCAAACCACGCTTAGCCCATCTCTGCCTGTCAGAGGGAGCTCACGGGTGACCACAAGCACATGTGTGACCACAGCAAAGCCTGGGGCAGAGGCATTACCCACAGCTTCTAACATCCATCCCTCCTTGCTGCTCTCTGGCTCCTCCTGTCTGGGAAGCACTGGAGGCAAACCCCGGGGTGGGATAAGCTGGCAGGATCACTCAGACATGTGGACACCCACCCACATGCACACAGCCTGCACCCGCCTGGGCACCCGCCTGGATCCCTTCACATCCCTTCCCATGGAGCAGCTCCTCCAGAGACACTGCAGGAAAACCTGGGAGATAACACATGCCTGCGACATTAGCAATTAAGGAACATTAATTATAATAATAATAATTATCACAAAATAGCATTTTTATGGCACAATATTATGCTGAAAGATTTACAACATACTGAATCATGAAGTTCATAATTAAAGTTATTTTAGTTTCTAATTTCACTTTAATTCTATTCCAATAAAAGATAGGATAAATATACCTTAAGAAAATCTGCAGAAACCATTACTTAAGGCAATTTCCTATATAGTGATGTTATATTGCAGCACAGAAGTCCCTTGAGGAGCATCGCAGACCTCGGTGAGGAAGAAATGTCCAGCCCTGTGAAATACCAAGCCCAACAAGCCTCACCCCAGGGCAGCAGGGCACTGCAGCCCGAAGGCACTGTCCACCTCTCAGCTTGAACTTCACGAGCCCTCCCGAGGTGGTTCTGTACATCATTGTGTTTCTTCTGCTGATGGGATGGGAGGAACTGAGAGCCTGGTACCCACAAGGCAGCCACAGGAAGAGAAGAGCTGGATTTATTCCTCATGCTGCTGGAGGAGTCCTGGCATCACCACTACGTGCATAATGCTGCTGGAACAAAGCAGGGGTGTTTCACTCTGGCTCCTGTAACAGTGGGTAGGAGAGAGGGGGTAAAGGAAGGACCCAAATCCCAGTCTTCCATGGGAAAATTATTATTGACTAAAGTAGTTTTACAGGATTGAAGCCCAACCTGCAATTGTTTTGCAAGAAAAGGGAAAAAAAAAAAAGAGGGAAATTCTTTAGACATGGTCAAAACTCTGTGTCTTGGAAGAGATATCACCATTGTTAAAGGATTTCTCAGTTCCATCTTGTGAATAAACCCCATAACATTAACAAAGCCAAAATCAGAATACAAAGCCTGATGCCTGCTCTGACTGCCCCATATCTTACAGCACAGGAATTTTGAGTAACAATTGTGTCACCCCACTCCCTGAGATTATGGAATCTTATGTTCTCTGCCCAAGCAAACAAGCTCAGACTCTGCTTTGCTGTAAGCCTGCTGGCCTTGTTCTGGTTCAGCCTTGATGCCCCACTGCATTAGGAGACCTGGAGCCACCATCAGCTGGTCTGAGCCCCCCTCACCTGGGAGCTGCATCCCACTCTCACTGCCAAAACCAAATGGCACAAGAGGAGGGAAGGAAAAAGGATGAGCTGAAAGGCTTGGGAAGCTATTTACCTCCAACACCATCCCCATGTACCAGATAGCCCTGGCTGTGCCACAGAAAAAGCCGCCACGGGATGCAAGCAGCTGAAACTCCATCACATCCACCCCTCAAGAGCCAGCATGTTGCTGTCCTGTGGTGGCCATACCCTTTAATTTGAAAGCCAGAGGATGTGTCACATCCTCTTGCCCATGATGCCGTCCCGTTCACTGTCTTTAAGGAGCCCCCTCCTCCAGCAGTCTAACACTGGGGCAACTCATCACTCTGATGGAGCAGCCACAGGGCAGGCTGGAGGACCTTCCACCCCCTTAGCTGTGCCCCTGCCCAAAGCAGGCAGCACAAGCGACTGCCTCTGAGCTCAGCCTGAGCCCCACTCCCCCGGAAGCCCCCTGGGACTAAACTTCTTCATAATTAATTTAAATGCCTCTGTTCATCGTGCTGCCCACCAGTGCTTCCCGAGCACAGATTACTCACCTCGCTGCGGACACAGGGAACATTACAAGCTGGTCCGGAAGGCAAGAGGTCTTGGCTCCCTGACAGCCCATAACTGATGGCTGGTTTGGGAGGCAGCTGAGGCAATGCCAGTTCTCAGAAAAGCAGCTGGTCTGCCAGCGGGTGATCCCGGCACCCACGCTCCCCGATGACTGGGAGGGAGACGGGAACTCCCCAAAAGCCAAGCAGGGATGGTGGGGTGTGCATTTGAGAGAAGGGTGAAGGCTTTAAGTAGAAGAGGTGCCTATATTGCCAGCAAGGTCTTTAATTGATTCTGGGAGAGTGATTTCTAAATTATATCCTGATGTGTACACTGCAATCGATAAATGCATTAAAGGAAGGAGCCTGCACGCCCTGGGTTGTGCTGCTCCACACCATCCCCACAGCCCATTCCCAGCTCCATGTCCTGCTGGGCCACAGAGGAATCCCTATGAGCAGCAGGGCTGGGCACTGCAGCACCTGGGGATGAGCCCCATGGAGCATCCCTCTCCAGGCAGGTGCCCCTCATCTGGGGAGGATGCAGACATCCTGAAATACTGACTTCTTCAAGGACTGGTGCCACAGTTTGGCAGCAGAGAGAGAAATGAGCCTTCCTCTGCCACACTGGGGTGGTGCTTCCACTGCAGTCCTGAGCAGCTCCTCTTACCCTGCTCCCCATCTCCTGGGTACTTTTTACAAACTGATTTGATCTGGAAAACCAAGAGTGAGGCAGAGTGGTCCTCTCCATAAGGATGTGCCAGAAATCCTGAAGAGCTTGGCTGCCTGCCTATTTTAGTATGACAGTTTTAGGAAGGGGTTTACCATTTTTAGGAAAGGTTTAGTGATTTGAAGAAGCTGCCTGGCAGTTCCTGCTCTCCCTCCACACTCCTCTGGCACATCCCTGCTGCCCAAGGAGAGAGCTGGGAGCTAGGAAGACAAAAGCAAATACAAACACTTCAGCCTATTTATTAAAAAAGTTTACAAAATTATAAGTGAAAGACAGCTAATGATGCATCGTATGGTTAGTGCCAAGGAAAATGCTCTAAATTGAAGTCCTCAAATACAAAAAGAATCAAAATTTAATAAGACAGTTAATGTATGTTATTTAAATGTCACTTCATTATTAAAAGTGTATATTTTTGAGGTTTAATAACCATATAATTGAGGCATCTTTTCTATGGTTAAACCTTGGCAAATATGTTTTTCTTAATTAGCCAGTATTTATTTAACATGCAATAACCATCCCATTAAATTTAATGACTTCAATTAATAGGTACAAAGGGGCCTTTTTTAATGTCAATATGTATTCTTAAAGACAGTTCCCGATGTGGTGCCACAAGGAAGCTCAGCTACCTGGGGGTGACCAGGGAGGGCAGGTGCCTGAACCAATCCACTGGGCTCTGCTTGTGCCCCTTGCAGGAATGGGGATCCTTGGAGAGCCCGCAGAGGGAGAGGGGGTGCTGCATGTCCCAGACAGAGTTTGAGGGTCACAAAGAGGGTGATGCCAGTGGGAACCCCATGGGGACCCCATCCCACCCTTGTTGGGCACCTCCTCTCCCCACCAGCCTTGCTGCCAGGTATAAGGAGTGAAGCCAAAGGGTAAACTCTGTTGGAGCAGTGAGACAGCAGAGGCTCAGCCTGATGTGGCCACAGCTGAGCCTTGTAGCCCACGTTAGAGAACAGCCCAGGGTAAACGAACTCCTTTAACAAACCATTCAGTACAGAGTTATTAACTGGCTCGTAATAAACCCCAGCACAACACTGTGCCTGCTGCAATCCCACTGGGCTCTGGGCTATAGAACTCCACTCTATTAGCAAGAAAATCCCCATCCTGCAGGCATGCACCACCTCCAGTGCCCCAGCACCTCCCTAGCCCCAGGCAGGGGCTTTGCTGCCACCTCCCAAGACCCTGCACCCCCAGGGGTTCTTCTCTTCTCCCTCAACCATGGCAGGACCCCCAAATGCCTCTTCCCCATCTTTCCCCCCTCTTCCCCTGCTTTCCCTGTGAACCTCAACCTACATGCCAGAGGGACTTGAATTTGTCTGATAGCAAAAGCACCTGAGGAACTGAGCAGGGAAGAGCACACACTTCTGCATGTAGCAAACAGGGAAGCTCACTCAGTAACACAGAGCTAACCACTCAGAAAGAAAATCACTGCTTGTGGAAGCAGCACACTAGAAACACATCACCCTTCTGCTCTGGCAAAGGTGCTGGAGCACAGTCACAGCAGCAAGCCCCAGGGCAGGCTGCAGGTGAGGTACCCCCCTGGTAACCCCAAAATGCCAATGTCTGAGGCCAGCAGCCAGCATGGCCCCCTGGCTTGCCCTGCACGCAGCCAGGGGAACCCGAGTGCTCCCCAGTGCCCTGTGTCCACTCACCCTCCCCTGAGCCCACCACACCTGGGGATGTGATGCTGGCTGCAGGCACCGGGTCAGGTCATATCCTCTTGACTTGCAAACTGCTGTAATGATGCTGGAAGTGCTCACTGCAGCCAGGGGACCGTGGGGAGGTAGCTGCCAGATATGTTCTGCTTTTCCCATTGTTGTGAGGCAGGACAAGGCTGAAGAGACACGAAATCCTTAAAGACAACCTTATAGGTTGAGTTATACCTCTGGCTGGGCTGGCCTAGGTTCAGGTGACTTGGTTCCTCCCAGGACAGAGATCCAGCTTTAGCAGGGCCCACATCCCCAAAAATACCCAGCACATGGCCCTGAGGCTTTTCTTGCACTCCCAACTTCTCCCTGCTCCTTTCAGCCTTTTCCATTCAGACATGACAGGGGCTGCAGGGCAGCCACTATCTCACTGCCTCAGTGTCCCTGGCACCTCCTTCCTCAGCTAAAACCCTCTGAGACCATTTGCAGGGAATGTCCAAAATGCACCAAGGCTTGAGCAGATTGGGGAAGCATATGTCTCCCTGCATTTCCCAGGGCATGGAGCGAGGTGCCAGCAGCGCTGCCAGCCTCCGCTGGGCAACACACTGGCAGCCTGTGTTCGCCTGCCCCATGTGCAGTGAGGTAGCAGATTTAACAGTGATCAGTGAATCCCAATTAATTGTGGTATCGGTATTTAAGGGACCCCATTGTGACAAGGCTGCCATGAGCTGGCTGGAGCCATCTGCTCCCCTGGCCCGGGGACCCTGATGCCTGCGGGGATGGCCTGGTGATTTCTGGCGTTGGGACTGGGTGGGAGGACTCCCATCCCACAGCCCTCCTACCTGCAGCTCGGCTGGGGTAGCCTGGCCAGGATGGGGAGCAGAGCCGAGGAGGTTATTTAGTACCTGAGACCAGCACACGTTCCAGGCGGCAATGCTGCCAGCCTGCGAACAGCTGCCTGCACCGACGTGGCCATAAATTACCCACAGAGCCATTGGGGACCCGCACCGGAGGGCAGGCTGCAGCGGCGTGCAGCCCCGCACGGGAGCCCAGCACAGGCAATTAATCCTCGTTAGCAGCCTGACGGGGAGATGGGCTTGCTGGGCGTGCGGCACGGGGCGGCTGCTCCTGCAGCGGGGCTCTCTCCGCCCTTTGTAGCTCTACTTCCCCAGCGCCCTCCTCTCTGTGCAACTCCTCCTTCCTCTCCCCTGTTATCCTGCTTTCCTCCTGCCTCTCTCCATCCCTTCTTCCCACCTGTCCCGCCAGCACTGCACTCCAAAGATGCTCTGTGGCGCTGCTCCCTTCCCCAGAGCAAGGGTGAGGCTGGTCCCTGCCTGCCACGCTCAGCTCCCAGCAGGTGACCGAGCACTAGAAATTGGGCAGACACTGGGACTTGGGCACCTCGTGGCCGAACTCCTGGCTTTCCAGAGAATAAGATAAAACCAACGTGCACCAAACCACAGAGACAATCCCAGAGCCCAGACTCACACTGCTGCACCCGAGCCCTCGGGGACACGAGGCTCACTGGGTATGGGCAGAGCGCAGCCCGGCCAAGACAGCCCAGCAATGCTGAGCAGGGACGTGTCATCCCCACTGTGACATCCCTGAAGCGAGCAAATGCCGCTTCTCACACAGCAGATGGCAAATCCTACAGCAGGGAGGGGAAGAGGGGTGCCCATTAGCACCCCCAGCTATCGCCTTAACTCTGCATCTCCCTTTTCAGGGCTGGGAGCCAGCACCAGGATCCCAGGCTCTCCCCTCCACCACCATCTTCCCCCCAGCTCCAGGCACCCCCCCAGACACCCCCCCAGGACCAGGGACCAGTCTCTGACTCCTGCCCACAGCCCTCTATACTCAGCCACTGCCCCAGGAGGAAGCACAGAGCTGCAGTAAAAAAGGACCCTGATTTTAAAGAAAATAATAATTCTAGAATAAATAAATAAATAACAAGCCCAAGCACAAGTCTGCTTTTAAATTCAAATGTGCAATATGGCCCAGAGCCTCAGAGCCAGAAGGAAACTACAGATTTGGGCAAGGAAACAGGGAATATTTCACTTCAGCTCAGTCCAAGCCGTCATGATTTACCCAGCAGCGAGGGAGGTGGGGAAAGTGCTGCTCCCCAGGGGCTCTGCAGCTCTGGCAGTCATCCCCCTGCCCACCACCCCCAGGCTGCTGTCTCTGGACCTAAGAAGCGTCTCCAAACTCTCATGTACCACATCAGCTCCCCATCACATCCCACCAACTCCACTTCAGGGTCACAGCTGTGCCAGGGTGGGGGGTTCTCCCTGGGGCTCCTCCAGCATCCACGGGCACCCTCCAGCCCCAGAGGGGCACCAACCAGGACCCGACACTCAGCCCTGCACAGGGGCTCTCTGGGGTCACAGAAATGCTGGTGGCCACAGTGGTGACCATCCAGCTCGGGCTGGGCACTTGCACAGGCAGCAAAGCCATGGCCTTATCACTCTCTACACCTACCTGAAGGTGGGGGTCGGTCTCTTCTCCCAAATAACAAGTGACAGGACGAGAGGAAGTTGCATGAGGGAAGGTTTAGTTTGGATATTATGGAAAATTTCTTCACTGAAAGGGCTGTCAAGCATTGAAACAGGCTGCCCAGGGAAGTGATGGAACCGCCACCCCTGGAAATGTTCATAAAACACTTAGATGTGATGCATAGGAACATAGTTTAGTGGTGGGCTTGGCAGTGCCGGGTTAACAGTTGGACGTGATTATTTCAGGAGTCTTTCCTAGCCTTAATGATCCCGTGACCGTAGATCCTGTCCTGTCCGGGAAGCTCCTGCCGCTGTTGGGGGGTGTCACAGCCCCATCCTGTCCCCGGGCAAGGGACGATCTCTCGAACCCGTGGGCATCACCCAGCCAGTGGAAGGGTCTGGTTCCCTCCGCTCGGCACGCTCGGTTAATGCACCTGCCCAGGAGCGCAGGGCCACAACCAGGATTCCTGTCCCCTCTGGGTCGCAAGTGACAGGAGTTTGGACCGGCCTCAGCCCAGGTCCCGCAGCCAGCACAGCCCGGCTGTTTCCTGCCCCGCACTGGGGCGGCAGCGCCCGGCTCGGCTCGGATCCTCACGGAGATGACCCTCGGCCAGAGCATCCCTGGGCGATCCCGAGCCAGGCAGAGCGGCGGCAGCGCGGACCGACAGTGCCACCTGCTGCTGCTGCTGCTGCTGGGAGGGAGGGACAGACGGAGGGACAGACGGACGGCGACCCCCGGGGCGGGTCCAGCCCCACGGGCAGGCGGTGGACGCTCCGCACCCTCGGCAGAGCGGGGCGATGGAGTCCGGCTCGGGATGCCCCGTGCGAGAGAGGTGACAGGAGGTGACAGTGAGCTAGAAGCAGGGAGGAAAGTCGGCATAAATCCCCAGAGCTGTTTTCCCACTGTCTGCAAGTGCCCGAACCCCAGCGCCCCGCACCTGCACCAGGTGCCAGGACAAGGTGGGAAGGGGACGGCTGTGCCCAGGGCCACGTCTGGAACGGAGGAGCTGCAGGACTCTGTGTCCAAAGCCCGGACACTCCGCTGACATGCATTACCCAGACAGACATGGGCCACACACCTTCCCACAGCCAAAGCCCGAGAATAACTCTGTGCTCGGCGCAGGGAGGGCGGGGGCAGCTGCTTCCAGTCCTGGTGGCACCGGGCATGCTGATGGAGCTGGGGCAGGAGGTCTCCTAAAAACAGCAGGTACCAAGTCAACATAGACCACCTTCCCACAAAACCATGGGGACAGCAGGATAGGACCCATCATCCCTGTGCAAAAAGAGCAAAGTGGGGGTGCAGAGCCAGCTCCTGAGGGGTGTGAAGGCACATGGGAGGTGTCAGGCACACGATGTCACCATGTCACCCCTTTCCCATGCACAGATTCCAGGGCATTGTGGCCCTGACACAGCAATCCAGGGATATCAGGGCTGCAAAATGCCGTGACATCTCCACGCCCCTGTGGCACACACTCATCGTCCACAAGCACAGAGAGCACGGTGGAGACCGACCACGGGGTGCAAGGAAATCTGCTTCACAAATTACCATTAGTACCAAATGTCCCTTCTTATCAAGACTGGACGGGTATTCAATTTTCTCTTCAAACGCCTGCCTTCTGAAATGGTAATAGAATTTCAAATCTAGGGGAAAAGGGAGGGGAAAAACTGAATATGCAAGGATTAACAATGAGAGAAAGAGACAAAGGAAGAAATTATACCAAAAAAATATAGTCAGAGCCTTTGCAGGAATTAATTAAATACAAATATAAAGAGAAAATTAAGTCTCATGCTTAGGAGGGGGGAGAAAAGGGTTATTTTCTGAGTTTAATTAACCTTTTTTTGCCAAGAACAATGAAAAGGAAGGGGGAAGGGAGTGAGAGGAGAGCAAAGACTCCTAATTGTTTTGCCTTGCAGGAGATAATTACGGTAGCTGGCCGGGTCGGGGTCTGCCCACGCAGGTTTGGGGTGCATGGGTCCAGCTTGTGCACGTGCTGGGATTGTGTGCACATAATAGCTCATTTGTTGGCTCTAATTGGGATGCAGAGTGGGAGGAGCAAAGGCAGAGCTGAGGAGAATCATGGTCCCCACATGCCAGGGAGAGCAAGGAGAGGATGTCCTTTCCTGGCAGGGCCATAGGGAAGAGTATTGAGCACCAGTGAGAGGTGGCTGGTGGCCACCGTGACAGGCAGGTCTGTGAGATCACCTCCATTCCCATACTCCCAAGTATCTTGTTTGCAGGTTTAGTATCTGTGGTACTTGAAGGCATCAGTCACAGAGCAACAGCTTGGCGGTCAGATGGGGCTTGGGAACAGCTGGATGCAAAATTAATGTTTTTTGTCCCCACTGGCCGCTCTTGGGGAACATGGAGAAGCCAGGCAGTGGCAGCAGGACAAAAAGGGACAGGACAAGGAAAGGAAAGGTAACGTTGATGGTAACACAAGTGCCTGCCTGCCAGGTCCTTGCCCTGTTACCTCTCTGTTTTGCTGCCCATGTGGGAGCTGCCTGTCCACAGCCCAGACTCCAAAAGAGGGGAAGGGACCTGGAAAAGGCAGACCCGGAGAGCAGGAGCTCTGGCAGCTTTAGCAGTAGGTCAACATTGTGCCCAGCTGTAAGGAGCAGCATTGCCTCTGGGCTACAGGCACTGCCGGATGCCCAGGCTTAAACTTGCAAGCCCCACAATAATATTTATGGCAACTCACGTGACACCAGTGACCAGGAGTGATGGAAACGGGCCAGCCAACATCCCACACTCAAACAAGGGGCAATGAACCTCCTCCATCTGTCAGTGCTGGGGTTGCTTGCTGGGAGCTGCTCCTGAAGGAAAGCACAGAGCTTCAAGGCCAAGGTGTTGCCTGCCAAGATGTCTAGAGGCACTGTCACAAATGGGTTGTGTGATGCCTTTCCCTGCATCCTTTTGACACCTTGGTGCCATGAGGTTTGGAGCAGGACCTCTAACACCAGCTGTGTGAAGCAGAGATTTCCCAAGGACTTGTCACACATAACATCCATGTGCCACCACCCATGGAGGTGTCCTCTACCCCTGCACCACAAGCTCTCCCAGAACAACGTAAAGCCCCCTCCTCACCCTCCAACCCCACCTCACCATGATTATACCACTACCCATCACATACATGCTCAGGTGGGTGATAGAGAAGCCGGGTCTGCACTCCTGGATGAGGCTGGACGAAGCAGAGCTGGCTTTCTAGACAGGACCAGCTGCATTGAAGCCGAGTTTCCATTGGATCACAGAGAGAGAAATTCATCATCCCCGGCAAGCAGCTCCTGAAAGGCAGAAGCTGAAGACATGGACTTCTGCAAAGGTCTGACCCTGCCAGCACAGCATTGCCCAGGAGGATGCACACACAGGCTATGGATTATCTGAGAAGGGGGACAGGGTGATTAATAAGTTAAAATCAACACTAGCAAGCATTTATTTAACAAACATGCCTCCTTATCTGTCCAGGAATAGATTGCAAAATTATTCAAGAGTCTTCAGTGTAAATTATTCTCAGTATAAAGATTGTTTAAATTGCAAGCTGGGAATATTACTGTGAAGTGTACAAGGTATGTGGTAAATTATGTAACCAATTTATGTAATTTATAAATTGAGTTACATAAATTAGCTACACCAGGTACAGCATGAATGTCAAATTGTATACTCAATTGTCACAATAATGGCTCAGCATCAGATTAGCTTGAGGATTAATCCAGACAGTACAAAGTCTGGATGTCACAAATAAATAAATATAAATATAAAACTGTATACTAACAGCTCAAACTAGAAAGTTATTAGCATTAATAAAGTGCAATCACTCAATTACTTGTCAGGGGAAGTAAAATGAGGCAGAGCCAGCAGGATCAGTTTGCTTTTCAGTTTGCACAGATGTCCCCACAGTCAGTGCCCTGCAGAGTGCTTTAGGGAGGGTAGAAAGTACCTAAAACTTTTCCAGAAGTCCCTGTCTCACTCCTGGGGTAAGGAATACCTCCCTTAACAGTAAGAGTCTACAAAATCACTGCTGACATTAAATTAAGAAGTTTAGACTAAGGGCACCATTACACTACTTAATTCACTGCGCACATGGCCATGGAAAAGTCCACAAATTTATTGTACAGCCCTGAGATGCACCTGCTGTACTCACTAACCCAAATTTTCAGGACTTGAAGGACCCTCAGAAAACCAGAACAAAGGTGATTAGTTTTCCCCAAGTTAATAGTCAAAGGTACATTTTCACTTCTTTTCCATGAGAACTTCACTCAGTCCCCAGGTTAAACACGGAGGGGACAACTCTGGGCATACAGACCCCATGAGAGGGAAGGAGCTTCTCTTGCAGTCTGCAGGTAGAGAACTGATAAAACTTGGAAACTTGGAAAGGCTCTTTGGAAGAATATTTGGGGATATGGAATAATAAGAGGAAATATTACTTAAATTTATAAATTACTTAACCTAAAATCTAAGGCTGGATGAAACTGATCTAATTACTTAAGAACAGATGGAGCAAGGAGAGCCAGGAGCTCTCCCCAAAGAGCCTCACTCACAGGGTGGCCCTGTGGGCACAGTGGGCTGGAGCAGGGCTGAGCCACATTTCATGCTTTTTGCTCCACTGTCCACATTCTCAATGGATGCTGAATGCTTCCGAGTTTCAGAACTTTTCACCTTGTACTCCTCATTAAAATCCAATTTTCTTTCCAGTTGAGAATGGCAGAATTCTGCCCTCCTGGGAACAGCTGTAATTATGTTGTCATCTGCTTGCTTGGGAGTGCTGCAAGGTCTGTAGCAGTGTTAGAGCTCCCAGTCTCAGGGGTGACTGCAAAGCGACCTGGAGCACAAATCTCTTGAGTACAACTTATTAAAACCTCCCTGCAATGCATGTGCTTGGTTTTTCCAGAGAGCTGAGTTTGGACCTCCCAAGCAATCCCACGAGGTAAGCACCGGTTGGCAGCAACCAAGTTTGCAGTCAGAAGAATGATAAAGATCACCTTAAATTTATGATGTGCACATGGATCTCATTTTTCTATGCAGTTCTTTGCAGTGTTGAATGAAGTTTTTTACCCAGTAGAAGAACCACTCTGAAACATCTGCCCATCAGTCACAAAGGAGAAGCAAATGTACCTCTTTCTCATTATGTCACACTTGGATACTGTCACCTTGACACGGAATTCCTATAGCCTACAGAGACCTAACCACATCCATTTACTGAAAATAGCTTCAAATGAAACTACTTGAGTCTTGCATCAGCAATGAGCAATACAGGACCACCTGCAGCCTCCAAACAGGTCATCTGCTTTGTGTTTTGAGGAGCTGAAGAGCCAGATCCTCCTGTCTGAGGGTACTTCCAAGAAGATAATCAGCTTAGACTCTGAAGCATGAATTCTCTTCTTTATCTGTTTGGCCACAGACTAAATGGCAACCCTTTCCTTCAAACAGTGGAGAACATTTTTCCTGGCAAAGGGGAGGTCAGGCCAACCAGTGGCTGGGTGGAACCGACAGCTGGCACTGAGGTTTCACGGCTGGAATTCATTAGGATGTTACGGAAAGCAGCCATTAAGTATATTAAATATTTTACTGTGGATATTCCATTTTGTAAACTGCCCTCCAGTTTGGGAATGTATACTCCAGGGTAGCAGAAGGCATTGTATGTAAACAACTAGAATGTAGCTTTAAAATAAACAGATTAGTATTTTCTCTTTTTGTAACCTCTTTAACTTAAACACTCCACAGCACTGCACAAGCACCTGATTTAAGTTTGGGGCAAGCCCAGCATGCAGATAATTCTACTGGTCTCAGCTTACACTCTGTTTGGACACCCCTGTGTCCTTTCCCACTGCAGAACCCTGAGATGCAGTGGCAGAGTCCTGCTTGGGAGCAGGCACAAACCTCATGGCAAAAGGTGGTTTTGGACACCTGCAATGCATATGGATGCCAGACTCAGTCTAGGTGGTCACCACAGACGCACATGATCCACTTAATCCAGTAAATTCCAATCCAAGGAGGTTGGAAACAACGCTCTAGAAGGTAAGGAGTAGAGAGGAAAAGTCCCAACACAAAACCTACTTATTTTCATTTGCAAAAGAAAAATAAGTAAGTAAGGATTAAAGGGACTATGAAGGCTGTTTCAGTGAGGAAGCCCATAAAGAACAATTTCTGTCTTTTGTAAGCTTTTATTTTGGCTGATATGATTTAAGCTAAATCCTGAACTGGCATTTCCCCTCCATTTCATTAAGAGCTGTGAAGCTTCACTGCAGTCACTGGCCAGGCTTCTTCAGCAGCTGAAAGGCTACTGAAGGAAAAGTAAAGAATTAATTTTTAAAAAGCCATGCTCACACACAGCTTTATCAAATGGCAAAAAATCAAATCTCTCCCTTGGTTCAGCCGCTCGAAGGAGGAATGCAGGCAGCACTGGCAGAGTTCCTGTTTACTTGTTTTATGATGGTTGTAACGAGGAACCCATTAAATTAATAGGCGTGCTTTATTTTTAATGTTATGTTTAGCTAATCCTGACTTACAGTGGCACTCCCCATTCATAGAAAATAAAAATCAAACCCACTATGACGATGGACTCCATCAACAAGAAAATGGATAGGAGGGATGCTCAAGAGATCACAGGAGGGAAAAAATAACACCCTTCTCACTCCTCCTGAGGGAGTGTCACTCATGTCCTCTGCTGATGTCCATTAGAGAGATTAACTCATGCAGTTCAAGGACTAAATAACACAAAACTGATCTAAAGCCACAAGGGGGGGAAAAAATTGCCAGAGAGACCCATTCCAACTCCACTAGCACCTCAGCACAGGGTACTGAAACATGGAGAGTATCTCCTGTCCTGTCCCTGAGAGAAATCCAGCCTTTGGATCGCTCAGCAGTCAGAGACTGAAAGCTGGTGATATCCTCCTTACCTGTAAGGTCTAAATTACCTGTTTACACATTTCAGACTACATACCCAGGTTAATGATGCAACTAGGTCAAAATGATATGCCCACCCAGAGACTCCAGCAGAGCTGCTCATGCACAGACACACACACACACAGAGGGCATGGCTGGACTGTCTGGGTGACTCAGAACTCTGTCCTGATCTCAAACAGTGAAAATATTTTTTCATTATTATTAATTCTGTAGAGAAGGCAGCAGGAAGTGTATAGGACAGAACTGCATGCACCAGTTTGCCAAAAATGTTAGCAGCAGATGGGTATGAAGATAACTTGCCCTGCAGCTGTTACCCCAGTATCAACTCAGTATTAAAAAGGATTTTGAAACTAAAGCTTTAAGGGATCCATATGAAAGTGAGGAGATCTTTACTCTTCAAAAAGAGCCAAGTGAGCCAAAGGGCTCTGTTTGGACTCCTGCCAATTAGCAAACCTGCTTCAAAGATGTAAGAAATTATTTCTAAACAAACTTTCTGAAAACAAAGGAGGATGCAAAGTAGCAATCAAAACAAGATTCCAGGTCCTTATTGACCCTTCTCCTGCACACCCTGGGACAGCAAGCCTTCTGTGCAATAGTTCCCCCAGAGAACAATACAGGGCAGCAGGACCCAGACACAAACATCTCCTAGCACATAGAACAAATGGAAATGGCTGGATAAAGCACAAGCTATTCCACTGAGAGCAAGCAGAGAGAGTGTCTAATTTAGGCCGTTCACAAGGGGAAAGGAGCTTCAGGAGCAGTTTGTTACACTGCCCTGAGGGAGCAGTTGATTTCAACTTGGAAACAAAAGTTTGTGCACTGCTCTCCCTAGGAAGACAATAAAGAAAAGTTTCCTGCCATGCACTGACCTCTATAAAAAGTCTGAAAGAGCACGTGTCATTAAATCCAAGACACACTTTTGACAGGGAACCCTCCTGAGACCAGTGGCTGCTCCATTTGCTCCCTCTGGCTTTGCCCCAGGCTGCACAACTACCACTCTGCCAGCACAATTACACAGCAAAGCAGGAGATGGAGGGGCGGCATTACCAGCCAGAACAGCCTCAGTACAAAGGTGATCCAACCTAATCACTTCAATCCACATCACCCTTCACTATCCCAAGGCATCAGCCCAGGAGAACCAGGGAAGTGAAGAGAATGCAACACAAACCAAGAGCAGAGTGATAGGGCTGACAAGGCAGGTAAGTCAGTTCAGGAATATCATCCATCTTTTCCAAGAATAAACAAACGTGAATGGGAGCATGTGTAGGGTTACACATTGCAGGACTCTGAACAGCCCTTCAGGCTCAAAAAAAGCTTCAGTAATGATAATGCTTCAGTACTACCCCCACGGAGGGGGCACAAGACAAGGGAAGAAAAAGGTGGTCTTGAGACTGGCAATGAAGCATTTTAGGGAGTCAGGCATAAATAATTTATCAGTAAGTTAGAGACAAACATTTTTAACCAGTTTGGAAATAAAAAATAACAACAACTTGAAAGACAAATTGAAAAATTCTGCTTGGAAAAGAAGCACACAGCATGAGATCACAGGATTCAGCAGACTATAAAATAGGAAATGAGACTTACTCTTCTACCCCTACAGCTACACAAAACCCTCCTACATAGATTACAGACACACTTGGCAATTGCCTTCCTCCTCCTGCCTCTCCTGCTATGGACAAGGCAGAGCAGGTAGAAGCCTGGATGGAGAGAGGATATTAGATAAAGCATCTTGCAAAGTCAAGTGTGAAATATTAACAACAGGAGGCAACGGATTGTGTTTTTATGCAAGATCACAAATTTGGTGCTTAGAGCACTGGTGATGTTCTTGCACACTGGAATCTCGAAGTGCTGCTTGTTGAATGTTTCGTTTAAAAAGCTATTGAGGCCTACTGGAAAATTTGTATCAGTTATTTCCTGTATCTTCTCTAACTTCGCTGTTTTTGTTCTTTTCCCTTCCTGCAACACTAAGAAATTATGCATGAATAAAAAGGTTGTTCTTTCCATTCATCTGGCAAGTTTTGAAACAATCATACTCTTAAAGCAGGCACTCTGCAAGCTGTATTTTCACATGAAATTACCACAATTGTGCACATTGCATCCGAATCACCGGGTGCATTTGTACACAAAATTACCCAGTTTGTAGAGAGAACTGCAGTAACCAGGCAGGCAAAATGGACATGCACTGCTCAGCTGAATGGAGCACTGCACCTGAAGCACACCTGGTGTCAGGCAAGTTTACTTACAAGTCACAGATATTCCTGCACACAAAAGATCTTCTTTTGATCCAGCACATGTAGCACAGACAGCAGAGTGGCTGACTGCCTCTACCCCACCTCAAACTTGCCTTTGGAGAAAAATGCCTCTAATTCAGCTTCCACAATAGATTCAGACCTTGTTTACTCTGCTGTCCTAGTTGCCCATTAATGCCAACTGTAGCGGTGTCATAAGGACATCTATTCAACACTGGGCACCAATCTCTGCCACTCTGGAGCATAACTGACACCTGCTGTCACAACCTTGCATGGGAAAAAAACCTGCTCTGAAAATCCATCAAGCAGTCGATGTATGCTGTAGGTATAGTCGAGGAGAAACAGAATGAGGGGGAGCCCAGGAGAAGGTGCAGGGCTTCTTCCTTCTTTGCATGGGTCTCGGTACCACAGGAGCAGCAAAGCTGAAGGGGAAGAGAAAACACTCCAGAAGCTGTGTTACCTGCACATTTTTTACCTGGATACCAGCTGAGACTCTGCAAACTGAACTTCATCTTCAGCACTTTCCTATTGACATCTTCACCCATCATATTTTCCCTGAGACTGATATCTGAGTTGGTGATCAGGGCAACAGCAGCAACAAAACTGCTCCTGGGCACTAGGAAACACCAAAGGAAAGGGACTGCCTGAACGGCAAATGGGACCACAGCCCCCATGGGCATGATCACTGAGACATTTGTAGACATTCAGCACAGAGTAAGCTAAAGCCAAACCAAACATGGCAGGACAGAGGAGTTCCTCATTTCAGGGCTGCACAACAAACTAATATCTGTCCTCAGAGGCTACCAGACACAGAGTTAGGCAAGCCAGTATTGAGGTGCAATGACAGGCAAGAGGTGTATTTTCAGCTAATAATCGAGCAGTCCCTCATCTGGAGATACTGGATGGCCTCAGAGTGCCACTTTGTCCTTGTTGGGCTGCAAACAGCCGCAATGCACCTGGCCAACATTAGCTGTAGCTGTTACATTTATGATTTTATGGCTGATTTTTTCCCCCCTACCCTCTATCGAGTTCACTGTCTGAATGATCACATCTGTTTATGTTCCACAGACACCTGCATATCTTGAGATGACAGCAACTCCCTGAATGCTGTAATCAGTTATTTCTCAACAGAGGAATTGCCAATTTGGTAAATAAAGCTCATTATAAAAGAACATGAAAATGTATTACAGTTGCCTAACAGAGAAAATTGCCCAGTGCCGCCAAATAATCAGCCCTGGCATCATAGTCCCCCCCAATTTAGGGCAGCTGAAATAATGACATGCAAATTACTCATGCCAAGGCAATGCTGGATAGGGGCAAGAGGAAAATGAGGAAGAGAGAAAATAGGTATTTTTCTTTTCAGGCCAACAATAATTTCAAACCTAGTCAGGGATAGATCTTGGTGCCCTAAATCTCTGCATGCAGAGTCAAAAGTTCCGTGGCTCTGTAGAACCTGGTGATCCAAAAGTTGGCATGGCGGCAGCAGCAAAAGCCTGGCCAGTCCTGCTACAACAAATTTGAGGGCACTAAGTGTCCTGTTTTGGTTTGGAAAAACTTGCCCTTCCTTCCTTGGGGACAGCAAGTTTGACCTACATAATGATGAAAACCTGGAATTTTTGCAAGATCTGAAACTAACAGAGATGAACCATGGGTAAGCAAACATTACTTCTGAAGAGGAAGAGGGTTGCGGCATCAGCTCTCCACAAAGAAAGGCATTTTGTTGCTTTAATGAAGATGTAAAGCACCACGTTGCTGTGGAAAGAAAAAAAAGAGACGAAGTACAATATAACACAGAAAACAATTCTCAGCCTCCTTCATCCATTTTCATAAACACTGCATTACACTCTGACATGACCTCCAAAAATCCATGTTCACATTCTTCAGAAACTGTCAGATACAGTCAGAAAGGAGAGAAGCAGCTAATGCTGCCAGAGGAGAAGCTTTAGCTGGAGAAGAGGAATCAAATTACCACGCTAGACCTGCTCCCCTGGTTTGCTGACAGGGATTTTGCAAATCCACCACACCTACCTCTAGGAGAATAAGATTCCAGATGCATCCAGCTTCCTCCATCCCTCACTCGGAAAGGACAGGGCTCGGCACACAGCACAGGGCTGAAAGGGGCAGCAGTTTATGGCAGACAAAGCAGGACTGCAAATAAAAGCTGGTGAAAAGAAAGATAACTTGGGCTCTGCATCCAGCAGGCAAAGCAGTATGATTCCCCAACACCAGTTCCCTCCAGCCAGAACTTTGCACTCTTCCATGTACTTTCAAATAAGCCAAAGTCATTCAGCCTGGGATCTAAACGACAAGTTTTGTGATTTATAAACTGTGACTTGAAATATTTCTACTCCTCACACTTGTTTGGAGTTTTTGTTGGCATGGGCAGTAGGCAGAAAACAGCAATTTACAAACTCATGGGACTAAAAGTATCTCACAGCACACAGTGACCATTAAACACTTTATTGTTTAGGAGGGAACTTTAGAAGGGAAGGAACACGCCTGCTGGTGTAACCAATGGGAGCATGCTAGGAACAGTTAATCCTAACAAGCTAGTCAGGGTTACTTCCAAATACTTTGGACCCCTTTCCCCAGAGCAAACAGAGGCAACAGCTCGAAACTCAGGTATAGCTTGGTGAAAACAAAACTAGAACAGGGTGAACCAGGCTCATGTCTGGCAAGACCCCAAGCTACAAGCTGTGCTGGAAGCCCTTGGGGTCAACACGATTCTTTATACTGCAAAACAATAAAAAGAAACTATAGCATCCCCCTCTCTTGGGGCTCTTCTCCCAACTCCACGAACGTCCAGTGAGACTGATACATGCAGGCAATTAGAAGAGGAATTGCATCATTGTCTTGGATCACGAAGGGCAGAAGGCACCGGTTTTGGTCAGTGTCTGTCCAGAAGGATGCTGGGGCTTCCAAGGGCATCTGTGGTCCCTGTCCTCTGCTCTTTGGCGCCTGGTGTTTATCCAGAATTAACTAACAGCTCCTGGAGAAAAAAAGGAGACAAAAGAAAAAGGCAGCAAGCTAGTTATGCAGCTGTTGACATTGGAATGTTTCCCTCAGAAATGAAAGAGTAGCATTGGCAGGGTGAAAATTCCACAGAAAAATCATCAGGTTTCACCTGCTGTAAAACGCAAGACACTCAAGGGGAGAGGACTGTAGAAGCAAGAAAGCAGCTCATGATATCGAAGGCAAACAAGAATACATGGTCAGTTGCAACGATTAGGATTGTAAATCCAGTGGTCAACAGCAGGAGAGAATAGCCACGGTTCCAGGTAAGCCTCGGAGCGGCTGGGTCGCAGGAGTAAGTGCAGCTCCACACTAAGTCCTGCCTCAGCAGGACACAGGAGCACTTTGATTAGCTGCCATCAAACATGCACACAGCACTCACTCATCCTGGAACTGGATCAACATAAGAGTGAGCATTAGAGAGGGGAGAAGAAGAAAGATGGGGACTCAGAGACTGCCCTAACTCCTGACATGTCTGACAGCCTTCATCCTATTAAGACCCAAGCCCTCCAAAAATTCAAAGCAAAATCATGTCTGCTCTGTCCCCACAGAAACCTCTTAAGCGATACCTCTTCAGATCCTGCAGGTATCTGCATATAAGCTGTGAATTTCTGAGGGGTAGAAAAAAAACAGGAGGCTTTCAACATTTTTAGGATGGAGATTGCAAAGCCTGCTGTGGGCTCTTCCTATTTTTATCTTATCACTCCTATAACGTCAAAGAAATCAAACCAACAATGCGTCAGCAGTGGATGAGAACACACCCGACACCAGGTACAACACCTCTCCCTCTGAGGATCTGAGATACCAGCTGGATCCTACTTCAAAACCTGGGTCATCAGCTCTCCTGCACCAGCAACAGCATCGCTCTGCCAATGAACTGCTGCTACACAGAAACACAGAGGGTGAGCCCATCAGCCTGCTGCTTTTTCTCAGGCTCTGCATACGTGCAGGTCCATTTTGCAGAGCAGGCAGTGCCGATCTGTGTTTGGAGGACCCAGATAAAGCCAACTAGAGAAAGGCAACTCAACAGTTCACTGCATATTGTCTCACCACCCATTTTCAGTAGGGCTGCATTTGAGCTCAGTTCTACTCTCCAGACATTTGCCTTTCTGAGCAGAAAGGCTGTGCTTTCTTCAGTGTGAATTAGAACGGAGAAAATCATAAAATAATGGTGTTAGCACATTTGCCACTGTCTGTCAGAGGGTGAGGATGTCATTTGGGCTAATTCTGCACAGCAGGCTGATACTGAGTGATACATGGCCAATACAGACTGAATATGCTGGCCTTGCATCTCCAAAGACAACCCCATCTCTGATAACAACGAACTGGAAAAGCTTCAAAGGACTCAAGAATAAAGACAAAATTGTTTGCCAAATTATTTAGACAAAGGTTATCCAGAAATCTGACAAATGAACCATCAATACTACTCCACTGACTCTAATTTCCCAGGTAATTTTTCTCATCATTAGTGGCTTAAAAGTTATGCACAGAGCAATACATTTTAAAAACTCCAATAGCACTCACAGAAATTGTAATGAGTGAAGCAGTAACAACTCCCGATCAATTTTGCAATAAAGTAATTTGTTATATTCACACTGTAACACTTCAGTGAAGTGTCCAGGAATGCTACATTTTGTGAAAAAAACACTGCTGTGGCCACGCTGTGGTTAACCCTTATGGAAGACAGCAAACCCTTTTTTTCTTTTTTAAAAAGCAATTTTAAAGAACATCATAGTTACACAATTTCATGTTCAAAATCATAACTACATATTTCAACCTGATCTAGTGGAAGGTGTCTCTGCCCATGGCAGGGGAGTTGGAACTAGATGATTCTTTAATGTCCCTTCCAAGCTGAACCATTTTATGATTCTATTATACTTTTTATACTTTTATATTTCAGAAGAAAATGCAAACAGTCAGCTCTTAACCTCAATCAATTCTTTCCAGCCTAACCCACCCATATACCAGGGACACATTGAGCTGGAGGCTCACAAACATTCCTTGTGCAAAAACATCACGTTCCATCTCACCCTGGAAGACTAAATTCCCTCAAAATCTTTTGCAGTGTGAGCACTGGACCCAGAACTGATGGGCTGCCAGGCAGGCCAGACACCAATTTCCTGCACTGCAGCTCTTGCCAAGGGAAGTTTCCGCGAACAAAGGATGCAGGTAATGACACTGTTGATCAGCCCGCACTGCTCCCAACAGAGGCCTGAGACAATTACATCTAAGAGCAGCCTGTGCTGGATGGAGCAACTAATTAATGACCTCTCCCTCATCAGGGATGTAGACTGCTCAGGATGGTTACAGAGTTGGCATTTTTTGGGAACTGAAGCACGCCCAGTACACAATAGCCTGCAGAGAAAGACAACTTCCCCAGCTGTTTCAGACATTCCTGCTCCGATGCCAATCCAGATCTGGCAGCATCTGACATGCCAGTGAAGGCCTCTAACATCCCTAACCCTCTGACGTTGCTAAGGTTGAACTTACCATGAAAGTGAGACCAGAGTCGGTCACTGCCCAGCTGTGAATCCATTCTCCTCTGGAGCCCCTGCAGCACAAGACCCCACTAACAGTGAACAGCTCTGGAGGTCTCCTGTCAGCTCCTGCAGAGCATCACACACCAGCTGCACGGTGGAAGCCCTGTAGACCCTGTGGTGTGTTAGCCCATCATGTCTACGCTGGTCAGAATACACAGAGAATTGTTCCTAGGCCATCAGTTTATAAACATATGGCTAACTACTTTATAGCACCCATTTCTGTGCCTCACATGCTGTGCAGTAGCACGGAAAGACAATGTATCTCTAAGACTAAACCCTCTCTTTGCTAAGCTAACCATTTACACCCACGTTTTAATTCCACCCAGCACTGCAACCATGCCAATACAGATTTGGCACTTCTTCATGTTCTTCCAACCTGGAATCCTCCCTGCATGATGGTACCAGGTTGCTACAACACTTACCTTGAGCAAAAGGAGCCAGGAAAGGGAAGGAAAAGCCTTACCTCTCCTCCACGCCCTTATCATTGCATATGCACCAGACAAGTCACATATACAACAAGCCCAGTCAGTTTCCCATCACAAGCTGCTCTCACATGACAGGATACTTCCAACTCATGCCTCAAAAGGTTTAGTGCCTCCTCACAAAATAACTGCCCCACAGCTGACGTTACCTGGTCTCTCCTGCAGTATTAGCAGAAAAAGTCAGGAGACAAGCAGCCTTGGAGAGTGAACTGCACACTCACTATAATAAGAGAGGATGGTGCCCTTCTTGCATAAGGAGGGCAGGTTATTTTTAATGCCACTACCAATGCAATGCAGGTAGACACCAGTCTTGATGAGCTCCAGATCAGCTCCTCTGCATATGAATGCAGTGTCCATACAAAGGCAAATCCCTCAGCAGCACAAACAGGAATGGGAATCTGTTCGATTCTGACAGCAAGTCCAGCTAGAGGGCACGCAGCATTTGCTTTCTTCCATGCCTCTCCTGGCAAACGGGACCTTGAGCCACTAACTCATGCTCTTCCACCACTGAGAGACCCTGCTCGGGAACTAACAGTGGTCAAAATCGGCTGGCTGCTCAGCTGACACAGCCTGCCACTTTGCAGCCCCTGTGGGGAAGCCAGTAGATTTCCAGTTTTGGTTCCAGTTGAGTGAGGAGAAATGGCTGAGCTCTGCAAGTAGATTTGCTCCACAAATCTCAGCCCTGCTGAGAAGGGAGCCCAGTCAGTGCCCAGCATAGTCCTTGTCCTCTAACCAAGAGCCCTGCTCTCTTGTCTTTGTGTTGTTCCTTTTTTTCTCAGTCTGCATCCCAGTGCAGAAGCTCAGGGCTGCCTGAAGAGTCCCCAGCATCCTTTCTGCCTCCCCCAGTCGCTGGCCAGCTCTGTGCCTCGGCTCTCGGTCTCGCCGGAGGCTCACAGCCAGGGGAGGAATCTCCCTCTTGAAAGGCCAGCCCTGAAGAACTTCCTCCCTCAGTGTTTGCCAGAGACACTGTTTGCCAAGCCTCCACTGTGTTAAGACATATTTATTTATCCAGCCTTTAGTCTCACAGGGTAAACCCTGCAAGTTTCCTCCAGGATGTGCCTTACCTTTGTTCTAACATCCTTTTAAGCAGTTGCACCACGGCGCTCACACATATGGGCACTGTATACCTATGAAGAAATCAGAAAGCAGATCCCCATGATAAATGACTCAGTGCATTTGGAGCGTGAGTGACAAAGTAGAAATTAATTTCCATAGTTCCTAGTTTCCTGCTGTGTGCAGGCAGCTCTCAGCACCAGAACACCTGTTGGCAGAGAGCACAACTCAGCAACGTGACTGCACAACTTTTTCATCTCCGTTAGTGTGCGAAGAAGTACTAATGAAATACAAAAATCCTGACCTGTCCTAAGATGGGTGTTCAAGGCCTTTGCACTGGATGAGGCATTTGTTGTGGGGCTATTAGCTCCCCAAAGCGCTGCAAGGGACATTTGAGTCACTTTGGTTTGATGTATGCTGTAGGTATTTTTTGGTTATGTGCAATTTGTTCTGTTACATCCAGGGTATTGGCTATTTTGTGGAGCAGCTGTGCTGACTAATGGATCACAGCACTTCTGTGCCATATAGTTATTGCACAGAAAAGCCTCTCTGTCTCTCATCCTTCAGGAGTCCAACGGTTACTGTCCTTGGGACTGGAATAAGGAGGGGCAGGAGCATGCCTGGCAGCAACAAAAAACATTAATTCAAAAAGCTATGAAGAGAGTTTTGTTTTCCCTCTTCTCTGTACTGGTGTTAATAGCTTTGCAAAGCAGAGAAGTTCACCCAATGACTTCTTGGCTACTTCCCCAGATGGTGTCTTCAAAGCTGGCTTGACAGCAGAAAAGATGCCTTTCAAAAAACTCACCAGACGCATTGTCAGAACACCCCGGAAAGTGCTTTCACGTGGAAGTCCTCTGGTATACATACCCCACCAACAGACTGCAAGGAACAGAAACAGTCTTTCTGGTTTACTCCTCCCTCTTCTTTGACTCACAAGAGCCAACACTGCTTGCTTTGCTCTGCCTTAATACCTCCCCATTGCTCTGCATCACCCAAATACAAAGTTATTTACCAGCACAACTAATCTCCAGCTGTTCTGAGAGTCACCTGTTTGTTCATGCATTATAACATTGATTTCCTCCAGACAATTGTTCTGATCATTGTTCTAACTCGCAGAGAGCTCCCGTCATTAGCCTTGCTTAACAGGAAATATTTTGCCACTGACTGAGCAGCTCTGCAGTTACAAGACTGCACAAAAAATCATCCCAGTTGGGGGGCTGCATCTCCCTGCTGAGTTGGTAGCCCGAGACATCACAGTAGGGAATAAGCTCAGTGCTTTTGATTTTGGACATGTGCTAGAAAATACTGGGACCAGGAGGAACAAACACGGCTCTACAAAGGGCCACTGCTGAAAGGATGGCTGTTAATTAATCCACATACAAAGTGAGGGCAGTTTTTGTTCAATCAATGTTAATTGCATTTAATCTCATGCTTGCCATTAAGAAAAGCCACCAGGCCAGGCTGATGTTGCTAGTGCCTGACACGTAGATTCCACCCACGTCTGGGAGGCAAGGCAGGAGGAGAGAAGTAATGGAAAGAAAGGAAATAACCCTTCCTCATCCCTTCTGCATCACTGCACAATTTCATCGGGTCTGTTCCATTATTTAAACAATTTTTGTTTTCCAATAACATTACAGAGGAGCTCAAAGGATGAAAATCAGACATGGAGTACTTCACTACTAGTTATTCCTGCTCTCCTGGGCACCAGCTTACAGCTTTGCTAACCTGCACAGCCTGGACTACTGTGCTTCTGTAAAGGACTGAAATACAGAAAATCGCTTATGTGAAGTGGTGTTTGCTTTTTAGCCCTGGTCTGATCCCAACAGACCTGCCAGTGCCTCTCAATATGACCTACAACTGCTGACTGCCACCTTCCATCAGCTCTGCTGAAGCCTTTTCTCCTCACCTCACTACTGAGAGCAACTCCAGCATGTGTCAAAGCATGCTGAAGTCTGTCTTTCTCCAACATCTTATAACACAAAGTAGTATTTGCTATTAAACAACCTCTAACCAAATCTGCCTCGTAAGACAGTATGTTTTTGAAGCCTGAACTTCCCAGGTAAACCATTACTGTGTCTACCAGTGATCTGGCTCTGATCTGGGGACTGTGTCACTCTCTGCCCAGCCACCTGCTTGGGAAACAGGAACAATCCTCTTGCCTCTGCAGGAATCAAGCCTGCAGGCAGAGGGGCAGCTCTTGTAGCACAGGAAGCCCAAGGTGGCAGATTTCACGATTTCTGGCTTATTGCTTCTGCAAGTGCCTTGCGTTTTTCCAAATCAGTATCAAGAACAATAATAATCAAGACCAGGCTCTGTCAGTGGCTTTCCCCTGTGGCAGCACACAACACTTGTCCAAAGCCAGTGCTGCAGTTTATCACAGATTTTCTTTATCCCTTGACAAGTGTTAGTCCCATTGCCTCTCGCCACATAAAGTGGACATATCACAAATGCCATGAAGGACTGGCTGAGCTTTAAGTGCTCTGAAATGGCTCCACTAGACTTGGTCAAGACTGTTTTAAAATCATTTCCCATTAGGACTGTGACCCTCTCTCTTTACAGCCAGCATAATGATTCTACCTCAGGGGAAGATAATTAGAACCCACTACCTATACACATCAGAAAATGTATGCTACAAACATTACTGTGCCTTTGTGGAACAAGTGAGAGAAGGCAATGCAGGAGGAGAAAGGGATAACACTAAATGCCCCTCCATCCCACAACTGGAGTCACCCCAAGTGTTTTGCAAGCTCAGGGATTAGCCCCTGGGAGGGATAAAGGGATCCAGAAGGCACAGAGTGCTTCTGAAGCAGAACAATGACAACTTGTACAAATCCAGCTCTGGTTTTGTGAGGATTAAAATGAACTTCACCCAACTGTGAATATCCATTTCCAGAGCCAAAAGGAACGGAAAACCACTTACTGATGCAACAGCATTTCATTATTTCAAACTCTAAGCCCAATACTCCCAAAAATTAAGGACAAGCAACAGTAGTATTATTGCTGGTGGACACTGGCTGAAGGGGTTTAACTGCTAAACTGCCAAGCCATGCTCTGGGCACAACATAATGAAACACTAGGCAAAAATACATGCAACTGCTCCATACTTGTCATTCCTCCACTTGCTACCAGTCTCCAAGATAATCGGTGGGAAAATAAAAGGAAAAAATAACCCCAGAAGCCAAGAGACTTTGGATTAAGTTGTATAAATGACCTGTTACCTCCTTACATGAGGAAGAAAGAAATGCAATAAATACCTGCAAAGCCATTTCAGTATCTTGGATTAAATGGATTACAGAAATGGAAAGTACATGATGCAAGATGTTATAAAACAAGATGCCAGGGAAGTGCAAGAATTTGAATCAGGCTGGCAAATGATCCCTGCAGACTATTGAGGAAAATTAATAGAGAGAAGGGGTAGAGAAAGGACATAGTAAGAAGACTGACTGATGAACACTGTTGTTAGGACATATAAATTCAGGATGTCAGACTTTCTCTTAAATCTACTTCAGTCCTGGAATAAAAATAGCAAATCCTATAGTGCTAAAAAGCACTGGAAGTAGAAAATGCCAAGCCTCATTTCAGGATAGGTTTCCCCTGTGCATCCCTCAAGATTGAAGTTTGTGACTTTAATTATTCCTGGAACATTGTGTATATAGGGATTCAATGCAGGGATTACTAGCAGGATCCTTGTTATAAGTGCCACTTCTCAAACAAATTACACTTCACTGGATGTCAGCAACATACACAAGAAAACAAATTAGATAAAGGCAGCAGGATGGCAAGATACAGGTCTGGTGCAAGGAAACTTCACAAGGTCACCCAGAAAAATAAAGGCGCTTAGAATATAAACTCCTAGAACATTTCTAATTCCACAGTGCATTAAAGCTTCACGTGACACAGACACAAAACACCTCCAATACACCAGTGACTCCACACAGCCTAAGACCAAGCCTCACTGAGACATGCTTTGCTGTGAAGAAATGCCATCAAGGTGGGGGTGGAGGAAAAGAAGGACAGGAGATAGAAGGAGCACCTCTGGTTGTCTTCCCAGCTACAAGGGATCATCCCATCTATTGACTGTTCACAACCACACACAGACGGATGAGAGAAGCCAGGGAGAGAGAATGTAATTCTGTTTGGAAGCAAATACAGCAGCTCCTTGGCTGCAGGGCTTCTTCACAAGCTGATTCCAGCTTTACATACTGCATTTTGTCTTTCCAGATCTCATCTTGGAACGTATTACTAACCTGCACTAGTCCTAAAGAGGAGGTCTTTCACTCCTGGAATTTTCATGAAGATGAAAGCACAGGAAAGTCCAGTCCTCTGGTAGAGTGCAAAGATCTGCTGAAAACAGTACACAACACCTCAGCTATGGGTCTGTGCTCTGAGATGTGACCTCAGCAGTGGTTGTTAATCTCTCATCCTGGGAATTCACCAGCTGCTTGCAGGTGTTACTAAACCCTGCAGTTTTCCCATGCACTACAGGAAGGTCAGTGGTGCCTGGAGGGCATGAGACAGTCCTAGGCTCCATTGTCAGTCACCTCCCAAGTTCTCCCAACAGCTGTAGATAAATCCTCATCTGTTTCCCTTTCCGTACCTGACCGTAATGCTACTTACCAATCACAGAGAGGTATGATAATTATTCACCTGGAGAAGAGGCTAAAGAAATGCAAAAACTCATTTCTCATCCATTCCTTTGTACAATCTGCATTTAGGCTTCAGTGGAAATCTGCTGCTTTATCTTGTCCCTTTCTGCCTTGCTTTAGCAGAGTCCTGCTTTGGACAAAGAGAACCCTTTTTCAGGTCAGCACATCATGTCCACATTTAAGGTATGGCTCACTCCTGTTTAGTCCAGCTTCATACACCAAGCACTGAGGCAGACAGAGACTTCTCCAGATATCCTTTTTTCTATGCCTAATTGTATTTTTGCTCAGTGATACAGTGAAATTTTGCTCAGTGAAATTCCACGCAGAAGTATTATGAGCTTGACTGGCTTTATTTGTTTAACACTTCACATTTTCATTGAGCTGTTGCTACTCGGCAGCCAGTAATTTTATTTGCGTGATAGCTGTATTCATCTCACCTGTATGGGTGTAGATGTCGCTCTCCTCTTCTTCTAGCTGAAGAGGCAAAAATCAGCAATGACAGAGCCAAGAGAAAAGTGGGAATTCTTAGGTCTGTTTGCAGATAGATGTGGGATATAACTTCTACCTGTTTTTGTGAAACACCTCCCAAAGACTACAGGCACCTACAAGTAAAATTACAAAGAGAAAGAAAAAATTGTTTTGGGAGGGAGACTATCTCCACTGCCCAGGTAACAAACCAGAAACAAATCTATTTCAGCAGAATCTGCCCGTTTGACTCAGCACTGAACATTTCTGCACCACAAGCTTATTGCTGACTGAGCATTTACAGTATTTGAGTAGAAGACTTTAAAGAATTAATTATATGTCTAACTCTTCCCAATCTGAGTATCTTGAAATATCTGGTCCCAGGAGCTGCAAGATCCGATTAGATCACAAGGAAAAGAAGTCTGGTTGGCTGGCACCCACCAAGCCCCAATTAGACAATCCTCTACCAAGTTCAGGCAACCAGACAGAGAATTAACAGCCCTTTTGAAATGTTAATGACCTTAATCCGAGACAGTCAAATGACTCAGCCCCACCTCTTGCATAGAGGTTTCAGAAGTCACCCAAGAACCTTAAACACTTCACAGTGCCACTCCCCTTTTACAAGATCAAGGAGCAGGCAAGCACTGGGCAGGGAATGTGCCATCCGAGCTGGAGAGCAGTTGGGTGCCCGCCGGGCACGACACACGGGCCGGAACGGAGAGGCTGCGGACAGACTGGGAGATGTTTGGTTATGCGATTAGAGGGGGCTGCCCGACCACAGGCACACCCAGCAGCACCTTTGCGAAGCTGCAAGCTGAGCCCTTAGCAAGGCAGCATCGCAATCAGCCCCTGAGCAAGAGGGATCTGTCCTGAGCAGCTGCCCACGGGTGCCCAACACAGCCAGCGCAATTAAGGGAACAGCAGATAAGATGCCCTGCAACCTGAAACACGGATCTGAGGAAACAAAGGGAGAATGGTGAACACTGGAAGATGCATCTTGATTTCTCAATCAGTGTCTCCTCCTTCATAAATTCCAAATCCTTCTTTCAAGATTAAAAACCTTTACCAAGTGAAAAACAAGCTCAGCATTTCACTACCTCTGTCCTGTCCCTCTCCCTCTTCAGAGGGCACACTGGTAGAATACCAGATGCTGGAATAAGCCACAAAAGCCTTCGAAGTAATCACCTCCTATCGCCTCCTCTGCAAATTTATAGTCCTGCATCTGTGTCAGTACAGAGACCTGCTTCCATCTGTCTAAAACACATTCTTTACAGAGGACCTAAAGGTGGAATGTTTAATAGGAGTATTTGAAAACGTATTAAGAGACTAGAAAAGAAAGCGACAGTTTTTAAGTGTGCTGTTCACTTGTCTTGTGGACGCTGCTCCAAGGGAGGGGGAGCTTTTGTATTTTTTTATAATATGACAAATGATGTTGGTCCCATCTTGTAATTTCCCTCACTGTGCAGCATGTCTGTTCATGACAGATACCAGTGCAGCTGCTTAGGTGTCTGTTTATCTGCTCAAAAAGTACTGTCTATTTGGAACCAACTCATCCTAAAACAGCAGTCCCAGAGGGCGAGAGAGAAAAAAAAGAGAGGGGAAGAGACGAGGGAGCTCTGGACTGGGAACACATTCATGCTTCTCCTGCAAAGGTTTTGGTAAAAAGCAAGCATCATATTTTGTTTTAGCTACATCCTCTCTTCCCCCCTCCTAGACCATTCTTTTCTACTGTCACTCAACAGCTCTTTACACTCTCTTCCCACAAAGACCTTACCACTAACATACATTTAATTTCATGCTTGCAACCTGTGGAAACAAAGCAAGCCCACAGCCGCCTTCTGCAAATCTGTGCCAGCACAGAGGAGCCTTCAAGTCCCAACCTGAACAATGTGTAGTTTAAGACCAGTAACATTTAAAATAAAAACAAAACACATAAAGGAAGGAAAAAGAGAGAAAGAAGGGAGGAGAGAAAGACAAAGAAAATAAAAATCAAAGGGTATTTATATTTCATGTTTAAAGATACTTTAGGCAGGAACTTGCCAATTTTCTGTAACCAGGATTAGAACAGAACAAACTTAAATACTTCGTCCTTCTGCAAAGCCCTCTGAGCTGAATTTCACTCTGCAAAATGGCCAATATAGAAAGAAGCTCATAAATCCCTCTGACGTAACTTCACATTTCTCTTGGGGAAACAGAGGCAGAGACAGATTCATTAATCCAAGTAAATGAATCTGTGAAGCAGTCTGGATTTCTGAATCCCAATACTGTACCACACAAGAAACAGCACCCAGGGTCCAGCAATTTCCATGCCACACTCTCTGGTAGAAGCAAAGCAAGAGACCTGAACAGATAAGAATGCTTTTAGAAAGGAAAAGTACAGCTATTAAAACACACCTGCCCTAGCCACATAGCAAAAAAAAAATGGTTTATTACTTTAAAATATGTCCCACCATTTCACTTATTACATCATTAATGCGAAAGACCAAGGTCACATCTGTAAGATGCTGCCTCAGAAACCTGCTGAGTAGTAGAGAGCTGCACAACCTGTCTGAACAGGTGGGTACATGTTCCTGAGGCTCAGCACTGCCGGGGTTAGCCTGATGGTAATACTCAAGGCTAGCAAGGTTAGGACTGGTTTAATATGTCATCATTATTCTGCAGCCTGGGCAGATCCAGAGAGGATCTTGCTACAAGCTGATACTCTGTCTCCAGCTTACCAAATACAACTTCCATATGTGTGCAGGGGAAACATGGGTCTTATAAAGCTGTTTAAGTAGTTACATATACACAAAGAACTTTATAAGACATTTATGTTAAAAAATTGCTAGAACCAGCATTAAATTGAAGACTTCATTTTTAAGGTAAGGAACTACTTAAAAATAGGAGGGTTGGGTTTTTTTTGTTTGTTTTTTGTTTTGTTTCATTTGTGTGTTTTGATTTTTTGATTTTTTGTTTTCTTTTGCTTTTGGGGGTTTGTTTATCTGGGGGTTTTTTGTTGTTTTGGTTTGGTTTTGTGGGGTGGGGTTTGTTTGTTTCTAAAATAATAAAATTCCACACATAAGATGGTGTCAGTTGAGCTTAAATTGTCTAAGGTAGTTGTCATTATTGTGACTTAAAACTGAGAGTTGCATTCAGTAAGCTCCATATTTATTGTCTCATAAAATTTAATTTCACAGAAAGACTGGCTTCTCCTGCAGGCAGAAGGCTAATCCCACCCTCTCTTTTCCACAATCAGCTCTCAGCTACCTTCTCACACATAAATGGCCCTGAGTGGATCTGCTGACAGCTTCCAAACCAGCACCCTGGATGCTGCTGACCAAAGGCCTTCAAGCACAAGGCTCTGAATTATGCAAACCAAGCCTGTCCCCACTGATGCCAGCCTGGGAAGGAAACAAGCATGCAAGCACACATACATACCCCTTCAGCTCACCCAGCATGCGGACGGGCAGGCTGGTCACTTGATTTGCAGACAGCTTTTCCATTTGTCCCACTTTACTTACTGCAGCACTCGAACAGCCAACCTGCTCCCCTTTCATCTGCTCTGTGGTGGCCATTTCTCCAGAGCTGCCCATCATTTCCTTATCAAGCAGTAAAAACGTAGGATCACTAGAGACACAGTACAGCCTTGTTGAGATTTCACTCTCTCAGCAGGTTGTAAATGCCCCTATAATGTTGGCTTTTTTCATCTTGTGTTATTATTACCTGCGGCTGCCATTCAGTCTGCAGAGAATAAAGCGCCCAGGCTTTCAGGACCCACACAATGGCTCGGTGCATTTGCCAGTGGTTGGACAAACAATACCTCTGTGTTTCAGCTTTATTGGAAACCTTTCTGTTGTGGGAGTCTGACTGCATGTGTCCCTCTGCTCAGGAGACGCAGAGGTGCGAGTGGGTGCCTACGAATTCATCGGCGATTTCAGGAGCACGTGCCTCAGTGACTGCCTATAGAACCAACATGAAAGCATGCAGGCAGCTGCGTGTCACCGTGAGCCTATGAAAGACAGAGGCACCGACCTGCAGAGCCAGTTGGTCTCCTCTATAGATCAGCCAGAGAGTCTGAAGCTCTAGCAGGGCCCCTCTGTGAATAATTACGTTCATCTCTGCGTAAACGGTGTTGCCGGCTCCGAGGGAAGCGTGATGATATATGACATAATTGTGAAAATGTCAAAGCAACACCACCCTGAATCATGTACTTAGAGGAAATCTTGGCTTCCACTTGAAACTAAAGAGCCTGAGATTGTCCTGTGTTAAAGAAAGGCAGAACAACTGAAAAAGCACAAATGAGAATGCAAATGAAATTTGAAAAATGAAGGGCTCTTATAATTTGGGGAGACTGATTGTTTTGGTCAGTTCATTACTGCTTGCAGGGGACACTGCAGATGTGTGAACTCTTCCAGTGCTGCAAATATCCCTTCACTCAAGAAAACAAGCCATGCTGCACAATCTTCACGTATTGAAAACCCAAGAGAAAAGTCAGAAAATCTCCCAAAACCACAAGGTTGTCTTGTAAAACTATTTAGAAATGGACAGGGGTTGTTTCATTTGTCTTCTGGTTTTAAGCAACTGAGTCACATTCTGACACAAATGCTGTTTAGGCAAGGAGTTAGATTAATTGACTTTATTTATTCCTACCTTTTTCATTTTTTCAGTAAAAACCACAGAACTAAGACTCTCATGTACTTGTAAAACTTCAGGTACAACTCCACAAAAGTAGGGCAATAGAAAACATGCCAGATATTTCAAGGCTTGGCAACAGTGAGCCTGCCTGTCTCTCTGTGGCAGGAGGAATGTCTGTCTGTCTCAGCCAATGTTTCTGAGTAAGAATGTCTCATCCTGATAGCCCGTGTACATATAAAACACCTATGCTGTCAGCTCTCCAGGAAGAGACCTTGACATTTTGCAGAAAACCACAAGCCCCCTCCTCTCCCCTGAATAGCAGCAGAAAGAAGAAAAACCTGGTAGATCTGAAAATGTAAGAATCAGGTGCTGCCTTCAGCAAGGAAAGTTAAAATGGAAGAGGCAGTGAAGCAATGAGCACAGCCAAGTCACTGGAATTGGTGTGCCAAAAAACTGAAATTCCAGGTTTCCCAGACCCATGTCCACAGCTGGCCTGTCCTATTCCCTCTCCTGTGAGCCAAGAAAAGAGGTATTTTGAAAGGGAGGAAATTGAGGCTTTGCTATCTTAAAAAGAATAAATAAAAGGTGAATGGTTTCATCAAATACTGTATTATTGTTGTGATATTATGCGCCCTGTACCTGGAGAGAGAAACTGCAACCCACACTGAGCTCTAACCTTACAGTAACCAGGCTGGCATGGGCAGATGAGCTCTGCTCTCTGTGGACGGAGTAAAGGGATTGCAACGCTCTCTTCCCAAAGAGTAATGAGGTGCCCCGAGAGCCTGCTGAGGTGTCAGAGAAATGGATGCTGACAGACCTTTTGCAGGCCAAAGACAGATTAAGAATAACACAATACCAGCATAACAGCACCTTATCAACAGCTTTGCGAGCGCTAAGAAGTGAAGCTGAGAGAAGGCTGTGACACCTGTCGGTATCACAGCCCTGCTATTACTGCCTTCCGACTTCCCGCACAATCCAAGTGTCCAAATGGCTTTGAAGCAAGAACAGAAAGACAGGAAGGTGAATCTGAACTCCAATCAGCTGTCTGAAGAGACGGTATGAATACCTTACATTTCAGTAACACTTTTCATCCATAACGAATCCGAGACATCCATTCAACCTCAACACTCCAAACCACAGAAGTAATATCTGCCCAGGTAGAGATGGGCAAATAAACACAAGTTAAATGAGTGTTCAAGGTCGCCCAAGGACTACGAGAGACACACACGTCTAGCAAGTAGATTACTCTTCCCTTTTGAAAGGCACACAGACACACACACGCATGCACAGGGGATTGAAACTGCTTAGCCAGGTGTGGAGCCTGCTGTGATCAACACGGCTTCACTGAGCAGCGACTCTTCTCACTGCTGTTTCACTGGTGCTAAAATGTAAAAAAGCGAACCTTTATAACAAAATTCATTCAAACAGATGCAAATAGGGATGGGGATTTTGCATCTGGGCTAAGTTGCTACAATCTACACATCTTATTTGTTTGCTAGTTATTAAATTACCCACAAGCCATCAACAATTCGAGTCTCTCTCTGAGAGGCAGAGATTAACTAGGAATTGCTATGCAGAAATGCTGCTCATCTCTCTCTCTCTAGCGAGATCAGCCTCATGATGAGTTGCGGACATTTGGGAACAAAGGTGAGCTTTCCTGCAATAAATGAGAGGCACAGAAAGATGGGAAAATGCTGCCACGGGGAGAAGAGGATTTGCAAGGCAAGAATCTATCAGGAACGGCTTCACACACACACTGCAAGCCACGGACTGAGATCAAACACACCCGTGTATCTGGAGCACAGGAAGCCCCACTTCCGTCCAAGAACTAATGCAAATGAGATTTTCAGTGAAAGACAATGAAGACAGTATGTAAATATTAATTTAACAATGTAGTTGACAAAGCCTCCGCTGATCTATAAATAGCTGGTTTATTAGCAGGTGATGCTGAAGGCAGCTATCCTGGCTCCATTTCCCACAATCCCCTGTGCCATCTTGTTTTTATTGACCCTGGAGACACAAGGACTCTTAACCGTATGCAGCTCGCTCCTCCACCACTACCTGCAGAGTAGCTACAAATACTTGACAACACAATACATATTTATCAAGGCCTTTACACAACAAGGATCCTGCAGTACTACACACACAATGTCTCCCAGTGCTCAATTAAAGAGAGCAAATGGTTTAGAAAAATAGAAAAATCGTGCAGCTTTGCTTTTAAACAGGAGGAGCTGGTCATTCAGGTGCCATCAGGCATTTAGGGAATGATTGACATGGAGCCAAAGCCAGGCACTGCCTGTCTGCATTTACGGTGTATACTTGACAAAATGAGAATCCAGGACAGCAACAGCTTTAGCAAACTCTAGGCCACCAAAGAAGTATTTTGCCATGTCAAAACACGATGTCAAAATCCTCATCTCTTTATGCGCTTTCATTTCATCAGGAATTATTATTTTATAGTACATAATAAATCTTACAACTCTTTACCACCTCTTCAAGCCGCACATGCAGGAATCCCTTCCTTCACACAGACATGAGACAGCTATTTAACAGCAGACAGCAACACCACCAGAGTTTAGGGCCAGCAGGCAAAAATATTCCATCCTGGTAAAATTGCTGTGGCATTTGGAGCAACACACCAAAACTGCCCTGACTGCAGTATGGTCAGCATCCATGGAAACCACACAAATTATGATGTTTTAGGCTAATCACGTGGATTTATATATATTCTCCTGAAGAATTTTAAAGCTTCAGTCTTCCTCTTACTGAAAAGAACAGTGACAACACACTTGACAAGTTGGGCTTGTAAATAGGCAGATTGAATTAGAGGAACAGAATAGACTTTGTTATCCCCCCCTCCCACTTGCTTCAAGTTTCTAAAGAAACCTTCTGAACACAAGAAGTTACTATGTCTCTCCCAGCCATACGATAAGCAGAAAAAATTAAAACCCATACAATCAACACTTTTTTTCCCCATAAGGTCCAGCATATTCTTACAGCTTGTACAGTGCAGGCTCCGAAGTTTATCCTGACAGGGAACCTACTGTGCCAGGCACTGCACCAACGCCAGCAAGGGCAGAGCCTGCTCGTGACTGGAAGCCTACGCTGCAGTTGGAGTGTGCACGGAGGCAAACTGGAGCTTTGCCAGCAAAGAGCCCCAGTAGGTACCCTGCCCCACTGCTGTACCCCCACTTCTCAATGCTGCCCACTTGATGAGATGATAAGAGCTTCCAGAACCCTGACCTGTTCTGCCACAGCTCAGCAGATACCTTCCAAATAATCATGGTGATCCGTGACAATGGCAGTACGGTTCCCCTATGGAGCAGGCTTTGGACAAAAGACAACAAACCTTTACAAACTTTCTTTAAAAAGTTTTAAACACAAGGGTTATACTGATATTTATATGATTGCAATCCTGCGATGGTCTTACAGTCTGTTTTTAAGACCAGGGACTGTGGAAAGGAAACTTTTGTATTGAAGTTCACTTACTAACCTTGCCTTTTGTGAGCAGATGTACTTCTGTGTTCCAGTATTTACAGAAATAAAATAGAGGAGCTTGACTGAGCAGAACAGAAACTTAAAATAAAACCATGCTCGGAAACTCTGCAGAATTTAGCAAGGGAAGTGATACACATCGCCAAATCGATCACAAATAAAGAAATCAGTAGTTCTCATTAATCAACTAGGAAAAAAATTGTGTAATAACAGATTTGCAATCATCTTTACTATGTTATTTACTCTAGTAAAACTGTCATAAATCTAATCACAATAGACACATGCAGCACCAAGGAAAAACTGAAGCATTTTACATAGTTCGGTAAATGGAAGATGCTGCAACAAGGTGTCAAAACAGCCTTCCCAGGAGAAATTCACACAGCTGCTGTCTCCTTTGAGTTTGATGTAAAGCTACATATAAATCTGCAGTGCCAAATGACTCAAAAGAAGCTTGATCTGTTCCCCAAACCTCTGCATGTGCCATTTCCTGTAGCTCCAGCAGTTTCTGCTTCCTTTGGCTGCTCTCTCCTTTTCCTATCAGCATATCCATTGCCCAGATCCTTGAATTCACAGCCCAGCCAGCTGTATTCCAGGAGCACTTACAAGCCAGGACCCAAAGAAAAGTTTAACTAAGTTTGGCTCTCTCTGAAGTAAATTTTGAGCAACTAGAGCACAAATGAAATTCAACTTAACCGGAGTAATTCATTCTTCACACTTGTTTAAGCATGGTCACTCACCAAGGACAGACTGGCAGCCTTCTCCATGGGCTGTGGATTCCACTGCACTGCCAGGAACTGTGCTGAGACAAGTCCACATCACATGTCAGCGGAGATGGACTGCACCCTTCAGCTCTGGGATGGAAAAATCAAACTGCTGGATAGGCTCTCTTCCTTGGTGGATACACTGATTTTTATCAACGGGAAAAGCCAATTAAAGTTGATAAAGACACATTCTCTGCTGATTTTTCCTTACTGCCCACTGCTCAGTGCTAGTATAATGGATAATGTTCTGCCTGTGGGTGTATTTTCTAAGATCTGTCAGTTCTGACAGCATTTTGGCACCTGGATAACTCAAGATCTATACCGAGGGTCCAGGAATGCACCATTTCTCAGTAGCTGATGGGTACATTTTTCAGCAGGGCTTCCCTAATTAAAGGGCTGGAAAGAGATGGGATCAGATTGATAGGTTTTGCAGTCAGATGTTTTACGCTTAGTTTGATGCATTATAAATTACCTTTTGCAACTTTCAGAACACGTGAGAAGAGCACGCAAGAGAAACTACAACACTATGTCCAAAATATCAAAATACAAGTATTTATTTTCAAATTCCACTTCTGTCCCTGTGGCAAGACCATTAAAGACATACTCAAGAAAAGCCATGCTCATTGAAGATTAAAAATCAATAAATTTTTAAAAATTTTATATATACATATAAAAGAAAACTGAAGCTATGAAATGAGACACCATTGTGCTGGAGGTACTCCCACATGGAAGTGTTTTGGCCCAGATGGGACACAACACCCCTCCTCCTTTGAGCATCACCCTAGGCTGGGAACACCCCACTGGTACTGAGTGCCTCAGCTCAATTTGCCACCTCCTCTGCCAGACCAGTGGGGAGCTTTGCCTTGTCCTCAGCGGTCACAGCCTTGTCTCAGTTCTAGAGGAACCACTATCATATTTAATGCTTTGACTTTAATAGCTGTAAAACTACATGAAGACAATGTATTCTGTGTTGGTTTCGCTGTTTCTGTCAGAGCCCCTTCCCTGTATACAATGAAAGGCAGCTCCAGAGAGGCCACTGGCAAAACCTTTCAGAACAATCAGTTTGTTTTGGTTTTAATGGGATCTTTAGGTACTGAAGTCCTCTTGGGGGGTGTGGGGAGAACAGCAGCTACAAAAAAAAAAAAAAAAACAGGATTTGAGAGCTCAGTATCACCAAGTGAAAGTTCACAAATGTCTTGCTGTCAAGTGTTGTTCAGACTAATGTAACCTTAAAGCTATAGAGGAAAAAAGTCACAGAGTAACTCCCTGAAATAGGGAAAAAACTGTTGGTAATTTCAAACATGAAACTGAAGAAACACAATGCAGAGCAACCAGGATGTGAAAAGCACTTCCAGGCACTGAGAGGTTAAAACAATTATTTGAACAGCTGGGAAAATTAAAATGGTAAAATAATAGCTACCCTTCAAAATTCCACAGATGCAAAGAGACTCTTCAATGAATAACTGATAAAGGGGAAAACACATTTTAAAAGAGAAACTGTTTCACGCATGAAGGTCATACAAGTAACAGCTTCTCTTAAGAACCTGGATTTTCTGACTTGGCAAGAGATGAAGAGGTGGGGTTAACGCAGCAGCCTTTTACCTCAAGGGACCTAGGGTCAAATCCTGAGTACTTTAAGTTACACATGAAAGCGACTTTGGGCATATCCTTTCTACCGCTTTTTTGGAAACTGTTCCCCACCACAGCAAAAGCAAGGTCACATAGGATCATGCCAGAATTGTTGTAGCAGTTTGCTTTCCCAAGGAATTCTTCCAGCACTGACACAGTCTCAATGGCTGCAGGAACTGGTGCCATTGGAGCAGCCAGTTCAGGTGGTTTTACTACTCTGTTATCCAGGGCTCCCTCATACACACAACCTTGCTCTGGTAAGAATGTGGTGACATGTAACCTTTCAAGAAAAAAAGTCTATAATGAGAAGCTTTACCATTCGAGAAAGGTCTAACTGGAAGAATAATGCCAATCAGGACCGCAGTGAGTAAGCCATGGTGTACACAATGCTGCCTATCAGAACTGGGTACACGGACATATACAGGGGACCCACAACTCCAGCAGAGTCATCTCCAGGGCAGGGAGGAGCTGAAAGAACACAGGGAAGATTTATCTGCTCCTTGGTTTCAGCTATCCTTGTAGGCAATGGATCCTCTTTCTCTACTAGCTATTTTAAAATAAGAAGCAAAAAATTTTCAGAAAGTAGAGAAAAATTGACAACTGAATATGCAGCACTGCAGAGAAGAAATCAGCTGCAAAGTGCCAGCTCTTGTTTCCGTTCCTCACCCACTTCAAATGCACAACCTCTTCCACATAAATACCACACACAAACTGTTACAAGGACAGCAACTGAACATACTTCATCAGAGTCCAAAAACATGGATCCTTTGGCAAAAAAAGGCAGAATCAGAACAGAAGGCCAAATCCATCCACCCCAGCAGTCAATTCTATCATTCACACGTATTTCACCAGTCTGTAACTAGAAAGTCTCATCTACTCCTTTTTTCCTTAAGTCAAAGAAATAAATGATACAGCATAAACACTGAGATCTCCCCTCCAGAAGGACTTTTCTCCAATCAAAAGAGCTTGTTTTTCCTGGATGATTAGAGCACTTCTGAAGGACTAAGATGTAGCCACCTTAATCTGTATGTTTCTTTCCTGTTCACAGTAGAGCCTACTTCAACCTACTCTGAACACAGTCAATGTACTTCCATTGACAATCATCTGGTATTGAGTCCTGATGCTGTCAGGTATCTCCTCTACTGGGTTGGGCTGCTCAGTAGTCAATAATACTAAAAGAAAACATGAAGAGGATGAGCCTGCAGCCTCCCCCATACTACTTGCTGAAATCACCTTGACCCTTTAGCTACTTAGACCAGGTCTGACCACTTGAAGGATCAGAAATGTTCTTACCTTGTGCCTATGCCAAACCAAAGTAGGCTGTGCCATACAAACTAACACAGTTGACAGAAGGTTTTCAGTAGAGGTCTTGACATTCTCAATGTCCCAGAGGACCCTGTGACACATTTTTACAAGAGTCAGGATCCTGGTATTCTGCCAAACTACATAGATTTTGTCTAAACTAAAATTATGATTGCAGCATTAATTCAATATGCTCCCCTTCACTTCTGATCCTTATCTGCTTGCAGGAGCTGTTGGACCAGTAAGCACCTGCCTTTTTTTTCTGCCCTTTAGGTGACTATGTCACTGTGTTGCCTGAACAGATGCCAGCAGCTAGAGCTGCAGAGCAAAAGTACATAGGAAATTCACCAGCTGGGTACATAACCTGCCTTAGTAGAGCTGCTACTCATAATGGGAAACTTGCACATCCATCTCTGCTACCTTGTCATGGCACTAGTTGTGGTAAGAATGTGGAACTGGGATATCCCAGTTTGTCCCCTCACCATACCAACATGATGATCAGTCATCAGCCTTTTACTTGCCCAAGGCAAACAGCATCCCGTGAGGCTGATGTACAGCTGGGTAATGCACCCTGGGATCCTTCAGGGTTAAAAAAAGTGCATGAATCTGACAGGATGAAAAAGAACCTGAAGCAGAAAAAGAAGTGTGAAGCTTACAAAGCACCCAAACCTTTCTACCCTCCTTCCATGGAGTCTCTGAATCTTAGCCATCTTTCCTGCCATCAAACTCCCCTGTGCCAAGCAGCTTTCATGTTCAATGAGTGCAGGGGGATGCAGAGGATTACACTATGTCTTTATGAGCTTCCAGTACTCAGAACCCAAAGATTTCTTGTGCTCCTCTGATCAGCTATGTTCAGATGCATATATAAAAATAAGACAGACACTGAACTCTGTCTTGCCCCTTGAGAGAACTGCAGCCTCCTCTTTCCAAACCGCCAGTTCAGTGCTGCAGGGAATAGGCAGCCTGGTGTCAGCTCCAATATAGGTTTTTAAATGAAAGGAATGCAAACGAAGGGGACAGAAGAGAGGAGAGGAGGGAGGCAAAGGCTGCAGACACTGGAAGGAAGCAGGTGAAAAAATGAAGACAGAGGGGAAAAGAAAAATCTGAACCCAGACTACAAAGAGGTGCGTAAAAGAGATGGGAGGAGGAGGGTGAGGAGGTAACAAACCCAGGCAATAGCATGTCTTCCTTGTTCAGACTACAGGAAAAATCCTACACATGGCCAGAACAGCTCATGCTAGGTGGTGAGGAGGATATCACACACTGATAGTGATACCACTGAACCACACAGTGTTAACAATATATGTGAAATACCCACTGCTTGAGTTTTAATCACAGAACATCAGAGAAGAGTTCTAGAGCAATTTACCCTACAACTCAAACATTCACTATGTACTGTCCTGACCTAATTGGAGACCCACCCCAGTGCTAGCATGGCACTTGCAACAATCTGGAATTCAGCACACCCCCAAAAAAATAAGCCAAACCAAAAATACAATGGGGAAAACTTGGCAGTGCTATACAGCACATGATTCTGGTGCCAGTGGGACCAAAGGGGGATTCTTCAACCTTCACGTTTCTAGACCTTGCCCAAAAGGGTTGGCAAATTTCTAGTGTCTTTAAGCCTATGAGAACGATTCCAGACAGCAAACCTCAGGGAAACAGGTTTTAAAAAAGAAGAGATAATCAAGTGTATACCTAGACGTAAACTCACAAATAAGAAATGACAAGTTGGGAATCAGGAGGGCAGGTTCTTACAGCTCTCCAACATGCAATTCCAGAAGCTCATCAGAACTTCAGTGGTACTTGAGAAATCTGTGCCAAGATCAAGAAATGCTTCCACCTGTTGATTCTGAGGCAATTATCAGGAAGAATGCAAGCTTGCCTGAGGTGAAACAGTATGGTGTGAACATGTCATCCTGCTGTCAGGATGGACCAGGTACCACAGAAAGTACAAACCAAAAATTGATGAAGCCAAGGAAAACACCAACAGAGAGAGCAAAGCAAGAACAAAGATGGAGCAAGACACAAGGATCAAAAGGAACACCAGATAAGCAGTTACAACCTAAACGCTTGTGGAGCAGTTCAGAGCCACTGAAGAATTTCCTTGCATACCTGGCTGGTGGGTCCAAATATCAGTTGGATCCAAACCTGCTGGGGAGGTTAACTGCAGACAGCTACAATTAACACACAATCCTTATAACCCTTTATCCACATGACAATGTACCAGACATCTGTGTTTAAAAGATTCTTCCGAAGGGAAGATGCCTACTTCAGCCTTCAAGCACCACAACACTTCTGCTTTATGTTGTCCCTTAAGAAAAGCTTTTCATAGCAGCAATGAAAGCTTTTTGCACGGAACAGCTGGAACCAAAGTCAAAGCACAACCTGGCAGTTTTCTTGGCTGAAGAGAGATGCCATTGAAGCTGAGAAAACAGGTCTGTATTGACAAAGGTTTGAGACAGTGGTTCAAGAGATTAAGGGAGTCAGAATTGCAATTTGCAGGATTTACAAGAAGAGTATTTTGAACCTTATCCTTCTGCTACAGCCTGCCTCCAGGGATTATCTCCCTTACTTCTCTTCTTTAAATATTTTTTTCCATAACACCTATCAAAGCCACCATCTTCCAAGCAGGAGCAGCCAGGGCTTGTCAGGTCTCCTCAGATGCTGAGATTAGCTAGCTCCCTTCTCCATGTGTGAACTCTCAGATCCCACAATTTAGTGAAGCAAGGATTTGGATCTGGGGTTCAAGTTTTCCTGAGGGGATTTCTGTTATTATAGCAGATCTAGTTCCAGACACAGCCACTGTGAACTATGTGACAGGATATGAATCCTCTTCTATACATTTCTGCTGTGTGATCTCTCTCTTCATTTCTTCACATACCCCTTTTCTCTACAGTATTGCAGCACTTCATTGATTCAACACAATCAACAAGAGAGCATGAAGGCAGAGGCAGCTCTCAGATTGGAACAGCTGGTTTTCTTGATGGCATCATGTCCCAAAGAGAGGTAAGGAATCACAAGAAAAGAGACTGCTTATTCTCAACAGCAAACAACTCCAGACTGGAGAAGAAAGCACAACCCTGCTGACTGTGAGAAAAAGGCAGCAGTGGGATTTTGAATATATTTCACACTCCTTGATAGATCATGCCTGAAGATTTTGTGGGAAAGCAGAGCTCAGAGGAAACCATGCTTCAAAGCCTATCACTGCACTCACGGGCCCTGTGAAAACTTTCTAAATATGAACCCCTGCCACACTGTCCAAAGCCCACCTGCAGACCTGCTGACACAACCAGTTCCTCAATGGCCACACTCCAGAACTACTACACCTTGTTTCCATCAGGCTTTGGAATCAGCTCCTGCCAGTCATGCCAAAGTCGTCTTAAGAATAGATGGACAAAGATGACCAGTGAGGACTGAAAAAAAATGGTCACAAGTCATTGACCCTGCATGACCAATGCCTGGACCAGGACCACTAGACATCACAAACACATCACAGCCAGCGACCACAGTGAGCACCCACCTGTGAGCTGACAGACCTCAGGATGTTTCACTCACACAGTTTGCTGCCACACGAGTCCTTGGACACAGGAGCACAACACTGCAAAGTTTTCTCTTCCCTCATTTCAAACACTGTCCTGCCTCAACACGCAGCAGCAAACACAAGCTACCGAGGAGCTGACAACTGCCTGCTGATCAGCAGGAGAAGGTGCTGAGGCCAGCAAGGATCAGCAGTTGCTCTGGTCCCCAGAGCTCAGATTTTCCAAGCATGAAGCATTTGTCTGAACAATACAAAAAGACGTGCAGGAAGCAAGACTGCAAGCTACCTTAAATCCATGAGTTCTTTTATTTTTCCAGGTTGCTCACACCTAATACTGTCTCTTTTATCTCATCCTAAAATAAGAGAACAGGCATTAAAGGATCAAGCTATAAACTTCTGAAAGCTTTCTGTAGCCCTCTCTTGCAACAAGGGGTTTGTTTCCATTTCTCAAAAGCAAAGGAGAAAATCAATAGTTGGACAGAGAAGGCATATTCCAAAGGACAATCCCTGAAAACAAGGGTGCTTTCTTCTCAGTTGCTGCAGTGCCACCCTTGTTGAGTCTCTCTAATGAAGATGATCAGAAGTCAGCCCCTCAAACATTCAGGCAAGCCAGAGTCTTCACATGGAAACAGGCCATTTCAGGAGCAGCAGAAATGAAGTCACTTGGATTCCTCCAAATTCATGTCTCAAAATTAAGTTCCTCTGTGGCCGAACTCACGTCTAATAAAGAGTGAGTCAATATCATTCCCCCCTGCACAAGCACCACTGGGGTTCCTTCCCTCCACCTAATTGCCTGTTTTCACAAGGTATAAGGAACTTATTACTTCAGAGCCTTTGTGCCTTCTGAGGAACATCACTGCAACTCACCAGTGGGTTCAGAGCAAGCAGAGAATGGGACAGAAACCAGGCTCATGGATACACAACATGGTTACGTGAGTCCTGTTTCCTTAATCAGGGTAAAGCTCCAGACAGAACCGAGGGAGCTCTACATTCAGGGGAAGTGCTGGCATATTGAACCCAGAACAGCGTTACTTGTAACACCTGGGCAAGCTCTGCCCTGCTCTCCAGGGTCTGCTCGTATATGGCAAAGCTCCCGACCTACCAACATCTGTTCAGTTTTTATACAAAGCAAGTCAGGGCCCTGTAAGGCAGTACAACATCTTTGTTGACATTTCAGTTCCTTGGAGAGAAGCTCTTCCTTGGCCTTGTGTCAGCCACCTTTGGCTGTGTCAGAAAATAGCGCATAGCCTGTTCTCTCCAGTGAAGCCTTTTGTCTGTGCAAAGGTTCCCAGCAAATAGACACGAGGAGGCAGCTGGAGAAAGGAGACCTGGGATCACTGCACACATTCTCAGCTTTTATTATTTATCCACATTTACTGAACGCAGCCTGGCTCTAATCCATCTCTGCAAGAAACCTGCTTATACACCTACCTGATTGGAGATATTTTCCTGCATTTTATGGGGCTCTATTGCAGCAAATGTCAAGGCTCAGCAAAACAAGGAGGCACCAGGAACTGTCTCACACAGCCTAGGCTCTCTTGCTCATCTCCCAGCTGGCACACATTTGATACTGGATTAAACAAGGAACTTGAGAGCATTCTGTTGTTTCAAGTTCACATCACAGCTTTGTGTGCACATAAGCCCCCTCATCCATCCCAGCAAGAAGAAAGTATGACTTTCACATTTAACAGCTTCCAAAATGCTCGTTCTTCTTGAACGAAGTGGCAGCCCGTGTGCCTCAAGACATTTGTTAAAGGCTGGAAACGGGAATTCATTAGAACACTACACCTGGTCTAGCCTCAGCAATGAACCTGCTTCTGCTCCAGAGCTCAATCTAGAGTCCGTACACAAGTTTTAAGGCTAGCTTTTGCGGAACAATAAGGTGATCACTGATGCCATACAAGCCCTCCCACAAAAACTTCTCTAGTGCACTCCAGCTCTATCAGTGCCTTCATCACGTCAGCTCAAGGTGCAGGCAGCTGGGAAGAATCCTATCTGGATCACAGCATTCAATACATTTTTCAGTGGCTATCTGCTTTTACAAGATTTGAGAAGATTTCCTAAGTCTCAAAATACTCATGGAAACACTTCGTACTAAGAGACAAAATACAACCTTGATGTGCCACAGGAAGTTAAAGAGTACTGACAACAACCTAGGGTCCAGAAATACTACAGAGCTTGTTAAATGATGATAATCCCAAGTAGGCCACTTTCAACACTACTGAAGACAAAAGCTTTCCACTGTTCCTGCTGGTAACTCTTACGTTCAAACTCACCAACCAGTGTACACCTCAATCCATGAGGACAGTGTCAGAGAGCCTGGAGGGTCATTTAAAGTATCAATATAACTTACCAGCATACTGTGTTTAGCTGCAGCCAATGCCTCAAAAGGAGGATAAATTTCCTCCCTTCTTCTGCCCAGGAAAAAGAATCAGCAGAAGTGTTCATACATGGAATTAAGATCACATTAAAATGGACAAACAAACAATAATTCAGTCTCCTTTTTGACTCCTTTGGAGAGATTAATGACTCTCCATATCACATCTATAACCAGAAACTCTCATATTCTGTCAAAGAACTTCTTTCATAAAGTTATCAAGTACATAATTGAACTTGCCCTGCTGCCAGAAGATTAAAACCTCAATTCTTTGATACTTAAAAGTTTTTTGATTTTTTTTTAATCTTATGCCAATATACTCCTCAAAAGTGCAGTTCTTCCTGAAGTTTATACTGCAAAGATGTGTTTATTTATACTTTTCTTCTGAACCTCTCTCTGATCCTGAAGAATGTCGATAATCACTTTGTCCACTACAGTTTCAACCCTCAATCCCAAGGTTTACAGTCCTATCAGTGAAGAGGTTTTTGTGTAAGAGTGTTTTTTAAACAGCATCTGAGCAGAGACCCATCACATAGCTGGGCAGTGCTTGTCTGAGCCTTTACAGGCAGCCATACAGAACCCACGAATCAGTCCTGTATCACTTATCTATTTCTACAATAGGCAGGAGAGCACTACACAGAAAAACCTCAACGACAGAAAGAAGGTGCTGTTAATATAACATCTAAAAAAGAAACACATCCTAGACAGAAACTGAACTGCTTAAGTAGCTGGGTTGGGGCACTGCACAGTACTAAAGAAGAAAAACTCAGAACAGCTGCAAGTCATGAGTAGGAAACATCCTTCAGAAAGTAAGACAAATGTCAAAGTTTCACAGCAGTTTGGTCTAACAACACAAACCAAGGAACCCTTAGCTTTCTGTTCCACAGCTCAAAGAACTAACCCAACAGATGAGCTCCTCAGAAAAATAAACCCAGTCCTTGTGGGCAGCAAACATGGACTGATGAATTGAATGGTAGTTAATGCAGAGGCAGATGGCCAGAGGTAATCAGAAATGACAGAGAGATGAGCAGGCAGAGGGCAAGCAGAGCACTTGAAGGACAGAGACAGAAGAGCCAAAACGTTATAGCATACAGGTATTTGAGAAGTTAAATCAACAGCTTTCCAATATAATTATTTAAAAAATCATGCCCCCCTAATATATGCAGGGAACCAGCTGCTTGCAAAATGACCTTTAAACCCTACCTACCATGCCTTATTAGACTAATTCAGATCTGGAGGTTGGCTGATCCTGAAATCCATTTATACAGGACAAACAGGCACTCAACAGGGACAAAGAGCAAACACATTGTCAAAATAATTTTGTCTGCATTTCTGCATGTTAACTCATGCTCAACACAGTAGAGCAGTGCTTCTCCAAATTCAGCAACAAGAAACACCAGACATCGCAGTACCATCCTAACTCAAAGCTTCACTACCTGCTTCCCCCACATTACAAAGGTAAAAAACTTTAATTGTAACCAGTGTTAGCTTTCTGGACAGCTTCTGTGACTGCAGAGGTCTATAAGAACCTTTCATCAGCTCTTAGAGGTCCCCAACAAAGGTCTCTAACCAAAAAAATATATTATAACCAAAAGAAAGTCTCCTGTCAACAGATCAAAGTATAAGCAGCAGAGCTAACTCTAGCACTGTATTCAGACCACTGTAACACGTTGTCTTCAACATGTCTTCTTCCTATATTTGAAGCACTGATGTCCAGAAAGGTTTCTTCAAAAGGCTTGCGAAGGTCTAGCTAGGACTGAAAGCTTTAAAATGCTTTGGAAGCATCATAAGTATACCAGGAAATATCTCCAGACAACAAGGTCTGTTGGGCAGACAGCCAGTGTCACAGAGGGGTAAAAATCACAAACAATTACTGCAGGCATGATGCAGAAAGAAACCTTCCCCCAAAGTTTGGATTTTGTAACAGATGAATTCTTCACAGCCTTGGACAGGGAGGCTCTGTGGAGACAACAAACACTAGCAAGCAGCATGAGGGCAACTTCTGCATGCATTCTCCTCTAGCATGCCATAGCTCTGATGAGAAAAGGATTGGCTTCCCACTAAAGGAGGGCTCATCCATTGTTCACGAACCTCCCAAGTTCTCTTTGGCACTGCAAAGAAGGGCTAGTTAGAGCAGCCTTGCTTGCCTGGCATCAGCTCTTCCACTGGATTGGGATCACTGCTACTGGATAACCCCTGCACATGTTGCCTACACAGACCCGTTGGGCTGAGTGGTGAAGGCTTTAAATCCTATTAGTTCTCAAGTTATTCAGCCCCAAGACCTGCTACAAAAATACCTGATGGATGGTGCGTGGAGAGTGCAAACTGCACGTAGCAGGAAACTATCCTGTGCAGACTACAACCAACAAGGAGCATAATAAATCTTTGGTTTCCCCAGTTTGTCATGAAGACTTTGGCATCACTGATATAATTTCCCAAGTTATAGCCAAGTTGTCAGAGGATGGATCTAACATTAGCACGGAAGTTATGGAAGTCAGGGCTACTCTGGAACTTCCTGAGAGTCTGAAAGCACTTGACCACTGACCTTGTGCTTCTAACCAGCAGTTGCTATCGACAGCAATTTCTGTGGATCTGTTTCAATCTAACTTCAGCAGCAAAACACATAGTTTAAAAATTGGAAATAAACTTCTTTGTGTCTAAGACTGCTTGGTCATCAGTCTCCTGGAATTAATCTGAGTAAGAATTTCCACTTCCCACTTGCCAACACAGTGCTACAAATCTTTTGTGAAAAAATTTGGCATTAAAACAGCATGATGTATCACAACACTCTCTCACTATTTCCCATCCAAGATAAGTCCAACCAAATACAGGCTCCAGTTCTCGGGAAAACACTGCCTAACACACCATCCAGACAGTATTAGAGAAACCTGTTTGATCCATGTAGGTCCCATTAAGCCTAAAGAGAAATAATTTCTGAAAAGAGAGATGAAAAAGGAGTAAAATTTTGATACCCAACTTCTAATGAGGCTTTTCAGATACACCCACTCAAAGACCACATCAGAGCATCAAATCAGCTATGATGTCTCATTCCTGACCAGCTAGCTCCTATAGTATTTTTATTACAGATTCTTTTTTTAGACTGTTTTTAAACACTTTCAGGCAAACAAAATTTTTAAACAAGAACTGTAGCAACACCACATTTCAGAGGTAACAAAATGGCAAAAAAGTCAATTTCAGAAATTGTAATGGCATGCTGACTTCTTTCCTTCTTTTAACAATGTTGCCTTCAAAGCCATCTGTAAAACATACATATTTAGATTAACTTTACCTGTAAGTATATCTGAGATGAGAATCAAGTGAGAAATTAGACCCAAAGGCAATTCAGCCTCACTGTAACAATGTCAAAAAAACCAAACAATCAAAAACCAGAAAACCAAAAATAAATGCACATGGACTGGGCACACAACTGTTGGACAACAGGTTGTTTATGAGAAGAGAAATGTGGTTAGAAGTCCTCCTTTCAGATCAGGCAACGGATACAAGTGCCTGAGAGGAGAAGATGTTGCAGAGAATGGACTAAGGAAAGAGAAGCCCTGAAGCACAGCCAAGTGAGAACAGTTTTAAACTTATTTTTGCTCGTTTTCTTTGAAAATGACAGACTTCGGGAGGTCTGGGCTTTACATGGACTGCAGACAGCAGACAAAGAGAGGAATTTGTTCATGTGGGTTAATAAGTGCTGACAACACATCAGGCTGTGGGGAACATCAGAGTTTTGTGAAGTGCTGAGATATAGAGCAAATAAAGAACTTATGCCTCTGGTTTCATAAATACCACGTACAAGCAGCAGACATTTCCATTTTAAGTGGGCCAGCATTTTATTCTGGAACATGTCTCATATATTAAGACGGTGGTTTATGTCCTTTCAGGCAGCTCTATATCTTTAGTTTATCCACCAGTGAACTCTTGAGGATATGAAGTGCTGCATATAGACACAGGACTCGCCAGAACCTAGAACTGCTGTCTTGAAAAATCAAAACAATGACTGTTTCCATCCTTCATAATTAGAAGGAAAATATGGATCCTTTTCACCTCTGCAAATACCAGGTCAGGGTATGCCTGGGTGCAGTTAATCCACTGTTGCTCTCCTCTGTGTTTACAACTAAACAAACAGCAGCTGCCTGCAGCTTGTGGTCTCTCCCCCGACTCCCTTGTGGGGGCCATTTACTGCGTCATAAACCCCTCCAAGAGTGTTATCGCCGCAGCACTTGCACAAAAAAGGTTGAAAGAAAAAGACCTAAAAAGAAAAAAAAAATAATTTTCTTTACAGAGAAAGCAAAAAAACCCAAACACTTTAGAGATACCTTTGCTTTCAGCAAGGACTGACCAACAAAAGGTCGGCAGGATAGCCTCATACCTGGATGGCTGGGCACAGCATCCTCCACAGAGGAAATATACAGATTTATATGCATCTACCTACAGCACTGAATTCTAGAAAGCTCAAACAACCCTAAAGCCTTCCAAGGTAGATATACTGCATTTCAAGTAGCACACTGTGTAATAGATCTCCTCAATGAGACCTCAGCAGCTAAGATATACCTCTGCAGAATCCCAGGGGGAGGAGAAATCCTGCCATTTCTCAAGTAAAGATACAGGCCTTGCCATACCTGGTCCAAATTTTCTTCCCCCAGCCACACATACTGACAGCTCCTTTCTACCCCAATAAGTACATAGCCTATCTATAAAGCACTTTGCAATCCATCAGAATGGAAACAACACTTTAACAAGGGCCTGATGATCTAGAATGATGAGACACCTGCAGTGCAGCCCATGGCATCCAATGCGTCCAAAGCTGTTTCTCTTCAGCAGAGAGAGATCCAGGTTGCAGAAACAAAAGGCCCCAGCAGGCCATGCTTTAGCAGGATGCAAAGTGCTTGAGCAAAACTGCTCCACCAGTATGGGACTACCTATGGCATCCTCTCAGCAACCTAGGTCCCTGCCCACAGACCAGAGACAAACTTTTAGAAGAGTTGCAATGCTTTGCTGTGTGTGCCTAAAGGGAACTGGGCTCTCACAAGGATCACTTGGAAATGTAAGCACAATAAATTGACCATATTCCTTTTTATTATAATCAAGGGCAAAGCAGAATGCAGATGACTCAAGGTTATGTTAAAAGTCTCCCTCTGCTGGAATGCAGTCAACCATTGTTTTGCAAGGGCTTGTTTGCACATAGCAGAGTGACTCACAGCAAACACGTGTGAATTTTCCCTGCACTTCTATTACAAACCCAGAACATTCATATACAGAAAAGCTGCTGTACCATAAACTCACTCACCAGTTTATTGCATTGTAATTTCCTTATGTAGACAAGCCCTAAAGCCTTGACAGAAGTAGGTTTACTTTTGTCTGTTATGAATAGCAGATTTGTGAGAAGCTGGACACAGAACAGGGAGAAAGAGTGCAGAATTATGAATGGCTCCTAGCTCAATGTATACAGCTCCTATTGACAAGGGAATACACATGTCTGAGTACACAGCTCCTGATAGCTTGGTTTGGCCAGGAGCTAGAGCACAGAAATTTCACCTTGGTCCTTCTGTGAAAGACAGGCACCTAGAGACAGTAAGGAAACACCTGGAAAGAAGGGATACATGCTCTTCACTAACAGATTTTTATCTGCACACAGTTGCAAGGAAGCAGGTTCTGTTTGAAATCTCAAATCACATTAATATATGGTCACCAGAGGCCTCATTTGCCAAGTGGTAGCTGGTTGGAGATTCTCTGGTATAAGTACCAATCATGTAACAAATTAACCAACCAAAATTCGATGTAAATTCAGATTTGCCTGTTGGTGTGAACAGAACACAAGAGAAGCAGAATGGATCCCAAATACTCTGAAAAGCTTGCATGTGAGTGCATATTTACATGGGGGGAAGGAAGCAATTCACTAATAGGACTCAGACTTTTTAAACAAAATAATTTGTTTTCCCCCTCCATCTGGACTCAAACTAAGAAATTACGCAGATTTCCACTGCCCACTCTCCCTTTTCCTTCCACACCCTCTTCTCACTGGCACAAGATAAAACCTTGGGGAAACAGCAGCAGCAATTTTCAATTCTCATTATCTAACGGCAGCAGTAGCTCTTGGTGAAACTTGCGGTCAATAAACTACAGGCAATTTTAAAAGACACAATGGGAACTGCCCCTCCTACAGCTGTCCCATTATCCCAGCTTTTATTAGATTTAAAGCCAGCGATTTTTATGCTGTAGCTGAAGTTCTGCAGAGCCATGGAAACAGACCACCAGAAAAGATAAAACACTCCTAAATTAAACAGGAGATATCACAGTAACACACTCTAAAGTCAGAGAGCTTCCACATAAGCAAAGCACAGGATACAGCAAGGAACCAAGCACCTAAGGGGGCTGATGCCACTGCAGTGAGCCAAGAGCGATGGGACCAAAACTCAACGTTCAGGATGGAATAAATGGGAAAGCTAGTGAGCAGGCTAGGCAGGGCAAGTTGAAAGCACACTAGCTACAAAGGCGGACAACCAGAGCAGGATCCTGCTCCCATAACTGTGAACATCCCAGAACAGGCACCAACTTTGTAGTTTCATGCTCTGGATGCACCTCCCACATGGCAGAGAGAAATACTCATATATGGCTGGCAATTCAGCTGGCCTGTTTCAGATGACTCTTTTAAAGCCAGATGCATCATGCTCTAAAGGTGCCCATTTCCCTCTGTTAACTACAAAAGATGGTGCAACAGCCAGAAAAAATCCAAGCCCGGTAACATTAGCTACATCCCTACCATGAACTACAATAAAGTTCCAGGAAGAGGGACTGTATAATAAATAGGCAGAAAATAAATGTTAAAGCTCATTAAATGATTACCCGACATATTTGCTCATGGAGGAGAAATAACTGAGGGTGCATCTCAGCTCCTGGCTCAGAGACGTGCACAGCAACAGGCAAAGGGAAACGGGTGCCCAAAGGAACAGTCTCAAACCAACACAGTAAGGGGGAAGATGCAAAGAATTATTCTCATCCACTGTAAGCTGTAATTTTCAGTCTAGAAATCCAGAGCTGTTTTCTCTGAGCCTAATGTATACCATGCCCTGGAGACATTTTTACCAGCCATCAAAAGGAACTTGCAGAGCACCAGATGCTTCATTAGAGAATATTCACCAAGCCTTATAAAATCTTTAGTAAAAAGCAGAAGAACAAATCACCAGCATGCAAGTGAGCTAAAGTCACACATCCAGCTTTGATTACAACCTCCTCTACTGTAAAACAAATTGTGGGGTCTTTTTTTAAGAAAAGATAAAAAAAAACACCCAAGAAATCAAGAGATTCTGGCCTTTCTTTCCCACATTCCTCCAACCTGAATTTCCGGAATGAGGAATGCGTGAGACAAAGCCATTTGGTAGAAGATGCTAATTTAAACTTAAAGAAAAATAACAGCTTAAAAAGGGGAAGGGAGGAGGGAGTTTTAATGCTACATGATAAAACACAACAGCTTGTGATCGCTACATATATCTCAGGAGTCAGAGGAGTCAATAAGAGCAGTGAGGCAAATTGTCAAGGCTCGAGCTGTCCTGGGACAAAAAAAACTACAGAGGACATATTGCCTTACACAAGTTTTACTTGAATTTGTACTTGCAGGACCCTCTGGTGCCTATTATATAGCTGCAAGGTTTAGTTAACTATTCCTTAGACTCTCTCACCCCTTCTTAAAACATAGCAAGATTCTTCTACCATATTGTCATCATCCACAACAAATTAATGTCCTATGCACTGCTCCTTCCAGGTAGTTTCTAGTAACAGTGGGGGAAAAAATATCTGAAGTTCACTGAAGACTATGGGAGCAAAACCAACAAGACAACCCCCACTTTTTGGTTTATAAAAAAAACATACCAGAAACTCCACCACCACACAAATCCAAAAAAGATCCAAGTTAATAGGATCTTTCACTGCCCTCTGCTGTTACCAGTCATTTAGCTTCCAATTTACTCTTTAATAATGTCGGGCTGGGGCTCAGGGCTGGCAGCGTCCCAGCCCCTTTCTCAGGCGAGTTGGAGCCGCAGCTTGCAAATATGCTGAAGTTTAATGCAATCTGTCTTCTTTGGTAATCACATTCCGCCCGCACTGCATGCAATAAAGATGTATTGGTAAATGCATTTGCTAAAGATATACTCCACCGAAAAGGCTACACGCCTGATTTAGAGGAGGCAAGGAGGATAAGGGAGGCTGGCAATAGATGCACCAATGCTCTGCTCACAGCAACTGGGGGCACAGATTGTGCAGTGGCAGCACAGGCACCACTTTACTTTAAAGCTGAGGAAGAAAAAGAAACCACATGTTTTGGGAGCTGGGGACTTGAAAGATATCAGAGAAAAGCCCTTTCCCTGGCAGCTTTAACCTTGCTGATTTGCAGACATACAAAGACCTTCTTTGTAAACAGGAAGGAAAAAAATTCCACTAGGACTAGCAACAACATTTGGTCTAATATATCCTGACAATTTTCCCATCTCCTTCTGTCGGGCTTCTTCTGGGAGCCGGCTGGCAGCTTGTTTCATGTTATACTTAAATCAGGCATACAGCTTCCCCTCACAGTGCTAATGCGACAGAGAAAGACTGCTTCCATGAAATATCCACCTCTCTCCCACCCCTTGCTTTAGTAATCCCATGAGAGAAGTCTCGATTTTCTGTAACCATGCATTTCCCCAAATTCACCTTACTGCAGTCTCAGCACCTTTTGCAGAATCTTCTACCCTCCAAAAAAACCCAAAAGAGAAAAGTCTGCCCCTGAGGGACACCTGACCCACTGAATTCTCACATGGGAAACAGCATCCTTTACACTTCACTTTTCCCAGGACCATACCCTAGTTGTAATGTCCAAATACTTCATTATCTTTTCCCCTTCACTTGTTTCAATAGCCAGGAATTTTTCCAAGGTACTGAGCAGCCACTGTCCTAAGGCATCAACAGAACCTACCAGGACTCTGCATCTCAGAAAGAAGAGCCATAAGGCTTTCTGGGCTTCTGCACAAGATGAACAGTTTTCAGGAGTGTGCAGCTTTCCCACACACCGCAGCTTTGCACAGTACAGAACCTTTCCTCATGCAGCAATGAAAGACCATCAACTGCAAAGTCCCATAACAGGAGGACGTTCAAAGCCTATTCAAAATGTTGCAGACATTGGCAAAATGGATTTACCAGTGTCCAAGAAGGCAAAAGTTGTGAAAAATCCTTGTGACTGACCTTGAAACCTGGGAGCATCAGTATTACTGTTCTGGTGGCAGCTCAGTACAACACTCACTGATGAGAGTAAAGTTGGGACATACCACAGTGTGACTGCAAAACATGGAATGAATGTGGGAAAATGGATCCCAAGGAAAATTTGTCTCTTATGAAGATTGTGATTTGACTAACAGATACCACAGCTCTCAAAAACACTTCCCAGAAGAAAACATCATGCAAAACAACACAGCAAAGCCAGCCAGTACAACAAAGATGCTTTTGTTACCTTTTGAGCTGCACTAACACAGCGCTGATATTCCTTAGCCAGCTCTGAGCATTTGAGCACTTCACGTTTGTTTTCTTGGTAGCACTTCAGAATTTCAGACTGCAGGTTTGCACAGACAGGATCAGTGTTCCTTCTCCTGCAGAGAGAACAAGCACAGAAAGATGTGTGAAGAGGAGTTTTCACCCACTTACTACCACTTTACCAGTAACACACCTGCTAATCTTTTGCTGGAGTCATGTAGTCCTAATAGAGAAACCAGTGGGAGCAGCAATCACCAAAGTGGGTCAAATGACCAACAGTGTATTTCATCTGAAAAATCCAGGGTTCTTAGCAGAAAGAAGGAACATGATCTTTTTAAGTAGGTGTAGAAGGCTGTTTTAGCCTTAGATAAAATATATCTCTCCTCTGCAGTCAGGAGAAAAAAACCAATCAAATCCAAGAGTTTCAACGATTTTTCCCAACTCACACTGGAAACCTTTGGCAGAACTCAAAATCCTGGCTGGGCATGTACTAGATCTGTTACAGTCTGACAAGGAACTGAATAGACTTGTTGAATAAGGCACCTCGATCTATTGAATTCTCATCTATTTACACACTTCAAAAAATCCAGCATGGTTGGAAGCACTGCAATCCTCCTAGTGACTAGGGAAAAAAAAAAAAAGGAATAATAGCAAGACTAGATATCTGTTTCTTTGTATTTCTGCAGCAATTAGTACTCATACTATGTAAATGGCATTGACAGCTACCCAAGAACAATTAAGGATGATGTTCTTATACTCTAATGTGCATGTGTACATATGGCACATCATCAGCAACAGTACCAATAAAGGGGAAGGTCGTTGTAAAACAATACCAGCAACGATGGCACAAACACAGTAACAACAGTGACATCAGCTGCACAGACAGGCAGACACAAATTGCAGGAATGTGGAGCACAATTGTCATGGTATGTTTTACCAGAGAATAAGAGAACGTATGCTTGGGTGTAGCAATCCTCAGATGTCATCTTCTAAGCCATAAATCCACATAATTCCTTGAATTTTCTGCCCCAATATACTTAGAGATCTGTGCCCAAATATCAAATGCACCTCTTCCTTCCAAAGCATTTGATGCTACAGGCAGGCAATAATGCCAGGCTATGATGTATTCATTTCCACTACAGGCACTCATTCATAGCAAGGCAGAGAGAAAACATGACCTGTTCCTGAGCAGGTCACGTTCTTTCAGACAGAACAGATTTCTAAGAAACAGGAAATCTTAAACCAAGATCTTCTAAAAGCTTTTGGAGAGCTCAGACACGAATTTCCAAATCATGCAAATCTGTGTAAGGTATTCACCAAGTGAAAGGACCAAAAGAAGAAAAACAATCCTGTCCTTGGCATATCAGCAACCTGGTTGCTCTCTCAAAATAGCTTGGCTGAGACGTACTCTAACTGATACTTCTTCAGTCCTCAGTCTTACTGCCAACATACATGGACAGACTGGTAATTTATCAGTAACAGTATGACAGCCACACTCCACAACATTGAGATTTGGATCAAAAACCACACAAGATAACATACAGACTCCCACCTCTTCACTAATCTTAGAGCTTTTAGAAGAAACTTACTCCATGCATGGTCCCTAGAGCCTAGTGTGCATTTCTAATTTCTATGTTATATAGCAAATCACCTTTAAAGCCTTTAAAATCCATATTCTGAAAAAAAAAATCTTCAAATTTTAAGATAGAATAGAACCCAGAGAGAGCTTCAGAAACTCATAATGTTGGCATTTTGCTTTGTCACTAACTTTAATATCACTCTAATCAAATCAGCGAGACTGTGGAAACGATACCAAACAATACCAGGTCAGGAAATACCACCAAATCCCTCAATTCATTGAAAAAGTTAAGACTTTTAAAATTAAGTTTTTTAAACTTGGTGATGTTAAACTGAAGGGCATTTTGCAATTTTCATACAGAGACCCAGAAGAGCATAAAGGTATAGCATACCACAAACCAGTCTGTATCAACCTGAACTGAATAATAAGGTACAAACATATCACAAAGATTTAGAAATATGGTTGGGGTTGCAGGGAGAGATCTAGCAATTGTGCCTTGCTTTTGATCTGTTCCTTCACTGTCCTTCCTACAACCTCAGTCTTCACTGTCTCAAGTAAATATAAAGTTAGGACCCACCTGTGGGTTCAGACAGTACTGCAAAGTCTGTGGCCCTCTTCTCTAGGGGACCTCTCAGTGCTCACCCCACAGGGCTATTTACAAGCCACACAGTGGTGAGTGAGAAACCACAGTGTTGTTGCCTAAAGCCGCCAGAGGCAAGGAATCAGTCAGTGTGGACCAGCATTGCCCAGAGAGAACCTAAATCAGCATTCACACATGCCACTTCCCACAACACAGGGAGGATTTATTTGCTACCATGTACCCAAAATCGTAACAAGAATATTCTTCTTTATTTCTTCAAACTAAGACCTCAAACTGTGGTTATGTATCAATTGCACCAGCTTCTCAAAACAGATGCAGAGAAACTAATCAACAAATTGCAAAGTTGCTTAAGGTAATCATCAATGCAAGTTACTGCATAGTCTGGTAGTACACAAGTTACTCACATCTAGCAGACTAGTTCTGGTACCCATCTTGACTGGAAAGGGGTATCTGAACTGCTCGGTCACTATAGACATCTCTGTTGAGTGCAATGACACGCTGTCTTACAGAGGATGTGGACCCTAGTCAACTATTTCACTTCACCATCAGCACAGCTCAAGGCTGTTGGCACCAACTAATCTTTAGACATTCTAAATTCATCTTCTGGACATTCCACCACACCTGCTGTTGATGCCTCATTGTTTGTATACATAGAGAGCACAAGACTTGTATGCTTCGACCTTTCATCTGAAATGGGTCACAGTTTTAAGCATAATATGCTACCACCAAATGAGACAATTAGCCTCTGTCTAAAATAAAACATGTTGTGACTTCAACCACTATAACTGGTGTAAGAAGCTTGTTCACACCAGCGAGAAAACAGGTGAGAGAGAAAGGATGGGCTGGGAGGGGCTAGGACAATATCTGTGGACAGGGAAGTATGGGAGACAAGCTCTGAGAATACCTCAGAAATAAATAAATGCAGGACATATAGAAGATGAAAGATTAAACCAATAAGACACACTCTCATCTGCTGAAAGGAGGAGGAAAGGAGAAAGGATGACAGGTCAGAAAAAGGAAAAGATAAATCTAGAAATAAAACTCATTAGCAGTGCCTCTTCCATGACAAAGAGGAAAGAAACCTTTGCCTTGCCACTGTTCAATGCTACATACACATGAAATCTATGAAATTCAGAACTCCTTCTCCCCCTCCCATGGAGGGATTTAAATCAGCTCTTTGTCTAGAAAAGAAGGGAGAGGTTTTCTTAAAATGAAACAAAGGGCATCCTTCTCTCCGCTATCCCTTGAGGTAAGACAGAACGAGCACGATCTTGCTGCATTTTGACACTGAGAGTTACCAAATCCTCTCTATCACTGCGTATTCCCTTTACTTTATTTAATAAATGAAATCTCATCAACTTATCCTTCTTCTATTATCACTGCTGACATCAATCTGATAATATTGGCTTGGCGTGGAATCGTGCTATTATATGTCCTCTTGATATTTAATTTAAGAGAAACGTCTGCAGTGGGGTGAATATGTGAAGCAAGCTTTTTATTACTGGCAGCAGTAAGGACGCTGGGAGTGAATTAGACATTCATCATAGTCAGGGCCAATCTAGTGGCTCAGAAGAGGTTTTGTTCTTAACCCTCTCCTAACTGTTCAATAGCAGCAGGTAACGGCTGCTTCAGTCAATAAGTGCATTCATTTGTCTTGGCAAATTCATTCCTACACAGATATAAACCCCACGAAGAAGTTCTAAGCGTCTGTGAGGTCAAAGCAAGGTTCTTTGAGAATCACCATCATAAGCATTGAGCTAGTAGGAAAAGTGCTGGTCTAAATGTCCATCCATTAATCAAGAAGCCACACATCTTCCAAAGAGAAACACCTAAACTCATTGCAAAAAGCGATTCAGGCCGTATCATCAGGACACAGACCCTAAACAGAAGGTTTCAAACACAGCACAATGGCTACTAGTTAGTTGCTGCTGACAGGTTCCCTTTTTCAAAGAATTATGGACTCAGTATTGGAAAGCAAGCAAAAGCTAGAAGATATCTATGTATTTGCTGGTCCTTTCACCCAGCTGAAAAATCAGACTACACAAGCAGGGATACAACTCTAATGCTTTAGGACTTGGCAGCTCTTTAGACTAGTGCAAAATCAGTAACTCCACAGTGAGTAACACACCATCACTTGGCTTTACCGGGGAGAACAGCAATTCCAGATGGAGTTAAGAGCAAGATCTTCTTTTCACATTTTACTCTGGGAAACCATTTAAGCTGAGAAAAAACTTGAGATAGAGATTGACGGTATCTAAACCTAGGCACCTTGATACCTCTGCTCAGAAAAACAAAGACATGCAGGATCCCTCATATAAGCCAACTTAAGAGTAGCTGGCTCCAATACACAGCTGCAAGCAGCAACCTAAATGAGGTAGAAACCTGGAATTTCCTGTGAGCTATCAAATCCAAAGACTGGACTAACTTTCTGCTGCATTATTTGACTAAGGCCAGTGTCAGAGCTAACTTGAGCAAACCACATTAGTCACCACTGTCACTGCAGCGCAGACAGCCCCAGAGATCAGCAATAAGGTGCGTGGGCAGCACTGTGAGCAAAACCCAGGGCACACAGCAGCAGTTTCTGCATGTTGGGAAGGCATCAGAGACGTGTCATATTAGTTGGTTAGTATGTTTATACATCAAGGGTCCAATACACACATTTCAGACTAAGCTCGGTGATGCTTTGGTCACATAAATGTGGTGTGCTGCCATGCTGCACTGTACATATATAAAACCCAATAAGTGGTTAACTGACCTGTAAAAATGCATCCTCCCTTGGGTAGCAGTTGGCTCTGATGGCTTCTCTAACATGTCAGAAAAATAACTCCAGACAGATGCAAAACACAGCACATAGAAAGGTTTCATTCTCTCTCATTATTGCATCCTTGACATTTACAGCAGAAAATTAAACACAATTGAAGCATTTCATTCACTTATAACAAACTCATCAGCACAGAACAAACAGCCCGGCAAGCTAACTTTCAGCACAGGCTGCAAGATGCTGCACTATCACAAAGCAAACACTATGGCCTCACTACAACCTATGGGATTCCCTGATCCTGCATGTCAACTGGATAATGTGGCGTGAATGGAGGAGGGAAGAGTCATGTTACAGCCGTTTGGCAAGAGAAATAAGAGATGGAAGAAGCTTAATAGATTATCCAAATGTCTACTAAAAAAAAAATCAGTAATGTTTAAGCTACATAGCCTAGCACAGTGTAAACAAACTGCATGTCTCATGAGGCTAAACTCATGTGATCAGTAAGAAAATATTTCTGATCAGCCTCAAGTATTCAAAACACTGCTCATCAGGCTTTGCCACTGTTCTGAGTGGAATAGAAGGCTTGTAGAAGTAACACACTGTCTAGAGCAAGAGGAGACAAACCAAAATAAAAGGTGAAACCTCATGACAATTTTCACAAGAATAGGACCACCACCTCCAAATTTCTGCTGAACCCATTGTATTCCTGTCTTTCCAAATCCTTCCCATATGCCTTGTCACACTGTCAGCAGCACAGTACTGCACACCTGCAGTATTTCCCCTCTTTCTCCCCCTTGACAGCTGCATTTCAAAAACAGGTCACCCGATTCCTTTTTTCTGTCTCTTGTACATGGAAGTGCCTAATGAATGCATATTTTAAAGTACTGTGAATTTCTGGGTGACTCTGTGATCCTACAAAATTTGTCACTCAAGTACTTCCCAATCTCCATTCCTGTTTTGACAGCTTGTTTGAAGCTGCCATCCAATTCCCCACTGCAGTTCATGCACTCACTGCACTCTTGTCCTTCCCAGGACAGATACCTCCTTCCCTTCCAATCACAGATACACAGAAGCTGTTCTGAAATCTGTGGAAGTAATTAGATTATATCACTGAGAACAATAGTTAACACAAATATCTAAATCTCAAGTGTCAGCCACTTGCTGTGTCACTGCATTCAGCAAAAACAGCCTCCCCCAACCACATTTTATTCATCAAAAAAACAAACAAACCACAAAAAAAACAAACTCTAAAACATACGGTTGACATGGAAAATTTCTAAAATCTAGCAGTTTTCTGTAACAACCTCTAATTTTGTAAATCAGCTTCTCAATTTCAGTGATGAAATTGATGCAAAGAGATTGTGTGATCCAATGCTGGTTTCAGCTCTCTATCTTACTTACTCCAATGTATCACAAGCTCTCCTGTCCTCCTGCATGGTTTATCCTCACACACAAGTGGTCATTTCCCATCTACCAACGGGTCACGCTAAAAGAATTTGACTTCATTGCGTTTTGCCAAGTGCAGTTTCAAACAAATCTAACTGGCATCCTTAGCACCCCATACACTGCAGACACCGAGGTTGTGGTGGTGGGCTGTAGGTCTCTGGGGGTGCAGAAGCGTAGCAATATGCAAAAAACCTGTACCAAACCACATAAAATTAAACAATCCTTATCCTACTGAACCTGAAAAAGCAATAACTAATCATCCCTATTAGCATTCTGCATGGCAGATGGCAAGTGGTTTGGAATAATGAGAAACTTTTCCCCACAAGTGGGTAATTCCAATGTACATTTGGATGTAAATTCTTTACTGATTATGATGGTAGAATACTGAGTTATGAGAAATTGCCAGTTTGGAAGATGAAAGGAAAACTACTGCCTGTTCCTTCACTTGCCAAGAGATACAGAAGTTAACAGAACTGGATCTCCTGCCCACAAAGCCATGCACCATTTTTTCCCAAAGATGCCAAGGTACTAAAAGTTGACTAGCAAAGATGAAGAGCCTAAAGTTAGCAGCAAAACGGTCTCTGGAAGCCAAGCAGGAATGAGTCAGAATCTTGTTGCTGGAAGGAGTTCTCTGAATCAGAAAGGAAGCTGGCTCAGCTCCCACAAGGCAGTAAAGCAATATAGCAAGCAATAACTGAATCTGAAAACCACACACAGCCCAACAAGTGAACCGAACAGATAAAAAACATCATCTAAAAACCGGTTAAGATCTCAGGTCAGGAAGGGAAGGCCTGCAGCCTGCAGAAGGTATGCAGCACAGGCCCTAAGAATATATGGGTTGTGGCTGTGCTCTAATGTCTGGGAGTTGGCTGGGGAACTGTTGGTCTATTTAAACTCCTCCCCAAAAAGTACTCTAAGGAAAGTAACTGAAGAGGTGTTATGCTGATTTCATATCACCACAAGACATGAGGGACAGCAGGTTCAGGAAATTTCTCCTATGTGAGATGATCTCGTAATGATGTCAGTCTGCTAAGGAAATGTTCTTTTTAAAAGAAAACCCTGACCACTCATTTGAACAGCAGTTACTTTTCCCAAATGCCACTAAACACTGCATTAGGTCTCTACATTATACTCCACACTATAAAAAGGGCTACCAGTGATGGATAAAAAAGAGTCCACTAGTATATTCTGCACTGACAGAGTGGCATGTCCTACTAAAGATGCCCAAACAAATTTTGAGAGGAGAATAAAGCTGCCAGTGTTAAAGTCCTGAACTGAAGCTAAGCAGTCACCTTATTAAAAAAATCCCCTTGCTTCTGCCCACATGCTATAGTCCTCACAACCACAGTGCCCCCTTTCACCGTGCAGAGCAATTTGCTGAGCACTGACTCAGCAAAGATCCCCATTAAGCAGCTACTCATCCCAGAGAGAACAGCAACAATGGTGCTTTCAAAGAACACACACAGTCTTTATTTGCGGGGAGAGGTTGGAATTTTTTTGTTTCTTTGTTTTTATATACTGTAACTTCAAGACATCCTCAGAAAATTGAAAAAATTCTTACAGAAAATAATTTAGATGGCATGGTTTTACGTTTTGAGACGAGCACATGAAGTGTCTCAGGTGAAGCAAGCTCATGCCTACCGAGGCTGGTGGCACTCACAGTCAGAACAACACTGACTCGTTCCCTTCAAACAAATAATGTTGATCCCTGAACAAGAAGCTCCTGTCTTCTAAATGACATTTTTTTGGCCAGATTAGTTACAGCTGTAGTTGGTATGGTATGTGTATGTCCCAGATATGCAAGCAAGAGACACTTCCAGGGCTAACAAGAAAAAATAAAAGTACAGAAAGAACCAAACCCAGCAAGGTTCTCTCACAACAGGCTGAGTACGTCATGGACTAGAAACATATTTTATCACAGTAACTCCAAGAAGTATCAAAATCACACCAAATAAATAACAAAATAAAGCCATTGAAGCCTGGTCTGATGGCAGAGATATTCTTTCTCTCCCTTTATAAGAGAGAAAAGGACTTCAGTCTCTCATCAGCTCAACATCAAACACCACCAAATTCCTCTGTGCAGATGGATCATCATGATGGAAGGTGCCCACAGCTGTTCTGACACAGTCCTTATTTTCTCAGAAGACAAAAATACAGAAGCTCTGACCTACATAACAAACTATTTCCCTAAATTTCCCCCACTGGTACTTGCTTTTGGTGTCTTCTATCATCCCTCCATCACTCCAGAGGAGGCTCTGACTCAACAGTAGGACACAGCGTGTATAATCCAGAATCAGGAATACAATTACTGTTCAAAATAGCAACATTGCCCTTGAAATCAGTTGCTACTGAATTAATGACCAGATTGTTAGAGTGTTACCTCAACTTTGCCTTAGGCTGCTAATTAGCAAACAAGTCATTAATTCACTGGTAACAAGTGGTTTCTCAGGCATTATTGCTTCTGACATCTTTAATTCACCACTCTTTTTGGAAAGCTTCCCCAGACAACTTTAACCTCAATCCTTTACAAGTCAACCCCACGCCACTACCACCAGCACACTATACAACACGCCCACTGAAGACAGAGGCAGAAAAACACAATGGGAATAGGCTAAACTGGGTCATTAATTAATATTCATGACACCTTGCCCAACTCAAGCCAAGGGGAGAGGGAGTCCAAAGGCACAAGAAGTTCTGTATTTTGGTATGGATCTGTCATGACATGTAAATACACAATAAAATACCATGAAATCCGGAGAAACCTTGCTTCCACCATGGCACACATTGGAATATGCAATTCCCAATCTGAGGGCAGAGATCTGCTTTTATTTTCACTGCATTCTCCATGATAAAGAGCTCCAAGTTGAAATATTTCATGTTCTCTGATACACAAAGTATGTCTGAGGTTTGTTTTAACAGCTGCACAAATATCCATGCTTTTGAAAACAATCTGAATTTGGCCTGCCAACAAACCCTGATCTAAGGGCTTTATAAAGGCAACATTACTACAGAAAACAAGTACTTTCCATGTAAAAATCAATAGCAAGAGAAACACCCCTAAGAGACTACATGGAGTCTTTGGCACCCTTTCCTTTGCTATTCCAGTCTTTACTATTCAGGTCTTATTTTACAAATGCCCAAGTTCTTCCAACATACTGTTGAAGAAATGCTCCTGCAGTTTTGAAGAGACACCAGTTTTTCAGCATGAACAGAACTGCAATCTCAGTTCATTGGACTCATTTATTAGTCATCTCTCATCATGCATGAGAAGAAAGACAATACTGTGAACATTAGATTAGAACATCATTTTACTAACTGGGCAGAACGAAAATCTTATTTAGAAGCAGCATTTTAGTAATCCCCATGAACTGAACTTCAGAAAGAAAGCTTGGATAAAGTATACAATCTAATAAACTTTCAAGATTTAAAATTTGTTTCAAAAAAGAATAATCTAGTCCAACTGGAACATTTACCCAAATTCACTGCACTTCTATTGCCACATACCATATTCCTAAACCAGTAGGGGAATACACCTTGCTAGGAAATCAATACACTGGTACAAGCAGTTGCTTAACAACAGGCCTTGAAGAATTCACAAGGAAAATATTTACATGCTAAGGTAATGAGTGAAAAACTTTGTGAAGCAGAACTGAAAATGACCAGAAACTTTTTCTTTCAGTAAAATACACACCATGTAAAATGATACAAAGTCAAAATTCACACATATACTTTTACCCTCCTTTGAAATAACTTTGAGGAAACTCATGCATTATAATCTCTTGCAGCAATATTCCAATTTCCTAGTAAGAGCAGCTTTATAAAAGTGAGAAACAGAAAAGCTTTGACTAATAACCCATCTCTTTATTCAAAGATTATGAAACAGACTCAGTGCACACAGAAAAAGGAACAACTAACACAAACCAAGCACTGAGGGAAGAACAAGACAGGGATGGAGCCAAATCATTTTGGTGAAGGTAACATCATTGCAGGGTGCAAAACCACTGTGTTGAGATAAGGCTGTGGATGAGCCTTCAGCAATAATCAGTCTCTTATTCCCAAAAACTGTTAAATCCCTATTGCAGAGGCTCTTAATTTCAGCACTAAGTTAATAATTTATCTAATCTAATGACAGGAGAAATCCTAGAGCAATTTTGTTTGAAAACTATGATGTATTTACCCTTCTCCTTGGGCTTCACAACTGCCCATATAATAACTATTTCAGAGCTTGACTCCTGGGCACAGTCCTTCATTGAAATACCAGAGGGCTCATGGTAGATTAACAAACTCAGGTAATTATTTCATAAACTTTCCAGATCTACATAAACAACCAACCAACGAAAAAATTTAAAAAGTTAGTTTCACTAGGTTCCAGTTAGTGTTGCCATTCTAATTAAGGGGCCATCAGACTCAAAATCTTGTGCAATTCAATAAAACCTTCATTTCCACAAGTACTGAAAGCAAGCCATAAATTCCCTGCTCCCAGCAGACAATCCATCCATGAACTTTCTTCCCCTACCCTCACTGAGTCAGTGTGGTTTTCTACTTCACGTTCAGCCCAGGAGGATACTTACTACTTACTGGTTTCTCTAACGTAATCACCTTAAATACTCATGTCCATTAAGTTTAAAGATCTTAGGACCATTAAATGAAACTCTTAGATAGTAAGTCCCATATGGAGTAAATCTCATTGGCAGTTTCTCCATTGGAAAACTGCCTTGGATTTAAGGCTGATCTCCATCAGGATAAGATGCCGACATTCTTTATGCACTCCTTGATAACAACATAAAGCATATGCAGTCCTCTCAGCACAACATGCAAAGCAACACAGCCATCAGTAAGCAGCTTCAGAAACAGTTCTGCAAACTATAAGGAGATCTCAGAGGGAAACTCAGCTTCAGAGCAATTTTATCTTTTAACAGCTTTCTAATCCCCTCACCCCATTCCTGTAGCTTTACCTTTCAGAGACACCCCAACTCAGGCCAATTCTTGCACCCAAAATTAACAACTACAAAAATAAAAAATAAAAAATAAAAAAGTGGTAAGACAACCTTCACAAAGGAAAATAAATCTTTCTTTTTTAAAAAAAAAAACATTTTGAGGATAAATCTGGAGTGCTGCACTAAGCCATAACCTCTTTACTGAGGGTTTTTTCCTTCCCCTTAACAGATTCAGGGACAGTAATAACATTTAATCCTCAGAAGCTAATCTAAATGTAACACTCAAAAGAAGACAAAGACAACGCAGCAGAAAAAAAATTTGGCCACTGCCTTTTGGGAGTGCTGCTTTATCCCTGGAGCGAGTGCATTAATAGAGCTTGGAATGAAATGCCATTTTATTCTCTGTAGCAGGGAGGGGATTAGCAAGTTGTCTTCTCTAAACCCAGTCTGAGTCATGGCTCTATGAACACTGAGAAAAGGATGTGGAATGAAGGGAAGGGCGGGGAGCACTGGCTTTTTATTTACACGCTGCTTCCTTTGTGGGTGGTTACTGATGTGCACAGTTTGCTAAACAGGGAAAGAAGGGGGAAAAAAAAGTTCTAAGTCCCCTGACTTTAATTCTGTTGGTTAACAAAGAGAAAAATAATAATGCACCAATTATAACAACATCATTGAGACAACATGTCTGTGGCAACTGTCCAATTCATCACAGCATGTAAGCAACAAGGGCAAGTTGCTTAAGGTGCTGAAAGCTGTGCTCAGTGGTATCTTGTTGCTAGGATCTTCTTCCTGGGAGAAAAAACCAGGTTGGACAGAGTCCAGAACAAAGGAGAAAGAGACACTGTGGTAGGGGGAATGTGGAGACAGCAGCAGGCTGGGTTCAGGTGAAGAGATGAGGAACAAAGTCCATTGCACAAGTCAGGTCACACAGGCACCAAGCCTTGAAGTGGAAACCAAGAGCTAATGGCAGTATCAGTGATTTAATATGAAGCTCAGCACTAAACACTTCACTTCTGTTTCTGCAGAAAGGGAGATGGGAAGGTTTACTTGCCTACCTCGCAAGCAGGCTGTGAAGGGTCACTGGTGGAAAGCTCGCACAATATTCCTAAATCTCGCAATGCTTGACAATCAGTAAGGAGAGAAAATAGTCCCTGGAACACTTGACCACTTGTGCAGAGTTGTAAGTGTTGATAAAAGAATTACAAAAGTCATTAAATGTCAAGAAAACACTGGGGGATTTTTTTCAGATATTTCTTCTCTTTGCTTCAACATGGACTCTGAAAAACAGGGCATTCTCTGTGGAAACAGCCCCAGCCCTATTTCCCTCTTCTATCCTCAGCTCTGCTAACACACAATAGCAGAAGAGAACAACTACAGGGTAGACTGGTCTCTCAAGGCAAAAATACCAGGTCTTCACAGTAGAACAGGGATAATACAAGCTAGGAAAGAGACACTATGGGAAGGAGATGGACTCTCCCTGCAGAATGACAAAGTGCCACTCCTGGTTTCCTTTCCTTAAGGAGCTCTTGTAGTCCTGCACTGGAAACAGGCAGACCTGTACTTCATTCATACTTTGGCTATATTCCAGTTCATGAAATTTTGCTGGAGTGCCAGTTTACTCCTGCCAACCAACCTACTAGATCTGCATAAATCAGTCTAACCTATCTTAACACCTACTGTGCTCGTACGTCTAATACAAAAATGCAAAACAGGATGAGCAAACTATTCTTCCACTGAAATCACAGGATCTTGTAATTTATTACCTTAAATAGGCTGTGGAAAGACTTGAATGTAGAATGCCTAACAAGAGAACCTCACAAAGCTTAGACTTCATGTTCTACCAATTGAGCATGGATGGCAATGTAGGAAAGAAGCTTCCCTGACCCTGTCCCAGCTTTATCATGACCCACATGTGAGGCACACGTGCTCTATAAGAGTGTTTGTACAGCATGTTGCCCACCAAGGCAATGATCCTGAAAAAGGTCACTGCATGCTGCTGTAAGAGACACACACACTGAAGGTGATGGGGTAAAGCAATGATTCTTCCTGCATGTACAATTATCCAAGGGCATTAACAATCCCAGATCATCCACTCTAGTGCTCAGCTCGGTGTGATCCTGGCTATTGCTGGCAATTTCTACTGTGAAGAAACAGAATGCATGATGTTCACCTTGACTCTCAGTTTCACTAGTGCCACAGTTTGTCTCTTCAAGACACCCCAAGTCATGTTTTCTTTTCACAAAAAATTCACAATAGGGCAGGTGTCTCTCTTTGATGCAAAGAAGGGAGCCCAAGGAATCTGTCCCTTTATGATGGATCAAGTTCATACTGCCACCAAACAGAAGAGGATTATACAGTAAGACCAGAAGCCAGGGACTGTCAGATGATAAAGGCTCAAAGAAAAGGGAAAGAAACCCCTAAGGGACCATAAACACATTCTCTAAACCTTGGAAGAATTCCTTAGCTTTTGTGTTGGTTTCAGCCACTAACTTTTATGAGAAATTATTGCATTCCTGAGCTTTCTACATTACCAGTCTTCATCTCCACAAGAAATAGAAGAGACCAAATGAAACCAAAACGTCAGGAACCAAACTTGAATTTACTATAAAAAAACAGGTTAGTTACAGTCTGTAATAGTAAGTAAAGAACATAATCCCAGGTCTCAGTCACTTCCTTTACCAAGACACAAAGACAAATCACCACTACGCATATACCCAGCAATTGATGACACATCTGCAGAAGCAAGTCCAAGAAAAGACTGAACTGATCAGAGACTGTCAGAACATTATGTTCTACGAATTTTTTAAATTTTATTTCAAAAGAATTTAGAATTCTACAATGGGAAACAGCATGGAAATGCAGGAAATGTGTTAGCTGCCTTGTTTTGGCTTCTTTAGCAACTTATTGCTTGACTGTCCAAACAAAAATGTGAATTTACAACAGGTTATGTGATGCTTTGGCAGCCAAACATAATTTTAAATAAAGACAGCACAATATAGTGCACATCCCACTAGCATATTCATCACTACTATATTATCTATTTATGCAATTAAGTATTGTACAGTCTGGATTGGACCCAACCGGACTACATATGCTGCTACTCCAGTTTACTGCATGTTGGCCAACTGTTTACCCAACTGAGATCTGAGTGCTGCTCTTCACAGTGTAATTGCTTTAGCCTCATTAATATTAAAGAATTATAGAAAATATTTGTTCTTGGACAGCTGTTATATAGCTTATTGTTCCACATACACTGACAGTACTGGCAACTTCAAAAACAGAATTTAACACTAAATATGCTCATGGCAAAAAGACAACATTATAGGTCCACTAATTGTGCCAAGGCCAACAAAAAAGGCCACAAAAATCACTGCAGTCATTCTAAGAAAGCATTCATGATAATTACAGCTCTAGTTTGATTGAAACTTAAAGGGCTAAAATGTAGAATGTTTACCTTTTTCTTCCCTGGAAAATGAAAGCTTTAGCAATGGTGCCATTCTTCCTAATTCCATGCACCAGCCCAATGCTGCAATGTGTAGGTTAAATACACTGGGTCAAAGTTTGAACAGATTAGACATGTTCCATTGCCATTTTGAAAACCCTACTAAATATTCCTATTTAATACTAATTTTCTAAGTCCATTTCTTCCCCTTCATTCTTCCTTGCAAGATCTAACAACTTTATGCTAAACTCTGTCAAGCTTGGCACAGAAAGAGAAGATGGTAAATGACACCTCCTCAGCCCCCTCAATACATGACAGGAGGTAACTTCACACTCCGTTTATGGGAATACCCAGAGGCTACACACAAAGCATTATGAAATGCAACTGGAACTGCTGAAAAGAACAAAAATGGTTCCTCACTTTATCCACTCCTCTGCCTTGGTGGCTGCCTCCTGGTACTGCTCGGATGTCAGCTTGTAGATCTCTGCATTCTGAAACAAAGAATAGAATGCTCAGCTCTAAAAATTAATTAAAGGCATCTCAAATCTTATTCCGTCACAAAGCTATCTTCTATAATTAATCACGATTTCCAACAACAAACAGCATATTCAGTTCAAAGAACACAAAAAATGCTTGAGTCGATTTTATTTTCAGCAAAATGCATCAAGGCCACAAGACACCCCCCATTCCAAGCTTCAACTTTATGAAGGGAAAGAGGGGGAAAAGGTTGCTAACAACCAACCAGTAGCTTTGATTATTCCATGTAACCACAAAAACAAGGTGTTTCCAGCACAGAGTTATTTTGTGTTTGGTCATGTTTTGTTCTCTTCTTTCATTAATTGCTGTGAAGGATCTTGTAAGTTACTGACATGCAAGTATCAAAATTGGCTGCTAGCACTGGCAAATCCATTTTACATTTCAGTGCTTCTACTTATGTTACTTATTCTTTAAAAGAAAATTATGCAGCCTGTTTCCCTTTTAACAACATAAGGAGGCATATCAGGTATCAGTTATGGCGCTGCCAAACAGAGTCTTGAGTGTCTTGCTGCAGGGCTTAAGAGGTTTGCATTACATTCTCCTGAACTTGCACAGAAAGAGTTTTAGCTCACAACTGCTCGGTTGCTGAACAAGGAGGATGAATTCCTCCTCTCGGCTGCACTTAGGAGCCTCCCAAGCATGAACAGCAGGAGGGAATGGCTGCACACCCCCAGTGACTGCACTACAAGGTCTTGTGTCACTAAACCACTGATAAAGCTGCTTTAGGCAAAGCCTCTGGACTCCATACGCAATTGCCTCACTCAAAGCTCATCTGCAAGGCTCTCAGTCTGAAAAGGCACAAGCAGAAAATATGCAATAATCAATCAAAAAACCTGACAAAATGGTATTGAAAGCGAGGACAGCTATTCATTTAGGGCTGGTTCTAGCAGCTATCTCGTCTCTCCCCAAATTTGGTCATTTTATATAGAATACTATTCTTGCCCTTCTTCATTTATTTTCCCATAAATGCAGCTGTGGTCCTGCGCATGATGAGCCGACACATACTGTTCAGTGGCTGGAAAAAGGAAAGGACAGATATAACTCAAGTTCTATTAGTGGTTCTGCCACTTGTGCAATCTTGGGCAAGTCACCATTTTCCATCTGCAAGTGAGGGATAACAGCTGCCTGTATCTCCGAAGTTGTGTGAAGCTCAGCTAATTGGAAGGTTTATACAGGTTTTCAGAGTTTGGGCTTCAAGGTGCTATATTTAAGCACTTTATCTCTGGTGCCTGAATTTATGTCACATCCCAAAAAACCCACAGAACAGATTTTGCTTTTCCAAACTTTGACCTAGGAGACAAATTTAAACTGAGAAATCATGGAGGACTAACCACTTCAAAATGCATTTTGCCGGTAAATTATCATTAATGTTTTTGTTTACTTGTTACATAATGGTCAAACTTCTATGCTATTAAATCCATTTTTCTCTTTCCTATATTGGAAAGTTCAGCTTTTAATGGTGCCTTTTTCTCTGGCCTGTAAACAGACCTCATGACTTTCAGCTCCCTGCTGTTACTTATTCACACATGAAACCACAAGACCTGTGCTTCATTAATTAAATTTGCCATTAAAAATTAAATAATGTGAATAAGTAGATGTAAGCGTTATCTCCACTGGGCTTCATAGGTCTCACCGTTTCTCCAATTACTACCCAAGCAATTTTCATATTTCATACTGTCTGATTTCTCAAAGGGACTGGATCTGAGAGATCAAAATGAGAGAAACTAGGAAAAAGAGAAAGCAAGGTAGCAAAATTAAACATTTTTCAGGCAATAGGAAGCAGCCCCGTCAGATACTATTAGCCTGCAGCACTCTGCAGTGAAACAGCAGCAGGAAAGGAAAACAGGAACAAATATGTTGTACGTGAGACCCAGCATGAGGTTGTGTTTAACCCATCTAAAGAAAGGAAAAATAGCCAACAGAATCATTTGCTGGTTGTACTGTCGATTAAAGTGGTTGTGGCACAACCTTGCCTAGTTTATTAGAGAGAGTTCAACTGCCCAGCACTCCCGTCAGGCTCATCTTCAACAGCATCAACTACAAACACTGGATCCTAAAGCTGCTAAAAGCAGGAAAGTGAAAGCCTGAATGGAGAGGCAAGAATCTCAATGAGGGCAAGGAGGAAAGACCTGGCCTCAAAGCAACCACAAAGCACATGGCACCATGCACAGATTGAGGGGGGGTACAGAGGACTTCAACCTGAAGATAGAGCTGCTGGGATTTAAAAATGAAAGGAAACATCTTTGCACATGGTCCAACTGGGCCTCTTGCCTTTAGATCACACCTCTCTGCCACCTTCTTTCCCTCCCCCCTCAAAAACAATGAAATAGTATTTCCAATGCTATGAATCAGCATCTTTAAATGCTTTCCCAAGTAATAAAAACAGGGAGTTGCCATTTAAATCTCAGTTCGTTCAACAAGCAGACTTATTAAACAGGTTTTCCTTGGCCTTTAGGCCCTTTCCTACCTTGGGAAAGTCACATTTCCTTTTGTCCTAAACACTAAATGAGCAATAAATGGGTTAACTGGGCAAGAGAAGGGCCTCTCAGCATGGGCACAGTCACAGCAGTTCTGTGATTTGGGGCTTCTGCTTATAGAGAATAATTTTCCATGTATCGTCATCTTCAGGGGGAAGATCCACTCGTTTTCACTATTTTACCTACCACACTATGGCAGGAGATAACATTACAGTGTTGTAGTGCTCCTACAACAATCCAGGGCTTTAGAACAAGGTTGCAAACGAGACCACCAAGCCAGGAACCATCTGAGCACTTCGCTAAACTTCAGCAGAGCCTCCCCGACAAAAGGGTTATCCAGCAGGATCAAGGTGTGGTATTTGCACTTGAAACAAAGTCTGAGCAGCCCATAGTCTTAGTGAAGTCCTTTATCTTCATAAAACGATATTCAGTGGCACAGCAAAAGAGAGAACATTCCACACAAAATTACAAGACATCAATGCTGCTTTTAATTTACTTTCACAATATTTGATGCTTGAGATAAAATGGCAGCTCACAAAGAAAAAGTTGAACATGAGACCTCAACTATTATTAAATAAAGCTCCTGGCAGTCTTAGTTGCAGAAATAAGTTTAAAAACATGACCAAAGGACACCATAAGGGCTCAAATAACAAAAGACACAGAAAGAATGAATGAACCACCTAAAATGTTTCACTTCTCTCAATAAAGCTGAGCCTTAGGGGAGTCAACTTCAGAACATCAGAGCTTTGTCATATGGGGAGAGAGCTCTCCAGAGAGGACAAACAAACTAAACAAAGAAATGTTAGTTTGAAAGATTTTTCCCTGCTATTAAATGATGGTTTGTAGCAAATAATAAAAACACCAAGTTATAAAAATACATAACTAGAGCCTAAAGTGCAACAAAACCATTTTCCTTTACCCTGCTGCTTTTCTGCAACAGATTTGCTGCTATACCCTTGCTCCCCACTCTTCCCAAAACACCCTTGTGCTAAAAATTCCCTTCCAAAGGGAATCAATTTTAAAACTCAGAGCTAAATTTGGAGTAATTTTAATTCAGCATTCCTCCTTGGCTGCAAGCACGCAGAGAAACCTCAACACTCACTACTACACCCTCGCTACGCTGCCCAGGCCCCTTCCAGAACATATAGCAAAGACAGTAAGAAAACAATATAGCAGAAGACTGAGTTCTCAGGGTTATTTCAGGAGGGAAAGTAATTGAAGCATAAAGAGAAAACCCTGCCAGCTCATTCTCACATTGACATTAAACCACATTCCTTACAACTTCAGTGAAACACACGCTACTTGCAGTAACATGTAAAACAGAAAACCAAGAAACACAAGCACAAGGAACCAGAAATTAATCAGATTTTAGGTGAAATTCTTTGTGAACATCAAGCAGCAACATTTAAACCTGACAATGGGACAAAGATTTCTCCATCAAGTTCAGTCTGGGTCAATAGATCAGAAGGTGTCTGGATTAAAAAACAACAAAACTCAACCACCATCGCCACAGCTATCTTGAGATATTTTGACACCTCAGAGTACAGAAGCTTGTCAGTGGTCACAGTGTTTAAAGATACAAAGAGGATTAACAGCTGTTGAAATGCTGCCAGCCTAGATGAATGCCAGCGATAGCTCTGATGAAACGGAGCAGGGCAGCAGAGGCCTTGACAAATGCTGCAGACGACAGCCGGGGGATTAGATGGTACAATCTGCCTCGCACCTGACAGGCGTGTTGCTTCGATCCCCTCTCCTGACACCCACACTAGGAGCTTCCAGCAAACCTCCCTCCGCAAGCCCCGCTGGAGTCAAAAGCAGCATGAGAGGCAGTGCTGTGAGCAGGGGAATCTCCAGTGTGCTCCATGAGGAAGAAACACCACAGGTTTGGGAGAGAATCAGGGGTATGGAATGCAGAGATTACTTCTTAGGTATGAAATGTCAACTGGGAGACATTCACATTCCTACTTCCAGCTGCTTCTGAAACCAGAAATTAGACCTCACACCATCCTGATAAAGCAGCACAACTGTCCTCTGCCTGCACACACTTGGGGAGAGGGAACATGCCCTGGATGCAGCTGCTGCCACAAGGAACAGCGGGAAGCTACAAAGAAACACTGGTCAGTGCTGGCCTCGGGAAGCACCTCTGCTCCCAGCAGTGCCAAGGGAAGCAAAGGTACCTGCAGGTTGCCCACACCTCACCGGGTCGCTGGTTTGCACGCACTATAAATCAGGCTGTTTGTTTTCATCACTCAGAAGCCTCATGCAAATGGCTCCTAACAGATTTGAAAAATTACCCCCTCTACCTGCATCCCTCCCACAGGTACCAAGGCAGATGAGCTGAACCGATCTGTTCACTGGGCTACCCTTTGGATCTGTTAAAATCAACCCACACAATCAATCACTGCTATCAACTTTGGTCCAAAACAGGGAGTTTGGGAATTTCAGAACACGCTGCAAGAAACAATCTCTTCACCTCCTGAGCTCACTCCTCTGGAGTTCCTTCTCAGCCCATTTGTTGGTATCAGCCAGCATTTAACTCAAAGAGATCATTCACACTTCCTAGCAAGTGCACACACACATAGAAGCCAATTAACAAGGAAGAGAAACATGCACATAAAGCATACCACAAGAGCATACAAGTTAAGGGTTAAACTGCTGTTTGAAAACTCGTATGCTTTTTTCCTCAAAACGTAACAGAGGAAAGATGCAAGCAACTACAAACAGCTTGCTGATACATAAAAAAAGATTTTTTTTCAGCCAAAGCCAACTTCTAAACACAGCTCTGTTGTTTGCAGTTCATGTGTGGGTTCATCCATTCCTCCCGCTGAGACAAATAATGAAATGAGAGCATTGAATTTGTGTCATTCTATTCTTTCCTTCGGCAATAAGCTGTGAGATCATAACTTTTGGATTAAGATTCAGAAAAAGCATAAAGACAACAGTGTCCACAGTAACAACATAGACAAGTTAAACTAGTCATGGGCAGAAGTACATTCCTCTTTGAACAGATCTTCTCATGACTGCAATATTATTCTGAGTTGAAAGTAAAATATTAATTCTGCAGCATATCTAGAAAACTTCTCAAAGATAAAATCCCACAGAATACCAATCTCCACAAAGCTTGAGGGAGGCAGAGCTGGAGAGAAGGACCATGGCTGGGTTTAGCCTGCAGGTAATAAACCAGGCACAGAAAGCACAGCCTCTAAAGCACACAGTGACTCAAACAAAGCTACACATCCCAGCACTTCCCAGAGCCAGGTCCCACACCAACGTACTCCACCTGGGTGAAAATGAGTTTACAGACCCAGATGAGATCCCACACCAAAGCCAGACTGTTTCTACAAAGGTACCGTGGGAAGAGTCCAATTAAAACAGGTACCCCACAGCAACATAGTGTTAGGGACTTCTCTCAAAATCTTCAAGTGCCTCACTGCAAATATGCAGAAAAGCTTTGTGCTCTCTTCAAGTCAGAAAGATAGCCAGCAAAAAAAAAAAAATTACTACTACAGAGGAGTTTAAAAGGGGAAGAAAGAGAAAAAAAGGAAAAGCAGAGAGAAACACCACATTTATATGAGGTTGCTTTAAAGCATGCCATTCTGAAAGACTACAAATAAAGCATTAGTAATTCTTTAAACACAAACTCTGGAAAGTAGAAGCACCTTCAAAGAGAAAGGCCATAAAATGCCAGCAGGCAATTTGGGCTTTCTGACAAGGACAGCAACAGCATCGTGAAAGGCCCAGATTAATGCCAAAACTGTTGCAGGAGAGTATTGCCCCGCTCTCCTCCTAGCTGGAAATTTAACATAGGAGCGAGAAGTCTAAGGTGAGAAATTCACAGTAAATGCCTGAATCAATTATACCTGACAAGTGCAGGTAAACAGGCTTCCCAGGCATTGATTAAACATCAAGAGTTTTCAGCATCTGCTTCAGAGAAGTCCCACACCTGGCTGACCCGCACAGATAACATGGTGCCTGTGGCGTTAAGAGCACAGCACCACCTTCTAAACCCCCGTGCCCGTACTGGGCAGCTGCACAACTAGCCCTGCAGTGATACCTGGGTCCTACCAGCAGATCCACCACACAACCAGGATGAACTCAGATCACAGGCTGCTGCCTCTAACAACTGGGCATTGTCCAAGAGAAAAGACAGAAGTGCAGAGAATCAATGCTAAGAGAAGGGGAGAACAGAGAAAGAAAGAAATTGTCAAAATATCACGAGTGCTAAGGAATGCAGCTGAAAGTTTCACTCACAGGATGACCAGCATTTCCAAGGGGAAGAGAGGAGAGGAAAAAAACCCACCAAACAAAATTGGCAGCCATCAAGTACTTGTCATACATTAAAAAAGATACTAAGTACATTCCTCTGTCAGGCCTGTCACAGCATCTTATTTTGGGACGGGAGGAACATTATAGCTAAGGTTTGATGCCATCATGCCAAAGCTGGTATTTGACAGAGCCTCCAACAAAACTCCCACCACCTCGGACAGGCATGCTGCAGCTAAAACCCGGCTCTCTCGGCTCAGAATATCCCTGAGTCCCATTTATAAACTGCAGCAGCTGGCCTAGTTAACAGTTCCTGTCCCAATTAAAAAAAACAAAAAACAACCCACAACCAAAACCCACTAAGTTAAATTCATGACCCCATCCTTTTAAACAACATGTCACTAAAGAATGCAATACACTGGATTTCCAGAGGAAGACAGGATAGGAGGAACCCAAGGCAGCAGCATGTGCAAGAGGACTGGAAAACACTGAAGAAAATGCATCATATCCATACACTTGCATGGGCAAAGGAACTGCAAGGAGGAGAGTCACTGTAGGAAACAAACAAAAAAAACACTGAAAAACAGAAGTAAGCCAAAGCCTGGAAGTTCCACCCCCTCCCAGGGTTTTTCCTCTACCCCCTACTACAAATTATTCTCCATGTGCAGTTCCCAGTAAATCAAGCTTTGTGAAATAACCTCGACATGTGCAGGGCTGAGAACCAGCCAACAAGCAATGATGAGATGTCCCTGGAATGATTAAGGAAAACGCAGACATCTCTCAGGTTACAAGGAAGCCTGTTGTACTCTCCCCTTGGTGCATATGCAATGCTGCAAGCACTGTTCTGAAACCTCTGATATTCAAAGGCTCATTTGGTTGACAAGGAGCCTGTGGATTCGTGGACAGATTGTCACACAAACTGTCAGGTTTTTAGAGAGACTATCAGACCTTTCTTTGCCTACGTTATGGAGCACATCAAAGACACAGAAGATGAACCAGACACAGACTGCACAGATCTGACAGAATGGTGGGTGTACATATTCAGAATACTGTACTGCTGGGGGGGGGAGGCTTGATGTGAATAATCAGGGGCTGAAAGTTCCAGAAATGTGACAGTTTTTGGCAGCGATTCCCATCTTTGCATTTATTTATCGAAGGGAGAAAAACTGCCATACTAGAGGCAAACTTGGGAGAGGAAGAAAAATTGTATCAGCAGCAATTTATTTTGCCACCATACTTTTTCTTTATTATTATTACTCCCAGAGCATTTTCTGAAGATATTTGTATTTTCAGTCAAGGTTCTCTCACTATGCTTGCAGGCTCTCTTCTCATTTTATCCTGTAGGAGAGGCTGGTTTAATGATTACAGCCAAAAAGACCGCTAGGACTTCACAGGTCACTGTACACGGTTAATGACACCGACAAATCCATACTTTCAGAAGTGCCTGCTGGCTCACGGCTCTGTCTGGAGATGCTCAGGAGTTCATTATTCAAAACTTCAAGCTCAAGTTATGGGTAATCAGCACATCTGAAGAAATACACCATACCCGGGCAACCAAAAAGTGAAGAGACAAAAGCTATTATAGAAAATACTAACCTTAAGCATTAAGGTCTCACTTGTAAAATGGGAACAATGTTCACTTATCTTCCAGTGAGCTAGAAACCTTAGTTAATGAACACCTGGAAAAAGTTCCCAGCTCCACAGCTGAAAAATAGTATTACAAAGGATAACTTTATGTCATTCCTCTTTATTAGTAATACTTGGACAAACATTATAAAACAATGGTATATTTATTTTACAGCTGACAAAAAAAAAAGTTATTAGGCTATTTCTACCAAAAAGTATTGATTATTACTTAAAAAGGAAAATAAAACATAAAACTAAACACTGATAACAAGAAAATGGATTAACACAGATTCCTTTGGCCTGCCTTTACAATAGTGATGTCACATAACCTCCAGTTCTCCCTGCAAGGCATCAGTTATTCCCCAGAAAGGAACACTAGTATCTTTTTATATTTATTTTGCTATTTAAAAGATTGAAATTCTCCACACAGTAAACAGAAAATAAATACAATGTTTATCTTAAGATAAAAAAACCAAGGAGGACAAAAGAGAAAGGATGGTAAAAGGGATAAGAAAAAAAATCAGAAAATATTTGTAAACTATTTCCTTTCCATTATTTGACAGTCTCATTCTCTCTCCTTTTAGTGGTCATCTTTTTCACGATTTTTAACAGAGCTCTTTTGCCTCCTCTGAAGAGGACAAGGCATTGAAGGCATCTCTGTAGATGAGAGCTTGTGGAGTCTCTAGGAGAAGCCCAGAAGGACCATAGAGAGACAATCAGGTGGAGAGTGGCTTTTTCTCAGCGGGGGTATTGAGCCGTAAATATTAACATGAACATCAGATGCCCAGAGAGCAGGGGCAGCCACACAACTGTTTCATTCCCATAGTCTGGCAAAGACCTCTGCTTTGGTCACAATCCTGGCCCATGATGTCACCTGTGACCTGCAATAGCTTTTGGTCACCACTAGCTTCATATCGTACTTTCTTTACAGAAATCAGGCAGAGCAAAGAGAACAAGGCATGTCTCACTTCTAGCCCGTTGAAGAATAATAGGAATAATTACTTATTAACATTAAACCTGAAAAATCTCATAATGCCTTGCTACCAAGGCGTCTCAAGAACATAAATGGAACAATATTGCATGATCTACCATATACCCCCAGAAACAAGCTAAAACTACTCTCAGAATTTAAATTCTAAACACAGCCTCTGACAGTAAGGAGTACTACATGCAAGCAACGAGAGACATTGACCTTAGCACTAAATGAGGAATAAAAGTCGGCTTAAAGTTCCAGAAGAAACACTTTGGTATGAGCGTCCTAATTATCTGGGTTTTGTTACTGTAGCTGCTAAACTATGTAAGAAAAAAAGGCTTGGGAAACAGTGTTATAAGTGGATTTTTCAGGCTAGGGAAAACAGTATCAGTATTTCAACAAAAAATCCAAGCCCTTCACCTGGGGACAGCTTGAGCTCAGAGAACAGAACACAAAGAAGGGACAGAACTATGCTTTTGCTGGGAAGGGAATAAAACCAAACACCACAAACACCACAGACCTGGAGCCAATTCCCCTCTCCACAAAATAAATGAACAAAAAGACTTAAACCCCAGCACTGTCCTGTTTTCAGCCAGAAAGGACAAACGCTGTGCTCCTCAAATCAACAGCTAGGACACTGTTATGGGGGATTTTTTTTTCGTTCTTCCTGCACCAATCCCTTGCCTCCAACGGGAGGAAGAGTTATCTCAGTGCCACGTGGATGAGGGATTAGCCATCAGGCAGTAATGGCTTTTTGCTGCTGCAAACAGAAGCTGCATCTCAAAAAATAACCTAGAGGTGAAAGGTCTCATATACTACATTTAATTCCCTAAAAGCCGAAGGAAATTTTGTGGTATACATAACTGCTATGAAAAATTAAGTTTAAAAAAATGCATATATTTGCCCAGGCAGGCACACAACACAGCATTTTTACACGCCTATATGAGTCATTTTCTCTGATCAAGAACCACAGTCCAGCCAGTTCAAAGCTTGCTGCATGTCAGGGCAAATTAGATGCTCTCTCTATAGCATCCAGTACATCACGAGACACCCCTAGGGGAAAAAAATTCCACAACTCAGGTACTGCTCAGTTGACCCAGGCCTGCAAGCTCACCGCAACCTTGCAGCTTGAAATTAAGTACAAAAAAATTTGGCTTCTGTTCAGAAGAATGGGGAGGGAGAAGGAAGCAGAAGGAATTAAGCCTTTTTTCTTATTAAAATACTTGAAATGCAATAATTGGAAGGAAAAGAAAAGCTAGCCCTTGTCGTAAAATAACCTAGTTATTACAACTCTCCTCAAATCAGACACTTGGAGTTTTATCTTAGCTCCCACCTTTCCTTTTCCCATCTCTTGATCCTCTGTGGCCTCTTGGAGACAGGCACAGATTCAGTGGCCTCTCATCATTTCCTGCCTCTGTGGCTGTTCCTTGCTGTCACTGCCCTCTGCGTAGAGCAGCATCTTTTATCTGATGGCCACTCCACTGGTCAACACCAGCAGGGCAATCTTCTCTCCACTTTTGTAAGGGTTTAACTCCCAGACACTTCTAGTGTATATGAGATGTATAGTTACTAATTTTGTTCAAAACGAGATTCAGTCATTATTTCACATTTTTCTTACAATGGGGTTGGAATGCAAATGGGTGAGTTAGGAAAGGTTCATTTGAGTCAAGGTGTTTAATGGTAAACTGTAACTGGGATCGTTCTTGGTGTGACAGAATGTATGGGGAAACCACCACCTAGGCCCAATAACAAACAAAACCCCACCCCTCATCATCCCGGGATCAGGAGATTCTGTGACAGGCAAAGCAAATACCATTTGCAGTGGCTGAAGACCTCACAGCAAGCCTGATGGTACACATCTATTTAAAAACATTAAACATGTTATTTACAAGCTACTTCTGAGTCACTCTGGTCTCTTGGGAACATGCATTATATGTTCAAGAAATTGGAGTAGCTCTTTTATTTATGTTTCTTTAAAATGACTGGCAGATGGGGAAAAACCTTCAGAGAAGTGGCCCCAGGCTGTCATGAAACATGTATTTAACACACCCACAGTAAACTACTAAACACACTTCAGAAGGTACAGCCGCTGTAAATACGGAGTAGTTCCTTTTTAAAGTCAGATCTCTGGACTACTTAATTCAGCACAAATTTGAGATGTTCTGTGGAGTCTGCCCAATATACAGAGTAATTATTAGCCATATTTTCCATTAACATGATGACAGTATATTCTGTAAGAGCAGAGACATAATTTTAAGGACCTTTTCAAAACAAGCCCAGGCATTGCCTTTAAGTCATAATAGTAATGCCTTTTTCCTGACACATGTGGAAGGACCACTGTGGGCTGAAATGGAAATCTCAGATTCCCCAAAGTCAGGCTCTTAGACAAGTGGATTCTGCACACACAGGGAAGTTTTGTCTACCTGAAACAATTTCCAAGACTAAGTCTAAATCTGGAATATCCCAAGAGAGGCACAAGCTTCAATCATCCAAATCCCAGCAGACACACAGACTCCAGCCTAAGGTCTGGAACATATTTAATCAATTCGCTGTGCTAACTCTCTGCAGTTTCATAAAATAGCCAATACTGCAATAACAGGGCCAGAAATTAATTGTACACTCGTTGGTGAATTACACGAAAATACCAGGCAGTGCTGGTATTTATTGCAGCAGGGTGATGTAGTTGCTGTTGAAGTGCAACTGCACCACAGTAAAAACAGGCGAGATACAGACAGTGTGTGTGTGTGCACACATGATCACGTGTGTGTGTGTATCTGCATGTGAGCACTGCTTTCCATCAGGAAAGCTGCACTGGTTTTATTGGTGCTATCTATATATACACATGCACACATTTATAAATACCAGTTCTGCTTATAAACATGCACGTAAACAGCACAAAGAGGGAGGAAACAAATTTAAACTATTAATAAGCAGTACGAAAATGAATGAAGGGGAAAAGGGGTTGAATAAAAAATGGCAACTGAAGGTATCAGAAATATTAGATAATGAAGAAAGCTCTCATACGTGAGACAAAAGCACCTCTTGTTTTGCTCTTTTTGGACTAAACTTGACAAATGCTCCGGTGTTCAGTTCTAACAAAGAGAAAAGATCGCATTCTAGGTCTTTTTGTTCTGCCTTTAACAAGTCTTCATAGTGATACACTGATGAGACCAGATACCAGATTGTTATCTAAATTCAGCTGCTAAATTCAGTGTTAAGACACTAAGTTCAAACCACACATTGCCACATTTATTTCACAAGTTGAGCCTGAGGATGGATTCCTCCAAGATGAAGCAGCCCATAAGCATCACTCTCTCCCTCTGCAAAGGTACTCTAAATGCCAGGGAAACAAAATCACCGTAAGGCTCTGACAGTTCACCCTTCAGCACACAGACTGCAAACGCATCTCTGCACTAATCGTGCGGGCTGAAGAGGAAGCAAACACTTAACTACTGTTTGCATAGAGGCTGCTTGTAATTTGATGTAATGTACTGTACATCAGTCAACACATATTGAAGAGAGAATATACACACTGCAGAGAAGGCAGAGAGGCAGTGCTGACATCTAACACATTTTAGTTACCCTATTATAGATGTTCTTTGAGTTCATCAAATTACCAATCAATTTATCTGATCTCTAAAAGCTGCTGTACCGAGGTGTATTAACTACTAAACTTCACACGCTTTCAGCAAAAAAGTCATTAAATGGCTGAATTGAGCACAGGAAGTCAGTTTGTGTGTTGGCCAAAGGCAAAAAGGAAGGAACCTCCACTGCAGAAGGGAGAGGGCAGAGGAGCATTAGCCTCCTCTAGACTGTTCAGCCCAAACAGACACCCGCAGAAAGCAGAAATCAGGGATGCTGTCCTCCCTCCTCCACCCCCAGCATGACATTTAATGTCTGAGAATAACTGAAAAGAGGAAGAAGATGGGAGGTTGGAACCAGTTCAGATGAAAATTTCAGGTTCATTTCCTTTTAATTTTGTTCCCATTCACAAATTTAACACACACACAGGACGGGATCTTCAGTTCTCCAACTATCAAAGGCTGTGCCCTGAGAGACTGACAGAGCCACCGCCACCTGAAAGGCAGTGTCCACACAGCCCCAGACAGGCAGCCTGAGCAACTGGGAAGTGATCTGAATGATTAGGATGGATCTTATCAGCCTATTTCAAAAAACGACACTGGGAATTATTCTTCTTGTGTTCAGGAGATTAAATCAACAGTTTGATGAACAGGGTGTTTTGCTGTACTGCTTGACCAGCCTGAAAGGAAAACTGATTTTCTGAATCATAGCTGTTGTAGGTTCACAGAAAGCACTGGTGGGTTTGTGAGAGGAAGGGTTTGCAGAAGGGGCAGGGGAAGAGAATTAAAAAAATTAGATAAGAAAAAACATTGAAATTGTCAAGAATGTTGTACAGTTCAATTATGGAGATGGGGACAAGAAATTATTCTGAAAGGGAAACATTTTTTTTTTTTATTTAGCCCACAACTTTGTTTCACACTAGTTCCAAGTACCCACAGCACTGGCTAGAGCAATAAGCTGGTGGCTGGCAAGACAGTGACTGGAGGCAAACAAAGCTGCCCTTACACACAGCAATTCCTCACACACAGCCTCAAGACATTACAGGTCATTTTATTGAGAAAGCAAATGGTGCCAGTGACACCTGCCATGATGTACTAACTCATTTAGAAAGGGGCACTGAATCTTTAACTCCCAGTGAGAGGGATGAGGGTTCAATAGAAGATAACACCTCAACAGGACTTGCTTTTTCAAAGGTAGGTGGGTGCTCCCTAGGTCTCATGGATACAGACAAGCCAGGATCCCAACTTAAGGAACAGATTCCTCACTCCCTTCAACAGAAATCCCGTCACCTTTGCCAGGTGACATCACTTTATGCAGCTCCACAGCCTGCTTTAAATTGACAATGAAGTCCCAATATGAACATATTGTTCTGGAAGGCATTCTTTTTTTTTTCCAGGCTTCTATCAGTTTTTCTGTAGACATTTTTATTGAGAGAAATTACTAGCCAAAAAACATAGAAATGACAGTGGACTTGCATGTAGCGGTGACCTTGGTGCACAAGAAGCGGGAGACAGCTACAAGAAGATGAAACAAGGCCAATAAGAATAACAAACAAAAGTTTGCCTCCCATTCTTTGCACATCCTAAATGCTTTACAAACATGAATTAAATGATAAGTACAAGGGCAAAAAGAGATTAATTAAAACAAACCAAACAAGGTGAATGCCACACACAAAATGACAAGATTTGTGAAGCTAAGCAGAGAAAAAGGTGCAGTCAATCTTATTAACAAAAAAGGTATGTATTCAATACATTCCTTTCCCGCTTGCACAAATACTCTACAGCTTATGAATACCTCTTGTGCTACTTACTGCTCTGAAAAACTGCAAGCAGAAAAACATTGCATATTAATGCACCCACTGCTCAGAGTATTCCACAGCCGCCTAATAAAAGATAACGTGGGAGCCAGAGCTTAGCAAAATCCAAACAAAGAAGAGGCATCATCTATAGCAAGGAGTTTCACTTCATCTTCCAAGATTACCTTCAGCCTTTCTCTGCTGTTTTATATTACTACAAAGAGCTGCCCATGTTTTTGCTGTACTGGAGCACTGCTCTTAGCTTTTATTAGGTTAAACCCAGCAAGAGGTCAAATACCAAAAGGAGTCAAAAAAATATTTACTTGGGAGAAAGTATACAACTAATATGCTAAGTGAAATCTCCTGGCACCTGAAGGGTTCCAGGAGAGACTGTTTCTCACTTATCATACTTTTCAAAGGATGTTTCTACCACTTGGAGAAAGCAGGACAAAGGATACACAGAATCCTAATAAAAATTCCAGTTCTGAGCAGTTATATGTGTTAACTATTTACAATAAGCTTCCTCCATCTCCCTCCCTGCTTCTCAGTAACAAATAAATGCATGAAAGAACATCAGCTTCACCTTCTCAAATCAAGTGTTTCTAAGGTTTTCCTTACAGATTATTAGGTCTGTCATCCCTTCTACCCAGAGGGATGTACAAAACTTCCTTCAAAACAGTTGTGAAAAGACCCAGATTTTGTGAAACAATTCAAATTACATGGATGAGGCGTAAAATTACTCTAACAAGCCAGAGTTAGAAGTTTAACCACTTATAACAAATTACCCAGGTCTCATTACTGGATTACTTATTGGAGATTAGGCAGTCACATTGGAAACACAGGTGTGGAATGGAATGTGTATCACCAGTTCCAAACCCTGCACTTACACAGTCATATAAGAAGCAGGCAGTTCAAATGAGCTGTTCCCTCTAATTTTTTTATTACCAAAGTATTTCAGGCACTCCAAAACAAAAACATAGAAATGACCCAAGGGACTGAAACACACAACTACAACAAGCCATCAGAGTTAAACTGAGGAAGACCAAGGGCATTACCAGTGCAATGATCCTCTGCAAGGAATTTGTTCAATAAAATTTAATTATTAAAAAAGTCAAAAAGCATGCACTGCAGGCAGAACAAAGCCTACTATCCCTTCCCATACACAATCACTGACAAACTGAAAGGTGCAGTGGGAAGAATACTCCCAACAACTAATCCCAGGACTGGTTTTATCCCAGTACAGCTATTTCATGCATTCAAGTCTGCACTCAAAAGAGCTGAATGCTGCCTGTAGCAGCAGCGCGTGGCATTCGCTCAACACAAGTCAGAAGTGCAAATCAAGTGTCAGGCACTACAAAGAAACAGAGAACCAAACAGCATTTCTGACACAATTGCCGTATATGCTCATGGACTCCCAGCATCTCAAGCACTGTGCACACAGTCCTGGTTCACACCTCTCAGAGAGGATTAAACAGATGTGGAGAAGGTCCAAAGCTGACCAGCCAGGGTGATCAAAGTATGTGGGGCAAGTACCCCATAACCCTGCTCTGATCACAGGATCACAGAACGGATGAGATCAGAAGGGTCATCTGGTCCCACCTCCCTGCTCATGCAGGTCATCCCAGAGCACATAGTGCAGGATTGCGTCCAGACTGTTCTGGAATATCTCCAGTGAGGGAGACACCAGAATGTCTCTGGGGAATACAGTGATCTTACAGTTATCCCTGGACATTCACATGCAGTCACAGTCAGGACCAGAGTATCGAACTCAATGGATCTTCAGTGCAATGCACAACTCACTGTCTCACTTCTTCCAGTGCTTTAGTAGAAGATGTAGGGAAAATCCCCAAAGCTGAAACACTGAAATTACTTTTTCATACATGCCTTTTCCTGTGAAAATTTTAATAAGGCTGTCTGGAGAAACTGAGTTTCTCAAGATCTATTTGAAATAAGGGAGACCCATAGTTCACCTCATGCAAAACTAAAGGCAAAGCCTTTTTAGCATTTTTATAGCTTTACTGTTTCACAACACTTTGCCCTCCCATTATAAGCTATTCCATCATATAGATGAAATAACTGAGATAGATGGACTAAATAATTGTTTCAAACTCCCAAAAGAGGAATGGCTATTAGAAAATGAGCAGGTTTTTCCTTCCAAATCTGTGCTCTGTCCAGTAGATTACAGTACTCTTTCAGAGATTACAAAATAAAAGGATAATGTATTCACACAATCTGCTGCATTCAAGGGAATGACTGAGTTCAATTCTGGTCAATACCTCTCAAAGACAGAGCTGTAAGGGGGAAAGTGCCAAAAGACAAGTAGAATGAGAAACCTGGGAAAAAATCATTCACACAAGCAGAGGCTGAAAAGGTAAGGACTGCTCAGTTTAAAGGGAAGGTAAAAGGGGAAACAAAAGTCTACAGACAGTGAATAATTAAGAGATTTCTTTTATCTCTTTCACATAAAGGATATTAAATGAGAAAAAAGGATTTGCAACTGGTAACAGACAATTTATGGAGTATATAGGTTAACTTGTGGCACACATGATATTGGAGGCACAGAGCTGAACAGGGCTTCAGGAACAATGTCTGAGACACACAGAAGAATGGATGACACTAATCCAAGTTTCAGAGAACAAAAATACTGAAGGAAAATAAAAGTCTTGAGCAGGGCTTGTGTCAGCCTCCGACTGACAACAGTTACGAAGACTCTCCTCAAAACTACTCTCCAAAAGTTTTCCCTGTGGTTTTGTTTTGGTGAGGGATTTTTTTGTTTCTTCCTTCAAAGCCTTTGCAAACTGACCACTGTCAGAAGAAACAGGGCAGTCTCAGTGTTTGATTCACTGCAGCAGCTCTTATGTTGTAAGGAGTAGGTAACACAATTACTCTTTGCATCCTACTGGGAAGGTACTTGGTTTCTAACATCAATAGTTCAAAACATCCTTCAAAAACAAATCTCTAAGTCTCCTACTGCTGAATTCAGTTATCATGCAGAAGTGGGGACAAAGCCAACCTGGACACAGCAGGGGATGAGAAAGGGGAATTCCTCACAGCCTGATCCTTAAAAGGAGAAATTTCAGCTTCCTTACTCCACACTGATCCATCACATTCATTCACCCACAGCCAACATCTCCAAACTACCAGTGACCACATTCCAAGTGACCATCCCCCTCTTAAAACAGCAGGGAAAGCAAACTTCTCTTTCAGAGCTCTTCCCCACCTCATCCCCTTACCGATAGCTTTTTTCTAATACAGACACACACATACACAGATATATAAAAATATATCTAAGCCTGAGTTGTAAAGCTTTAGTAAAGTGGAAGGAAAAATAAATAAATAAATGTCAAGGTCTGCGTGTATTCGACAAATAAAAGCAGAATTATATAAAAGCAAGAGCTAATAAAAAAGATTGTTCTGTGCTGCATTTTCCATCTTTCCAGCCATTATAGGAATAAAATTATCCACAGAGAAGATCAAAAACCTTTTTCAAAACTAATACAATTAAGCTTTATTACACTGGTTCAAGTACATTTCTCTCCTCTCCCTTCTAGCCCCCACCACCTCCCACTCCAATCCAGACTAAGGGTTGGAGGCATTCTTCTGTTTTATTACCAGCAAAACACTAGTGTTTGAGGGTCAGAAACTATCTGGTGTTTCAAGAGAGGAAAGAAAACCTGTTCTTTTTATCTGCTTGCTTTTGTACACATAACAACTAGAAGATAGTTTCTCTGCAGCTCTGCAGTTTGAATAGGACTGCAGGCATGCCATCTTACTCCCCCGCAAAGATCCTGCACTAAAATATCCATCCCATTGTTTAAGAAAAGGCTGTCCCTGCAGCAAGGGACATGGACTTGAAAACACAAACTACAACAAAAGACTTCAAAAAAAAGGACAATGAAGCCTGGACACAAACTTCTCCCCACTCCACTGTCCATAAAGGACAGACACATGTACAGGTTTTCCCTGCAATTTCCGCTTCATGAAACCAGATCCGGAGAGAAGAATATAATAGAAGCACACAGCATGGGACCAAGAAATTGCAAAAATTCCCTTTGCGTATGAACATATGGACAACTGTGATAATTAGAACGATAGCTGCGAGATTGTTTGCAATTTCACTGAACAATCCCCATTATCTAGAAATAGAATTTAAAATCCAAATGCAACACTGAGTGGTAGTTTTAATAGTTTATTTTTAATGAACTGTATGGATTAAAAGTGTTGCAAAACTGTATCACATGAAATTGCTCACGGGCATGTTTTACCATTGATGGCTTTAAAAAAATGCTGCCTGGACAATCATGCAGTAGAGGGAACGAGAACAGAATAGATATGCCAACAGCTTCCTATCATCTCTATAATATGCAATTTTCCCATGTTCCATACTCACCATCATGCTACGTGTTGGTAGTAAAGCTGATTGATTTCTCTGTCTTTTTACAACCCACCTTTTTCATTGTTTGCATTTCTTTTTAGTCACATAACACAACTACAAGTCGAATGTATGCAACTCCCTGTCAGGAGATCTAATTGCTTCAAATTGGAGAAGATTATTCTCCACATTTATTAAAAAATAAAGACTACTTATAACATTATTTCATTTTGCCAGGAAGTGAAGAACACATTAGTTCATAAGGAACAGCATGGCTGCTCCTATTTTTATGGCATCAATTTTTAAAAACTCATCATGGTAAACAATTAAACAGAGAAGCAAATCCCACGTTTAGGGGAGAGATTCAAATCCCTAAATGGATTTTCAAAGGTCATTTCAGGCTTAAAAGATGCTTGACAGTGTCTCTTTAAATCATGTTCATTTCAAAGGCTTATCCCGCAAGAAGCAGGCAGTGCACTGCAGCCCCATTCTTTGAACTGTGGGGCTCCTCAGAGAAAAATTAATATTACAACTTTAATTCATATTTATAGCAAGATTTATGTTGGTTATTTTGTTTTGTTGTTGTTTTTTTTAAATTTAGAAAAGGATTTTTAACAAAAGGAATAAAAAACAGGGCACTTGTTTCGTTTCAATTTAGCTTTTACCTAAACCCCACGGTGAAAAAGAAAATAGAGTTTGAACTACTAGAAATCTTTAAAAAAAAAATCATACAGTTAAAAAACCTTTATCTTTCAAATGCAAGTTGCTTAGAAGATTTTTACAGCTTTTCTATCACATACATAAGGGGTGGGGGGCAGATAAGATACTGGGAGCTGAGAGACCCAGGTTTCAGCATAATCCTCCTTGGTTCTCTGCTCTTTGGATGCACACAGACCCATGTCAGACCCTATTAGTGTGCAGAGGCCACAAATAAAGATGATTTAGCCTTACCTTCTTCTCAATGCGGGCCAACTGCTCTTTATAGAAGGCCTCTTGTCGCTTCAACTCTGTCTCCCTGCCTTGCAGCTCCAGAGCCTGGGAAGAGCAACAAAACAGCATTGGTAAAAGGAGAAATTAAAAACAAACCATGTGAGTGTAAGGAAAACACATGGGGTGCAGACTGGAAGCAACTAGAAAAAAAAAAAACCATCACTCAGGACTGGTGCATGGTATCCTTCTCAGTGGAACTACAAACCTTAAGTGTTGCAGCTCATTTTGGGTTATCCCCAGAAGTTTGAAATGCTCTTATTAGTATCACATTCAAATTTATAACCTTGATTTTACTACTTCTTATAAATTGAAAACATATTATCATAGAAAGGCAACACCTTCCTATTGCCTTTTGCAGAACATCTTATCCACATCTTTTCTTTTCCATGAATCATGACAGTCATTATTCCCATGTTCTTCACCTTACCTTAAAGAAATAAACTAAAATCCTCCACTTTATAAACTCCTGCCCCTTAGAGTGTCAAAAAGCTGCCACATATTTAATACTCCCCTACAACAGACACACGTAGGACTATCCCGATAATTAAGTACTCTCTCCACATGCTCTCTGTTCATTCCCCATCAGCAACTTCAGAGTTCCTCTGGCTGCAGACTCAGAGGGCAGATGGGTGACAAGAGAATTCCTCTTCCATCTTCCAAAGTGTAAGTGTGATACTTCCAAAAGAGCAAACTTGGTGTGCAAACACACACACTTCAGAATAACCTGGTCATCAACTAAACAACACTCAATTTAAAAAGTCTGTGTGGGTGCAGCAACAACTGTAGCCTTCTAGCTCTTTACAGCCAGGACCACTTCATTGCATTCCCACCCCAAAACTGAACTAGCATTAAGGAAGCATGGCATTGATGAAACTGAATCAAACTTTTAAAGCTTAAAAATAACAAGCAGCAATAGCAAGACAAATGGCACTTGTTTTTCACCCCCAATCACACCCCACAATCTCTGGGGCCATGTAAGTTATCAGCAGGCAGAAGACCTTTCAAAAACAGAATGAATAACCTCTTTAACATGGACTCAAACCCTGCCAATCCATAACATCCCAGCAGCATTGCTCTTAACTTCTAATGACGATGGTACAACCACAGAAAATGCTGGTCCAATATGATTAAGCAGCTGGGACAGAAACATCCCTGTGGGCTCAGACCTGTCATTTTACAGCCAACAGCCATTGCTAACGAGAAAAATTACATCTGAAAGCAAGTTACTGTGCACGTCCTTCTTTCTGCTCCCCTGCTGATGGAAATACAGTGGTATAATAGGGCTTAGAAGAGATTTTAATCTAGGCAGTGAGGGTGGTTGATAAGCAAGCAAGAAAAGAAGTACATGAAATAGAAGAGTTGTAGTGGTGTGGTGGTGGTATGTGTTTCTTTTTAAAGAAATAGAAATATTTTGGTTTCCATGTTTGCCATCCCAGACAACAGGACCAGGCATAAGCAGTACAGGTTCATATCTATATCCTTTTGGTATCAAAGACAGTTGATTAAAGGCGAACCTCTAGCTTTGCTTTAGCCAGAGCTGCTACATAATTTCCTACCTGCAAACCAGCTGGAATATGGGAATGGGATGGAATGGGGAGAGGGATGAGAATAAGATGCCCCACACATGTAGCCTGACAAAAGAGATACCACAGCCACAATAGGGGCAACGATGAGTACTTTGTAAGTGCCAAAATTACTGCCATTTTTTGGTAAGAGAACCACAGCTGTCCCTCTGAACCAACATCCATCTTCTCTACAGAAAAGGACTAAGCAATTTCAAGTAAAATTAAACAGATGTAAGAAGATGGGATGGTCTGGTGGATGACCAAACATTCACTCATCTTTTCAACCTGTGAGCTTTTGCCTGACCTTGTTCACCAAGAAATTCAGGACATTTATGCGTATGACACCTCTGGAAGGGGACACAAACCAAATACCTAATCTCTCGAGTAGGGTACATGATGAGGACCCATGGACTCTGAAGCAAACCTCACTGGAACTGGGATGCCCACAGTGAATAATGCCTCCACACCAATGCACCCTGCAGCAGACAGACCTTCTGCCAGTCATATCCCTTGTGTCTTGCAAAATTGGTGTCCAAGAACCAAAACCAGACCTCCCAACTGTAGACTACAATGTTAGAATTCTGCCCATTCTTCCACCTAAATAATTTCTCTCATATTATCCCATTATTTTCCACTTATCACCCACAATGTGTGGTGAACCGGAGGTTGCAGAGAAAACTTGTACTTGCAACACAAACATATTTTCAATGCCTTGCTTGTTTTCAAGAGCTGCTGATGTTTCAGTACAGTGAAGTATACTGAGCAATATTCCATTTGTGACAGATCTGCTTCAAAGTTGCTTTTTGTTTTCCTCTATCCCCAGATGTTACTACTAGAAACCTTAGTATACTTATGACGGCGTTTGAAGTATAGTCAGAGCATGTGTCATTTGAAATATTCACTGTTCCAAACTGGGTTAGGCAACCAGGGACATTTTGAATTAATATAGGATATTTATTAAGAGTTCCTCTAGTCCTGCTGCTTATTCCCTACCTGAAGTCAGAAGCCTGTGATGTCCCAGACAGAACTGGCTGCTATGGAGATGACTAAAATTTCACAGGGGATTGAGATTGCAGGTGCCAAACAAAGTATCACATACACTTTTCACAAAAAGGCCTTTAGAACTAAAGAAGGAAGGAGAAGGGAAGACATGCATAACACACTGGTTTGAAAACCGGGTATCAGAAAGCTGCATTTCCACTTCCACACTGCAGAAGTTAGATTGGAGCTTGAACACACTATGCAAGAACTGACCAAAGCCCAAAGACAACATCTAAGATGTGTAGAACACAGCAGAGTGTGATGTCCAAGAAGTATGAACACAGAAACAAAACAGACAGAGGGAAAGAAGAACATACTCAGCTATAAAAACACAGGAATGCACCCAAAACTTAGAAAAGTACCATGGGACATTTTTGCAATTGGCCATTACCCTATGTACTAAAGCAAGGTATAAGATATATTCAAGAAATGCTCAAGAATCCCCTGTGCATTGACTTCTTACGTAAGGACAGCAAAGGCATAATACTAACATGCTACTACAGACAGCTTCCATAGGTGTGGATTCATGGACTGGTTGGGGGCTCTTTCAGATTCTTCCTCTGCTTTATCTTTACATTTTTTCCACAGCCCCAAGTTTTTCAGGTCATCTCAGTGCTGTTTTGAATGGTGACAAAAAGCCAGGGCAGAGTCACCACAATTTCCTGCCTCCTCCACTGCCTTTATCAAGTAACCCATTTAGAAACAAACTAGGCAAGTACATTTCTAAAGCTATGCATTACATACTGGCTCAACTGAAGAATTCAAGCACTGGCCTGCGAGCTGACAGACGGGCCAAAAGAAATATTTTACAAGCCCCCTAATTGAGGTAATGTAATATTACTGGTTCATTCTCTATGAACAGAGTCAGACACTCAGATTTGTCCTGAGCTGACACCAACATGCCACACATCAGACTGTGCAACTGAGCAAGAGCTGGGCTTCACTCTAGCTACAGCCATTCCCAGATTAGCTTTGGCTTTGCCCTCCACAAAATATCACCAGATTTTTGCTACTTTTAATCACAGTCCCGCCTCATCACCTTGTTAAAAAAGGAAAATTAGAAAGGAAATCTGTTGGAAAAAAAGGGCTTCTTGGCAGGGTCAGATGACACGGGAATGTGGCACCCAGGAATAAAGTGCAGCGACAGCACAGCCCACAGCTCGCTGCTACCATCAGGCTGTCTCTCTCCATAACACTGTTGGGATTCCGGGATTTAGGGAGAGGGCATTGAGAAGACTCTACCGGGGAACAAAAAAACTCCCTCTTTCTGCAAAGGGCAACTCAAGCTAGAAGGAAAGACTCAAATCTCAACCTACAAAGAACTTTCTCAAAGGCAAGTCACAACATTTGGCAAGATTACTGCAAAAATATTTATCTTCTTGGCAAAACACTTCCACCACTCACAGAAGAGCTAGTGAGATGATGCCTAGGTAATCAGCCAGAAGCAGGGAAATAAGCTACAAGGATAAAGGTCCTTAAGTCTATCAAATGCCTGGCTTCTACATCATCTTGTCTTTGCTGAGAAAAGTTATCAGCTTCCCCCAAAGGTACCCCAGTAACATCTCTGCAGCAGAGATGTTTTGCCTGGGCACCTCAGTTTGCCCCATTTCACAACTGCAAATTCTAATACCTCGTGCTTTCCCAAGCCTCTACCAGTCCTGGCAGCAGTCCAGGTGGCAGGGGAAAAACACAAACGCTACTAAAGATCACAAGATGAGGAGAAGGAATCGACAGCAACTCACTAAAGAACAGAGCTAACTCCAAAATTAGCTAGCTAGCATGTTCCTGACCAAGTCTAAAGGGAATGGCAGAGCTGAAAGGGCAACACAAATAGTAAGAGGCAGTTTGTACACTTCATGCCTGAGACTAAAGCAGAACTTTACAGGGAGGCTTGTAGCAGGCAAGTAACCATAGGGGAGCCTTGACTCAACTTTCACTGGCACCACCAGAAATACCACCATTCCTGTAGAGTTGTCTGCAGTTTTTAGTCCAGACACACGAGACCTACAAAATCCTTGGCTTTTTGTCCTACCTTTCACTCTGTCAAAGGCAGGTGACTAGGTTTTGTTTTAGAAACTGGATGCAACCCATAGCCTTAAAAAGCAGTACTGGTGTAACCTTCATTTCCTCCTGTTTCTGCTATTCCCTTAGCCAACAACACACATCACCAGATCAAGTTTGGTTTCAGCAGCTGTAAGCTACACAAAAGGAACCAGTGAAAATCTTTATGAAGGAAATAATATGCAATTTTCTAGCTGAACACCTTTTAAAATGTAATGACAGAAAATAAAATCCTGCATCTGTGCTCAGCAATAACAATCTGTACGCACGCAGTAACAACATGACACTTGGAATAAGCAAGATCCAGACAAAAAAAAAGGGAGCTTACCCAGGCGTCCAAATCCGCAGGCTTGGAATAAAGAGTGCAAAAGAGAAAGGAAGGGAAAGAGAAGAAAAAGAGAAATCAGTGATTTATGGAGGCCGCCTGCTGCTGTGCAATATAGCTTTTAAGATGACAAGTTTAGAAAAGTTCCTTTAAAATGACAAACATCTTATGCAATGCAGTGCTGTCCCATTGGGAATTGAGCTGTTAAAGCAAAACAAAAGCACATGCACCCCTAGAACAAAAACAAAGCCCCCACAGGCTGCTGCAGGATCCCCACACAGGGTGGGAGCAAGGCAAAAGCAGCTGGAAAAGAGCCAGTTCCAGGGAATCACACAAGGTGCTGCACAATGACAGAGATGTCAATATCCACAACATGTAACACAGCAATGCTGGGCAGGCTCAACGGGAGGTGGTCAACAACTGTGCTGCTTCCAATTACGTGCAAAGAACAAGGATCTTTTTGCAAGTGCATTTTTAAATGCACAAGCTGACCTACATAGCATGTCCTTCCATGGACAATTTCAAAGAGTGCTTCCTAACTGAAAACCAGCTGCCTGATCAGATTTCCAATCAGATCCCCCCTCATAGGAAACTGAACACATCTTTAGTGCACAGACTAAACCTCTGTCAAATCCAAGATGTCTCCACCTGCTTCTTCTTTGTCCTCATGCCCACTTAAGTGTAGAGACAAGAAGAAAAAGCAGGCTGCAGCATTGCCTATTCTTTACTTATTACTACTTTTTACTTTTGCAGTAACCCAGCAGCAGCAAAGCAAGTACAAGATGATAAACATTTCATGCCCATAACCTCCTTCTGAAGCCAAGGCATTTATGAGGCAGGCACAGCTCTCATTTGCTGTCAAGGGCTGCAAGCCTTCCCTGCCTCTCAGAACTACCTTCAATCAGCAGCTCAATTGCAAAGCAGGAACTTCAGAAGGACTAGCTTTTTTTATTATGATTATTTATTTGAGGGGAGTTGATAGGGCACAAGGAACTTTCCGCTTGGTCACAGTTCAGCACCAGAGGGAGCAGACGGTGGAGGGTAATATGTTTATGGGATCTGCCATCACTTTAATGGCACAGAGCAACTGCTTCAAGTAACTGAGGGGTCATGTGTCATCAGTTATGTGTGTCACCCATCCTCATCCTTTGCAACAGCTCAGAGGGCTGGAATTCATTTACAGTTCAGCTGGGGGAAACCAATTTCCCCCTTTCTGCAGACAGGTTTGACATAGCAGCATCAAGTCCATGGCCAAATAAACCAATACACAACAGGTGTTCACTGGTAATCACTGACCAATCTTGACAAAAGCCTGATTTCAGTAACATTTTTCCTCCTGGTGACTTATACAATCAGGACAGACATGCTTAGTTTTGTTTTTACATTTTAGCAACTGCAAGGCTGTCCACCCTCAGCAGATGGACAGGAGCAACACAGCACTCTTTATGGTACCTGTTATTATTTCAGCAGGTAGGTCACGCACACCAATAACTCTTTACTGGATGTACATCTGTCATCCCTGGATGCCCAAGCCATGAACCGACACAGTCCGGGTGACAAACACTTGCATGACAAAACAAACAAGGTACTAACTCAGTGATATTGCTGTGAAGAGAGCAAGGAGAAGGAATCAGGTGCCCCCTAAGATACAATGCGCAGCAGCAGAATTGGGGTTTCAGAGGAATTTAAGTGTTACTGACCACAGAGCATCTCTCCTGCAGGTACTGCCAAAGGCTTTAACTTTGTCCAATTTCAGGATGTGGGAAAAATATTACTCCAAGAATAGACAGATACACTCCACTGAACGGAAATAGGAAAATTAAAACATGTAGATGCAGTAGGACATATTGCTGCATTGGGAAAAAATAACTACATTTGAAAAGAAGCACAGACTAAATAAAATTGAGTAATAAAATATTACTAAGACAAAAACTCTAGAGGGCCACTGGTTTAAGTTTTGCTACCTCCTAAGCACATGCCAAGATCTCTTTGCAGACCTGCATTTACCAGCTCTGATAACAAAAGACACGGCTTGTCCACTAGTATTTTTGAAGTTTAAGCAACAAGAAATGAGCAATATCTGCTTTCCTCACTCCCTGACCAAGTGAGCTTCACTTCCAGCTCCCAGATGGAAGCTTGTGAGTTTTACAATTCCAGCCCTGGGACACAAGTCATCTTTTAGCATCCTTGGTTAATACTTCTAAATCCTTCTGCTGAAAAAGATTCATTTCCTTTCTAGGTAACCCACTGGGTAGCAATCACAGGAAAATGAATAAATACAGGACTTAATCATTTGAGGTCAACATCAAATCAAGATATTCCTGTTAACTATATTAGAGTCAAAAGGTTGTTTAATCAGGATCTCGGGCCAAACCGGTAATCCCTGCCCTAAGTATTCATACAGTGGGGAAAGATGACACAGTCCACTTGGAGAAAACTCTGGCTGGATACAGGAACTACACAAGTAGTGCATCTGTGCTTCTGAAAATTTCACATTTGAGCATTGATTATTCAGGAAGGGGATGCTTTCCCATATACATATCAGCAGTCTGACTTCCAACACAATCAAGAATACAGCGCCAAGTGAGTATATCACTCATAAGGACAATTCCCAGCATCTTTTCCCAAACCCGTGCACCACATCACCCTTACACATCAGGCACAGCCTCAGGTCTGTCATCATCTGGGCAAACGCAAAAATGGCAGTGAGTAATCAAAACATAGCTCTGGGATTGCTGGGGAGGGAGGAAAGCATCAGCACAATAAAACAGCAGCCTCAGGAAGGGCAATGCCTTTGCAATCTGACAGGAACCAGCTTCCCCCTAATGTCCATTGCCTTGCCATAGTCAGTAACCGTCATATAACTCATTTCATTGCAGCAGGACCAATGACTCAGGAATCCAGACTACCAGCTTGATACAGATCTCCTACTTAAGAACTCAACACAGTATTTTTAGGGGCACTGCCAACTTTGGGAGTGGAAGATAGAGTGGGAGATGCGAGAAATGAGAGGCAGCAGGTGCCCAAAACCCAACGCAGCTGTTGGCAACAACTTCTGTACTCATGTCAGTATCTGAAGAGCTTTGCCGCATATATTCTAACATCTTGATGACCAGACTTCATCACTGAATGAGCAAAGACTCATTTCTTCTTAAAGTAATAATACATATCTAAATTTTCCCACATTGATAGGAATTAAAGCATTTAAAGAATACACCTAGACATTCAGTATCCACCCCAGATCCTTAAACTCTTCCAGTTTAGTGAAAAAGTGAAGCAGTATCAATATTAAATGTAATGAGAGTCTGAGATGTAACCAACAAGGGAGAGGAAGCAGGAAGAGACACTGAACAGCAATCAATTTTGAGGAAGGGCTGTGATGAAATTGCTCAACTCTAATGTATACAGAGTATACACAATTCTATAAACATGACGACAGGAATCAACCGAAAAACCCTTTTGCCCTTTTATGATTCAGGGACAACTGCACTCCTAATACTTATGGTACTGCTACAAATAGGTTTGCAATGCCGACAGTTGATGGTTTTCATTTAAAACAAAATAAAGAGAAAGCTATTTTATAAAATCCAGAGTAAACCATCTGCTTTCATTGCTTGCTTTAATACTTCAGCCCATTTTCACATTCGCCTTTTCCCATCACCACTTCTATACATGCATACATACAGTTTTCATTTTGTAGGCTGCCAACAGACAAGGCATTCAATGCCTACAGAAATCTTACAGAGCGCAGGCTCTCTAGAGGTGTATGCTCAAGATGCTTATTTCTGATAGCAGGTTGAGTCAACAACCCCCTGTAAATTTTTACCTCCTTGCTTAAATTCCTACTCTGCCTGTTAGACTTAACAATCTCCAAGTCCCTGACCAATTTAGTGCAAAAAAAAAAAAAGAAACCCTCAAGTGCGGGCATCATAAAATTCTGCATTAATTATGACTTTCTATCCCAGAACATATCTCAGACCCTACTGAGTCAATGAGGTATTTTTCATAAAGCTAGAAACAAAGGCCACTCAACTCTTCTTGGATTATTTCTAGCACATAATCATTAATACAGACTCCCATTACATTAGCCTAAGGGTGGCATATGGCTTTCTAGGGATAGGACAGACGGGGGAAAATAACAGTTACGCATGCCTACATCCCAATCCCATTGCTGTGCTTGCATATGGGGACAGAGCTTTCTCTTGCCAGATTCTTAAATACCAAGTACATTAGCTTCCGAGTCAAATGTAGTACTTCAAATACAACCACTGTTTTGGGAAAAAAAAAAAAGGAAGAAAGAAAATCAAGATGACATGCATAATCAACCCATGTGCCTCCAAGCAGTAAAAATTATAAACCCTGTGGATTTGGAAGGAATTCCCTTCCCATATTTGCGCCCAGACACTAAAGGCAATTCTTACCTGCCTCTGAAAAAATAGATATTTATAGGCACCAGCCAATGGATACAGGTTAGTATAGCACAGTGAATACAAGTTTCCTGGCACAAGAGTAGAAACCTGATTTTTTTTTTAATTTAAAAAAATCTCAAATGCTATACAGTTTAAGAGAAATGCAGTTGACTTTGGGGCTGCTTTTTAATACAGGTAAAGACTATCTTAATTAAATAGTTAAGTAAGAAAATTCTTGAAAGCCTCCAGCCATGGTCATGCATCCTCTGTCTCTGCAGGTGGAGAGTCAGGTGCACTTTCAAACACCACATTTTATGTTTTTACCCTCTTTGATAACCTTGTAAATTTTCCTGTTCTCCCTGTTTTCTTTCATCCTAGATATACACAAAGCAGACTTTACACAGCCTTACAGGGTCAGTTTCATTCTGGGGGCATAATCCATACATTGCCAAGATGTATGTGGGAAAGACTTACAGTAATCAACATTTAGCATAAATCCCAAGGATTCTAAAGTCTTGCTAAAGGACTACAAAAAGCATAGGGGACTCCAGCTAAAATAAATGCCCTGTGCTAGTACACATACATAATCATGCTTGCAGTAATGGTTATTATGGAGTAAAAACATGTGGAATGAATAATCAGACTGCCCAAGAAATTAAAACATAGGAGTGAGGAACTTGACTGCAATATCCCTCACTCCTGTGATCACCTAAGACACATAGGCAGTCAGCACAGAATTTCCCTACAACCAGTTCTGAAAACATACCTCAGTCTTTGCCTGCAGCATCCCCTATGTCCTAGGCCACAGTGTTATGAAAAGGCTGCCAATTAAGTTGTGGTTTTGAGCTATAGACAAAATGTCCACTAGAGACTCTGATTCTTGCTTTCAAAGCACTTGCAAACCACTGTGTGTTTTAGGAAGAGAATATACTGGCTCTCAAATACATGCAACTCTCAGCTCCTTTCAAGGCTGTGATCAGAGGAAACACTGCAAGGTTGCATCTTTTAATGAAGTCCGAGTATATCATAATGAAATCATCTGCAAAAAGAAGACTGTAGATTCAGCAACAAGGATTTCAGGCTATTGTAAAACCACATTCTTCATTTTCACATTGCAATCTCCAGGACATGATTGTATCAAGAGCAACTTGCAAATCTATGTCACTGCCAGCAAAATTCTGATTTCCATTTGATAGGACAATTTGAAAAGAGCAGTTTCTATATTGTGCAAGTGCCTAATGTTTGTAAGAACTACAAGAATTCAAAGCTGATTCAATGACCATTTACCAGACAATGCAACTCACTCTTGCTCAAGGGAGATGGCCTGGAAAAATCAGGGGTGGGTGGAGATCATTCTCTCTTTCTAGGAAGAAGCAGCAGCTGGTAGTTTTATCAACATTTTCTTCCCCAACAGATCACAAACCAGGTCCTGCTGCTGTCGAGGAAGGCATAGACTGAGCAGAGCAGAAAGAGCTAAGCAGTTTGAGAAACTTTCCCTAAAAAACGAAATCAACATTTTGCTCTCAGTGAAGCTTCTGAAGCTCAAAAAACGATGCTACATGATAAGGCACCAGAGAAGTACTTACTGCTGGACTTTTTAATCAAAAGCAAGAAGCTTGAAATTTAGCTTTAAAATAGCGTACGCTCTAAATATAGCTCTCTCAGGTCATCTGACTGCTAAGACTCATGCTTCATGAGTTTGCAAATTGAAAGAGTCAATCCAGCACAGAGTATCACACAACCCTAAAGACAGATTGCTGTATTTATTGTAGTAGATACTATTTACAAACATATCTCCACTCTGTTTGCTCTGTAATTATAGTTGGGGCACATATAATCATTTACTTTCTGTAGACTCCTTTTGTATGCTGTACCTCCAAAGTCAATGAAAGTCATTTTAAGAACCTGTTGATTGATTTATTGATCAAATAAGTTGACCAGTGCAATAGACTGGAAATGACCAGACAGGCAAGTGACCTGAAAAAATATTCCTTCAGACTAGTAACTACAAGCACTGAATATCACAAGAAACCCCTGAAAACAGGTTCAGGTTTTTTTTAGAACCTATATTAACAGTTGGGCCTAAAGCTTCATTCTTTATGCAGGCCTGCTTGGTCAAGTGCACTCCCCAACCAAATGTCTGAGATAACTCTGTAGAATTCAGTGTTAGCTATCAAATTCAGCAGAAGGAACTGGCAAAAGTTCAGCTCCTATTACCAGAAATACTGTGAGAAGAAAGGGAGAGTGGAGGGTGTTATATATGGTTTGAGTCAGGAAGCAAATACTTCTATCTGACCAAGGGCACGGGATGGAAGAAACGCAGGCGGAGGATCATCACCCACAGACAGTTTCCACTGCTTGGGGCTGTTTTCTGGTGATTCTGTGGTGAGACTTCACCAAAGCTTTCACAGAGCTCCAACTGCAAGAAGCAGATTATGCCTCTGGCCAGCACTGAAAACCATAAACTCATCTGTCAAGTATTCACTGAGATGGCCTATTTCTTTTTCCTGTGGATTTAATTGCAATTTAATGAGGTTTTCAATGAAACATGTTGGCAGCTTATCATAAAACTAAGCTGAACATAGCTTGTACTCCTTTTACGCTGTCCATCCATTTGTGTGAAGAACTATCATCCAACACAAGCACGAGGCAAATTAGGCTTCAACTGTGTTGCATAGGTGTGGTTTCCTAAGAGGCAGATGAAAGGTGCACTAACAAATCAGGAGGTAAAGGAAAAGCTTGTATTACTACTATTATTTGTACAATATCGTAGACAATCTTTTGGCACTGCGGTTTTGGGGTGTTCACATTTATCTCCAGAACAAAGAAATTAAATGTCCATGGACATCAATGGTTTCTTCCACAAGAATAAAATTATAGCAGGAAAAACATACGTTCAGATTCAAACAAAATAAATTAACCAGATCAAATTCACAATCTCTCATAACCTCTCAACATTTCTGAAAATAAATGCCACACTTAGCAAAACAACCTTTAAAATAAACACCTTTAAATGCTCATTTATCTCATAACATTATCCTTCCTGCCTGTCGTAGATTATACATTACATACATATAAAAATCAAAAGAAAAATCCACTCAAAGAAACCAACACTCCAATGCTCCCTTTTCCATTTAATGTTGGTCATACACCCACAGAGATCTTAAAACATTTTAAAGGATCAAGCTCTCCTTCTCATTAGTACCACCATCACGTTGTTCTGATCTGTGGTCATATAACCTTTTGCACCTTTTCACTCTATTGAATAAATCTCCCCTGGCAACTTCTGGTGTGGCACTCCGCTCCCCCTGCCTCCGGCTCTTCTTCCCTCACTAATTCTGTGTTCAGAACTGTGAAGCACAAAATTAGACATTTCAAATTAAGCAAGGAGAGAGAATGAGAGAACCTTATTAAATCAACATTAGCATCAGTGTCTTTAAAAGAGAAACTCAATTGCAAAATATTACTTGTCTCTGTAAAGCTCTTTACATTGACAGAAATGAGGCAGGCAGCAGCTGAAATGATGTTCCTCCATCCCCACCTTCCTCCTCTTGCTGGTCACAGTGCCCAAGCAGCAAGCACAGGATGCTCTTCAGACCACAAACCCCACAGAAGAAAAGCCTACCTTGAACTCAAAAGCACTGGAATTGCCAAGTAAAGAGGACAAGGTCTACCAACACAATGTTGGGGAAGAAACGCCCCTCCCCTCTCTGCCCCAAATAGGACACGAGCACACAAAAGCAGACTCCCTTCTCCTCCCAAGCTTTCCACAACACTGGCTGTTCTATCAACTCACATTACAAGTTGCAGTCAATTTTTTCTTACAACAAGGGCAAGAGCCATTGCAAGTTTTAGTTTCCATTCTCAGTCCCCAAAAATCAGAATTACTGACATGATGGTGATGATCAGCATACTTTGTCCCAAAACACCTTAACTTTCAGAGTGCAAACTTCCAGTAGATGGTCCAATATCCTTAAACTCCTTTTCAAGATAAATCACTGGAGTACCATACCATTCCCCCTTGCTGGATAATTGTGTTGTTAAACACAGAAATCACCTCTGAGCCTGCACAGTCTTTAAACATGACTGTCCCTTGGTGTTTCTTGAATAAGAGTTGATATTTTCACCTTGTGTCAACAGAATAAGCGTACACACCTTACAGCATTGTGCATCAGGGTCCAGACTTGTCTGTCGGGTGCCACATAAACAGGGAGTGTCTTGGCAGTATCCTGTAGGGACAGTTTGCAGTGTGTGCTGCTATGGAGTCCTACAGAAACAAATCCTACTAAAGCAATTTCAGTACAAAAAATACACAGATTTCAAAACTACTTCAATTAATTAAGATTTATGCTTAGAGTACCCATTTAGCTATAGAATATTATCCTAAGGGCAAGTGACATGAAACTAAAGCTCAATTCCTGATGACAAAGCAAAGTTTTCAAAGTATTTTTGGGGAAAACAGATACTACCCAAACAGAAATGGAGGCTGAAGGTTTGGATCATTCTAGTCCTACCAAGCAATGAAAACTTATGAAACTACTGAAAATTTTGCATTTTGCAGGCAGGTTTCTAAGTGCAGACTTTCCATACCAATAAATGGCACTTTGTAAAGCCAGGGGTGCTGGCAGTTCCAATACCTATTCAGAGCTGTCACAAAAGTGACCTATTCCTCATTTGACAACCATGCTTAAATACTATTAACTCAACAAAGTAGTTCCTAAACACGAGTTGAGACAAAGTGCAGAAGGGAAACAGGAAGAGAAACATACAAATAACACCCATAAGAATTAGCAACAAAAAGCTACCTTGGTTGTTAAAGTGCTGTCTATTCAACATTCTCTTCAGAAAATGAAATGCTTCATTTTCATCTCAAAGGGCAACAGTAGCAATACAAGACTGCTCAGAACCTTCCAAAATGAAAGGGTCAGATGAAAACAAGCAATTTGCCATTCAATTTTAAAAGTTAAAAAATGGGAAAAACAGAAAAGCCAGTATGAAGCACTGGACCTGTTGTCCCAGGGCTGCTCTCAATGCCTACCCAGGCTGGTAAAACATCTTTACCAAAATATACCTAAGTACTTTTTAGATGCCTTTCTTCCAGGAAAGGACCACAGGAAGCAAAAACTGAAAACTTTTTTTTTCCTGTCCTCTGGTGCATCTAATTGTCCTCTAGCCCTTCCCTGGCAGTCTGACACAGAACTACAAGTGGCCTCCCATTGCCTTCAAGTCTCATCATCCCTTGCTTTTGTAGGGGTTATCACACAGCACCTTTAATTCAGTAGGACTGTAACTCTAGTGATCAACTAAAGTAATTAGTTTGCATTCACTTGCCCAACACTTTCAGCTCCTTAATGCCTCCATTCTGAAAACTTTACAGGAAACAATCAACTCATACAAACCACAAAAAATGTAGAACTGAAAGAACAGGGGAGACAGTTTCTGTGCAACTCCCACAATATAGTTCTGTTTCTTATAAATCATAAGTTGGCTAGATAACTCAGTACATACCAAGCCCATAAGCAAACAATGAAATACATAGGTATTTAAAGTCACTTATAACTGAAAACTAAGAAAAGCTTTAAAAGAAAGACAAAATTTTAAAAATTAAGAAAAGGATAAAGAGCTAAACTACCAGAGGGTTGAGATGTTTTATTTTTGTTTGCTAAAAAGGCACTACACTATTCACCTTCAAAGATCTGTGAGTATCAGTGCATCATGACAACACTTTTTGATATAACTACTATTCCAAGAAAACTGAAGCACAAACAAGATGCAATAATTTGTCCTGATTCATGCAGAAAATACTAGACAGGATCAGGACTGATAAGAGAGACCCAAACCACAGAAGAAACCAAGATTTTCATCATCCATGTATTTGAGCAGATTACTGAAAGAAAAACAGTCACAGTGTACTGATGCTTGCCTGTTAATATCCTTCCAAGAGGGCACAATCAAAATTATCTCAAAAGATCTAAGTATAATGGAATGAATGGTTACACACATTTGAGATGAAGGGAAAGAGCTGGAGCAGCAAAAAAAGCAATCCCTATTTCATTCTGAAGTCTCTAAGGGACTCAGGAAACAGCAGTGAATGGTGGAAAGCCAGCCACCAAATCCAGGTAACTTATATTGCTTGCAGTGATTAACTCACCCTAGGTGTCAGCCTGCCACCTACTACTGTCAGAGTGGAAAATCCACTGTAAGCACTGAGAGGATTCTGGAGGAGGGAACAGAAACACTGGCAAAGAAGAAGCAAGACAGACACAAAACAAAGCAAAGAGTCACAGCAGCTTTTCCTTTCAGTAGTAACTACTGGCTGCAGCACTTATCCCACTTCTGAGACATCACTAAAATGGACCCGTCGCATCAGTGCTCACTTTCAAGCAGCAAATCTGGAATTAATATTCACAGGCTCTGTGACTGACATAATTGCAATTTAAAAAGGGCAATTAATCATCAGCCACACCGCGGCTGACTTGCCAGGCTGGAATCCTTCCTCTCCACACCTGCTGACAAACTCACAGGAGGCAAAAGCATCACATGTGCACAGAGCCAAGAAGTGCCATTCTCTCTCACCCCAGCACCAGACTTTACAGGAGAAGCTATAGGTTTTAGTATTGTTATTTCTCCCACACATGGCCCATCAGGATGATTCACCCACCCTTTCCCACAGCAGCTCCCCTACGATGCCCAATCTCCCTTTCCACATGGATAAGGAATGCTCTCTCCATCTTGTGTCTCACTTCAGCCCAGAGAATTGAGGCAATGGAGCTCTATCACCTCTATCATGAAACTCCCTTGTCTTCTGTTTTCCTTTCTATCTTTGCATGAACTTGTTTTTGTGTGGGTTTTGGTGGGGTTTTTTAAGAGTGACACCTCATCCCAATCTTACTTGGAAAATTAATTACAAAGGTGAGAGCACAGCTCCAAAGAATCAGCTAGCATAGGCAGATGATGGCAACATCAAACTTGGCAAATGGGTTTTGTAAGATGAGTCAAAAAAAAAAACCACATTAAGTCAGTGTTTAGTTCTGTGCTCCTATGGGAAAATTTTCAGGCGTGTTGTAAACAAAACCAAAAACCCAAGCAACTGCTTGGTATATCAGTTCTGTCACTTTAAATTCTTTCTTTGTGAGCACCCACTGCCAGATGTGCAACCAATAGTATTCAGAGAAGATACATTTGGAAATTCATCAATGGAGTTCAGGTTCCCAGAAAGAAAGGTCCAAAATTAAATTACTGTAGGGTGAATATCTAACCTCTTTTAAGTACAGTTCTGAGAGGAAGAAAGCCATCAAACAGACAACCATGTTATGCCAGTCTACTTATCTGGGAAGTACATAAAACACCAGGGTGCTAAATACCATAGAAAAAAAGTATGAGATTGATGGGAAGACTTAGAGCTTAGCAAGCTATAAGGTCTTCAAGTGACATACTTAAGACTATGTCCTTGGGCCAAAGAAAATATACAAAGTACTTCTAGACCAAAGGAATCTTGCTCGAACAGGTGCCACTGCTGCCAGCCAAGTGCAGTAGGGACTGAGGATACATGTTGTATCTAACTCAAGCTATATGGTCCTTCCTTTCCTCAGTTCTGCCAGTCAGCAAGCAAAAATTGCCTTCATCATAACAATATAGGAAAAGAATTCAATGTTTTTGTATATGAGAAAGTGTCATTTTAACCCTAAGAATTCAGTCAGGGCAGAAGCTGCAGCAAAAGTATGTATTGCATGTCTTGGTCAGAGTTCCAAACAAAAGTAGTTGACAGAACTTCTCTGCCAGCAGGTAACACCAATAAATGGCCTCGTTTCCGTCTATTATAATACACATACTTTGCTTCCTCATACTGTCCTAATTTCTATGAGGTCCCTCTCAAGATTTGCTCTTTTTTTGACACATGCTCCAGGTGTTCTTCATCCACAAACTTCAGCGCATCATTGCAAGTTAAATGAGGTGTCTACAACCCACTTCTTTCAGCTTTGTGAAACTAGAGAAGTGCAAAGCCCTCTCCAGCCTTTTCTACCTTCATTTTGCAAGGGTTTAGAAATCCTTTATAAAACATTCTATTCACAGACAGACCTTTACCTTTCAATGACACAAGTATCATGTTGCGCACATGCCCTCTGCTCAGACAGGGCTGACCTTGTCCTCTCCTTTAGCAATGACACTCCTTAACAAACAAGTGTGTGGTGTTAAGAAATAGCAGGAGTAAATATAACAGAGATACAGGGTATTTCCTCATAATGACTGGCTAAATCAATAATTTTTACCGGATTTTCTGCACTCAGAATGTTTACCAAAAAATCAGTAAACAAAGTGGGGGGGGGGGGAGAACCAAAATAACCCAAACAAACAAAAAACCCCAAACAAACACACACACCAAAAAAAAAAAAAACCACCACAAACACAAAGAGGGCTCCTGGGCTGCTGCCCAGGATCACTGATGCTTCACTTCTTGCATTTTTTCAAAAGAAAAAGGAATACTCGTGCTTCCAATTTTTTCTAACACCTGTAAGCTTAATGCCTCCAATCAGCACTTGCTCACATCTTTATCTTCAAGCCCATATTATGAAGTTTTGACGAGCTTTTCCCTTTCCAATGTCTCTCACTCCACATGGATAAAAGGCACTACTAGAAGACAGAGACCAAAATCCTTGCCTCTTCTATTGCCTTCATTTAGCAATCAGCAACTGTCTGAGTATTGTGAGACCCAAAGCACTGCCGTGTATTACACACTTATCTCTGCAAAACCACCCTGCACAAGTGACAACTTCCAGGCAGGGGGGAGGGGGAGTTGTGCAGCTTTGCGATAATTAAAGCATAGACGAGTGTCACTGCTGTAGATAATTATGCATTAGCAGTGAAATTACTTAATGGAATGAAATAAACTAAGCCAAATGCTTTGTTTTAAAGGGAATTTAGGGTCTGTAAAAGGTGTCCAACTGACAGCCCAGGAGAGCAAGAACGACAGTCCTCATCATTCACAAAAACAACACAACCCCAGAACAGCCTGGCAGGCTTTCACCTCCACCCAGGAAAAGGGGAGCAGAGGAGAAGTTAACCACAACTCCATCCTCTCTGGTCAGTCAGGCTGTGATTCATTTGAGGAGCACCCCCAAAGGGATCAGGCAGTCACTAAGTAGAGAGGAACAACTGACTGAGAATAATTTTCTAAACAAAGATACCAGCTCTGACAAAACAGATTAGTGCAACCCACAGGTCAACAACAGGATAAATAGGTACATGGTGCACAATGAAACCACCTTCTCCCATGAGATCTTCCCCCATCCTCTTCTCTTGCTTCTCCAATTGCTCACCTGCACACACTCCCACCACAGCTCTCATCTACATGGCTTCAACAGCCTCTTCCTACTTGTTAAAACAAGGACTCTCAAGGTCAGTCAGAATTTATAAGGCAGCCATTTCATCTTTTGTGCTTCTCTGGCTACATTCCTTCCTGAAAGATGCTGAACATTGGAGATTCTGCGGGGTCTGAAAGCCCTGCCAACAACAAGGCCAATTAGGAGTTTCAGGATGATGCATATTAAAGTTATTATGGGAGGCAGTTATGCAGCCAGAATAAATCTTAACTGAACCTTTAAGTGGTTTTTATAACTCTTGTTTCTCCTTCTTGAAAACAGATGAAAAGATACAAATCTCCTGCCTAAAAATCTGCAGGAATTCCAGTCAACCACCAACTTCTCTCTCAAGAGAAGATTCTGCCCTCAAAGCAATGATTCATTTCATCCAAGGCCAGCTAGATCATCTTTATGTTTTAAACTCCAGATTACTCAAATCAGCCAGAAATTTACAATATCAGTGAAGACCAACCTGAAATACTACCTATACAAAAGCACTGCAGATACATTTCAAACTTCTGCTGAAACTCCATTTGTTTTTCAGTACAGGCCTTCTTAGACAATCTACAGTCTGATGGCAAAGAGACACAAATATTATAGTGAATTTTTACAGAGCAGGTTTCGTAGGCAGTCTAATTGAAAGGCTAGGGTATAGATCAAATCTGTGAATCCTAAAGAGGATCTGAGGAATGAAGGCAGTGATCTCTGTTTTGATAGCAAGCATGAGATGTCACTAGGACAGCATCTGCCACTCTCCTCCCACCATTTCCAAAACCAAACTTGCTCTCAGCAGCAGTTGCCTAACCCTCCCAGAAGCACTACTAGAAACCAACCAGAGAGCTGAAGATCAAAGGGAAATGTGAGGTGGCTGAGAACATACCACATAATTTGTGTAGAAACCTGCACTGTCTTCACAAGAACCTTGTCCTCCCCTCTGCAGCCTAAATGTGCAGCAACATCACAAGTCACTAGACCGGCACATTAAGCATGAAAATGCCCCCAGAAGCATGGTCAGAAATGAAAGACAGAAGCTGATCCACCATACACCTCCAGTTTGTAAACTATGTCAGCACATGTGGCCTCAATTCCAAACAATGACAGGACAAGGAGTAATGGTTTTAAACTGAAAGAGGGCAAATTTACATTAGATATTAGGAAGAAATTCATTACTCAGAGGGTGGTGATGCACTGGCAAAGGATGGCCCATCCCTGGAAGTGTTCAAGGCCAGGTTGGCTGGGGCCCTGAGCAACCTGATCTAGTGAATGGCATCCTCACCCATGGCAGAGGGAGTGGATCTTTAAGGTCCCTTCCAACCCAAACCATTCAGTGATTCTACAATTTCTGGAGAAACCAATGAACTTCAAGAACTTAGGGTAAAGTCGCCCTGAAAAATATTATGGTAACTCCTGGAGAACTTAAGAGTCAGAATGAAAACAAATAAGCAAAAACTTTGAGACATTTCATTGGTATGCAAACAATTTGAGGGCTCAGCAGATCCCGGTCCACCCCTGGAAAGGAGCCTTCATGGATGTCCCTTCAGTGCCACCTTCAGGAAACACTCACTGCTGCTTTCCAAGTGCTCTCTACGCTGCAGGAAAAAAGTATGAACTCAGCGAAGGCATCATCACTGCGTGGAACCGAGATGAACAGAAAAAACCTCTAGTTCCCAAAAGAGAATATAACAATGAGAATCACATCCCAACGAACTGTGGAGCAGAGCACAAAGTCTGCAAGATCAATACACAGAAGAGTTGCCAGGATGAGCAGTCATTTTGACCCCAAATAAGATACATAATTCTGCATGAGGCAGGTGATAGATTTTTCCCAGATCCTGAATTCAAAGGGATATTAATGAGGATATGCTGTTTATGGATTGTTTATCAGACTCCATTTGCACCATCACATTTTAAAGACTCAATTGAAATACAAGCAAACTCCCTCTCTCAAAAATAATTTCAAAAAAAAAAGCTATCAGAACTTCTTTGCTAATGAAAGCAGAAAGTTTCATAGGAATTCAAAGTCAGTAACGAAGTGAAAAACATATTGCACAGGTCAAAAAAGACATTCTAATATAATTTATTTATTTACACACACACCCGCACAAGATGTACCTTAAGCCTCTGGACAGTGTATTGACTTACCAGTAGATGACATGAATTATCAAGGAGGAAACTTAGCTCCAAATCAGTCTGCATCACAGCTCCTAAAATAGGCAGATGACTCGCTGAACTGCACAGTGAAGCCTAAACAAGCTCAACAGCAACATCTGCTGGGCAATGAGCAGCTATAGGAAATTAGTCTGATTATATTAACCTCCTTTTTATAAAGATGTGATTTTTTTTACTGCAGTTTCAGAATGCCCAGTAAGACATATGTCTTGTGCAGAAGGCAGATGTAACTTCTAAACAGGTGTGCAAACAACAAGGCAATTTTTTTCCTGTGCTGGCACATGCACATTGTCAGAAAAATCTATCATGTACCATTACCTGCTCACCAAGATACTTTTCAACAAAACACTGAAATTAAGGGGGATTAAAATTCCTCCAGTGCTGGAGGAAATGTCTTCTGTCTAGCTGATTCAATACCATCTGAAGAACACTCATGGTACTCCTTGAGCTACTACCTTTCCTAAGGGAGCAGCCTGCATTTGCAAGGCCTAAGGCAGCAAAGTATTTATCAACCACATTAGTCTCATCTACACAGAGGAGAATGGCAGCTAAGACCATTAGAGCTCCTCTCCCTCCAGGTGCCTTACCACATTCCCTATTAACCTTAGAAAATAAGCCTGCTACGGCAGGATGACACTACCAGAGCAGGAGCACAGCTAATGGTCCCCACTTCATGTGAGCACAAACTGATATTCCATCTAGATTAATTATAATGAAAACTCTTATTTTTACCCCAGATGCATGAATTCTAACCTATTCTAAAGAAAAGAAAATGCAAGTGGTTGGCAACAGCTTCAAGACTACATTTAGATGTTCATCACTATAGGAACAAGGGCAGGGTGACCCAAGGGATGGCTCCTGAACAGTCTTCAGATGGGAAAGGGCATTGATGTATCCCACTTCTGTTACCAGCAAAGGAACAGTATCAAATTCTTATTTGAACAGAGAACCACCTCTTTTTGCAAATTGCTCTTTAACAGGAAATCACACACAAGCAGGTTTTTAACAGAACTCTATGATAACCTTCAGTAGCACAAAGCTTAGAAAAATTACACTGCAAAATGCTGAGTCTTGAACAGGAAACAGCACAGCAGCTGGGGGGACAACTTTTTAAATGACAGAAAACTATAGCCTGGACTGACATGCATTATCTTTAAAATTGTAGCTGGCTCTGCAGTTTAAAGTTTTCATGCTTTTTCAAGTTTTGCACTTGAAACAAAATTCTTTTATCCTGAGAAATTAGGGAAAAGGGTTTAACAGACACACAAGCATATTTTCAGCTGACATAAGCTATTGTTGTTTTTGGGGGGGAGGTTTTTGTTTTTTTTTTAATTTTGCAGAGTGCTGATTTGTTTTATGTGGTTTGTTGATTTGGTTGGTTTGTTGGGGGTTTGGTTCTCAGGTTTGGGGTTTTTTTTAATGTACCTTTATTCCCAATCCCCCCTTTTCCACATTTAGTTGCTGAACTAAGAGAGCATATCATGAAAATATAAAAATGACTGCTCAGGTAATCAGCTGAGAAGAGAACAGCTTTTGTAAGGAACCTTTTGTGTGTTGGAAGTTTGGAAGCTGGGGGGGAATCAAGAGTTTCAGCCGAATAGTGCCAATTAAAGCTACAGCAAGATGAACCAAAGAACAAATCCATTCTGCTCAAATGATGGAGAGAAGGGAAAAGAAGAGACATGAACCTACATATTTGGAAAAAGAAAGGGGCTTGGAATCATCTGCCAGACAGTGAACCACTTCTACCATGGCAAAAGCGTTAGGCTGAAGACAGTGAATGTACACGGCAAGCTTTCAGCCCTAATTGGGAGAGCACTGGTTATTTAACAAATGTATCCTTAGTCTAATGTTCTATTCAAGAAAGTATTAAACTACGGAGCTTTTTTCTTTTGGACAGTAATTATACATAGCTCTGCTCTATCTGTCTGTTTGATCAATTTTTACTCTTAACTCCCGCTGCATCATCCTTCAAGTTTGCCCATTATCACAAAGTCTTCAAGGCTAATAAGGCTCTAAACCCCCAATGTAACGCGCAGACAGGAAAAAGAAATCCAGCTAACTCTAATTCCTTCCCTTCCTCATAAGCTTGCAGGTGTTCTATTTTCATTGCTAAAAATCAAAGTCATCAGCTCATTTCCTTTCCCTTAGTACAGTCCCTTTTAAGAAGCTACTTTCCATCATGTTTTACTCAGCACTCATAAATAATATAGATAATTGGAGACGGTCATAACAAACAAGCAGAGAAAGCATACAGATATAGCACAAAGGAAACAATAAAAATTCTGATCTGCTACAAAACCAGAAGGAATTCCTGGCAAATAGAAGCAGCTACATCCAGGTCATTTTTTCAGTTGATGTAAGGCAATCACAGAGCCAAAAATAATACAGGGACAGACTCTAGACAAAGCTAAACAAGGGTGCTGGCAGCTCAGTTCCCTCTGCAGCAACACCCTTCCTACCTCCTCCCCACATGCAATACACAGCTATTTCTTCACTAAAAATCTGCATTAGCAAGGAGGAATACTGGTCACAAAAAGATAGGTCTAAAACTGCTGAAACTCTGAAACGTGTAAGCAGCATGCAATTAGGAGGGTATTATGCTGACTATAATAAGAAACAATAAGAGAGTCCACCCAGCTCCCCAAGAGTTAACATTACGCGTTTCTCATCAAAACCTCTTCCAAGAGGTTAAGCACACAATAGACTATCTAAAGCACAGCTAGAAAGGCTGCTTGAAATTCCACACATGTGCCTCAGCAATGTATTTCTATTAATGTCCAGTGTGTGTCAGCGTGAAGATAAGGTACCAACATCATGTCCAACCAGCCAGCTAGAGAATGGGACGCCGTGTAAAACATTGTCTGATGCTTAGAATCCCGGGGAACAGCAGCGTTTGCAATCTCACCCGCTGCACACGTGCCTGATAACACCACCAACGAGGAGAGGAGGCAGGAGCAAACCGTCCTGCAGCTTTGGGAAAGTGAAAAGATGCAGAGAGAAAGAGGGAAGCAAGCAAGAATTAAAATACATATAATCAGCAAATAGAAGCAGGTTTAAGGATGCCCAAACGTAGCAGAAAGTATAGACAAACTGGAAAACACCTTAGAGAAATTTAATGTTTGTATCAGCTCACTTTAACTGCTCCTTAAGGTGAGAAATAAAGAAATAACATCAGTGCTTATTTTGATTACTCCCACCATACCAGTTTCATCTATTAGTACAATCCAACGGAGATATTTGTACTGGGACTTGAGGAAGACATTGTATTTGAGGAAACACGATCTTGACCAGGACACACTTTCTCTGTTGGGCCTGGTTCTTGGGGCTTGAGAAGCCCGTGTGAACAGCTGCTGTATGGGAACCCACTGCAATACCCATGCAAGTTGTGTTGTGCACTGACAGGTGTTACCACACAGGTAACATTCTAGCCCATCAGGAAACTTCCTATTAGCTGAACAGCTTGCTAATGTAATCTGTACCTTACCTATGTTTGAGAAAGGTAAACTGTATGTGGACAAAGGGGTGGAATGCAGTGACTGACCGGGGCACCACTGTATGTGGAGGAGGTGGTGATCCATGGAACAGCTAAGACATGGCATGGCCTTCAGGCCTGTCTGGTGCTCCACAAGCTCCTGGGCACCATAACAGAGCAGCCTGCAGGCACCTGCCCCTCAGCACTGGCCCCTGTGGGACCTTGCCTTTATCTAAAAGAGAAGCAAGATGTTATTCTGTGAATATTCTTTAAAACCAGAGTTGTTTTCTTGTAAGTATGTAACTGCTCAAATGACAAAAAAGGACCTCATCGATCTGCACAGCATGCCATGGGAGAATCCATCCAGGGTCTGTCCAATGCTGCATGAAAGTAGGGCTCACAGTATCTGAATGCATGTAAGATTCACTTGCAATCTATAGGCTTTTTCCTATTCTGTCTTATTAAAACAGTTATTTTATTAATCCACCTGACAGCCTTTCTTACTGACACCAAAAAGTGCCCTGCACTTTTTCTCTGTCTCACTGCCACCTCTGCCCATCTCAGGTAGCTTCTTTACCACCCTTTGGCCATCAGCAAGGATCCCATCAAGACATACAAGTTAAAGTTCTATTATATTAGCCCTTAAAATTCATAATCTTGCTCTCTTTCTAGAAAAAGAAAAAAAACTAAAAAACAAAGAAAGCGACTCTTTCTGGTCAGAAACATCAAGAGAATTTTCAGTGATCAAGGATCACTGAGTCAAGACTCAAATACTGTCATTTTTCAGAGACAATACAATGACTACTGTAAAGCTAACATGAAATACCAAATTAAATATATGTATTATTCCAAATACTCAAAACACAGACAAGTAAATTCATAATCCAAAAATATAATTTAACCAAGTTGGTAGGAACTATGTTCTTACAAAACTCTAGTCTTTACATCTATGACAATCTCCTACTACATACCATATCCCATTTGTCTAGTACTGACCAGTAGGAAAGGAAAGCCTCCTGAAACATCCCGATGCATTAACAAATCTCTGTTGCTTACACCCCACAAATCAGCTGCAAATTAGAGCAGAATTATCTCCCGTAGTATGGCAGTAAAATAAAAAGATGCAGTACTAGCTTTTCTGGACCACTCATGGAAAAATATCAACATATTATTTCCTATTTCTTTATTAGTTGAATATTTTGTAGTTATATAGGAAAAAAAGGCTAATCTTTTACTTGTTAAATGATGAAATAGCTTTACAGTAACTGTAAGAACAAAGGAATCTTGAACAAGTTTCTGTGGGGGTATATAAACTTGGTAGACAAAAAAAAAAAGTGTGAAATATGGGCACAAAAACTGAAAGGCAAGACAGGGGAAGCAGGCAGCACCACAGACAACTTCAATTTGTTCCAGCTGTAGGATTTAAAAAGAGGCCAGCCTTGTGATAAGGTCCCTTAGCCCAAGAGACTACAAAAATGAGAAGCTCAGACGACCATCAGCTGCTGAAATCTGCCAAAACTCTCCAAACACAAATTAACCTTCAGTCAGGAGATAAAAGACTAGCTGCAGAAATTGGAAGTTGTTAAAAAAAAGTCTGACAAATCATAGCAGCAGTAGCAGGAAAATATGCAGTACATACCCAGCATCTTACCCATAGCCAGATAACACCTTTGCCTTCCCTCAAGAGAAGAGGAGGTTTTCTTTAGGGTTGGCTGTGTTTTCACTTTCTGCCTTTATTGTAGTGCACATCCTCCAAAATTGCTTTAGTTAAATTTAGACCTCACTGATGCTCCAGAGACTAGAAGTTATTAGCTTGCTGGAGGTAGAAGACATGTAGATCCTTACCATGCCAAGCTTAAATTTAATGCAAACCTTTACAAAGTCCACCATTTAATACTCCAAGATTATTTTCTATTGGGATCCCTTAAATGTTTAATGGTTTCATTAAAAAAAGTAATTCTTCCTCTGCAGAAGTACACCCACTTCTACAGTAGAAGGTAGCAAAGAGGAACCCAATTGTGGGAAAAAGAGGGATGTTCTGGCCCAAGACTATAGAATAACAGACCAGTAACTTTCAAGTCTCTACACAACACATTTTTTTCAGGAGAAAGTCTAAAAAAATATCTCAAGCTCACATGACAAGAATAAGAGGGATACAAAGAACAAGGAATTAAGCTATTTAAATCCCCTTGTCAATAGCTTGCAACATTTCGCAATAAATCATTAGGGATCAAACCTAAAAATACATCTTTCTACTTGTACCAACATATTTAAAAGGCAGCTTTATTCAATTAGTGAGAGCAACCAATGACAACTGCATTGCAACTTCCAGCCAGCAATCCTGCCTCTGCTGCTAACCTAGCCAGGCCCCCACCTGGTTCTGCAAGCCTGGGTGTTTGACACACAACACGTGAATGCTCTGCAAAGAGCCAACTGCAGGGAACCATGTTCACCTGAGGTGCTGCCCCCAAAACTGGTGGCACTCACGCTGTAGGTGGGAATGAAGGTTCTAACAGCTAAATGCATCACTCGTTTTCTAAGAAAACAAAAAGTAATCTGAAAAAAAAAAGTATCTTTTCTTTATCAAATACACATGGATACTTGTTGGTGATCACTGTAACATCAATGAAAATCGAACTTGGAAGAAAAATAACTGAATGAGCTTTTACCTCATTTTGCACTATTATTTAAAACAAGCCCACAAACTTTCATGATTTAAATGTTTTCTGCCTCACTCACAAAAAACTTCAATCAAGAAATATTTACACAAATTAAAGAGCCAGTAAGCACTAAACCCCAAGATTTGTGTTAGCAATGTCTCCTCCCAGAACTAACCTATTTCCTACACACAGGATTGCACATTCTGTGGTTCTGTAACTTCAGAAAGAGAAGGGTTCAGCTCATGTGCTGCATTTTAGCTGCAGAGCCCACAGGATCAAATAAACTGCTCCTATTTCCAAACCATAATGCAAAGCTCACAGAGACAATACCTTTCATTACATCAACTCAAATAAACAGGGAGCAAAAAAGTGACAAGTTTTGACAATAGAGGCCTGACCTCAAACCCAGCAGTGTCACTTCACTGATGGCCCCACACTGTCACAGTTCCAACAAACACCATGCTACTGCCAGACCTCATCCGGCCACTCCAGCTTGTCACAATGATAGGAGATTACACAACAAAACCCCAGTTAATCTAGAGATGCTTACCTATGGCTAATCAGCCAGGATGAAGCTGATCCCCAGCTTATCACAAAGTAAATGAAAGCCTTAACAAACTAAATCATGTTCAGCACCGTTCCTAAAACCATCTCCAGTACCAGCTCAGCTGCATCTACAGCTGATACCGATCAACAATGGGCAATTCACAGCAAAACACCTCAAGACTGGCTTGAAACTTCATCAGTTACCAGAAATATAGAGGAAATTTACCACAAATGGGTCAATGGGATCATTTCTCCACCCCTACAGAGTGAAAAAGAAAACACTACTCCACCTGATTGCTCCCTGACTAAACACCAAAATTCTTCTTCATTGTATCAATCTTTGAATGGGCTGTTTACACTGTTTACAGCAATTTAAGGCAATTTTATGTCCCCACTCTTTAAAATAGAAAAGAAAACATACTAGTTGAAATCTCAGCAGCCCAATATCCACTAAACCAATGGTAGAAGTGTCCAAAGTATGCCACGGGCAAAGACCAAGAATTCAGAATGCCATATTACAAGGTGACACCACTATCAAAACCCACTGCCCTGATCAAAGGCATTCCCAGTCATGCATTCTTCCTTCAGCCCTTCTCTCCTGAATCAACAAGAGGACACAGGAGTTTCTGAGAAGCAAAGAGATACATCTGGACATGAAATCATGACCAAAGCTATGACCAACTACAATCAGCTACTGGAGCAACCAGAAACAAACCCAAATCCTTGTATTTCCTTCCATGCCTATAGTCTGAGCCAGTCACAACAGTGCAATGCTAGAACCACCACAAAGCAAAGGTTGCCATCCAGCAAGGCAGCAAGCAGGGCATGATCAGAAACACTGGGAATAGCAAGCCATCCATGATGGACAGCTGGAGAAACTTTCCCAGCAATTTAGGAATTCTGTGCCCAGTCTGTCACACACAGCAACCAGTGCCCGTCAGTCTGGACTGAAACAGTCATTGTGTAAAGTTTGTCCTACTGTCACTTCATTTCTGAATTCATTCTTTCAAAGTAAGAAGGAAAATGACAACTTTTGATCAATAACTGGCAAAGCCATTATCCTAGGGGTATTAAATGGGGAGATAAGAACTTCAGGGCTTTGCACAAATCATATTAGTTCAATTCTCAAATCCGGGTAATGCTTCTTTTCAAAGTATTAATTTCATTTATTCTATTTGCTCTCCCTCTGTCCTGATAACACAAGTGCACATGGCCCATAAATGAGATCCTCCTATTTTATAAGTTATAATCCTCCCTTTCTAGAGTAGTAATGAGATGTCTTCGCTTAATCGCGTTTATTTCCCCCCACGAGCTTCTGCTTTTATCCATTCCCATTCCACACTGATTTGTCTCAAAGGTTTCAGCAAAAACCATCAGGCAGGGAGTCACTGGCTCCAAGAGGCTGCTGATGCATATGCTGCACATGCTGTACAGCCTTTGGAGAGTACAAAAGCAGAAAGGAGGAAAAAGAGCAGCTTTGCTTGCAAAGTTTCCTTTGTTGTTAAGGAGTAAAAAAAAAAAAGAAACCCAAAAGAACTGAGAAGTTAAGAGAAGACATTCTGATTAATTGGAGTGGAAAAAGGAAAAACTTTAGGTATAGGGGAATAGCAAAACTATTCACAACATAGTGAAGCAATTAAATAACTTAACTCTAAAAACTTTCCTCATGCTAGAAAGAGAAAAGGATTTAAAGACAGCTGTATTAATTCTTGGGTATTTCACATGAGACTTAAGGCATGCCACCAGCAGTAGTTAAAAACCCCAGGCCTTGCCCTGAAGTACCGTACATATAATCCTTGTTGTGTTGTAAGTACCCACAGCATTAAATTATTCAGAGAGTCCAGTCAGCATCGTGATCCTGGAGCGCTATACAAACAAACAAAACATTTTATCTCTAATACAAATTGGGGAGAGTTCTTCTGCAGCAGCTTAGCAGACTATTTCCACTTGAGCCAGTCCCCAGGGTTAATCAAAAAGCCTTATTCATTCACAGAGGAAAGTGAATGCCACACTGTTACTTAGAGAGCTGTTTTCCTTCTTAAACAAAAGGTTTAAGGAGTTTTACTCAAAACCTAAGGTATCTAGAAGCTAAGTACCTCGTTCATAGTCATTAAAAGAAACAAAGATCAAGACAAAAATGTAGAACAGGACCCAGGTACTTAACTCTAAATCCCTCTTGAAACCAGTTTTTTTCAAGGAGAAAAAACGACCAAAACAAAACACCCAAACCACAATAAAACAACGGTAAATTTTAATCTGCACCCTGCCCCATAAACAATAAACTAACTGGCCCCAGAAGCTGTCAGCAAGTTCCCTATCAGAGATTAATCCTAGTACATGCTCTCTTCAGGAACATGTACTATACAATAAGACTCAAGTGCTTCATAGCAATATTGCTAATAATAAAAGTCAGTGAGTGAAAGTCATAAAAAACATAATAAATGACAAGCAACAATCAGCACAATCAAAATGAAATAATTTCAAAACACAGCTATCATACTTGGATTTATAGTCTACAAGTGGTAAGGTTAAAGGAAAATGTTCCAGCACTACTGAAGACAACAGTACAAGACAAGGCTACTAATTACCAAACTATCAATACATTAAAGGCAAAGGGAAGCTCAAGATCTTACTGCAAATATTTAAAAATATAACAAAACAAAACTTGCTAATTATACATGGCATGATTTTAAATTTTTACTAAATTAAGTGCTGCTAGAAGCAGATTATCCTTTATTTCTTTCATGGGAGTTGCCTCATTTTTCTTTGGCTTTCACAGTAGGTCACAACAACAATAAAAACACCCCTGGCAGTTTTTCCCTTATAAATAAATGTAAGCAGATAATATCCAGTGCCATCTGCACTTTGACTACCACTAGGTAGCTGGAGTTTCACTACTACTTGAAAGAGCAAACTGACACAGAAGAGATGACAAGCAGCTCACATCCAGTATTTGTCCCACATACTGGGGCTAAAAAACAGAAGAGCAAGAAACACTCAAGCCCTATTCCTAATAAAGGAAGATAAAACTGGAAGACAAAGGACAGACATGATTTGAGTAGGATTGAGTCAATACAATAAGGTAACCATGCCTAAAAGGAAACCACAGATGAGATAAAGCAAGTCTGATAGGGATCCCTATAATTTAAAAGCCTGACCAAAACAGTTCCTGCTTAGGAAGATATTTAGAAGCTGACAATAGTTTTGACCTCATCTTTGCAAGGACAGACCAGACTACTTTTTTTAAGGATCTTAAATTTTTGACTGATCAAAAGATAGTTAAAAAGCAATGAAATTTAGCAGTTTCTCGGTCTTGCACCACATTCTGGGCTAACACACCATGGTAACTATTTATTACAAGGGGAGCCTGATCAGAATTTTGCAGAGCATCAAGTATGCAGTATCTGACTATACAACATTGCAAGATTAAAAGCTAATTCACGTAACAGAACAGCTTTTGTATGTAAGCAGTCAGATCCCAACTCATTTTAGAGGTGCCATCTTTACACTTCACAAATATTGCTTGAGTCTGTTACATTTCTCCAGGATTATTCTACACCTCACTGCAGGAGGGCAGGGCTCTAATTTGAGCCTGGCCACACCTTTAGATTGGACAATAAATCCACTAGCTTTTTCCCCTCACTCTTAGAGAAGCCAGTTAATTGCATTCATAAAGAGAATATTCTCTTTCTAATGGGAAGAGTTAACCTTGCATCTGCTGACCCATATGTCCAATGCAGAGGAACAGCAGTCACCTGCCTCAGACATCAGTATTCTGAAGCTCAGCAATGATGCAACGTCCCATGGTCAGGCTACAGTCTGGATACAAGGTCAGGATACAAGAATTCCCTACAACACAGCTATTCACAAGCTGTGTTCATAGAGCAATACAGCTACACACCTGCTCTTGCTCTCATGCTCTCCATAAGCTGCTGCTAGGGACCACTAGCTAGAAAGATCTTTTTCTTTGAACTACTGTGACCATTTTTATATAAATTTTATTTATTCAGTCCCCAAAAAAACCCCTTACAGCCTCAAAACACTTCACAGCCAAGTCACATGCCCAGATAAGCCACACCTATTAGCATTCAATATAGAAAAAACATGCTCATAGGAGGATTCTTCATTTAAATCAAGCACCAACTGATTAAGCTACAGATCAACGGTATGGAAGAACCACAATAAAGACCATCACCACTCTACTCCATCCTCTCCCTAAACCATCCTTTCAGCATGTACCAGGCAAGGAGAATTACTCCAACTCTAGTTCTCTCAATAAAGTTCCAACATCACAGCCTAAATGAACAAGCAGTTTGATCTCACTGTAGCAAAAGTAGTCCTACCTCACAGTCACACCCTGACACCTTCAGGGCAGGAAAAAAGGGCAGTTCCAGTAAAACTCTACACTGTTTACAGGCAGTACACCACTGAACAGTAATGACAGCATTTAAAAGAAAACAATATAAAATAGTACCATATGAATATTAAGCACCAATGACAACCCCAATGTACTGTACTGATTGATAGAAGCCTTTTGCTCTACTCAGTCTCATTCCACTGTACTTCTGCCTCCAGTACTGGTATGACAACAACCAAATGGGTCATCTCAGCAACACCAAGGTGCCTGACTAACAGTAAAGGCTGCAGCAAGAAGTCCCCAGAAGTTAAGTCTGCCTGCTGGGCAAGAACAAATTGGTTTGGGAGTAAGTGGTGCACACAGAAAGGGCTTATGCTTCCTGGTCCCTCAAAATCAATCTTAGACCTTCTTCAAAATGTTACAATACTTGACAGTTTTATAACAGTTGTTCTGTTACCAACCTCATAAAAGACTCAAGACATTATTACTTTTTATTAATTCGTGTATATGCTGAATTATACTCTTGAAAAATCAGGGCAAAGTCTCAGGATACATCAGGTCAGCAGAAGGTGATCCTGTATATATTGAAACACTCATTTCATACACTTGCTAGACAGGGAGGCCATATACACACACCACACTCTCTGCCACAGGTAAAGCTGTCCCCAGCACAGCCACTGCTTGTGCCTTCCACTGCAAGCCCAGACTCAGCAGCACTGCACAACATGATGCAAGTGGAGGTTGCAGCTACACTGTAAGCCAAACATTACGTGATGAGTGGAGGTGAAGAGTGTTTCAGCCTAAATCAAAGTTTCCAAGCTCATCACACAAGTGACACTAAATGAATCCCCCCAAGCAGAGGTATTTCAGCCTGTCCTGCACAGAAGCATAGCAGGGACTTTTTTACTCACCCGCTGGGCTGCTCTCTGCCTCTCCTCTTTAATGCTGATCCTTTCCCTGGCCTCACTGGCTGCTTCCCTTTCCCTTTTGGCCAGCCGGAGCAACTCCTCTTGGACCAACGCCTGTTCTTGCTCATACCTGTGTGAGCACCAAAGGCAGAGAGAAGGTGATCAGAGGATTTCTGGCAACAAGGTCATGGCTTAACATGGACTGCCCCTGCCTACAGCCAAAAGACAAATCCATAATCTATTTGACACAGAGTGGTCACAATCCCTCTATTATCATTCTGTCACTTGTTACCTGAGATAAGAGAATGAACTCCATTTACCTCCTTTCAGGTAGTTGTAGAGAGCAATAAAGTCCCTCCGACCCTCCTTTACTCCAGGTTAAACACCCCAGCTCCCTCAGCCCCTCCTCATCAGACTTGTGCTCCAGTCCCTTCCCCAGCTCTGCTGCCCTTCTCTGGACATACTCCAGCACCTCAATGTGTGTCTTGTCATGTGGGTCCCAAAACTGAACCCACCAGTGCCAAGTGCAAGGGGACAGTCATTGCCCTAGTCCTGCTGGTCACACTATTTCTGGTACAAGCCAGGATGCCACTGGCCGCCTTGGCCACCTGGGCACTCACTGGCTCATGTTCAGCTGCTGTCACGCATATGCTCATCACACTCAGACTGAAGAAAACACATGTATATACATATATATTCTAAAAGGAGCCAAACTATTGTCTTCTTCAAGAACCTCACCTCCTGTACAGTTCCTGCTCTGCAGCAGAGTCACTTGACATTGGTGGATGGATTCCTAGAAGGAAGAACAGAAACCTGTGACAACTATAGTACAAAACAGTCCTTCATTACATCATAAATTCTTTTAGGAGAATTTCATATTATCCATCAAGAGAAAAAAAAGTCAAGAAAAATTAAGTTTCACAGACAAAAGTTTGAATTTATAAAACAGAGACAGCAACAGCATCATCTTCAATCAGGCACACTGAACAAGGTGTGATACAGAAACTTCTAGGTAAGGACGTTAACTCCTCAAACCCTGATATATACTGAAACACAAGCATGGTTTTAGATCTACTTTCCAATTCCTTCCTATAGTTCCATTAAGCCTTCCCATTGATCTCCTGCTTTCTTTGTAATTACAAGGAATCCCGCAAGTGAAGATGAAATTATCTGAAGGAGTTCAGGCTGTCCATAAGGCTAATCTACATTCAGGAAAGATGTAGGCTAACAGCAAACAAATCCCTAAAAGCAAAGGCCTGGTTCTCTAACTTGATGTTACTCTGGATGCCTTAAACAAATTCACCCTGCTAATATATATCAACAAAGCATATTTGAGAACGAATAGAAATCAAATAGTTTTCTGACCTGTAAAGAAAGACAAGTTCAGAAACCAAGTTCTTATCATCCAATTAGTCAGCTGTACTTAGACAGACTACCCTTTCCTATGAGCTTCTTTCCAAGGAATAAAAAGCAGCATTTCTCCCATCCATCCATAATACATTCCTGGTGCATGCAGTGCATGCAAAGAAGGCAACAAGGCAGCTTACCAGGAATGAAAGATAAATTTCTGCATTGCTTATCGCATGTTCATCTGAAATCCTAGAAATGCTTAAAAAGTGATACAGGCTGATCAAAGAGGTCCTTTCACAATGAGACAGTACTGAAAAATACAGGCATGATCTACAACATGCAGTGGCAGCACCACTAAGAGCTGTGTTAAAACAGTCAACACACCCGACAGTACCTGTAGATTTGGGTTTCCCTTCTGCAGCTAGTGAAGATGGAGCTGTGCCATCGGATGCACGGGGAGATCTCTGGGTGTCCCTTTTACTTGGAGAGGATTCTTTCATTCGGTTCACTACATCTTCAGTGAGCTGAAACACATGTATATGGGTAAGATGTTAGCCAGGTTACCTCTGGGTGTGTAGTTCACTGTGAACACTCCATGTTTGTTAGTATCCACGCTACTACAAAAGTAATGCATTTTTAAAAATCACATTCTATCAGTAACAAAACTTCCAATCTCCTGTCTGACCCTAAAGACTTCGCTAAACAACAACAATCTTCCACAAATATTATCGAAGGTGGAAAGAAACACTAAACAAGTCAACCCTTTAAACAGGGACAAATTTACCAGAAATGGAAGGAAAGGAACTAAACAGGTTCTAAGTCCATCTATCCATCTTTCTTCTTCTTCCCCCATGCTGGCTACCCCAGCTCAGCATGGCAGAAGTATTGCAAACCACATGGTAGAGAACAGCCACACACAGCCCTCCCACCAAGGCTGCAGGCCTTTTTTTGTGATCTCAACCTCATTCTCACTCACTGACTTAGGTTCACAGCCATGAAAAAGATAGAAAAGCTGACACGAAGTTTTCTGGCAATTCAGTCCAAAAGACTTCTCACAGCACTGTTAATATTGACCCCTTCCTCCTCCAAAGTTCAGAGGTACTGACCCCGGAACAAAACAAAGTGGGGCTGCTTCCCCAACTTGGCTGGTCACAGCAAAAGACACTTTGTCAGCTGTGCTGTGGTGACCCACCTTCACAGCATTTTTAACACCTTCATTTTACATTGTTATCATGCCCAATTTCTGATTTTAAAGGCACAAATCCCTGCCTATATTCTATAAAGAGAACTCAGGCAAAGACAACTTTACTTCCATGAAACACTTTAGCAAGGGAGATTGGCACAGTCCTAGCTAACTTTAGTCAAATAATTAGTCAAAACGGGATTGAAAAATAAGTAGACACAGTAAAACACTCTGCAAGCTCATTTCAGGGACTCTTTAGGGGGAAAAAAAACACAAAACCCCCAAGAAACGACAGCAATGAAAATGAAGGTGGTATTAAGTCTACCCAAATAACCAAAGAAAAGTCTTAACAGGGAAAGAAAACATTCATCAGTAACACCACCGTTCTCACGGGTTTGTTTCCGCGACACACACATGTCGATTTCCCATCAATTTCCCAGTGTCCCCAGAAAAGACCTCGCCATTCCCACAGCCTATTCCCATTCCCACAGTCCATTCCCACAGTGTACCCGTGCCAAGCCTCTCGGTACCACAGCAAGGGCAGAGCCGGCTCCCCCCGGGTGCCCTCAGGGCCGGCAGCGCCCTCAGCACCGACCCGCTCACAGCGCCCCGGGCAGGGCAGGGGGGGCTCACCGCGCTGCCAGGAGGGAAGGAAGGCTCGGAGGGGCTGCCAAGGGGTGTCCCCGCTCCACAACAGCCCTGCCCAGGCCCTCAGAGCCCTCTCCCACCGCCCCATCGCCCCTCCAAGCCCCCGCTGCCCCGGCCTTCCAGCCTTCCCTCACCCGCCCCTTCCCTTCCAGCGCCGCTGACCCGCGGGCCGGAGCCCCGCGCAGCCCCGCTCCCTGCCCTCCGCCGCCTCACCCTGATGCCCTGCAGCACACGGACTCTGTCGCGCTCGTCCAGCCCGAAGGTGACCCTCCTGCCGCCGGGGCTGCTCTCGCTGCCGCCCATCCCGCCGGGGCTCGCAGCGCCTGCCAGCAGCGCCCCTGCCCCGCGCCGCCCGCCAACATCGCCGCTCCCCATTGGCTGCGGCCGCGGGGCCGGCCAATGGCGCGGCGCGGTGCTGGCGGCCGCGCGCGGGGCATGCTGGGGGCTGTAGTCCGTGCCGCGGGGACACGGCGGGGGTCGCCGCTGCCGTCGCGGCGTGCCCGCCCTCGGCACGGCCCTGCGAGCATCGGACTGCCCCGGGACAGCGCCAGTCACCCCCGCGGCGCTGCTTTACTGGGCCCGCAGCACGGGAGGATGGATGCCAGACCACGTGGAGCCACAGGGAAGAGGAGCTCCGTGCCTTGCGGGGTTATGTGCCAGCTCCGCGGCGGAGGAGCCACGCAGATGTCATGCACCAGGGAGGATGGATGAGCCCTTCAGGGATATCCAAGGCAATTCCCCGTCAACAGCACCGGGACAAAGCATCCCCCAGCACAGCCAGGGGAGGGAATCCCTCATTCACCTCCACGGTCCTTGAGGGAGCTCACCGCACCACCACAGCATCTTACCACCTCACGTGTCTCTGGTGATTCAAACCAAAATTACCGTCTAGAAGTTCTCGTCTGTTTCGCAGCAGCTGCTCAGGGGGCAGAATTCCCCTCTGCTCCTTTCAGCCACCCCGTTTTCCTGCAAGACCTGCCGACTGTGCCATTCCCTGCTGTGACAGGCACGTGTGTGGGTCCTGCAGAGGTCAGGACACTGCTGATACGGTCCCCACGGCCAATCCCCACCCTAAACCAAAGGAATGAGGAGATAATCTAACACACAAGCAGCCGGACCAAGAAATAACAGCTTTGGAGCATCTTTTCCAGAAACGCTTTCTGCATTCCCAGAAATAGACCAGTCAACAAAGCCTCGGTATCAACACACCACTTATCTACTCAACACACTACTTATATACCCCGTAGTAGTGCATAGTAGCAGTTTTAACTGTTTTAATTCTTATTCTTCCCTGCAGTTAATGTGGCAACCACAGCTTTGCCTCAGCATGGGACTCTAGCCAGCATTAAGGGAATATTTGGGACTCTGCCCCCTAAGATATCCAGATGCTCCTAGAGCACGTTCCTGCAAGCAGGGGGTATTTCTGTTATTCACGTATTACCTTGTATTTAGGGGACTTGGCCCATTGCTCGAGTTCTCAATTCAAGGGCACTGTGTCGTGGCACCATCAGCTGTTTGCACCACAGAAACACAGCACAGAGCCAGACTAAAGGTCTGGCTGAAGCCCCCTCCCAGAATACACTCACCTGTCTCCTGTTCATTTGTCATCTGCCCCCTGCTCCCTTCCTCTGATGGCACCCACCTTTTGCACTGAAAAAGCCCACCCTTATTCACCTCTTCTGTTCCCTCAGGGTTTTACAGACCTGCACCACTGCTCTTCCAGACTGGCAGGTTCTCAACCATGTAATTACTCCTCCAGAAGTTCTTCCATACCTTTGATCATTTCTGCCATCCTTCCTTAGGCCCTTTTCAGGTGTAACTCCAGCCAGGTGGTAAGCATCATCTGCAAAGATCTAGGGGGGAGAGCAGGCAATGGCAAACAGAACTGCACATCACACCTGTAGCTGTGCCTTCCTGTGATCTCCAAGAGCCCAAGGAAGCCCAGCAGGGTCCATGACCTGTGAGATGGGGAAGCAGTCATGATAATGGTGGAGGAGCTGTGCTGTAACTTAAACACCTTTCCACCTGCACAGGAGCAGAGGATCCCATCCAAATTAATTCCAGAAGTAGCACCTCCTAAGGCAATTCTCTTACAGCTTTCTGCAGGGAGCCTGGAAGGAGCTCCAAAGGTCTTACTGCACAAGGGCATGACCCAATGCCAAGGCAGAGATGAAGCTCACCTGTACAGGCTGTGAAAGAGAACCGGAGGGGTACTGACCACTGCCAGCACACTGAGCTGCTACTCAACTGTCATGAAACCACAGAATCACATCCTCCCAGCAGCCACATAATGTCCTGACACAAAGGGTTTATTTCAAAGCCCAGAATAAGAAATAAGCAAGAGTCATTTCCAACTTCCACATAAGCCTTTACCCAAGCAACAGAGAAAAATTTCTTATAGCAAAGGCCCCAGTGTCAGACATGCTCAGGAACAGCAAAATCTAGTTACTGAGGAGTCAAAGGTTTCACTGACAATTATTGAAATCTGGAGACCACTCTCTGCACAGTCATCAGCTGGGCTAGTAATAGCCTTCCAAGAGGGAAAAATCTATCTCTGACAAAAGGACATCATGTTAGTCCACTATTATCTGCAATATTTGTTCAGGATATTTTTTTTTAAACCTGCAAGTTGTTTTTTCTCCATAGTATGTCCCATTTGAGAAATAAACTGTGACCATTTATGCCAAACTTAATTTTATTTTACAAACAAAAATATACATTTATTCTATATTTTCTCTTTTTACCACACACACACACAACACACTTCTGCTCAAGAACCACTTTGAAATGGCCCAAAACATTATATATACACAAATATACAACAGTAGGAAGGTCAGTCCATGACCTAGTGCAGACACTCCTCAGCAGCAGAACATGGGACACTCCAGAAATACTGGAGTCCTGCCAGCAAAGGACAGGATGGACGTGTAGACCACCTCCACAGGTGATCCTTCAGCACTGAATTCAGCTGGTAAGAAGACAAATTCATAACCTGCTCTTTGCATCACCAAGGAGGGCAGGTAAGTCCCCTCAAGACAGGTTGTTGAAAGTCATCGAAAACTCCTTGGAATGAAAAAGCAGTTGCTCCTTTATTTCCCAACTGCTCTGAGACCTCTTAACTCTGTCCAAGGCCACCAACTCCAGGGAAGCTTCACAAGTTTCCCCCACCCTTTCTATGGAACAGCAGCTCAGGATCAGTGTTGTAAACAGCATTAGGAGCAGCAGCAGAGCAATTCAGGCACCACGTCATCCATCCTTTTTAGAGCAGGCAGTCCAGCATGGCTCAGGCCAGCTGACAGCAGTGACAGAGGAGCATGGAACACTTATCTAACGTGGCACAGGCTGACTTGGCCAGTTCCTTGTCCAGCCCTTACACAGTCATTGCATGGAAGGGAAATGTGAAAGGCTCTGACTTACAGGAGACAACTCCACTCTCACACAGAGACAAATGGAAGCCTTTTTTCCTCAAAATAAAAAGCAGTGGGGTGGGGGAAGCACTGTTTGTTTTCAAGGTGCCAGTGCTATTTAGAGGCCTGCAGGGCAAGGTCCACAGGCAGACAGAGAGGCTGCATTGCACATTAACAAAACAAGATAAGCAAAGGGCCTGCATAGTTTTAGCAATCAATAGGAACTGCTTGTTCTTTCCCATGTTTTCTTTCCCTATGGCGGGAACACCTGGTAGCAAATGCTTTCCTCTACCAGCTCATGATCCAAACTAACACCTCCACACTGCACCCTGCATGACAATTTCCCAGGAACTCTTACCTCAGTATTCTTCAGGAACAGCAGTAAGTTGGGGCAAGAGATTCACACAGTCCCCAACATTTCAAATTCCCTCTTTCTACATCTCTTGAGGAATGTTGGTATTGCTTATAGCAGATCTACACCTACCTGGAGGACTCAGGTAGGAAAGCACCACCAAAGCTAGAGGAATACCCATCTTCATCCTTGGAGAGCAGAGCATATCCCAGAAACCAGACTGATGCAGCTTTCAGATGAACAGTCTCTGGACTGGAACACACCATGTCTTGAAACTGCATGCCAAACAGCTCAGATCATAGTCCCTTTTCCAGCATGGAAGAGGTTAATAAGTTCCAAACAGTCTTTAAATGAACCACTCTTCACATGCACATAAGTATTTTCAACATACTGAGTCACAGAACTTTGTCAGAGTAGCAAAAGTCTGGGGTTCTCAACTGCAACATCAGAGGAGGACACTGACAGAGAAACACTTCCATCTCCCACTTGTCTCCCACAACAGCACACCAGCCAGCTTGATTCTAGCACACCTAAGGTGTTTGAGAGTTTCCAGTCACCAAATACTGACAGCTTGGACTCATCATGGGCTTCTGCTCTGCCTCAAGCACCTGAACATCTTTGGAGCCTTCATCTGCAGAGTCAGCTTCCTCCTTCCCAGCATTCTCCAAGGCCCTGCCAGAGCCATGAAGCAGGGTGCAGATGGAAAATGCACCTACCTCACAGGTTTTATTCTTGAAACTCAGCCCTGATTCAGTGTTGTTACTTAGATTTTCCTGTGAGCTCAAACACACAGACCTACAGCCTCCACAGACCATTTCACAGCTCCTTCAGCTCAGCTACACAGCAGCACTGTCTGTCCTTCTGTCTCCCTACTGTTCAGTCACTTCACATCCATGCTGTGAGCTACCAGCCTCCCTCAAATGCTCCCTGGCTACAGAGAATAGTACATTCCTCTTCACACCTCTTTTGCCCCACACACTCAGAACACTCCTTTTAACCACTAGCAACTCCAATTCACAATTTTCATCAGTGTTAACTCCAACCATGGGTGAGCCCCAGTGACCAGCTTCCCTCTTCAGACACCACTATCACCACCTATGCTGCTGCATTACGGCAGGAAACACGCAGCCATGCTGCTTGAAAAATCCCAGGAAGACCATCTTTGGTTTCAACCACCAAATTCTTTCTATATATGTACAATACAGCAGTGAAATCAGCACCCTCATCCCTAAACACCATTCCCCTAATTGGCAGATAAGTGCTTTCAGTCACTGAAAAGGAAGAGGTGCCAGCCAGGGCTGTCTTCTGGATCATATTCACATCTGGAACACAGAGGATCAGGGAAGATCAGTGTTTGTAGGTTTATGAACAAAACTGTTCTCAGGTAGCAAGAGAAAATGTTCTTTCCAAAAGGGTTTGGGCTGCCAACTTAGTTCCACAATAGGTTTTGGAAACCCTAAAGAAAATAAGAAAGCCGTGGCAGATAGCCAAGGACAGATTTCCAGTGGACATCCGTGGTATCAGGGAGTTTGGAAAGAAAAGAGTGAGGCATCACGTGAAGCAGGTGCCCTGCCTCAGGCATTGATGGCTTTCCAGCGGTCACTGTCTATGCTGTTGATGCTGCCCACGTGGTATGGCATGGAGGCCACGTCATCCAGGTAGGCTGTGGTGTCAATCTGAGTGCTCGAGTAGAACCCAGAATCCATTCCCTCCTTCTTGGCAACAGCGTAAGGGTGCGGTAGGTGCACATCCACATCCTCAGGTTCATCCACCTGACATTTGTAGGAGAAAAGGATCTTCGGTTCAGACCTGAGTGATTAAAGATTTAAAATGCATGTTTAAGCAATGTGGTATCACAGCCACCTATCCTTAACTGAAACTCAGTAGCATTAAGAAATTGTACATTCAGACCCTAAACACTCTTCACACGAGTTTTCAGTCTAGAAATTTATGGCACAGTAATCGCAATAAAGCACTGCTAGATGAAGCTTTGGATGATGACCTCAGAGGAATAAAAATGGTAGAATCCTGACTCTACTGTGGAAAAAGTGTCCTCATCTTTGAGAGTTTTGAATTACTGAGGGCAACAGCATCCAAACACCACTGGAGTCAAGAGCGGCCTGGCTACTGACAGTAACAGGAGTCAGACCAGGAGTCCATCTCAAGTTCCATCTCTCCACCTCAGAAAAACCAAAATACAGAAACTTGTGGATCAGCAGTTTCCACCTCCAACTCCAGACAATGTTCCCTTTTAATTTCAAAAGGAAGTAGAGGCACATTTTTACATTTTAAAAGTACTTTATCTTCTTAGTTATTTTTAAAGCCTAATGTTTCATGCTTATGGACAAGAAAAGCCTACACTAAACCACTGGGGCTTCCCTACCAAGGTGCATCTCCTCTGAGTGGCCACACGGTGGCAACCGCGGCTCGGGAATCGCCCTTCCCAGGGCTTTTCACTGGTGATTCTTGGGCCCATATAGAGACCCATCAGACAAAGAGTTACCTAACCCCCAGATCCTTTGTACAAAACCATCCCAAAACCCACCCAAAAGGCCATTTAACCTTTCAGGACTCAATCGCTCATTAAACATTTAGCTACAAGAAAAGCTTTGTACTACAGGGGATGCTGAGGCTGAAGAAGCAATCCTCAGAAATGTGTGAGAGGAATACAGCCATCAGCTCTGCTCTGTACACAAATGAGCCCTGGATAGGAGAGAGCAGCCCCAAGTCACACAAGAAAATCTTCAAGAGTAGAAATTAAAACTGGTTCTCTAACTGGCATTCTAGTCACTGTCTATAGTACAGATGGAGAGAACTTGAGTGCAAAACAATTAAATGACAGTATATACCCTCTAAATTCCTGTTCCTGGCTACTCACCCAAAGAAGCCTTTCAGGAATGCCACATAGATGAGAGGTGCAAAGAAACTGAAGTAAAGAAATGTGGTAGCATCAACACAGCTGTCAAGAGCAAAAGGAAACATGAATGGATTTAGTATTCAAGCATAATACAGCTGGGTAACACCAACCGCATCCCCCCAGAATGATCCAATTTCCCTCTAGAGTGTCCAGAGGACAAGGAAAGTCTTGTGCTAAACAAATTTAAACTGATGCAAAGTACCAGACATTGTCATCAACATCTGTCACTCCTAAACATTCAGAGGGAATCATGACAAAACCCAAGGTCTGACCAAGAGCAGTCTCAGCGCTTCCAATTTTGACTTGCAGATGTGACACTGATCCCTACAGAACAAAACCCCAGATATGAATAAGGGTGTCTCCATATTTCTAGCAAACAGACTATTTCCTCCCTTATTACCTTTTAAACACAAGCCAATGGCCAGATATCAGTGGATTCAAACTATTCCTCTCACCACCTCGAGACCATTGCAGCACACGCAGATCCACAACCTCTCCACTCAGTTTCCTGACAACTTAGAGGTGTTTTGGCACAAAACAGAACCAACAGGTTTATTCCTTCTTAGGAACACAGCACAGGTTTGTTTTCTTGGGAGAAGCAGTGTAGAGGGACACTCAAATGCAACACAAGATACAGGGCTGCAGACCTCCTCCCCCAGTATACATACCACAGTCCTTCTATGATATCCACACAGAGCAGGGCACTGCCCAGGCCCTGCACCAAGTTCAGCAGTGCCAGGATGCCAGCATAAATATAAAAACTCTTCCTGGCTGTGGGAAAGACATAGACACAGATGAAGGTCAAACAGAGAGCAAGGCCAGTGCAAATCAGTTTGATGAAGATGCCAAACCCAAGAGAGGGATCTCACCACCTTGTCTCTCTAAGAACTCCTGAGGAATTAAAGACTGTATTTTCCTGTCCCATCTTGGCAGGATTGATGGTGGTATCATGGACTAAACCATACCCTCCTGCGTGTGTATACACAAACAAGATGGGTTTTGAAAACATATGGCTATAGCAACACATGCAAAGATTTAATTGGCAGGCATCTGGAACCAGTGTCAGTCACATAACTGAATGCAAGAAAAACAAACAAAAAAACCCAGCTGAACCAGAAGCTGTGCCTTTCTGACATACTACACTAATTAAACTGCTCAGGAGACCCCAACACAAGCAGCAGGACAAGCAACAGGGCTTGCTGGACACTAGGTACATCAGGCCCTGTACCTGTGACATATGACACACATCCCCCCTCCCTCTGGGAACGCACACATCTAAATGTCAACACTGGTTAGAGAGAAAAGAGCTTAGTGTAAACATCTTAGTAACAGCTTCTCTCTCTATTCAAGAGCTGCAGATATTCTGCAACAACAAAAACAAAACAAATTTTAAAAAAAAAAGAAAAAAGCATCTTAATAAAGTAAAAGCCCAGATAAAAATTATTGAATAGCTCCCACTTAGCTTTTCCTTCCCAAGGGATGACCCAGCATGCACACTTTATCATCATGCATGCATTTCCAACGAAGCTGTTATTAAGAAGTCATTTCTTTGGTCTCAGAAGATTATATATTTACATTATACTTGTATCATTAACTGAGCAGTAGGTCTTGTTTTCTTAACGTAATTATTTAGCTACTGAAGTAGCAGTGTAATTGCTCTTACTCTGCTCTCCAAAAGGCACAGCGTACTATTTTTTCCAGGAATAAGTTATCAGCCCTTTGCCATGTTATCTGTACCCCGAGACCGTGGAATGCAACTGCAGCACAAACACATACAGGAACCTCTTACTCCCACCTATCCTTTATCCTAGCACTGTCTCCATCTACACGATGGAAAACACTACAGTTACTTACAGGGCAAAGAAATCCGGTCTTTCAGAGGAGTTTTTGGAAGAATCACCACCAAGGAATAGACCTGTTGAGACAAAGAACTAACAGTCCCAAGGCTGCTTAGCAACTGAACTCAACAATCTTTGCAGGGATGGTATATGGTATCATGTACTCCCTAGACATCTTGGAGCAGAGGCACAAACCCCCTGATATCAAACTCAGTACAGATGTGAAGGCCACACATCATCTCCATCAGCACAAAACTGCTGGTCACTGAGAAACAAGGAAGGGAAGAACATCTGAGTTCAGCTGGAATTCAGCTGCCCCAGCTAACACCACTCTCACTGCACCTTTATTGCTTCAGCTTCCCTGCCACATGAGAAGCGTCAATGCTGCACTGCATAAGGCAGGAGGGGGACTGGCATTGCTGTACACAAATCATCCTCCTTGCTCCATTTAGAATATACAAAGAGCTATTAGAGTGCATAACATATTCCCAGTACCAGAAAGAAGAAACAGGAGCTGGCAAGCCAAAAGTGTCTCCCTCCGTGGCCATAGATATTGAAGTCTTCTGCTGAGAGGTGGGCATCAGGGTACAGGATTTCCAGGGTGCCCTAAGAGAGAAGTGGCACCAACATGATTCTGTTACAGTATCCTCGCTGAAATTTGTGTCTGGACAAGGGACACTGTTTTTAAAGTTCAGACAACAGCTGGCCTGCCCCCAAAGACCCAACTATTGCTCTGCTTAGACCAAGTTAAGCTCACACAGAAGAGGAAGAAACTGAAGACAAGAACGGAGGAGAAAAAATGGCAGGAATTTGCATCTGAAGGAAGCTGGTATCAATGACATTCCAGAAGACAGACTGAATAAACAGGGCATGCAAGCAGTTGTGTGTCTGAAATAGACCGAGAGCTCCATTTCCATCTCTAGAGTTGACCCCTCTTCTGAAACATCCAGAATACAGACAACCTGAGAAAGCACACTGTTTCATTCACCTAAATTTCTGAAAATGGTATGAAATAAGCTACCATACAGTGGAGAGAAAAGTGCTTGTAAACACCACTGAACTCAGATATAGCTCCAACACTTGATATTTAATGAGGCTCCTCCAGCTTTATCATGTGGTAATGATCAGCTCACTGCCTCCACAGGCAAGGGCTGGTGACAGAACAAAGATCTGTGTGTTATTCTGGCACTGCCCTGAGCACAGACACAGAGCTGACCACTGACAAACAGAAGAATAAACCCAGACACAGATTGCATTGTTCAGAGACATGAAGACATGGCTAATAAACTGAGCGAGCAAACCAGCTGCCAGTTTAAAGAGAAGCAAGAGCTCTCATCTCTCAAAGAGTTCAGCAGACAAGAGGCTACTGCAGTGCCCTTACCTGGGATTTCTCCATCTAGTTTTCATGGCCCTTGAGGCTAGATTCAGAACTTGTGTCTCGGGTGTGGAAAACCCCACTCCTGTTTCAAGACTCACTAAACAAGGCAGCCCATGTAAACCTCATCTTATTTCTTCACCTTGGCTGAGCTATTCGTGCCGTAAAAAGGAAAAGCAGATACCATCTGCTTATACATAGCCACAAGCATTCAGTCCTCCTCCAAAACCTCATCCAAAGAGCAAAGCTGCTGCTTCCAGATAGGAGTCACACACTTAACTGCTTACTCTTCAAGCAAAGTCTTTTGCAGAGACTAATTCTTCTGTTTCAAAGTACTCACCTGGGTGACAGAATATGCCAGAGACAGCACAGTAGTGATTGCCAGTACACGTTTCACACTCGACTTGCTCTCCAGGTGACCTGTAATTAAGGAATACAGAAGTGACTCAGGATGTAACCCCAGCCCTGGTTAAAATCAGTTCACAATCAATACAGGAAAACACTTGTATTTACAGAGGCCTTCAAGGGACAGTTAAAGCCCACTTAACCCTGTTTGGAGACTTGAGTCTTTTACAGACAATAATTAATAATACTTAAAAACCCCCAGATTTTAACTTGCTTTTCTCCTGTCCACACTAATATAGAGAAAAGGACTAAGTCCTTCTGCTGGGATTACAACAAAAATAAAAAAAAAAAATCAAGAATGACTCCAGTATTGAGTACACTGAGATACTGTAAAGCTTCTCAGGAAAAAAGAGTTGATGGGATTCTGGGTTAGAGAAATCTGTACTGGAATACGCTGGAGCAGGCAATCTCCAGGAGTTCCTCCCAACCTAAATTACCTTATGAGCTTTCAAAAGATGAAAAAGTTACTGCTCAAGTGTCCCACTACCAGTAACACCTTCCAATCCTTCTTTTCTACCTCTGACCAACAGGAAGAAGCCTTTTTAGTTGCGCAACTGAAAGAAGTAGAACTGCAGATTGCAGGTACAGTTCAATTATTTGAATGAAGCCAGGACAGAATCAAAGCAATCAAGGATGCAACAGAGGGGATAGATGGGCCCCCAAAGGAACCATCTTAAATAAAATGGGGTTGAAGCAAAGATCACTGTTGATCCTGGCATAAAACTTCTTCACCACATGCGTGCAGGACAAACATAGCACAGATAAATCCTTCAATCACACAAGCAATAGATCTGCAAATATAATCAGGCCTTCAGCCACTTCTAACTCAAACTGCCCATTCTGTCTTTGATATTTATTCTAGAGCTTCTTCACTTTATAGAATCAGCATCTCCCTCAGCTTATAGATACAGCCTCTCTGCAATGGAAGGGAATAGAAAACATTCAAAGTACTCAAAAACCTCCTGACACATACCAAAGGCAAGGCCTAGAATCACCACACTCAGTTCAATCGCCAGAAGGAAGAACCTTGTGATCTCCCACAGGATCTGAGGGATAACAGAAACCAGACAAACACAATTAGATGGAGTCAGGAACCAGTTTGAAGTTAATACAGCAAAACTCTAGGGCATGGCAGCCTCTGAATGGAGCAGGTCACTTTCACAGGCCCTCCTCATGCTTTGTAGGGATGTCAATCCCATGCTTGTTGCAAGGCCTGTTCATGCCTGTGAAACAGGACAGCTGTGTGGGGGCAAGCAAGGAACTTGTCTACAGAGAGAGGAAGTGGCCATGGTTTGCCGCAGTTGAGGATCTGTCACTTGTCTCAGGTGTGTTCTTTCTGCTGCCAAGGAGCACAAACCCATGACGACCTCAGAAGTATAATATTAAACAGGGACAGTTCTTAAAGTAGCAAATATGCCTGAACAAACTCTATGTTTTCCCCCTCTTCCAAAGGCATTAGTTTTTAAATCTAAAGTATATTAAATCCTAAAGCCCTCCTACTTCCAGCTTGTCATTTTCAGCCTCATGTTTTATTTGATGAAGTAAGACCAATAAAACAGCAGGTGAAGCAACTTTCCAGGGAGTCATGCAATAAATCAGTGCCAAACCTAGAAGCAGAATGTAGACTCTGGCTTATTAATCCTTTTCCTCTGAACATTGAACAGTAGTCTCCATTGAAGATCCATAATATTTTAAGAGGCATTTATGAGACGCTTCTAATCTCAATAAATACACTGTGTGTATATATGAGAGAACACAAAAGAAGCCAAATGTTCAGAATAGAACAAGTATTTGCAGGAAAAATTCACAGAGCATCTGTCTTGCTATATAACTTCCCAGCAAGGTGCACTTATCAGCAACACCAGAGCTGAAGAAAAGCACCTTTCCAGCACTTCATTATTCAAGTCCTGGACCTACATCTGTTCAATGAAGGTGAACGAAATGCTACAAACATCCAGCCACTCACCACAAGCAGCACATCACAATGTAACATTAAAGGGAAAACCAAGAGAATCACAGTGATCCCAAAGAATAAAGCCAAAAGACCTGTACTCTGTGGATGGCTCCTCTTGCTCTAACAGCTAAAGGACTTTTCGGGTTTTTGTTTAAGTAATATTGTGCTACAAGTCAAATGACTACAAAGGAACAGCATGTACAAAGATATTTCCTGTTTTCTAAGGGTTCACCCTGTGCTCAGTGTCTGCAAGAACATTCAGGTGTCAGTCTCAAAAGGGAATTTAGTTTTATTTTTGTTCAATACAAAAAATGAAACATTTTCAAAGAATCAGCTGAATAACGCAAGAATAAAAGAGGTCACATCTAGCCTATCCACTAAAGGTATCTGAACGTTTACCTCTTGCAAAGCAGAATAATTTCATCCCTGCAACAGGAAACTCTGGCTGCCACTATTTGTGCATCTATTTTAGGAAATCCATTGTTTTACAGCCCTGGATGTTGTGATGATTTAGATCCAGCAATCAGAACAGGATTCCATAGTACACATAGCCATGAATACTGCAAAAAAACACATTCTTCTCACATGCCCTTCAGAGGGAAGCCATAGCAGATTGCTCTAATTAGAAATGCACATAGCAAAACCTCCAAAGTCAGTGTTGCACCTACCTTGTCAGCAACTGTGGCAGCATCAGAGGCACTCACAGTCATGGAGACAACAGCACGGGCAATACCAACTAAAGCCACCACAAATACCTGCAACACAAAGATAACAAAAGTGAGGTCATGTCAGAAGGAACATATGCAGTAGTGACCAGAAACCCTCTTGGAATACCATTTCCAGGTCAGCTTTCAAGCCTGATACCATGTACTAAGAATTTCCTGGAGCAGACTAGAGTCAATTTCCTGAAAAAGACTCCTCAGACCTGTTTAGATGTAGGAGTGTTGACTTAGAATTTAGGAAGGAACAAATTGCCTCAACTGTCAGACTAAGCTCTGAAGAGTTCTCATCCGGTCCTTACAACCATCCTTTACAGTCTTCCTACCCTTCAGTCCACCGGAGCAGGGGAGGAGGAACGAAAAAAACAGATGGAAAACATAACCCTTCAAATCACAAGATTAAATGGTTGGTATGTCTAGCTAAACCAATCGTATCAGATAACAGAAGCCACTCAATACCAGCTACCACAGATCAGATCTGTAACCAAACCAAAACCTGCAGTTCTACCACTCTACACTGACAATGCTCAGGAATGCAGAGAAAAGGTCACCTGCAGCCAATAGCTTAAAAACATCTTACCCTGCTCCACTGTGCAACACAGAGATAAACAAGTCAGCTCATATACCATTTAAGCATGACAACTCAGCAAGGCTCATTTGCCAACCCCTGTACTGTCATAGCCATACTATGCAATTAAGAGATCGGTTGGATATATCTACCCTCTGGTGCGCAGACTCACCCTCCAAGAAATCAGATTTTCCCAGATAAAATTCTCTGAGTTGCAGGCTGATCCTAACAGTGCAGGTAGGAGACAGCTAAATCTATGAGAGAGCCAAGAGTCAAAGCTGACTCTAAGGTGACTAGAGAATGGAAAAGACCAATAAGTCACCTACAGCTGAGTATCTCCTCCTCAGAAGAAGGGATGGAAATGGCATGAAAGAAGAATACAATGGCAATCTCTCTTGGGGTGGAAAACACTGTGACAAAACACTTACAAAAAGAAGGATCCCTGACTATAATGGTGTTCTAGAGCAGCAACAACTCATTGGAGAGGAACACACACCCTTTCTGTTTCTTCTCTAAGCAGACAGACTCTTCCCAAACTGTTAACTTCACATTAATAACACAACTGGCTGTGTCAGCACTTTCCATTTCTCACTTTGTTTTGAAAATGTCAACAGCATAAAGTCAGTTCACTTTTCTTCCCTTTGGTTTATCAAGAGTTTTGTTTTTTGAAGCCTTCGGCACAAACTTCCACTGACCATGTGTATTACTAGAAACATGGAGGAAGATTTAAATCCGGACTGAAAAAAGCTGGTAATACTTTTTAAATGTTAAAAGAATTGTGTGTATACCTGGTTATCCAAAACTCTGCACAAGCCCAGAACTCACACTCCTCGCCTGAAAGAGCTAATAAGACTTCCCATCAAAGATTCAGTCGAGGCCACTAGCTCAGATTTGGTTTTGAGCTTCTTGGGTTTTGCCACACCAGTACCTGTACCCAGAGAAAGATGCCTCCATCTAACCCCACTTAAACACACATTCACTTCTACAATCTGTACTAATGTCACTGAGGAAGAGCAGGCACATTATGTTAGACACTGAGTCAAGCCAGGATGTCAAGAAGTACCAATGATAAAGCTTCTGAACGGTATTTCTAAATCAATTCAGGTACAATCTTAGCAGCATTTACAATGCCCTGTGGGCAGCATCACAATTCACAGGTATGATATTCAGAGCTTACTAAAGAGACCACCTTAATGGCATCAAAAGATGCCAGTGCCTTTTTAAATTGGTGAGAGGAGAACAGCAAGATCTCAGATGTTTGTGAACTGTAGCTGTACTGCCTGCATACTCTGTTTCCACCTTAGGAACTATCAAGAAGATCAACAAGTCAGGGGCCACTTTGATATGATGGCAAAGAAACTAACAGCATTGGGTTTCTACATTTTCAGACTAACCAGAATCCTGTCACATCACTATTTTCCGCACAAGATGACCAAACTTTTCAACAGCTTGACACAAATTATTCTCCACTATTTCACTTTCACTGTCTCAGTGAAAAGCTGGGTTTGTCCCATGTTACTTAGTGCAGGAAGCAGGGAAAGCATAAAACACTAGCTTCCAAGACATCAAAGCAACAAAGGAAGTAAAAAGGAAAAGAAAAAATTAGATCACAGGAGAACAAAACCCATTCTAATCCCATAGATATGGTCCCAGAGTATACTAAAAGCTGAATTCAAACAGTCAAAAAAAACCAAAACAAAATAAAAATCTGTGCCTACTTGTAGTAGACCTTCAACAAAAACCAGATTTTGTCCCTTCAAGAGCTGGTCTTGGCTCTCTCCACTAGTTAGTGACATTGTTCATGAGTGGTAATAAAAAAAAAAAAAACACTCATCAATTCAAAGGCACAGAATGGTACTCACTAGTATGTAGAATGTAGTGAAGATTGGGCTGGAAGTGACCCGGATTTTGGCCCTGGCAGAGGGCAGCTTCCAGAGAAGAAACATAAAGAAAAGCACATTGGGAACCAGGAGCAGAAGATCCCAGTAGCGGACTCTGTAAAAAGCAAATAAAACAGGTTTTCTTCTGTTCTTCAGCCTCTAGAAGGGAAGGCACCAGCCCCAGTCCCTTCTCAACCAAACTCTGAGGAAGCTCTTTTTCTTGGCCCAGGGTCAGACTGTGGTCACTTTTCCTCAACTCACCTGGACTTCCCAATGTCCTCATAGAGTAACAACAGGCACTTGTGTGGCACAGTGATGTTCGTGTCGTTGATCGCCTGTGTGGTCATCGGGGACAGAGCTGTCACATTATCCAGTGTTGTCACTGGGACAGTCGAATGTGTGATGTTTTCAGACACAGAGAATCTCATCACAGACATCGTGGACTGGAACATCCTGTCTTCCCTCTGGTCCAGGTCAAACGCAGGCAAGAGAACCACAGCAGAGACAAAAAGCAACATTAAATCAGTTATGAGTCAGAGCTAAAAAGACACATCCTTGACATTAGGCCCCTGCACAACTGCTTCCTGCTTGGTACAGCAAATTATCATCATCTGAAAGACTGTATTACACAATAAGACGGCCACCTCCCCTTACTCTGCACACAGCCATTAGGGCGGACAGTACAAAACCACTATCTTGTATCAGAGTAACAAGCACATTCAAAACAGTGTCATAGTATAGTGGATTAAATTTTGTGATTCTTTGAGCTTTGGCAGATTCCTAGAAGAAATCAGAACTCAGAAGCAATACCTGGCATCATCAGACGGAGACAGAAGCCCTGCTTTACCAAGACACTCACCTTTCTAGCTCCCAAGACCAGGAAGCTACAGTCCATTATAAGAATTACTGCAAAGATAAAGGCCTCTAACAAAAACCTGTTGCTGTTACCAACCCTGCAGTCTGAGAGCAAGGTGAGCCTCACATACTTCTACCTAAAGGGACTATACAGAGTCTCTACCTTTCAAACCCAACACTGGCAAAAGACAAAGTCAGTATTTTTTATTCCTAACGCTCCACAAGACAGCAGAACTATTCTGATTTTGAGCAGAGCAGTGAGGCTGGGAAAAGACAGCACCTAAAAATCTGTGTTAGTGTAAAGTCTTCCAGTTTCTTTACATCCACCCATCTCAATTGCATTGCCCTTCTCAGATACAGATCAGCACTGTCACCAGAAGTTTACAAACCCAGATCCAGATGCAGCCCTACCTAATGGGTTTCCTGAGCTCAGACTCTCAGGCAGCAGAGCACTGTGGTTGGAATTGGAAGATTCTGATGTCACGGCATTCCATTCTTTTGCCGTCCCTACCTTGCACCTCTCCCACCTCTCAGAAAGATGACAAGACAGAACTTCCCATTACCCTGATAAAACGATTTTGTAGGGCCTTCCCAAGAGAATATTCTCAACTTTTCCACCATCTGTCCATCCCCAAGGCCCTACACTGCTGTGACATCAACTGTCCCTCCTGAAGTTAAAGGGAAACTGCCCTGCCATCCGTAAAATCCCATGGGCTTCATGCCAGTGGCAGAAACCAGACCAGCAGCAGTTCATCCCTCTGTTGGTTCTGCAACTGCCTTGGAAGATTAAGTGGACTGTGGCACACGGCACTTTAGATGAGTATTTAGTATATACTAGAGTTTTGGCCTGATTTACTTTACTAAGCCTGCCCCTGATTTAAGGTATCACCTGGTGCAAATCTCTTTTTCCCCACCCTAACGCAGCAACCCTCACTGTTAAGGTACTTAAGTAGCTACCACCTGATACAAACACAGGGTCCAATTACCTCTCCTGGCAATCCTCAAGTCATCACAGACAGCACACACATTCAAAACAGGCTCTGTCAGCCAACATCTTAAAGATGCACATTGCCAGGGTCACCACTCCAGCAGTCTGTGTGTTATAACTAATCCAGCACTTACCTCAAAAAAATTCTCCCTGTTTGACTTCAGCCCTGGCTTGCATGGTGAAAACGGACAGCCCCTGTGACAAGGCTCAGAAAGTATTTTCCCCTCAGAGGTTCTGGGTGACTCACAAGTTGGAAGGAATCAGCACAGCCCTGTGTCATCTGCTGAGCTTTTGGAGTTCAGTAGCACCTTCCCCACAAATTGCTCGAGACTGTCAGTCACAGGCTCTTGTTTCTCTTCAGAGGCTGAGACTCTTCCCAGGTTTTCTAAGGGGCAAGGGGATCATCCCACCCTCAGCCAACAAACCCTCCCTTTGGTTCATGCTTGCTGACAGATACTCACTGAGCTGGGATTTTCTTTCGCAACTGTTGTGTGCTCTGCTGCACAACAGACATCACACTATATAAACACACAGACCTGGAGGGATCAGCTTTGTACCAAGATGACAAAACCTGGGCCAAAAATATCCTAGTTCAAGTAGAGGTTCCAGCAAACAACCTTCACATGCCAAGCTTATTACTAGAAATGTCCTCTCTTCCCTCCAACTTCTCAGTTCTCTGAATTGACACTATTGAGAAGAACTTCCTCTTCCTAATTTTGCTCCATTTTCTCCATCTGAAAAACCACTATATCTCAGTAGCAGCGCATGGTCACATTTGCCAACACAGAAAAATTTCTACCCAGTTTTCAAAAAAGCTGGGAAAAGGCAGAGAAAAACCTCACAGGCCATGGGTAGAATAACATCATCAACTGTGAACCCTCACAACCTCCTAATATCTCTTCTGGGAGAAAGAATTCCATCTGGCTGTCATACTGAAAGAAGCTGAGTATAAAGCTGCAAGAGATTTACATTAGAAAAAGTTCTTATGAAAAGAACAAAGAGTCTCCATTATTTTTCCCCAGAAGCCAGCACTATCACCAACAGCAGCAAGCTGTTGATAAGGAGAGGAGTTGGCCACATGTAACGGAATTCCAGTCACCAGGTTTCAAAGGGCAAAAACGAATCAAGCTCACCTCTCAGCCAGGCTGCTCACTACAGCCTTGTACTCGTATTCTTCCTCCCCACGTGAAGTGTAAACAAAGCAGAACAACAGAACATCCAAGAAGATAAGAGAGGGCAGCCAAGGTCATCAGCCAGACAGCACAATGGTCATGCTTTTCTAATAGTTAAGGCCTACAGCAAGGATGTGGAGAACTGGCCCATTCCTGGTCCAAATCACCAGGAAAAAATCCCACAGCAACAACACCAGGAACAGATGGCACGGACCCAGCCAGGGTTCATCATGCCCAGCAACACTGCTCTTTACAGCACACTGTCCTTGGCCTGCCTAGTCCTAAATACAGTCAGCTGAGCATATCCAAGAGCTCACTTGCCACACCCTGCCTCCACGGGGCTGTCCCCTTCAGCCAGCCCAGCCCACGCAATTAGGGCAAAATAACCCAGAGCTGCACAAAAAGAAACCAGCGCTGCAGTTCTCCTCTCCCCTTCTCATCCAGCAGGCAGCTCTACACACCAGAAAACAAAATAGAATGTTTTTCTGCTCTCCAGCTGAAGTCAGACTGACTTGGCCAGGGCTGACTCCTCGGTCAAGGCCCTGGACAAGCAGCATTTGGACCAAGAACACCCACACGACTCCCAGGCTGTAGTGACAGTGTCAGGGAAGGACACAGTGCACCTTCAGGGAAACCTTATCTCACCAGTGGATGTTTCTTGATTCACGGCACCATAACAGTATTACACATCTGAGAAATTCAGAGCTCACATTGCTGGCAAATCTCTGTGCTCTCAAAGCTCACCCACAAAAAGGCAAATTACACACTGCAAATTACAAATTAGAGTTCGAGTTCTAATAAGAGGATTGAAACTTTTCCTCCCTTCTGCAAAAAGTATCAGAAAGCTCTGTAAGTACAGCAAGCTGGGGTTAGGATTGCCCCTTACAACACTCTATTTGTGCAATAAAAACTGCATTGAGCAGACCTCTGCTTAAATACGACTGTTACTTCAATAATACAAAATACTTTAGGAAAACTCCAAAACCCTAAAAGGACGAACAAAAAAAAAAGAAAAAAGCTATTTTCTTTTTCCCTTCTACTCCTTTTAAGGCAGCTCTCCAACCCTCGCTCTTTGCCACAACAGCTGCATTTTGCATTTCACCCTCAGAACTCACAAGAGAGGGATTCTCCCCCAGTGACCGAGCACCTCTTCCCCCCAGCTCCACTCTCACATCTCGTTCTGAACTAAGCTTATCAAGGAAAGGAACCGCAGCGCTGAAAACAACCGGAAAGACCAAAAGCAGAAGTACCGACCAGAAGCCAAAAGGCTCTCGCAGCGAACCCCGGCCCGGGGGGAGGATTCCAGGCCCGTGTGTCGCGGGCTGCCTGCTGTTTGGGTTGTGGTTCTCCGGGGAGGCGGGGAGGGCACGGGCACGGCGGGCCCTGCGCTCCCACCCGGGGAGGCCGCGCCGCTGGGCCCGGGGGAGCCAGGCCGGGCCGGGCCGAGCTGCCCCCGCTGCTGCTGCGGCCACTGGGCTGTGCGGGGAGGCCCTGCGAGGGCCGCGGCCCCGATACGGGGCACGGCGGGGGCTGTCCCGGCCTGTCACCCACCGCCCTCCTCCCGCCGGCCCCGCTGGTCCCTCCCGTACCCACCCGGTCCTTCCCGGTCCCCCTCCCGTACCCGGCCCCGCCGCCGTCCCCGCTCCTCACCCGCGGGGTCCCGGCCCCGCCATCCGCGCCCCGGCCCTGCCGCTCCCCTCAGCCGGGGAGCGTCGCTGAAGAGCGGCCCGAGCGCGGCGCGGCGGAGCCGGGCGGGGACGCGCCCGCAGAGCAGGGAGCGAGGGGAGACTCGTCGGCCGAGCGCGGCGGAGTAATTGATAGACGGTCCCCGAGAGCGCGCCGGGAGAGCCAATCAGAGGCCGGAGGGACGAGAAGAAATAGCGGCGTGAGCCAATGGGAGGAGGCCGGGGGCGGGACTAAGGGGGCGGTTCCCTCGCGCCTTAAAGGCGCCCCGTCCCCGCCCGGGGTCCCCGTACCGTGAATTGTCCCTGTACAGCCCGACCCCACGGTGAGCCAGCACCCCCCGTGACCTCCGAGGGGGAAACAGGTTACACCCGTGCAGGAATTCTGCACATGCGAGCCAGGGGAGTTAATAATTCAGGGAGGTTCCATAATAAGTCCCCGTAACAAGGAGGAGAATAATTAACAACCCGGGAGCTTGGCTTTCAAAGGGAAGTTTGAAGCTGGCTGAAGTAACTCGGCATAGCTCGGGCAAAAGCTGCTGAAGGGAAGCGGGATCGATAATTAGGAGGAATTGAAGGTGCAAACACCAGGGAAACAGGTTTCAGTATTGTAAACAAGGGAGTAACTGTGATAAATGAGCCAAGATTTTTAAAGGAAATGGGAGGAAATAACAAGGTAAACAGCAGCACGTTGCTCTCAGCAGTGACAGCCGTCTGGCGGTGGGGAGTGCTCGGTGCCTGAGTCATCCCAGGGACCGGAGGATACACCGGCACCGCTGTCTGCTCCCCGTGGCTCACCTGTGGCTGCAGGGGTTGCCTCTATAGGAATGCAAGGCTTTTGCCAGGCTGAAGTTTGTTGTACAGAGCCTACACCTCTTTAGAAGATCCCTACACTGGCCAAGTTTGCACGCCCTGCTCTGGTGAGCAGCACACACAGAAAGGTCCAGGCCACCCCACTCACACGTCTTTCTCAGCTTAAATTCGCTTGATCCTCTTCTAAGGTTAATCTTTCCAGCTACACCTCAGCAAGCCTAATGGAAGGGCTGTACCCGGAGACTGTGTTGCCTTCCTCAGCCCCATTCCTCTGATTTTCCACCGGGTTGAAACAGGTTTTCACGCCGGTGTCATGCCTTTGGAATGACATCTGGAGAAGCCAGTCCTTAGCTTGTCTCATCTCACAGTGTTGTTCAGGTTAATGATATGTTGTAATATTTTGACATGTTCTATTTATGGATCCAAGCTCAAAGGCATCTGATCTCTGGGTTATAGAAGGGACACTTCTGTTTAAAGAGAGGTGGGGTGCCTCTGCCTGGAAAGTGCCTTGGTAACAGAGACAAGTGAAATCCATGTCTTCTCACTTGTAGCCTCAGGCACTAACTAGTTGAAGTGTTACCTCCCACATAACTGTGTCAGAAGGACAGACTTTGCTTTCCAATCCACCTGCTGTTTCCATCTGATTCACTCCAAGGCTAGAGCCCAGAACCTGGGACACCAGATCCAAAAGCTGTCTCTTGGACAGAAGACTGCTGGGTGCCACTGCAAGGATGTGACACCGCTTATGTGAAACAGGGGAGGTGGGGGATTCGTGCTTATGGTTCTTTATATTAACAAGCCTTGCCTTTCAGCCCCAACATGATGTGTGCAAACATAACTCTACTCTTCCCACCTCCAAGGACTGCTCCATGTCCTTTCACTCTCTGCGTCATCTCCCCTGACAAGTGCATAAAGATGGCAGGGCTCACTCCCTCTGTCCTTGCTGTGTCAATTGTGTTGCCAGGCTGAAGCAGGACAAGAGATGATATTCAGCAGCCTTGGTACAACCTTGAGGGCCCAGAGGGAAGCTGGCACTTGGTGTTGTACCTGCTGCAATTTGCTGTACTTTGGCAATCTCACCTGACTCGCAGGCATCAGAGGGGGAAGGCAGACAGGTTTCCGGGACAGCATTACACCATCATATCATCACCAAATTTCCCTCTTCTGGGACATCTTATCTCTCTCAAATACTCTTTCAGCTTTTATTAGATCAGTCAATTGGACAGGATATCACATCTCATCTGAAACTGCTTTTCTGTTCGGGTGCTGAACGACTGCAGGAACAGATGTGCCTGTCTTGTTTCAGAGCTGCTCTACCAACTTACTGATTTCTAGTATAGGCATAAATTTGCACCACAGGATACCACCTGGACTGTACTCCTGTGCCTCTGCCCTTCTTTTCAAGGGGAACTCAGTCCTCAGGGCTCCTCCTGTGCTGCAAGAAGCCACCAGTTTGCAAAGTCCTAGTGGCATTGTTTGATATTCAGGAGTTTGGTGCCCAGCTGAGGTCTCCCCAGTGAGCAGCCTGGGCCTTGTCTCTATCTCAGCCATCTCACATGCCCCAGTGCATCATCTCTAGTGCAGCAGCAGGAGTCCTGTTTTATGCATGGCAGCAGTGTCATTTTAGGGATGATTTTATCTGCCCGAGCTCAGTTCTTCTCAAAGAGACTGAGCATCCCAGCCCACACACAGGATCATTTGTGGCTGGCACACAAATTGCGCAGTGAAAACATGGATATGATGCGTGATCTTCTGGGAAGGACAGACAGAAAAGCTGTCTGTTCATCCAGCTGTCCAGTGCCTGGAGAGACAGTGGCACCCTGTGGTGACATGGGTTCATCACAGCGTGTCACTTGGGCCTTCTCAGACAGCACCATCTCACCCAGGTCTGGGGCTGCCTTCCCTCAAGCCACAGAATCACAGAATAATGGTTGGAAAATTTGGGGTATTAAGAAAAAATTCTTCACTGAAAGGGTGCTCAGTCACTGAACCACCATGGAGGTGATGGAGTCACCATACCTGAAAGTGTTCAAAAAATGTGTAGATAAGGTACTTAGAGACATGGTTTAGTGGTGGACTGGGCAGAGCTGAGTTAATGGTTGTACTCAATGATCCTGGGGATCTTTTCCAGTCTTCATGGTTCTGTAATTCTGTGACTTCTAAGATCATCAAGACCATGATGGTGTCTAGTAGCCTATGAGTGGGGGCATCCTGGGGGGGTCTCTGTGCCCATATCACAACGAGCACCAGCCAACTCCCCATCATGTGTCACAGAGAAGAGGCTGAGCCACTCTTTCCTATTTATATCGTGATGCTCCTGCTGTGCTATATTAGTACCAGCCTGAGTCATCCATCTGGGCTCCTGGAAGAACCCTTTCAGATTGTCAGCTGCCTCTTCAGTCACTTTTGCTTTTGGTGTCTCCTGTTTCAGGGTCACTGTCCCACGCTCGAGTGCAGCCAGGAGCAGAAATAGCCTGATACTAAATAATGGTCAGAAACCCTTCAGAGAATGCAGATCCCCAAAATCCAAACCACCTGCTGTTATGCAAGAGCCCGTGGCCTGGAATGGAAGCATGTCACCTCCCTGCCAAACATCAGTTTGTTTTGTGGCTCTAAATTCCTTTTCCAGTTTCTATGAGACAGGTGCTCTTCTTCAGTTCCTCTCCCAAATGGCATTGCTTGCTGCACAGAACAGCTGGGGAGACAGATGTGTGTGTTCTCTGGAATGGCTCTGATCAGCTCCCTGTAACTGTTATCCCACACAGGCTCACACAAAACAAACCCCACAAAAAACCCAACATGCCAAAACCTCCTTCCACCTCTTACAGTTTTATCGATGGCAACTGGATGGCAAACCCAGTCGAGTCAGGCTTGATTTTAGCTGGGAAAGAGGCAGATTCCAGCACGGGAATTCCCAGTGGGATGTCTCCCGTGACTCGGGTTCCCGGTAGGAGGAGACCCCTCGAGCCCAGAGGGAAATGCCCAGAGGGTCCCGAGGCCCCTTGGCCGGGGGTGGCCCGGAATGGCCGAGGATGGCCCGGCCTCCCGCCCCGCCTCATCCATATTCATAAGGGGCGTGGCCAATCCCGCGCCATTCGTGGCTTTTCGCGCGCTTTTGACCACGTGGGCCGGTTTTCGCGCGGAGTGCGGCCGGGCAGGAAGCGGCGGAGATGGCGGTGAGCGGCGGGGACCGGGACCGGGACTGGGACTGGGATCGGGATCGGGACCGGGATCGGGACCGGGACCGGGATCGGGATCGGGACCGGGATCGGGGCCGGGCTGGGGCTGGGGGGCCGTGGAGTTGGGGTTCTGGCCCCCGTGGGGTGCGGGCACCGGGTCCCCCCCCGGCAGACTTGGCGCTGGGGCCGCGGTCGTGGGGGTCCAGAGGGGATTTCGGGATGAGGGGGGAATGGTGATGCTCTTGGCGGGGACACACGGAACTCCAAGGGAAGTTTCCCACGCGGCCTGCGCCGGAGAGGAGAGCCGCGCCGGGGCAGGATCGGACCCTTTCTCTCCGCTCCGGCTCCGCTGTGTTCGGAGGACGGATCCAACCCCCCCACCATGTGTTCCCATTGCCATTTCCGAGGAGGGCTGATTATTATAACCCACGGGTGGCCCGTGCCCCCTGCTGACCGCCGGCCCCGGCGCAGAGGCCCCTGGGGGCAGCGCTGCCCCCCTCTCTGCCCCGCTCACCGCGCCCCCCCTGCCCTCCCAGGACTCCCCCGAGTCGCAGGCTGCGCTCACCAGCCCCGCACGGAGCTCCCGCCGCGGCGATGCCCTCACCTCCAGCCCCGGCAGGGACCTGCCCCCCTTCGAGGATGAGTCCGAAGGGCTCCTGGGCACCGGGGGGCTCCCCGAAGAGGACGAGGAAGAAGGGGAAGAGCTCATCGGGGAAGGGATGGAAAGGTAAGGAAAGCGGTGGGAGACAGGCTCTGCAAGGGGTTGTGTCCGGGGATGGGGTGCTGGGGACATCAGTGCAGAGGGGGGCTCTCAGCCATGGTGGGGCCCCTCTGCTGTGCTGGTAGCTGGGGGGTGAAGAGCTGCTAGACAGTGGAGAAAGATCGGGAAATGTTGTTTGAGTTGTGGGAGAACTGAGCAAAGCTGGGTTCAAAGTGTCATTGTGGTCCAGTGTGGGTAAACCAGGATCTCCCTGGATGCATGATGTGCATCCAGCCCAGCTCGGTACTCCTGCAGGCATAAATTTTGATGTTTTTTTACTGCCAGGCCTGCCAGAAAGCTGGTGAACTTTACAATACAAAGGCTTGAATAGTGGCATTTCTAACCATGGTGCTGGATCCTTGGCATTTGTAACAGTGATGCTGGAGCCCTTTGCTGCAAGGCATCTTCCCTTGTGAAGTTGTGAAGTGCCTTCCTTCCTGCTTCACTCGCTCTGTCTTGCTGCAGAACAGCTGTCCTGACACCTGCCCAGCAGCAGCCAGAGAAGGGCTTTCCTGGCCTGATTCCTTTGTGTGTCCTAGGGACTACCGCCCCATCCCCGAGCTGGATGTCTACGAAGCAGAGGGCCTGGCCTTGGATGATGAGGACGTGGAGGAGCTGACTGCCAGCCAGAGGGAAGCTGCAGAGCGAGTGATGAGGCAGCGGGACCGGGAGCTGGAGCAGGGCATGGGCCGCATGAGGAGGGGGCTGCTCTACGGTAGGTGGAACGAGCTGTACCAGGTCTGCTGATCCTTCTGTGGCTGACTGTGACCTGGTCTGGCTGGACTCTTACCCTCAGGTTAGCAGGGAGGTCTCTAGAGCGCCAGTGTATCTGGGCTCTTAGTGAAATCATTGGCTGTGGGCTTGGCTGGGTTCCCCAGTGCATGATCCCTTTCATCTGGGCTTTCCAGGAACATTTGGTGTGTTCTTCTGGTTGCCACTGAAATCCTGGGCCAGTATCAAAGGGCTGGGATTCCACCAAGTGTATGTTACAGAGTTTGTTGGTGTTCCTTTAGAGACTTTTGTGGGCTGAATGGAAGGGCCTTGGATGCACTTAGAAGCCGTTCCCTGGTTAGTGCAATAATGGACATGAATGTTTGCTGTTAGACACAAATCTTCCAATTCACATCCCTAAAGTCTTTGGCTATGTTGTGCAAGATGTAGAAGCCAAGACAGAACTGAATTTAGACTAGGCCTGGGGTATCTCTTGGTTTGTATCCCAGGCTCTGACCTATTTGCTTCCACAGCCCATGCAATGTGACTGTGACTAATCCAAAGAGTGGGAATGGGAATCCCAGCTCTTCAACAGTTTTCCCTCCCAACCCTTAGACAGTGATGATGAAGATGAAGACCGTCCTTCGCGGAAGAGGAGGCTGGCAGAACGGGCTGCTGAAGGTGCAGAAGAGGAAGATGAAGACATGATTGAGAGCATTGAGAACCTGGAAGACATGAAAGGACATTCAGTGAGGGAATGGGTTTCCATGGCAGCTCCTCGGCTTGAGATCTACCACCGCTTCAAGAACTTCCTGAAAACTCATGTGGATGACCATGGGCACAATGTCTTCAAGGAGAGGATCAGTGATATGTGCAAAGGTAGGACGGGGTGATTAGAGTCTCTCTCTCTCCTCTTTATGTGGGTCACTACGTTGTGATCTGGTCCAGAGGTGGATTTGTTTTCTGCCTGCCCTCTTTGTTTCAGACATTGAGTCAGCACTTTAAGAAAGTCTCATGCTGATGGAGATAAATGAATAATGGAAACATGTCTACTATCTTCTTTGATTCTGGCTGACTAATTAGAAGGCCCCTGGCGTCTGCTGCTCATTAATATTCATATTGTAGAAATGCTAGCAAAAGAATATGTGGGGCAGCAGACAGTGGTCTGCAAGTTTGGGATCTGAAAGAGACAACAATTGCTTGCTGTCTGCACCAGTAACTTTCTCACACTGGTAACTGGATTATCCAGCAAGGGGACACAAATAGAGCTTGTGACTTTGGAAACCGTGTCAGTGTTGCAGCCTTATATTCTGACTAGGCACTGCCAGAAGAAGCAGTCATTAAGGCTGTCATTGATGAATTTTAAAAGCAGAAATTGTCACATCTAGGAACAGCTCATGTAACTGTACTTGTTGTATTTCTTCTTTATATTGAGCAGAAGCTTAGCTGTGAAACAGGATCAGTTTTATAAAGCTAGGAGATAAAAGGCATTTGTCTCATCCTTTTCCATGAACATAAGACACAGGAGGTTTTTTGCCAGCTATTCAGCATACATAATGTCTCTCCTATTAACTTCTGTTTCCTGGAGGTCTCTGAAAGAGTTGTGTCTTGGGCTGAGGCTTTTGAATCTCAGGAACACTGAGCCTGGGAAGTATCTGTGCAGAACTAAAGACGAACAATCACAAGCTTGGTACTGATAAAGAATTTGTTAGGGAAATCAATTTAAAACAGTTTTCTAGCTCTTTTCAAATTGTTGGCTTCTAAACATTTTTCGGGGAAGGTACAAACATTGCAAACTGCAGCCTCCAGGGTACAGGCTTGTCTGTTCTGGCTATCCTTTGCAAAACTCCTTGAGGAGTGAGCAGGCTGAAATTACAGTTCACCCCATCTGTTTCTTAAGAGAACAGAGAGAGTCTGGTGGTGAACTATGAGGATCTGGCAGCCCAGGAACACGTCCTTGCCTACTTTCTGCCTGAGGCCCCAGCAGAAATGCTGAAGATCTTTGATGAAGCAGCCAAGGAAGTGGTGTTGGCCATGTACCCCAAATATGATCGTATTGCTCAGGAGATCCACGTCCGCATCTCCCACCTCCCTCTGGTGGAAGAGCTGCGGTCACTCAGGTAAGCAGCGGAATTACCAGCAGTGGCTGTGGGGCCTGCAGCAGGTTTAGGGGGGCCTTGGGAGGACTCACCTGTGAGCTAAACCTCTGGGTAAGTCTGATGGGATGACTGAAGTTATCCCAGGAAAAAAGTCATATGAAGGATGAACTTTGAGCATCCCCAAGGTAAAACACAAACATTGGTAGAAAACCTGTGCTTTGTAGCAAGAATATTTCTGTAGGGTGTTTTGCCCTCTGTGCCCTGCATGCAGGGCATCAGTGCCCTCTCTCTCCTCAGGCAGCTGCATTTGAATCAGTTGATCCGGACCAGCGGAGTGGTGACAAGTTGCACAGGGGTCCTGCCTCAGCTCAGCATGGTCAAATACAACTGCAGCAAGTGCAGCTTCATCCTGGGACCCTTTTTCCAGTCCCAGAACCAGGAAGTGAAACCTGGTTCCTGTCCAGAGTGTCAGTCTCTTGGCCCCTTTGAAATCAACATGGAAGAGGTAAGAGATGACATGAGTGCCTGGATGGCCTGGCTGCTAATCCTGCCCCCCTGCCTGTTCCTCCCAGCCCTGCCTTAGCTTGGTGCAGAGAGAAAAGTCTGCTGCTGTAGCCAGGAATCTGTGAAGATTCTTGTCTATCTGAGCTCTTGAATGTAGTCAATTTAGCAACCAAAAGTAATTTACTGCCACAGTGTAGGTGTTTGGGTTGCATCTTTTGCCACAGTCATCTCTGTGGTGCACAATTATTTATCCATATTTTAGAAATGCAGAAACAGACTGTCCAGCTCTCCTCCTTCCCAAGATAGGTCAGTATGTCCTGATCTGTCAGCTAAGGAAACCAGAGGACAGTAGCAGAATCACTGATGTGGAGCTTCTGACTTTCATTCTTTGCTTTGATGCCTTTAACTTTCACAAGTGAAGCATCCTCCTCCCAGGAACTGGGACAGTATTTGGGTGGACAAACACTGTGGAGGCTGAAACAGAGTGGTGAGATGCAGCGAAGTGGTTTCTCATCCCCATTGTTGCCTATCACATCCTGGAATTGCTCCTCACAACCCCCAACCTCCCATGCCCTTATTTTTCCAACACAAGTGTACTAAGTCTTTGAATGGACCTTCTCTGGTGAGGTGCCTGTGAGAAGCATGCTGAGGGCTGCCACACTTGCTGAGTAACTTCTGTTTTGTTGTGCAGACAGTCTATCAGAACTACCAGCGCATCAAGATCCAGGAGAGCCCTGGGAAGGTAGCGGCCGGCAGGCTGCCACGCTCCAAGGATGCCATTCTCCTCGCTGATCTGGTGGACAGCTGCAAGCCAGGGGATGAGATTGTGAGTACATTGTTCAAGTATGGGGTGAGCACAGAGCATTTTTAAATTCTGACAAGCGACATCACCAGAACATCTGTGGGATTGTGGGGAGGGATTAGGAGGTGCGTTTGGGCAGCTCCTTTTGAGACTTGCCTTAAAATGGAGAAGGGGCTCTGTTATACTCTACAGGCACTGACACAGCATTTCCTGCTTCCCAGGAGCTCACAGGGATCTACCACAACAATTATGATGGCTCCTTGAACACTGCCAATGGGTTCCCCGTGTTTGCGACTGTGATCCTGGCCAACCACATTGCCAAGAAGGACAACAAGCTGGCTATTGGAGAGCTGACTGATGAAGATGTGAAAGTGATTGTGGGTCTCTCCAAGGATGAGCAAATTGGGGAGAAGGTGGGTCAGCTCCAGACATCCCATCTTTTCCTGTTAGCAGCTTGCCATCACCTAGCGGATGGATCAGAAGGGGGTGAAACATGTCAGCTGGCCAAACAGTGGTTAAAGGAATCTTTAGAAATCCCAGTTCCCTCTGAATGGTCTTCTATAGTTCTCAGACAGCTGTTGATGAGAGTCAGTTATAGGATGGAACTAAACAAGAAACTTACCTTGTACTTCTGGAGGTCAGATTTTCTGTTTCTCCCCTTCCTTCTCTGAGCCTTCTACATCACAACAGGGGTGGAATACAGGTGAGAGGCACTCACACTGCTTGTATCTGACCAGTTTCCCTGTATCTTGAAAGCAAAGCAGGGGAAGTGTTCTGAGGGGCCAATGACTGTGTCTCCAACCCCCTTAAGAGGATGTTATTACTTAGTCTAAGCTGTGGTAGAGATCTTAGCTTTGTTTCCTCTGTATGCTAAGACCTGAACCCAATACTTGAAAGAACAAAGCTCCTGGATTGGTGCATGTCCAACTTCTCTTGGGTCAGGTTTAAGCTATGTAATGGAGGACTTCACTCTGTTCCCTTAGATGTGCTGTCCCTACAGTAACAGCTGTAACAGTGGATGCAGAAGCTTCAGTTGAGCCAGGGCTGCTTTAACTTGAGTAGTCTCCAGCATCAGGTTATTTTCAGAATACCCTTGTGAAAATAAGTCAGTTCTTATTATTTGAGCTCGATGACAATTCATGTGTGGCACAGGCCATTCAGCTTACCATCATGAGCAGTGAGTAAGCCTCAGATCAAGGTCTCCAGCTTTACAACAGCTGATAACAGCCACTATGATGTGCGTTGTGTACAACAGGGTTGTGGAGGCAGTGGCAGCAGCTTCCAGCACCAGACTAAATAATCTGCCATGCCCCAACAATGCCATTTTTGTGAAGCTCCTCTAGGGGACACTGGGTGGGTAGTTACCTTTGAAAAAGCCAAGCCTCTACACTCTGTGTAATAAAACACTCTTTGGAGACAGCAGTACCTTAAGAGCAGCTTTAGATGTGGCACCTTGCTGATGTTCATGCAAAATTCTGCCCAGAATGGGAAATGATATTCCCCAGACAACTCTTCTGGTTTTCCTTTCAGATTTTTGCCAGCATTGCCCCATCTATTTATGGACATGAAGATATCAAGAGGGGCTTGGCTTTGGCTCTCTTTGGTGGAGAGCCGAAAAACCCAGGTGAGTGTCACTTGTGTCACTTGGGCCTCACTCAGCAGAGGGCTAATGGATCTGTTTGTCAGTGCTGTTGAATGAGAGCAACTAGAGTTGTCTGAGTGGCTTGGTGACAGACAAGGTAACACTGAGGGATATCTGTGATTGAAATGTCTGCTTTTATCACACTGAAAACTCTGTTGTGACAGTAGAAATACCAGGACTGAATATTAACTCCTGCTGCAAACTTGGGCAAGCTTTTATCCCTCCTCCAGGAGGTCATGTTTGATGCCCCTTTAGAGGTTTGACCTTTTGGCCCCCTCATTTGTTATAATCTCCTTGGAAGGATGTGTTCTGCAAGGTTAGAAAGTCTGTTCTACAAACGTGACTGCCTCCAAAGCTGACTTCCTTTTTCCTTCAACTTCCCAGGTTGTTCTGCCTGCTGGTTGCCCTGCCTTCAGCTTTGTGGGGCTCAGGGCAGGGTTGCTGTCAAGCCATGCACTCACATGCCAACATGGCTTTCCCATTTCTTTTGCAGGTGGCAAACACAAAGTCCGTGGTGACATCAATGTGCTTCTGTGTGGAGACCCTGGTACTGCGAAATCACAGTTTCTTAAATACGTAGAGAAGGCATCGAGCAGAGCAATTTTCACCACTGGCCAGGGTGCTTCTGCTGTGGGCCTCACAGCCTATGTCCAGCGGCACCCAGTCAGCAAGGAGTGGACTTTGGAGGCAGGAGCCCTTGTGCTGGCTGACAGAGGTGTCTGCCTCATTGATGAATTCGACAAGGTGAGCCCAGCTTCAACTGTCTGGGAGGGATTAGCTGTGAAGGGACCAGCTGTAACATCTGCAGTGAGGACACACTGTGACTCATGGGGACATTTCCAAGGTTCTGACCAAGGTTCCTGCAGTTTGCTCAGGCCCTTGCTGGTCCACAGTGCAGTTTGCTGCCTTTTCGGAGCATCAGAGCTGATTCCCCTTCGTGTGTTGGGCAATGGGGTATAGATACAGATTGACTCTTAAGTCATTCTTGCTTTCCTGTAGATGAATGATCAAGATAGGACCAGCATCCACGAAGCCATGGAACAGCAAAGCATTTCCATCTCCAAGGCAGGCATTGTCACATCCTTGCAAGCTCGCTGCACCATTATTGCTGCTGCCAATCCCATAGGTAAGTGCTGAGAGTCTACAGGACCATCTCGGGCTTCCAGCATCAGTGCATGAGAACTGTGGCACAGCTTCCCTTCCCTCTGCATGGTTCCTTTGGTCTGGAGCAGAGATCAAGTGAGCAGTAAAGTCTTCAGTAAAGTGCTGAAGGTCTGTGCTTGCTCCAAAGCTTCAGCCTTGGAGCCCCTGTTTGACTGGGATTGTCTCTGTGCTCCAGGTGGGCGATACGACCCGTCATTAACGTTCTCAGAGAATGTGGACCTGACAGAGCCCATCATCTCTCGGTTTGATATCCTGTGTGTGGTGAGAGACACAGTGGACTCTGTGCAGGTACAGGCTGTGCTGTGGATCTGACCTTCTGCTGGGCTTGCCATGCTGGTGTTGGGATGCTCAGCTGCAGTTTTCCATTAAGTTTTTGTGTCCAGTGAGTGTGTTCAGTGTCTTAGTCCACTGCTCTCTTGTAGGATGAGATGCTTGCCCGGTTTGTTGTTGGCAGCCATGTCAAGCACCACCCAGGAAGCAAGGAGGCAGTGAATGGGGATGCTGATGAGGTCATTCTTCCCAACACATATGGAGTTGAACCCATTCCTCAAGAGATCCTGAGGAAATACATCATCTATGCTAAAGAGAAAGTCCACCCCAAACTCAACCAGATGGACCAGGATAAGGTGGCCAGGATGTACAGTGACCTCAGGAAGGAGTCTATGGTGAGAATACTGAGGAAAGGGGGGAAGAAATGTGTATCTAGACTGCAAATCAGCCTGAGACTGCTCCAGCATATGTTGACACATTCTTGCCATTCCCATCACAAAAGCCTGTACCACTGTTTTGTGAGAGACAGGCAGATCCTGCAGTGTCTGCTGAACAGATGATTCTTCATCTAAATGCAGAGTCTCGCCTGTTGGTGATGTGTGGACTGATGGACTGGACACATGTATAATGCCTGCCATGGCAAAGTCCTCTTGTCACCCAGTCTGGCAGGCCCACAGGAGATGTTTGCATTCACTCAGACCCATATGCTCCTGCTGCATTACAGGGAGCCATTATCTGTAGAAATGCCCTTCTTTTTGGTCTGTGGGACCTCTCAGGCTTGTTTCATGCTCACCAAGTTGAAGAGAAATTTGCAGAGGTTGGAGGAAGATTTTTGGAGCTTGGGAAAACTATCTTAGTTTTTCTTTTTAGTTGTCTTTTTGTTTCTTTAAAGAAGTTGCTGATCTTGGAAAGGCCCTAAACAGTGGCAAAGAGGGACCCCACAGCATCCCCTTGCACTGTGCTGAATTCCAGTGAACAGGCTGTGCCAGGCTAGTGTGGCTGTGCCAGCAGGTGGCAGAGCCTCCTTAGCCTGAGTCCCCCTCAGAGGTCCAGAGCAGCTTCCTGCAGTGTGAAAGGAATTGGATCCTGGGCCAGAAGCCACCTGCCTGGCATCCTTCATTAAGGTGTTCCCTGCCCCTCTCTGCCCTCAGGCGACCGGCAGCATCCCCATCACGGTGCGGCACATCGAGTCCATGATCCGCATGGCCGAGGCTCACGCCCGCATGCACCTGCGGGACTACGTGGTGGAGGATGATGTCAACATGGCCATCCGGGTGATGCTGGAGAGCTTCATCGACACGCAGAAGTTCAGCGTCATGCGGAGCATGCGCAAGGTGAGCCGAGTGCTGGAGCTGCACCCCAGACCCTGTGGGTCAAACTGAGCCTCTTCGCCCTGCCCTGCCTGTGGCAAGAGACTCTTCCGTGCTCTGCAGGTGCTGAGCCTGTGTAAGAGAGTACTGTGGGTCTGAAGTGTTAGGGAAAGTTCCCTGTCTGACCATCCAGCAGCCACTCTGGCAGTCACACTTGTACCACCTAAGCTGGGAGCAAGACCCCTTCACAGCTCCACACCCCACACTCACAGAGTCAGACAAGGTTTCCTCAATGGATCAACCCCAGGTTTCCCATAGCAGAGTCTCAGACATCTGGTTCCCTAAAATAATTTAATTATGGTGCAATAACAAAATAACAGCTCAAGCTGGGTGCCTCCAAGGAGGTACCCCAAACAAGGCATTGTTCCATGACTGGCTGTCCTTAGTCTGAGGTGGAACAATGTTTTTGTTGGGCCTGAGAAGGAAGTGTAGCCCAAGCCTCTGTATTGAAAGCACTGCCATGTCTCTTCTTTTTTGACACCTTCCCTGCTATTTTGGCAGAGGTGCTGCTGCTGCCACCAGGTGATTGAGCTGAGCAGACATTTGGTTTCTTCACGTTTTCTGGGGTCCTCAGGGGACATTTAACCACAGGGCAGCACTTACTGTGGTTTAGTGTGCAGTCTGCCCTTTTCTCTGAGTAGCAGGACCTGGCTCCAAACAGCTCTTGGCTGGCCACAGCCTGGCATTTATCCACTGTTGAGTGTCTGCCCTCTGTCTGGACGACTCGTGGCCTCTCTCCCTGGCCGCAAACAGCCAGCCAAGTGTGAGTGTCTGCTGGGGAGACACAGGGCAGTCTGGGTTAAGGGGAGCTGCTCTGTGCTTCCCCAGGGCCAGCCCTCTCACGGCTGTGCCCCTGTGGGCAGCACCACTCCACAGCAGTGCACTGCTGGCCCCGCAGAGGCACCAGGACCCCTGCCAGAGATTTCAGGTGGAAATAAGAGCAGTCAGCAGGGGGGTGTTGTGGCTGTCAGAGGGCTGCCACTGCATGTGCAGGTGGCAGCTTGGCACGGCCAAAGTCCCTTGAGAAACTCTTAAGGGCACAGGTGACAGCATTGTCACTCGGTTCCCCTCGTACCCCGTGGGAGGAGGGGGTTGGTTGGTGTTGGGCACGGGAGACCACAGTGCTTCACCCTGTTCCTGATCCTCATGGCTCCTCTCACCCTTCCTCCCAGACATTCTCCCGCTACCTTTCATTCAAGCGAGACAACAACGAGCTGCTGCTGTTCATCCTGAAGCAGCTGGTCGCAGAGCAGGTCATGTACCAGAGGAACCGCTATGGAGCCCAGCAGGACACCATAGAAGTCCCAGAGAAGGACCTGGTGGACAAGGTATGGGCTTATATATCGAGCTGCCTCTGAGGATGGTTCATGCTCTCTCTGCAACCTCAGAAGCAGAGGCATTCTCAGGCTTGTACCTTCTGTTCCTGCGTTATGATACTAAAAAAAAAGACTGGTGTTAATCAATTCAACCCAGCATCAGGATTGTCTCCTCTGTATCTGCTCTTCTCTTGTCTGGAAGTGCCGTATTTTTCCCCCCCCTGTTCTCATGCACCCTCATAAAGCTTCAGGGTTGGAGTGGTAAATCCTGCTGTGTGGTGCTTTGCAGGTGCATGAGAACTCAACTTCCCTGGCACCTGCATTTGCAGAAGCAAAAAGCAGAAAAATCTGTATGAACTTTTCCAGTCCCTCCTGAGGCTTTCTTGTCTCCTTCTTAATGCATCCTCATCCTAGTCCAAAGGCTGCACTCCTGACTCGGCCTTTCTATGCAAAGTACTGACCTTGCTTGGCACTAAAGCAGTGTTTGACTCCTGGGTTGCTGCTTTTCTGCTCCTTGCATGGAATGTGCAGAGTAACTACTTGCAGAGCCACAGCTTGGTGCTGCTGGTGTGACCACGCCGACTCAGGGGACTCTTGCAAAACTCTCACAACTGGGTGAGGTACTGAGGGCGCTTTTGGATAGGAGTTACATTCTAGCTGGAGTGGGAGTAAAAGGACATGCTGAGAGCAGGCAGATGCTGAGCCAGCATCTTCCCTTTCCTCAGCTCAGCTCTGCCAATGCTCCTGCCTCCTGA
>JAWWEW010000023.1:11354263-11393095 GCA_035583185.1 Anabacerthia variegaticeps
TTCCCATTTAGCCAGCTATCAAAAAAACCAGGAGTTTCTCTGAAAACTACTTTAGCAAGGAATGGTATAAACCACCTCTAGAGTCCACCCAACGACACCACCTTCTCAAGTCACTGTCCACGGAGAGAGGCTTATGTTGTCTGGGCCCTGAGGGTGCTAATGGGCCTTAATTGCCCTAACCAGCCTCTCCTGAGGCTGTATCCACACCCACGCCTTGGTGCTCTATTTAAGCTCAACCTGGGACCCATCTGAACCTTGAGGTGGGAGGTACTGGTTTGTGGCTCGCTGGGTGTGATTACAGTCCCTGTTGCTTTGGGTTGCTTTATGGATGTTTCTTGTCTTCCACTGCTATGGAGCTGCCACGTGGTCGCTGAGTGGTGTCTTTACCATCAGCAGGTCTTGGGTAACCTATGGGTTGACTGCCTGGTTTGGTGTTGGTCTGGCTTCATCACTGTGAGCTTCCTTGTGGCTCTGGATTCTTGGGTGAGCCTGGCTGCCATCTCTGAGCTGCTCTGCTCATCTGCCTTGGGTGCTGGGGGGCTTGTCCTGCTGGCTTGTGGTGCTCAGTTCTCTCTTATGTGCTCCTCAAACCCAGCACAGTGAGGGCTTGGCAGTTACTTCTTTGGGTTCTGGTCATATCTCTAAAACAGGCAGAGCTAAGACCAAACCTTCTGTGCCCTGTCACTGACCTCTTGACTCTGTTTGGCTTCAGCCTGCTTATCCTTCTGCCCTAGTGAAGCTTCAGAAGATCTGAAGCTTGCTGCCCTCCTGACATCTCCATCTCTGCAGACTTTTCATCCCTTCCAGGAAGGCATTTGCTTAGTGTCTGAGTTGATGAGCTAAATGCAGAGATAAAGGGGTTCTCTAAGCTGTGCTGTACAGAAGCTCAGATTAAATGATGTCAGTAACCCCAAACAGATGTAGTCCTTTTGCCTTCCTGGCTGGGAGCTCTGAAGTCACCCCTTGTGCAAGTGGAGAGCTGCAACCATCCCTTTGCATGCCAGCTCCAGCAGACCAATGTGACTGGGTTGCACTTCCCCATGAGTGAGGAACCTTGTCCCCTGGGCTGCCAGGAAACCTGCATGAGCTCTCAGGTGCAGAGCTGTCTGCTTCCTTGCCCCAGGTGGCTCTGTTAAAGGTTATTCTGGCCCTTTAATCAAATTCAGTATAGCTCTGTTGTGCTCTGCCCTCTAGGAATCCGCTGAGGTTTGCTGTCAGAGTGGCTATTAATGCAGCAATCAGCTCTGCTTTGGTGAGGAGAGAAATGTAAACCTTCAGGGATGGGAGACAGCAGGGGCATGTGGAAACTGGAAAAGTAAAGCACAACTTGTGCTTGCTCTTCCTCTGCACTTTACAGCAGGAGATGGGAAAAAACAGGGCTGATGGCAGTGCTGTGTCCCAGGTGGGCAGCGTGCCCTCCCCTAAGGGGAGCAAGCTGATGCACAGAGATAAAGAAAGGCTCAAATTGATGCAGAAAATCTTGCTTGGGCTCTAAATAGAGCAGAGTCTGTTTCCTTCTAATTACAGCCTATCCTGGAAGGCATCAGTTGCTCCAGGTCACTCCTCTTGAAGTGTTTATTATACATCTTCCCCAGCAGGATTTTGGATGAGAACAGGAGCTGCATGTTTTGCCCAAAGAATGGCAGCATGCCTGGGCCAGGCAGGAATAGAGCAGGTACCCGCCCCTGCTTGGTACAGTCAAAATATTTCATGGTGTCCCAGCATTAAAAAGGCTAAGTCAGCAAATAAGCTTATATAAAGCTTGTCGGAGGCTCTGAAGTAAATTCACATATTCTGGAACAAGGGAGAGGTTAAATCTTTTCTTGTGCCTAAGAAAGGAGGAGCTGGACAGGGTAAGGGATTTTCAAACTTTCCTCGTCTGGAGGGATGAGAGGCCAAAAGGCAGCACAGCTTGACAGAAGATGGAGTTAAATTGCATGGTGTGCCACAAGCCTGCTGTGTCACCCAGACCCTGTCCCAAAGGTCCAGAAATGGAGGTAATGGGAGCAGTTCATGAGTAGGTGGTTTTTTTTCATTCTGATCTAAGAAGATCTGATCAGATCACCTTCTGTTGCCCGGACAAGTGTCAGTGTGCAAAGAAGAAGGGTTAAACCCTTTTTCTGATACTAGTGTTATATTACATTTTCTAACACTGTAAGAACTTCACATCTGACTGTTTGTTTGTTTTGCTTATTGTTTTTTTTTTTTTTTTGCTTCGCTGAGCAAGGGCAATAGATCACTTTCACCTTTGTAGGTGAATTCAGTTTTGCTGTATTTAGAAGAATAAAACATCTCACCAGCATATTTCAAGTTAATGTGTTGCTACTTTTTTCCAAGTGGAATTTCAAAGTTAAATTTCTGTTTAACTAGACTTTGTGGTTAGTTTCTTTTTAATTGACAAGTCCTAGGCACCAAATTCTTTCCTTTAGATATCACCTCATTCCTCTACCTCAGCAGTGTTTGTTTGTAGGCATCTTGGAAGAAAATGTGACCCTTAACACTAAAATTGGAAAGCTGGTTGAATTTCCTGAAGGCAAAAGCTGTTATAGTAACTCACAGGGGGAGACGGCAGAAGGATTTTCAGTTTTGCCAGCCTAAAATACATGCTTGCTTTCTGATTCTGCCTAACAGACGTAACTGTGAAATAGAACAATTTTGGGGAAGAACAGAAAAGCACAGATAATGGTAATACTGAGAAAAATTTCTGAACAGCTTTGAAGCAGCTGTAAAAAAGCATTTAGTGCCATTGTAAAGCCTCTTTTACCAGTGCTCTGAACATGGTTGGAGAATATACACCAGGTAGGGAGGCTGAAGGAGATCAAATGAGAAATGACAAGCCTTTGACTATAAAGCTGTCAATGCCTCAGAAGAGAGCCAAGCCAGTTGCACCTATTCCAGGGAGCATAAAATGGAGATGCAGGGGCTGTGCTGGGTTTAAGTTCATGCTGTTTTAAAAGAGAGCTGTTGTTTTCTGTCTCTGCTTTCTGTTTTCTGCTCCGCTGGCAGAGCTGACCTGGCTGATCGATGTTGCCACTAATTTTATTTAATTTTCTTGCCTAAGATGTGTCTTCTCCTTTCATACTCCCCCTTTGTTGCTCAGTCTGAGATTGATGTATAATGTCAAAATAAATCCAGGGAGCACCATGAGCTTCCAAGATTTGGGAGCTGGATGTGGCAGGGTCAGGAGATCTGAAAGGCTTTTAGTTACCCACTTGTAGTAAGCCACCTGCATGCGAAGACAGCCAAATTACCAGCAACAAAGTGAAAAATGACAAGAGCATTCATTAAATGCCATGCCTGGGCTAGAATCTGAGTGCACTAAAGTGTTTTTATCTCATCTAATGGGTAAGCGACAGCTCGGTAGTTCCTGCTGCATTTCCTGCTCGGTGGGGGCTGGGGGCTGCATTGATTCTGGGATAAAAAGGACTTTCAGAGCACTGGAAGGATGTGGTCTAAAAGAAGCCAAAAGCGAGTACTTTGGTTCAAGCCTGTTGGCTTTGCCTCACTGTGCTGGGAAATGGGTGCAGCCACTCTGTTACCTGCCCTTGTCACACTGGGAGTAGCTGCTGCTCAGGAGCAGATGATGGAAGGAGAGAGCTGGCAGAAAGAGGCTGGTAACTGCACAAAGGGGTGACATGTGCCAGTGCTGGTCTGGTAGAACTGTAAAGGTCAGTATTGATAATACCAAGTACCCTCCATTGGCTTTTTGATTCATTAGAGAGTTCAACAGGCTCTGGTACATGAAGCCTCTCTTTAATTGTTGAAAACCAGCAAGTTCTTGACAGAGAAAAAGTATTGTTATATTTCTTTCAGGAGATTCACTCTTCAACCAAAAATAAGATTAATTTATTACAGGGGGGAAAAAAAGACTTTGGAGTATTTTTAATGAACACTTCTTTGAGGAAAAAGAATGTTTGAATTTAAAATCCTGATCACCTTCAGCCCTACATCCTGCTGTCTCAGCAATGCTTTATGGCAAAGGTAGAGCCCCAAGCACCTGGTACAAGCACTGCAAGCATGCAGACATTTGGTGAGGCTGTGGTAGTGCAGCTCTTTCCTCACTCAAAGCTTACAGTGTTGGATTTTAGCATCTCTTGCCCTCCTAGAGTATGTGATGAGAAAATTGTTTTAAAACAAAAGACTCCTAACCACTGCTGTTGAGGAAAGCTTGAAAACATGAGCCAACTACCTAGTGGGAAGGGACTGATAGATTTGCAGATCCTTTGGCTTGGAGTCATAATCATGTTTGCAGCCTTGTGATGTCTGACTGGGTCTCTTAAATATTTGTCTGGGGATGACCCAAGAGTTGCACAGCTCTTCTGAGGGGGGCCACATGCTGGAGGCCTATGAGAGGGGAGTGGAAGGGCTGCAGCCCATCCAGCTGGCAAGAGGGGCTGAAGTACAGGGAGCTGGCATGTGTTCCCTCTCAACTGCTGTGGTATTATAGGACCTGTTGAGCCTTATTTCTTGGACACCTGTCTGACAAAGGCCTTGCTTGAGTCATTTACAGTAATGTTGTGCCCTGAGGTTACTAAAGATGTGTTTAATTTAAAATTGAGTGTAATTGGAGCAGTTGCTGTAATAATGATTTTCAGCAGGATATTCAGTATGTTCCTTTGCTGTGCTATCCACCAGAACTGCTTCAAGAGCCATGAAGCCAACAACTGCTGCAATATACATTTTTTTTAAAAGACACAGCAGTTTGCACAGAAGGGCACAAAGAAGGGGGCATGAGTTGTATTAGTATCGGTGTCACAGTCTTGGATATGGTGCTGACACACCATGGAATGGTTTTCTCAGCAGGTGTGGGAGCAGCTGCCCCTGCTAGGGCAGAGGCTCCAACATAGACCCAGCTCCAGATAATGGACACAGACCTCCAAGCCCCAGGACGCAGTGAGTGCCTGGGACTTCTCTGTGGCAGAAGTGGCCCACGTCCTGCAGAAGGTGTGCTCTCTTGTAGGACCTGCGCCACCAAGAGGAGGAATTACAGGGGGAAGTGAGCAGGCTGTGCAGCACCAGAGATGAAGTAAGATAGGATCCTCTCTGAGATGAAACAGCTCAAAGACCTCCTAAATCCTGAAGTAGAGAGGCAGGCAGTGCCTATCCCTAATTTTAAGTTAAGTGCTGTCTCTGGAGAAGGTGAAGGATGGAAGCTTCAGACACCAAGAGGAAGGCTTCTGCTCCCCCTGAGGACTTATAACTACAAAATAAGTTGATCTCCCTCAAGACTTGAGGAGGAGCCAGATACAGTTCACACCAACATCTGCTGGAGCAACGACACAAAAGAACATAAGCAATCCAGGAGAATCCTGGAGTATATTGACAATAAATTCTTAAGTGATTAAGGAACCAGTGAGAAGAGATGCTCTGCTGGACCTCAAACTAAGCAGCAATGAGGGGCTTGTTTGCAGCCTGGGCTGCAGTGACCATGAGATGGTGGAGCTCAGGATCCCAATACAGAACTGGGAAGAGAAGCTGATAAACCAGTGTCAAGCTTCCACCCAGAGGGACCTTGACAGGCTGGAGAAATGGGCTGACAGGAATCACATGAAGTCCAGCAAGGCTTTCAAAGGGCTGCACCTGGGGAGGCACAATCTCACACATCAATATATGCTGGGGCCACCCAGCTGGGAAACAGCTTGGCAGGAAAGGACCCGGAGGTCATGGTGACAACAAATTGAATGTAAGCCAGCCACTTGCCTTTGCCACAAAGGCTGTGATGGTATCCAGGGCTGCATTAGCATGGCCAGCAGGTCAAGTGAAGTGATCCTGCCCCTCTACTGTGCACTGGTGAGGCCTCGTCTGGTGTGCTGTGTCTGATGCTGAGCTCCCCAGTAAATGAGAAGCATGGACATACTGTGGAGGGTTCAATGAAGGGTCACCAAGATGATTATGGCTTTGGAGCATTTTACATATGAGAAAAGGCTGTGAGAGCTGTGACTTTTTTAGCCTGGAGAAGTCTCATGGGGGATCTTATCAGTATATATGAATAGCAGAAGAGAGGGCACTGCAAAGATGCCCAGTGAAAGGACCAGAGGTAATGGGTGCAAGCTGAAACACTGGAGATTCCCTCTCAAGATCGAGAAGCACCTTTTTACTGTAAGGGTGACTGAGCAGTGGCACAGGTTGCCCAGGGAAATTGTGGAGTCTCCAGCCTTGGAGACAGTCAAAAGCCATCTGGTCATGGTCGTGGGAAACTTGCTGGCCTCCAGAAGTGGGGAAATCAAGTCGCCCATCGGGGAGAAGTGTTTCCAGGTGAGGCGGGAGCTGAGGAGTGAGGGGGAGGCGGCGGCTCTGAGTCATGTGCAGCTGAGGAGAGGTCAGCGGGCGGAGGGGAAGGGTCTGCGGTGTGGGTACCGGGCGGTGTGCCGGCCGACAGCGGTGCGGAGCATCCCCCGCTCCCACGGCCGGGGCTGATCGCCCGCACCCCGCGCAGGGAGCCGGGGGGCTCCGGGAGCAAACCCCGGTCTGCGCTCCGCCTCTGCACCCCGCGGGCAGCCCCGGCTCCCCCCGGAGCGGCAGGAGGAGGAGGAGGAGGATGCGGCGCGGGGCCGGGCGCGGCGGAGAGGGGCAGAGCCGGGCGGGCGGCGGGGCGGCCCCGCTCCCCGAGAAGAGGCGGCGCGGCAGGGCAGCGGCCGCCGCCATGCAGCCCCTGCTCCGGGCCCCGGCGCTGCTGCTGCTTCTGGCCGCCGGTGAGTGACGGCGGGAGGGCTGGCGGGGCGGGGGGGAGGTGTCGGTGCCCCCCATCCCACCCCGGGGACCCGCGGAGGGTGCGGTGCCCCGGGGTACCGGGACCTCTGCAGCAGGCGCGTCTCCATCACCCATCCCCGCACGGGCGCCGCTGGCCCCGGGTACCGGCACCAGTGCGGGTCCCCGTCCCCCACCCCGCAGCTCCCCGTGGGTGCCGGGCACTGCCCCCCACCCCACTCCTATCCCGAGCATCAGACCCTCTGGAGCGGCCGGGGGTGACAGGGGGTCCCGCGGTCCGGGATGCTCGTGGGTTTCCCCCCGCGGGTTCGGGGGTTCCCCTGCCCCGGGGGCTCCGGGTGGTCGCGGAGCGGGTGGTCAGGGTTCCCCTGCCCCCGGACCGCCCGCCCCGCTGTCGGGGGGCTCGCCTGGCGTCGTGGTGATTCTGCGAACTACCGCGAAACTGGTACAAAGGAGCGGGGAGCCGCAAATTGCTCCGCGTTCCCCCAGGAGCCTCCCCTTGAAATTTGGAGGGGAGGTAAGGTGCCAGGGAAAGGCAATTAAGTGCAGGAATAATTATACTGGGAATAGTTATGAAGGCTCTGCTTCTATTTTTAAGTAGTCTGGGGAAATTTCCCAACAAAGGGATCCCCCGAAGACCCGTGAGGCTGAGATTGCCCTTTTCCTCCCTACTCCATCCCTTTGTACAGAAATCTGTCTAGTGTGGAGCAGGAGTTCTGAACGGGGACATTTGAAGTGTGGGGGAGTCTTTGTCTTGAGTCATTCTGGCAGGGAGGGAAGGGCTGAGTTACCAGCCAGTCACTGTCTTCCAGCACGACCGAGCTGTGATACAGTGACATCCAGCCCCCTGGCACATCTCTCTTATTACCCCAATCTCCCGAAAATGTCCATGGGGGAACGTGTCATTTGTGGAGCCGCTCTGTCCGTGAGCTGTGAGTCTCTGTCGTCTGGGACTCCCTGAAGACAAGAGATAAAGCCTTTTAGGTTTGCAAACAATAGTGAGCTTAAAGAGCAAAATGGATCAGAAAACCTGTTGGGGTTTTGTGCCAATACTCGGTGGCACAGAAGCAATAAGTCTTTCCAGAGCTGAGCAGGGAGCCAATTTTGTGGCTTCCTCCAGGCAGGTTGTCCATGTTAAGGGAAAACCTCAGGCACAGCTGGCCAGGGTTCTTTAGGTGCATCTCAGCAGGGAGCCCGTGTCCCCAAATTCAGCCAAACCTCTGCCTCCTCCACAGTGGAGGGCAAGATGCATGGGGATGGGAGCTGCCATATTCCCACCCTGCCAAGCTGCCAGCAAGGGTTGGCCCCATCCCCATTGCTAGAAAGCTCCATTTGCTCTGCATGGGAAGGAGGAGGACCTCAGGGTGGTTTTAAACTGTGACAGCCAAAAGGACCATCAGTGGTACTGCTATGCTGAGTGGAGGGTGTGTTTCCTGTTCCACTGAGACTGTGGGAAACTTTCTAGTGTTGCTGTCCAGCTGGTAGTGATATGGAGGATTTGGATCCTTGGCTTTCTCTGGGATCCTCTCTGCTGTCCTAGCATGGATAAGTGTAGGGGTTGGAGGCGTGTGGCAGCTCTGAGGGACAGCTCAGTTCCTAGTCTAGTGACATTGGTAATCCTGGTGGGCTGTGGTGGTGCTAGGGGGCTGAACTTGGTTGACCAGGCTTCTCCAGGCAAGTGGGCTTCTATCTAGCTGGCAGGTCAGAACTGGAGGTAGATATTGCTGGAAATTTATACATCAAGCCCTGTTTTGATTATAGCTTTGTTTGGTGGTTCAGGATCTGTTCCAGTCTGAAATAATTCAGTGCACTCTGGCTTTGCTTCTCTAGCCCTACAGACAGGAATAGTTAATGCCTAAAAGAAAGCTTCCCCAGATTGCAAGCCTCTGCAGACCTGCAGGATGTGCTGAAATGGGACATGTGCCTCATGAGAGTCCCATCAGACTGCTCAACAGCTGAAGTCTGCTGGCGGAGTGTGGAAACTTCTCTCCAGGCTCTAGGGTATCTAAGCTCCTTTGGTTTTGCAAGTAGGAAAATTATGTGGTTAAAAGCAGGGGGAGAAGGAGGGAGTTGGTCTCTTTCCTCTTTTTTGTCTCCCCAGGTGCTAGTCTTCATGTGGGCTATTTAAGGGGTTTTTTTCCATTCTGCCTCCTTAAAAGATGCCTTGTTAGCATTGTGTGAACAAGCCAGTGATGAGGGAGTATAGATCAGGATGGATGAAAATTCCCTGTAGTCAGTTTTAGCTTGGCCTCCTCAGTGCCATAAGGAAATGTTCATTTAATTATAGGCATCAGGGGTAGGAATAACTACATTAAGCCCCCAAGGGGAAGCTGCTGGCGACGAGCTGCAAATCAGAGCGCACAAAAGTTTTCCTGCTTGCTCAGGATGGGTAGAAGCTCTGGCATTTTGTGGGTACCTGAGTGAACAACAGCAGCACTGGCAGCCCTGCTGCAGGGCCAGGGGAGAGGGGCTGCAGCTAAAGGTGCATCACAGCTCGCAGCTGGTACTTGGGTGAACCTGGTCCTTGTTCTTGCTGGCTATTTGTTGAAACCAGGACATCGTTGAAACACATAATCCCCAAAGAATGGAGAGGCTATTTGTTAGCCACATGAGTGCAGCCTACACTGAGGCAAAGCAAACACGTGTGTTGGTTCGTTCAGAGGGCCAGGGATGCTGGCAAGAAAGGTTGACCATGCGGGGGCTCATGTCACCTCTCACTGTTCCTGTGCCTGGTTAAGCCCTGTTGTAGTTGCCAGAGTTTGGATGTACGTTCTTGTTTTGGTGATAATCTGTTCCTATTGGGAAACCAGATTTGCAGCCCTTCAGCAGCTACTCTTAGCTATTTCTGTCCTGCCTGATGTGTTGTGAAGGTAGCCAGGACCCATACATGTGCCCTGGGACTGCCTAACCTTTGCATGAGTTTTTTTTCCTAAGGATGCATCAAGTTGTTTGGAGAGTGGAGCCTCTTGGGGACGAGTCTGCTATGCAGGCATGTGGCAGGGTGGTCGTCACTGCTCTGCTGCAGGGACTGGAGTGTAACCATTTTGTGTTCAGTGTTGTGTTTTAAAGACCTTTTGGGGTGTAAAAGGCTTCTGTTATATTTTGACGGGTGACTGTGTCTTGAGGGAAGTCCCTCCTGCATCTGAGGCAGTGCTTGCTCTGCCCGAGCAGGGAGGCTTTGAAGACAAAGCAGCTGCAAGTCTTTATTTGGTGTGCTGGAAATCAAACTGAGCACCATGGGATAGACAGACCAGGCTGGGACAGAGCAAGAAGAGGAAGCGCAGGCCTGGTGAGACAAGGTGAAGTTTTGGGTCTTTGAGAGGGCAAAGAAGTCTGTGGGCTGTGGTTTTTCTCTTAGATCAATGGCTTTTATCCTTGTGGTCTGTTAACCCCTGGGGGTCTGTGGGCTGTTTGAAGAGGCCTATGAAAGGTAACTGAGGAAAGAAAATTCATTTCTGCTGTGTGCTACTGCCTACCCAGTGCTGTTTCCCCAGGGGCTGCATCTCCCTTGGCCCCGAGCTGGGAGCTGCCATATCTCTGGGATAGCGAGAATCACGGAGGAGAGCAGACACTGCAGCAGCAGAGGAGGGAGGTGTGAAGGTTACGAGACAATCTGGGGAGGGAGTGAAGGCAAACAGTCTGGGAGACTGAAACCAAGTGAGATTGTGACTCCAGGCATGAATGCGTGAGCAAAGGGGGAAGGACAGGCGGGCTTGTTGGAGTTGCTGTGACTACTTGCATGGAGTGTCTTGTGTGCAGATGGGTGGAGGTGTTTAGAGCAGTCCTGATGTTACTGACTATAAGGACAAGAGACCTGACTCATCTTGGTGCTGGGCTAAGGGTGCCCAGCACCCCTGAAAGTCAGGGCCCTGGTGCACTTGTGCTGACAAAGGGCACATCTGCAATTATCTGCAAAAGTGGGTGCATCTTCTGGCAGTGCCATGCCATTTCCCATGGGTATACCTGGGCCCACGTGCTGTGGATGTTCTCTGCTGAAATTCCAAGGGATCAGATGTTGGCAGTCCTTTGTGAGGTAGTGCCCACTCAGTACGTGCAGACACGCACTCCCTGTAGCCGAGTGTTGGAGCTCTCTCATTATGCTTGCTGTAAAGAGCTGTGAAAGCTCAAAGATGCTGGCACAGCATCCCTCTAAAGAGCTGTCCCATTGCAAGGGCCTCTCAAGTTGTGCCTTGTCCCTCTTGTTGGTGCAGGTTGGTGTGTGTGTGCTCCCTGCAGACCCAGGTGCTCTTCCCATTGCTTTCTAAAATGTGCTGGAGCCATGGGAAGGTGGATGGTTTTAGAGAGATGCTCAGTAAGGGACCTAATTGCTGGCAGTACTGGAGGAGGATGGCAGTCTGATCTTGTTTTCTGAAGCCCTAATTGGAAATGATCTCAGAGATTAGGGACATGGCTGGATGTGTAAGTAGTCCAGTGCAGTGTGGGAGAACAGCAATAAGGCCATGTGGGAACTGGACTGGGAGATGGCTATTAGCTGGAGTGTCCCAGTACAGGTAGTGTCTGTAAGTCTGAATTAGCACCAAAGGGACTTGATTTGTTAGGCAGTCATCCTGTGTGGCTCCCTGTGCGAGCTATTGAGGGTCTGGTGTGCAGAGATCCCAGGTGACTGTGTAGGAATCAGCTTGGACATCCCTCAGTCAAACAGCATTTTCTTCTCTTCCTCCACTGGCCGTGGTTGGGATCCTTTTTTGTTATTTAAATTGCTCTGTGTTTTGTTATGTTCTGCAAGTTGGCTGTTCTGCCCTGGGGCCTCTCTCCTCTCTGCCCTTGGGCCATGCTCCCCGGCCTTTCCAGGCGTGGTGGTCTGGGGGAGGGAATATCCCTGGCAGATGCTTCCCTCATCTGGTCATTGTGTTTCTGTCCTAACTGATTATCAGTAAATGACCCATTCCTGACCCAGCTCTCCTAGGAAATAACATTGTTGGGTAGCTTCTGGGTGTGGGGTGGGCTTGAAAGGAAGGTCAGCGGTAGCAGGGCCAGATGGACATTGCTGTGGCTGCTGCATTGGCAATACCAGGATGCTCTGACCCCCTCCCTGGTACCCATTGTGCAAGTGTGCTTGGGTGGGATGTGCAGGCTCTGCTAGTTGGTGGTGAGGGACAGGTAGTGTGCCCCAGGCAAGTGTTGTTCCCTTCAGCAGGCTGATCCTGCCTCTGTGGCACTGTGGTGTAGCCACAACGTTCAGGAAGGAGAGGCAAAACCAACCTGCTGTTTGGTAAACTGAAGAGTGCTCTGACCCCTCTATAGAGCAAGACAATGTGATGACATTGTAAGGGATGTTTGTGTGTTCCTAGGAGAAAAATTGACATTTGTTTGTTATTAATAAGCAAGGAAATTTTGTCACAGTCACAGCCGAGTTCCACTTCATCTCCCCACATCCCTCCTCTCATTTCAGCTGGACACAGAAATAATTTATTTTGTCTTTCACTTCTATTCCTAATCAGTAGGCCAGTTGGGAGTTTTTAAACAGCTGCTCTGTCCTGTGGAGAGCTGGCTTGCTTTGTGACAAAGAGGTGAAGTGATTCTTGGCCAGCTAATGTAGAAAATACTTTGGGGTTCTTTTAGAACTGTTTAGAATTGCAAAACTGCTCTTATTTGCAGCAGTTTGGGAGAGAGATGGCAGATAATATTTCCTCAGATATTTTTTTCTGCTGTTGAGTAAAATTCCCCATCTCCTTGTCCGAGGCTGTTTTCTTGAATCCTCTGCTGAGCTGAACAGAGCCAGCTTCTCCACTTTGACTTGGAACTGTTTGCTGAGGGGTCAGCGGGTTCAGCAACTAGAAAGCTCATTTTATCAGTGTATCCTTCTGGCAGGCTTTTCTTCATTTGCCTGGGAAAGGTAACATTGCAGTATTATTCCCTGCTGTCGGAATTGCCCTGTTCTGCTCCTCACAGAGGTGAAGCACCTTCTGCAAGGTCATGGTTACCTCCACATGTCACCTCTGTGGGCAGTAGCAGCAGGACAGCTTGCAGCCCCGGTGGGAGCTCCCATGCTGGTTTTGGTGCTCGGCGCCTTTGTTCCCTCTCCCCCCTCCACCTACCTCTCCCACTCTTTTGTGCCCCTCCTCTCTCTGTTCTGGGGAGGGTTTTTCCTCCCGTGCTCACAGCCCTGCTGTTTCCCCGAAGGCTGGCTGCCCTCTTTAGCATGCAGAGCCTCATCTCCTCCAGGTTACGCAGAGGTGCCGCAAAAATAGAAATGAGAGACAAACGCCCCATTGAAGCAGCTGGCAAGCCCTGGCTCCGTTCCCTGCTCCCTCCCATCTACAGTTGCACAGCTTTATTCATTTGTGTTTCTTTATTCCTATCTCTTGATCTGCCTCTTAGAATACAAAATTGGGAGACTGGTAGCTGATAGAAGTTGTCTAATCCCTGTTCCCCATCCTAGGAGGAAAATGGCCTGCCAGCGAGGTCTCGGGCATTAGATTTCCTCTCTCAGCTGTGCTCCCCTGCCTCCCAGCTCAGCTCAGGCTTTGATTCTTTCTTTGCCTTGGACTTGACAGCTGCATGGTGCTCCTTTATGAGACTCTTGGAAGAGAGGGGGAAGGTGGCAAATCTTGGGGCTGCTGTTTGATACCCCAACCTTTTGAGTGTTTGCTGCTGGTGCAGATGGTATGAATGAAGTGGTGTCACGATGCTGTCTGGAGAGGTGTTGGATTATACTCTGGTGTGATGGTGCTATTACCCCTGTGGCATTCGGGCTGGTGCTGTCAGAGAAGGTTCTCCCAGACCAGGATCAGGCCCCCAGGGTGTTACTCCAGATCCATCCCAGGAGAAACCTGGCTTGCTCAGGCTGTGCATGACTCATTCTTAGGGATGAGATGGTGTAGCTTTATCTTGGGCTGAGGAAAGCACAGCATCCCAGTAAACCAGATAATGCAGCTTAGGGGGTTTTAATTGGGTAAACACTTCAGAGTTACAGGAGGGTAAACAAACTCCCAGCACCCAAGCTTCCTGCATGGATGGAAATAACTCTCTGGATGCCCAGGTTCACCTGCGGTGAGATGTCTGTTGAGAAGTAGTGGATGGACTGTGGCTGAGCTCTGGAGGGAGCCCAAATGAGCTGTAGCTGGTGGAAACAAAGACCTGAGCCAGTCTGGGAGCTGGCGCAGAGTTACATTTTGAGGCTTTGCCTTGCTGTCCTGGAGACCCAGAATGTGTTTTGTGGTGTGGGGTGGCACATCAGCCCCATCTCTGCTAACGGGAATCAGGGGATACAGGCACTGGGGTGGATAAAGAGCTTACATAGGATCCAGGCAGTCAGTTGCAGTCACAAATATATCAAATATTCTGTGTGGCCTTGGACCACTTGGTCTCTCCCTATCCTGCACTCTTTTGCTGGATAACTTTGAGCGTAATATTTCTTTTCTCCTTCTTGCTGCTCTCTGTCATGTTTGCTTAAGCTGTAAGCTCCTCAAGGCAGGTGTTCTCTCCAGTCGGCTGCACGGGGCTCAGTGCTCTCTATCAGTGCTGCAGGTGTCTTGTGTCAACCAGGGAAGCCCAGCCTGGGCATCATCAACTTGGAGCCTGCTGAGCACCACTGAATTGGCACAGGGGTTGCCTGGCCAGGTCTCTCTGGATCTGTGCTCATGCACAGGAGATGTGTGAGCCCTGTTTCCAGCTGTGGACTTCACTGCGTGTGCAGGGCTTGAAGGGAGCTGGCAAATCCCTAGGGATACCCTGAGGCATTTTGGTTGGCTCAGTGATGCTGCAGTAGCTTCCTTCCCCTTTGATACTCTGCTGTTCCCTCTTTGTTGCTGCGCTGGCCTCAGCTGATCTTGCCTTGGATCAATAGAGCAAAATAAATGAGATTGAGAAGTGCTGAAGCCTGGCCCAAGTGGATATGGGAAGGGGTAACCAATATTGGATTTTGCTCAGTTTGGAGAATAGTGAAAGAAAGTGGAGAGGGTCAGAGCAGGCAAAAGACTTGAGAAATGCATTACTGGATTCTGGTGTTCCCAGGAGAGGTTTGGTAATCAGTCTGGCAGGTTCCCAGACTGAAACAGTTTGGTTCCCAAAATTCCCAAACTTTTTGTGCCAACAGGTCAATGTTTTCCACAAAAGCATCAGGGCAAACCCATCTGCCATTGCCTGATCGCTCCTCTTAGCACTTGGCTTGATTTGGATGTGTCCTTCTGGGATGTGGAATTGTAGGACACAGTTGTGGGAAGCAACCTCAGGAGGTTGCCTAGTCTGTGCCCTTGCCTGAAGGCAGTTCAGCTCTGCTTAATTCATTTCAGGCCACGTGTATGCAGATCTGTGTGCAGCATCCAGGTGATGTCTCAGCAGTGCTTTGTGGAAGCTCTCTATTTCTAATACTTTGTGACTCTGCAAGGATTTTCACATCTGCATTCCAGTGATATCTCAGAGCTGTTTCTAATACAGGAGTTTCTTCTCTTAAGACATTTCTAATGGATAGTTTCCTATCTTGTATCAGAAATGTTTTGTGCTAGTTCTCAAGGGGATGATTTACCACTTTGTACTATTTCTTTTCATAATATTTCTGTTATTCACATTCTCAAGATCACACAGCTGTACCTACAGTCTTTCTGTGCAGTGAGGATGTTTCCTCTCTTTGTGTCCTTGGCTAATTTCATTATCATGTTCCTAATTGTTCTTCCAAGGTCACTTAGGAAAGTGTGAAAAAACAGCAGATCCCAGGACAAACCTCGAGGAATTCCACTAATAGCTTCCCTCTAGCACAAGCCTCTGTAATTTTTTGTTTAACCAATGTCTTATAGTTTTCCTGTTAGTCGGTGTCTTTACTTCTGTTTCTTGTTATTCTGTGTGAGGCACTGTATCAGATATTTGACTGAAGTCCAGATGGATTAGATCTGCATTTCTGTTGTCTAGAAAATCAGTTATCAAAGAAAAATACCAAATTAGTCTTCATTTCAGCTCATTCAATTAGTTCAGTTCAGTGACTAGTTCATTAAGAATTGAGAAACTGAGTACGAGCTGAGAAAGCAAGAAAATTTGTCCTTTTTTATTCTAATCTATGAATAAAAATCAGCTCTGAGAGGATGAGATCTTCTAGTTTTGATATGCTGAAGAACAGAGGACTGGGAAGCAAATTGTTCAGTTCACCCAAATTAGTTCATTTGCTTGCTTAACAAAACTGTTTTAAATGTAAAACATGTTTTGGTAGTTTTATTTTTTCTTATGCCTCTGTATTTATTATGGTATTTATTGGCTGAATAAAGCCAAGTTCCAGGTGCTGTTTTCTTGCATTTTGATTGAAGTTCAATATGCATGTGAATGTACCTTGACACAAATCACAATTAAAGTCTCATCTAGGAATCAAGAAGTGTCAGTCAAACCTTCTAATATATAAAATGGAAATAACAAGGGTATGATGTTAAAAGAAAAGTGTAAAATGCAGCCTGCTTCCCTGCTTAGTGTTAGGTAGATGTCTGCTATTGTCACATTTTAATTCTTACCTCTAATGGTCAGCCCTTTTGTATGAAAACCGACATTGTGAAGGCAAAATGAAGTTAAAAGATGATTAATATTGGAGTTGTAAATAATACTGGTTTGAATCAGTCCCCCTGAATATAATACAGCTGTGGATCAGGACAGTTGGATAGGAAATTGTCTTCACAAGGCCAGAGTTGCATGGCTGAGGTATGAGGCTTTCCTCCTCCTCTCCAGGGTGGGTGATTAACAAGGCACCCCATCCTTTCAGAGGCAAAAACACTTCAGAAAGGGCAAACCATCAGTGCCCCATGGAGGGAGAGAGGTGCCCCAGAGTGGATGGCTGCTTGCCACTGAGGACTCCTGGATGTGAATGCTCCTCTGCATGGTTGTGGATGTTTCCCAAATAGCCTAATTTTCCTCATCAGCAGAGAGCACAGCCCATGTGAGGGGTAGCTTGGTTTGACAGGAGCAGGCTGCAAGGAGAAGAGAAGCCCAATGGGTGTCAGTCCTGTCTCTGATGTGGTTTTACTGTCATTATACAGGGACCTTGTGCCTCTGTCTTGCCTCCTCGGAGGACCCAACTGCTGATGGCCTCACGTCAACTTCCCTGCTGGAGTTTGCCATGATGTCCCGCCTGGAGGCCATGAATTCTCATGAGCAGACCAACCTGGAGACTGCAGAGCCAGATCTTGCCCCTGGCTCTCTGCATGCTGCCCCAGGATCAGGCTTTGCCAGCGAGGAGAATGAGGAGTCCAAGATCTTGCAGCCCCCGCAGTACTTCTGGGAAGACGGGGGAGAGCTCAATGACTCCAGCCTGGACTTGGGACCAGCAACAGGTAGGTTATTTTTACCCCATTCTTCCTCCCCACTCTGCAGGGACTCTGGGGAGGTGGAAGGATGCAGGGATCTGTCTTCCTGCTTTGACACAACTCTCGCTAAGAGGGCCTGAGATTAAACGTCAGCTCTATTTTCTCACCTCAGTGCCTGATGTGTCCCCAGTGAACCCTGAGAAAGCACAGGCTTTAGAAACCAAGTTACAGCAGAGCTTTTATTCCTGAGCTGCTATGAGCTGGGAAAAGTATTGCCTTCACCTAGTTTCCCATTGCCTCATGCCCTCCTTTCTCTCTCTCCCCCTTTTATGGTCTCTTCTCTCTTCCTTCTTTCTACTAAGCATGACTTTGAGGTCTGAAGAGCCTGACTCAGAGATCAAGGCTATTTTAGGGTTTGAATCAAAGCTGGTTTCCCTGGGTCAGATTCAGGGTTCCTCACTCTGTGACTTCAGTGTGGATTTGGCCCAAGAGAAGACAGTTCTGTTGTCTACCCTGTCCTGCTACTTCCTGAGGAGTCATGACCAAAATGGGTTTCATTAGCATTTGAGCTTGCTTTCCTCTGTGGAGTGTTGTTTTGAGACCACTGAGTCCCCTCAGTGGTCTCCCCCCAAAGGCTCTTGTTGGCTTTGAGATCCAGTCTATGAGAGGCATAGAGGAAGGATGAGGAGCATTGCAGGGTTTCCAGTAGCTTAGGAGATTATTTCACATGCTCCTGCTCTTAAGTGTCATGTGAGGCATGTATTATGTGTTACCCAAGGGCCAGACTTTAGCCTTACCCCTCCTCTCTTGGCTGTATCGCTGCCTCCCTCTCAGCAGCTCTGCAGTTCCAAAGCAGAAGTCTTGTTTTATTTTCACTCCTATTTCTGTGACAGGGCTGAGGCTGCTGCAGAGCTATGGCTGGGGCTGCCCACTGAGGCACAGTGCATGTTATGGAGGACAAGGGCCATCTCAGCTTAGGTCTCCAAAGCCCTTTGCTCACTGGCATTACCACCAAACTTTTCTGGCCATGCTCTTGCTGCCCTGTGCCCCCCGGGGCATTGCAGGCCTGGCCGTGGGGCAGCTGTGCAGATGTTGCCTCCACAGAGATGCCGGAGGCGGATGGTGCCCGTTCCTGCCAGCGCATCCCTGGGACAGGCTCTGGCTCAGCCGCTCTCACGCAGCGGCAGCGCTCAGCGGTGCTTTTATTGGTGTGCCAGCAGGCACCTGCATGTACTCACAGATCTGGACGTGACTTGGAGAACAGCATGTGCTTGTGCATTGAGAGCGAGATGACTGGGTACCGAACCCAGCCTTGCCTCTTGCACGTGCCTCGCCCCATTTGCATGCAGAACATGCTCCTCTCTCCTTCCGTTCTTGCCTGCAGTACTTTTCTCCATGAGCAGATGTGCTCTTTCAGCTGTCCTTTATGCACACCCTGCCCTATCCCCTGCCCAGCTAACTGCTGCTGTGCTCCAAGCGCTGTTTCTTCCCCTGACCGTTGCTGTGTCCAGAGCTCATGTCTGAATGGCATTTCAGAACCCTGGTTAATAGAACAGTTTGAATTATTCAAGAGCTGGGAGCACATTTCTACTTAAAATTTAATTAGAAACCTGCTGTGTCATTTTACAATAAAGGATATTGTAATAGCATCTGTAAATTGGGCAGCCTTCTCCTGTCATGCAAAGACTCTGTATGAGAGGTATACAACCATTGGATTTTACATGCTGCATGTGTGACAGATGCCATGTGATACCTTGTGAAACTGTGTGATGACATCTGTTAGGTTATTTTCAATGTATAAGTCCATTAAACAGTTTTAAACAGCTGCTGTTTAAGGAAAAAAAAAGTTTATGGTATAAGTTTTCCTTATGTGAGATTTCTTTCTGTGAAGTATAGCTTGGCATAGTTGGTAGCTCTGTCCCAGGCACGCATTGGAGACACTGCATCAATCAAGGCACAAAACAAGATTGTTTTACTACTAGAGAGAGAAAATTCCTTGCTATGAAAGGAAACCTGTGCTGGTTTCTTTCTGTGTTTGGTGTAAAGATATTGGGTCTGAAACTGCTGGTGGTCTTGCAGATAGGCCAGATCTCCTGCTGTTTCAAAGCTGTATTAGTCATCTCTCCTTTTTTTATGTCCTTCTGAAGTCTGTGTGGGGAGACTCCCCTGCCTTTGTGTGACTTTGAGGCTGCAAGAGCTAAAAAGTAATAACAATCTGCAGCTGCTGCCTTTTTTTTTTTTAGTGCACTCAAACATCCTTTAAAAATATTTCTAGAAAACATGTGGCATATAGGGCCACCTGTTTGTCCATTAGAAAGTGAGAACAAACCCCCATTGGCAGAGCACAGCTCAGCCTGGGGCTCTGGTTCTCCTGAATAGTGTGCTTTTGCTGATTTAAGCTATGGAACAGTGAATCTATATTGACGTCAGTGAGCACTAGCCTGTGGAAGGGCCCTGACATTTGTCTCATTCTGTCTGAGGGTGCACAGAAGTGTGCACTTGCATGTGTGCTACCCCATGCACAGCTGCTACCCAGTGGAGCCGCATGTGGAAGAAATGGATTAGGTCTGGTGGGAATGTGGATGCCATATCCTTATGGAAAGAAGCAGCGTGTGACTTGTACTTCAGCCAAAAGGCAAGTCAGTGGAGCTGTGAACCTGTGACTTCTGTGTCCCTTTGGGCTTCCAGGGAACCCAGAAGCTTCTCAGGTTGTAGTTTGGGTCTGGCTGCTTTGTTTCACCTTTGGGAGTAAATTGGTCTGAATGACAGAACAACTCTGAAGATAGACTGAACCTGCAGGGACCCACGTCTGGCCCTTCCTATCCTTTCCTTTCTTCCCACCTTCCCATCTTGTTTTGCCTGGAGGCTTCCAGTCCCCCATGTTTCCTACTGTCACAATGGATGTCCTGGGCAACAAATGCAACATCTCATCTAACTTTAGGGTTAGAAGATGGGAGTCATCAGGGCTATAGGTCTCCTTGAGTCTCTGACTTTTAGTGAAAGAGCTCTGTGATGGTGTATCCATCCTGGAGTGCTCCCTGGTTTGCACCTGTCTGTGTTCTCCTTTGTTTTGGTTAGAATGCACTGCCCCACATGCACCACTTTCAGTGAAGGCTCTAGATTGAGGCAGCCTAATCATTGATTTCTGGAGAGTGTGGGCTCCTGAGAACTCATGCAAGACTTGTGAATGTGTAGTGGGTGAGGCCACTTAGTTCCTGTCCTCCCCTGCCCAACAGCTGAGCCTCCAAGGATTGAAGTGTGTCTTTCAGTGTGATGGTGGGCTGACATGAGGTTCACTTCATTACAGCCAGGGTATGCCTTCAGCTCCAAGGTGCTTAAAGACCAAGACATGACTGTGCTGGGAGCAATCAAATCTAGCCTTATAGATTGGTGATTCACTAGGACGGCATGTGGCACTTTGGGGGGTTGGGGAGGAAATTGTAATCTTTTAATTATTCATAGTAATTAGCAGAAGGGATTCTCAGGAGAGCTAGGATGGGGAATAGCAGGACAGACAACTTAGAAGGACTGTATGCAAAGAAAAGTAAGTTTTCTGACCAGCTAATGGAATAAAATACTTTCCATCTTCTCTGCTAGTGAGATTCACTTCCTTCTGCAATGAATTACTTGCTTCTAGCCTGAGAGTTCCCAGTATCTTTCAGCCTTACTGAAATCTGCTGCCTCTTCATCCAGACTGACAGCAAATCTGGAGTTCTTAATGCCATCTTCAACCCAAGCATTAATGAAATGAAGCACCTGGTAAAGACTGTCTACATAAGCAGCTTAGTGCTGAGCAGCTGCCTGCCGAGCTCAGCTCCTGGGATGCCTCTTGTTTATGCCCTGGTTTAGTGTACAATGACACATGGGGTGATCTGTCTTGGGACAAGCCATCTCGGTCAAGACATAGCTGGCAAAGGCTGACCCGTGACAGGAGGGTTTCTCCCTGCATAGTGTTATTCTGGTGCAGCTATCCCTGACAGACTGTGTTTGTCTGAGGATGGTTTATTCTAGCTTTATTGCAGTCCTGTGCTGAGCAGGAAAAAGGTATGAGGCTATTTTGGGAACAGCTGTAGCACTTGGTGCCCGGTCTCTACCTAAAGCAAATTCCAACCATAATGAGACCTAACAACTTTTAACCCTCTGGGTCTCTCTTTGGACAACAGTTTCTTTTGTGTGTGTGGACCTGTCTTGGAGTCAGAGATAGTAACTTCTCTAGCTCCTCTGGGAGATTAGTATATTAGCCCCAACTGGCTCTATTCCAGCACCAGTAGTTGTATTTTGCCTCTTTGAAATCCCCCTGCAGTTTCAATCAGCTGGAGTATGACTTCCTGCAGTAAGTCTCCCTGCTTTATACTGCAAAAAGGGAAGCAGATATGGCCTCAGACCTGGCTGCATTTTTAGCAGTCAGTAGAGTGCACCTTGTGCTTCCCAAAGTTGGCAGGTGCTTTGGTATGAATGGTGCCATGTGTTGTGGTGGGAGCCCAGGAATGTTCTTGTTTTTATTGCAGTGCCCTCTAGTTATCAGTAATTCAATCACTGGTTAACATGATCTTTCAGTTTAATCCAATAAAGACCTTATGGTCGGGTTATGTGTACTAAAAACAATGAGGATCACCCTCTTCCTGAGCTGTCACAGTTGCTTAAAACAGTTAATAGCAAATACAGGGTAGGGAACCTTGTAGGGCAGTAACTGAGACCAGCTCTTCTGAATGAAGGAGAAGCAGAAATGTAATGAATTAAATGTCTGGCTGGGGAGTCGTGCTTTGGCACAGTGCCATGTCTTGGCCCATCTGGTGTCAGGGAAGTTTCAGTATTAATTTCAGAGGAAGAAGGACATTGCTTGAATGGTGGCTTTTGCAGTGGTTTGAGGGTCATGTTCACCTCCCTCAGGGAAAATCATCTCCCTGGGTGAAGAAAATGCATCTGTGCAACCCAGATCTAGGTCTGCTGGGAGATGCAAAGGGCAGGACTTGGAATGGCAGAAAGGCTGTTGGTTTCTCTAGAAAATAGTGCCTGAGGGTCTTTGTAAGAGAGCTTGGAAGGGAAGAGCTGGGGGGTTGTGAGAGGCAGCTGGGTACTGCAATATGAGTAATATCACCACTGATGGAAAGAAAGCATTAAGGGGCGTAGCTAATGATGTGGCAAAGAGGTGAGGTAGAGGTGTGGAATTTCATATTGGTGAACCAGACTCCCAAGGGAGTGTGACTGAGAAGTCCTGGGGGACTGTATGATGTGGAACTGTGGCTGTCTGCTTAACTCATCTGGTCTACCCCTGCTAGACTGGCCAGAAGTGTAGGGACAGTTTCATGGCTCCATCAGATGATTCTCCTGAGCTGTCCCTCTGTGTGATCAGGCTGGCTCTATCATGGCTTGGCTGCTCTTGTTTGTGGCTGGAAAGGGGTACATGGCACATGCCACCTCTGTGTGTGGCCACAAGCTCCTCTTGAGCTCAACCTACTGATAATTGGGGAGGGGAGACAGCAGACTGGCAGGGAAGGAGCTGATGGTGTGTGCAGTTACAGCCTCCTAAGGCAACCTTGGGTTTGGCAGTCCTTTGCTTCCTTGCTAAATTAGATGAGCTGATAAACGAGCCAGGCAAATCTTGCATTGCATCCAGCTCTGTAATACCTGTCCCCTTTATCAGAAGACTGCCCCGTTTCTGCAGCAGGAACACAGGTCACCTGCACGTGTCTGGCCTCTCTGTTCCATGCCTGCTGTTTGTGCCCTCAGAAGCTGGTGGGAATGGAGTGGGTAGCACTGGTGTAAGAAGGTGGGAAAGTCTCTGGGTGCACTGCCATGTGTGCAGAGCATGGAAGCCAGGTGTAGAAGGTATTCTGAAGGTAGAGGAGAACCAGGTGGGCCAAGTGGGTTGTAGGAGAAGAACACTTGCTGAAGGGGAACTGCTACTGGAGTGCTGGAAGAGCTGCTAAAAATGGGAGATGCCTTTTGAATTCTCTTAGGGCTGGGGGGAAGGGGAATTGAGGGAAATGCTGAGAAGACTCTTCAGGTGGGGAAGCCCTTAGCTTTGTGTTGCCCAGATGAGTGTCAAAGGCCAGCTTGTCTGGATGGAGCATTGCGAAGAAGATGCTGGGACTGGTTTAGGGGCTGGGATTATACCAAGGAGATGGACAGGGTGTAAAAATTCCTTCAAACCATGGAAGAGGGGTATAAGCTAAAAGAAAATGAGTGTCTAGGACCTGATTTTGACAAGTCGGCAGACACCCTTGTTAGTAAGACAGTAAGAGCTTATTCCAGACAGGAACTAAATGTCTAGTTGAAAAGTCTGGAAGGAAGGATTGACTCATCATCATTGGCATCTGGATGTGGCACTTGAGGATGTGGTTTAGAGGTGGTTATAGTGGTTTTGGGCTGATGGTTGACTAGATCTTGAAGGTCTCTTCCAACTTTGGTGATTCTGTGATCCTCCCTGAACCTGGGAAGTGAATGAATCCCTTTGGTAAGTGGGTTGTATGGAGAGCTCCTTGTTCTGGGGAGAGCAAACCAGCACCACACTGACCAACATGCCTCAAGTTGCACTATTCCCCATGTGAATCTGAGTAACAGCCCTCGCAAGATTTGAAGGGAGTTCATTTTCTGATCAGTGGGTTCTTATGAACCAGACAGAAGAAAGATGCTCCCATCTTACTCTAGAGGGTAGTGGGGAAACTGATGAAAAATGGGAATGTTAACTCAGTAGCAAGTGTGAGGATTCCTGTGTCTGCTTCTACTTTGTGAATTTGTTGGCCCAGAGAAGCAGCTTAGGTTTCAATCTTTGGCTGCCTTGTAAGATGGAAGTTTGCTGGTAGAGAGTGGGATGGGCTCTCCCTGAACTCTCATTGCCCAGGAAAAATGGTGGAGGTGTCAGTCCCTTTGGCATCTTTTGATCTTCTTGGTGGAAGGGCTGCATGGCTGCACCATGCAGGGCTTTCCCCCAGAGGAGCTGACTAATCTGTGACAGAGCACTTTAAGGAAAGGTTGAATGTGTGACTTCAAAGGAGAGCTGACAAGCTGGGAGCATTTCTAGTTCCCGTGGGACAAACCTCATGCTGCTTTTCGTGGTTTGTTTTTTTTGCTGTGCCCATCTGCCAGTTTGTGCTCCCCTCCAGGTGGGAAGAGGAGTAGAGGAGAGAGGAAGTGAAGAGGAGTTGAGAATAGCTGAAAGTGTCTTTAGGCAAAGGGGAAGGCAGATTGGATCACTGATCCTTGAAAATAACATGTAGTCTGATAGGGCCTTGTTTTAAGGGGCAAACCCCTCACTTTTCACCCACAGCATGTCAAGGCAAGCAGGGTTCTTGCTGAGGTTTTTGGTGCAAACCCTGAGTATCCCTGTAGGAGGTTAGGTTTAGCCCTGAGAGATGCACTAAACTTTTATCATCTGTCTGAAGAGGGTCCCAACCAAATCTCCTCATTCCCATGGTCTGCGGCTGTTCCTGCTGTTACCCATCATCCATTTATAAAGACAGTGACTGCAGACACTGGGATGTGTACCTGAGGGTACAGCCTTAGGGAAGGTCAGTACCAGGCAGTGGTGGAGAGATGGGTTTTTTGTTTTCTGTGCTACTGCTGATTGCTTTTAGCAGCTTCCTTGGCCTCTGGGGAATATCACCAGGTAGGCTGCTGGGTAGCAAAAATCTTTTAGTTCTTGGAGCTCCTGGGTAGGGCCTCAGTCAGGATGATGCTCTCTAGTGAAACACAGCAGCAAAGCAACCTGGCTTCTACCTGTGGTGGTCAGTAAATCTCAGTGGCCTCTTTGCAGGCAGAACTGGGAGACAGTCCCCACACCATGGCTCCAAAGGTCAGCAGCTGGATCGTGCTCATCTTTGGGCAACATCTGGAAGGAGCTGCTGACAGTGTGTAGGGAATGAGCTGTGGGTTAGGGAAGCTACTTGCCAGCTGAACAGCAGTGCCTTTGCACCTCCTGTTTATGGATGGAGCAGTGTGTTCTCCGCTCAGGACAGGTGAGAAAGAGCATGCAGGAATAGCATGGGCAGTCCTGATTCCCAGGGAATATCCAAGGCAATGGGTGTGTTTGATGACATGGCCCTCTCTGCCTGGGAGCTTGCACCCGCCCTGGCAGCAGCAAGCGATGGATTGGAGTCAGGGATGCATGGAGTTTTTTTGTGCAGATCTCTGTAAGGCATCCAGACAGCTGCTGCCCACTGTGCTCAGTGGAGCATCTGCTTTGGCAGGCAGGAAAGGAGACGGGAGCCTTGGGGATTTCAGACAGTCACTTACTTAATAACCATAGACAGGGCAAGGGGCTCATTTCTGGCTGCGAAAGGGATCGTCTTCCTTCCTTTTCTCTGAGAATGTGCTGTGCTTGTCTTGGGGAGAAAGGGAGTTAATTGGGATGCAAACTCCTGAAACGGAGCTCCGTGGGTATGGGCAGTTTCTCAGGAAAGATGAAGGTTGATTTATACTTGCTGGATTTGTGCCTGCCCCTCTAAGTTAAACCTGTCTGATCTTACGGATACTTTTCTTACCCTGGGATCCCATGTCCTTGCTGGCCTTCAGAAGAAACCCCTGCCTGCTCTGACCTTACATTTGTGAGGTGCATCTTTCCCTTCAGCATCTACATTTGTCTGTCAACAACAAATGAATTTGTGATCAGAGCCACAGAAAAAACAGGGGCTGAAGCTGAAGGGAGAGGAGTTAGATTTGGCTGCTGTAGCAAAGCAAAACTGTTCCTTATTGACATGGGAGTCTCATAATGCTGATGTTTGTGGCATGACTTTTATGCTATGAAGTGCTGTGCAAGCTAAAATTCTGCATTTCAAAGATGCCCAGGTTGATTTAGGTTTTGGTGATACTACTTGGGTGTGCCAGGGAGAAGGATTTCGTTTTCTATGCTTTTGTTTCTCTTCTCTAGTATTTTCCATTTAGCTTGTGGCTGCTACTACCCCATATCTTTCTGAATCCCATCTGAAACTAACCTCTGGGTCCTAGCCTGACTACTAACACTCATAACCTCAACTTAAATATGCTAGTTGTCAAAATTGTTATTACTGTCTGTAAAAATGTCTCAGAACAGAAAGGAGTGGCAAGAATGAACATGCAAATTATCCCTAGGAAATGTGAATTCACTAGGATGGGACGGGGGGCTGAAGAAGTGCACTTCTTGCATAGGATTGTTCTTTACTGTGGCAGGCTACCTGCTCTTAGAAGGTCTCTGCCATTTGATGCCATCTCTGGCTGGACACCTATAATGGGGCTATCTCTCTGCCTTTCAGAGTTCTTAGTTGCTTTGCATGTGACATGAAGTCTTTTGGATCTCTTTTTAGATTACAGCTTCCCTGCTACATCTCAGAAGGCATTGCTGAAACGGAATGGGACACAGGTAGATAACTGGGAAACAGCCACTGTCCAGACACCAGCAGAATTTATTGAACCTGACTTGCACACGCCTTTTTCCACACTAGAGGAAGAGGAGGGGCTGCTCCCTATAGAACACTCAAGAGGAGGAGTAGAGAGCCTTCAGACCTCTGGGCCAGAAATTACGTCTTCTGAACCAGTGGACCAAGAGGACACCTTCTCCCTTCTGTTTTCCACAGCCTCTGCCAGGCCAGGTATTGTGACTGAGGCAGCTACAGGAGGGCAAGAAGAGGACTCTGTTTCTCCAGGCTTAGACCTAGGGAGCAGCATGGGACCAGGTCTTCTCCCTGTGTCTTCTATTTTTTCTACTACAGCAAGATCTCCCAGTGTTTCAGAAGAACTCTTTGAGGTGACAGCTGGGGACAGTTGGGCTGTTGGGGGAGCAGATTCGGAGCTGACTGTGAGTACCACAGGAGCAGAGCTTGCAGAGACCACGGCAGAGGCTGGTCTGGAAGAACATTCAGCCAGAGAGGAGGTCTCAGAGCCCACAGTGGGGTGGGAGATGCTGGAGCCCACGAGGCTAACTGAAATGGAGCAGACAGTGGAAATGCCTGTGGGGACACCCTCTCCTGGAAGCAGCTCTCCAGGCACCCAGACTCTTGCTGTTAGTGAGCAGCATCCCACTTCTGCATCTCCGTGGGACAGAGCTGATGAGCCTGTGCTGGATCCCATTTGGAATGACACTGAGTCAGCCACTGAGACTGTGACAGCAGAGAGGAGTTTGTCACCTCATGATGGAGATGCCCGCATGGCCATGCTGCCAACAGAGCAGCCCTGGGACTCAGCACAGGTAGCACTGGGAGCAGGGAGTGGGGTGGGAGGTTGCAGTGGAGATACTTGGGTGCATCCCTCTTGGGGCAGGGGTGCTTAACCCCATCCTTAAGTCTGGTTGGTGTAAATAGTTTTTGCTGTTAACCCAGCCAAAACTGAATTTTTGGAGAGAATTTTTTACAGCACTTTTAAGGGTGTTCACCATGCTTAGTGAAAGCCCTGCCCCCTCACGTCTCCCAGCTACACAAAATCCTGCTTCTCATAAACAGAAACAGAACACCTTCCCTCTTGGGCATGCACAGCAGAGAGAGCTCCTTGTTTCCTCAGCCTGCATTATTGGAAGTGTCAGGACAAAAATGACCCCAAGGATTTCTGGAAAGGGAGTGAGAAGAAAGTGCTGTTTTTGCTGCTGCTGCCTGCAGGGACCAGATGCAGAGCAGAGTACAGTGACCTGTGAGGATGTTGGGCTAGGAGAGCCTGTGGGAGAGGAGGGGTGTGATGAACTGTAGCTCCTGAATCCAGCAAACTGGCAGCTGGTTAAGAGAAGATATGTAGCAGGAGCTGACTGGTGAAAACCAAGCAGAGCTTTTAATTTTGCTTTCTCCTCATGGTACTCAGGAGCCTGAACAACTGACTTAGTTCCTCTGTGCATCCTATCCTGCCTGCAAAGTGCTGCCCTGTCTCACCGGTCTGTTTAAGCTCTACAGAGGCTCCTGGTTGGGTTTTGTGTTAAGTGCTGATAAGGCTGCAGGCTAGAGAGCTTTCCACTGAGAACCTGAGTCCTCCTTGAGTCTAGACAGAGGTGGAAGGTAATCTGGCATAGTAACTTTGTTCCTGCCCTATGCACTACTGCTGAAATGGTGATTCCTCCTTAGTACAGAGAGTTCGAGGACAGTCACATCCTTTGAGAAGTGCTTCTCAAAGGGGTGTGACACCATCCCTTGCTCCTGTCCCTTGTGTACCCTGTGCTTTCAGCAGCAGAGCTGCATTCACTACCCACTACCTGAATCCAGCTGTCTTTGTTTTGTCTCTCCAGGTGATCTGCAAAGATTGGAGCAACCTTGCGGGAAAAAATTACATCATCCTGAATATGTCAGATAACATTGACTGTGTAAGTCAGTCCAAAGAGATTTGGTAGCACAGGGGGAATGGTGCACAGAGAAGTGGAGGCAGGCACAGCTCTTGCTGTCTGTTTTCACTACAGAACATTTTAAAAGCACTAAATCTCAACTTCCCTGTAGAGGCTGTGAAGAGAAGGAGAAGAGGACAGAAATATTCCTGTTCTCCAAAAGGCAAAAAGAGTAGGTGGAGAGAGATGATTTTGCTCAAAGTCTAGCACATGTCAGTCCCATATTGGGTTTTTTGCTAACTTCTGTCTTGTAGTCTGTGCCAGTCAGTACCTGGATTGTCATGAGACATGAGAGCTTTTAACATTGCACCTCTAACTGGTAAGAAATGTGGCAGGATTGAAGTGCAATTCTCCTTCCTTCAATTCCTTTTCCTTCCAGCATATAGTAACCATCCTCTGATGCCTCAGAGGAATAGGGACTCCCATTTACAGTGTGCATGGTTAAGTACCAAACAGCTATCACTAAATCTTCCTTAAGGGGCTCTTCTCCCCACCCTGTTATCTTACGTGTTATCTGGGTCTGTTAACCAGCCATGCTCTGCTAATCCAATGCAGAGGTCCATCCATCCTCGTAAAGCTGCAGTTAATTCATGAGCCCAGAGTCCCTTGTGGTTCCCTGGTAAAAAGGCTTGTTCATTTCTGCTGGGCCTTTTATCAGGCACTTAAAAACCAGTTGTGAAAGGCCTGGGGTCAAGGTGCCTTTCATAATTCTAAGAAATTATTATGAGCCTGACAGCTTCAGAGCAAAATGTTTAATTGAGGAACTGTGCTCTGGCCTTATGTGTCCACACTCCTGCTTTCTGTGGCTCCTGCTTTGGGCAGAGCCATCTAGTCTTGTTACTGCACTGACCTATTGCCACTGCTGGTGAGTTGTTGGTTGGTTTATTTTTATTTTTTTTTAAAGTGAACTTTCTGGGGACAGGAGAAATGGGAAAATCTCTGTACATAGTAAAGCATGTTGACTACTCTAAGAGTAGACAAAAAGTCAGTCTCTTTCCTCCTGACTTAGACAAACTATTTTGAAGGGTTTAAAATATCTCAGCTACATTTAAGAATTGCAGCGCAGAAAATCAGACCTTGAAAACCACAGTCCTGGTCCCGTTTCCTCCGTGTCCTAGTTCCCATCACTCTTTCTCCCATCTCTGTGGACTTCAAATGCTAGTTAATTTTGTAATACATAGTAGCTTCCTTCCTGTGGTCATTTGCGTTTGTGTTGTTTAAACCTCAGTAAGGGTGGGAACTGAAAAGCAGATGTGCAGATGTCTCTTGATCACATTATGTCTTTGCTGTTGAATCCTCAGTTCTGCCTTGCTCAAGGAAGACGGTGCCCTGGGATAGGCAGGACCAAACTGTTTTTCTACTTGATTTCATGTTTCAAAACATATTTCCCAGTGAATGATTTGTGCTGTACTACCCCTTATTCAAAGGGACGTTTGTCGACATACATATTTAACATGAGCATCACTTCATTCCCTGCCTCCCATTACCACTTTGCATGAGTGAAGCTGGAATCAAGCTCTTCTCCTTTCCACTGATGCAGTTTGTTTCCTACCCATGGTAATTTACTCAGTTTGGGCACCTCACCTGCTGTGTGCCTGTCCCTTTTGTTTTCTGGTTTCTGTATCTGAGCCCTGTGGTGTTTGGATTTCCAGGGTTGTGAGGAAGAAGCTGTGTTGGAAGTGCTGTAGTTTAAATTAGTTTGAATGGGAATTCCCCACGTATTTCCTGTGTTTTGGTACCATGATCTGGTGTGGTACTGAGTCCCACTGAAAAGCCAAGGGGCAAGAAGGGTGTTTAGCCCCTTCCAGAGGGTTGCACCTTGAGATTTAATATACTTTGTAGAACCAGGCTTTTTCCTGCTGCAGGGATGATGTCTGAGTTGCTGGGTTAAGCTGGAAGGACGCTTGTCTTCCCAGTGGGCTCTGGGCAAGGGAATCCCTTCATTCCCTCTTTGGGCACATCTCCTGCTCAGCATACCTGGGAATTTTGCCCAGGTGAGGACTGCAGGATCTGACCCACGAGTGGTACTTGGTTGTACATTGAGAGGTGACCTCCACCTTGATGCATATGCATTCAGGCTCCTTTCTTCCTCCCTTCTCTCCACCACGGAGAGTTTATCAGTGCTCTGCAACCTCTGCTTTCCCCGTCACCAGAAGCATCTTGCTTCTGTCTGCTTCCTGCTCCTGGGCTCAGCTGCTGCTCCTTCCTCTGTGTCCCCCCCAAAGAGCCCCAGGCTGGCAGAGGGGCTGTGAGTGGGAGCTGCTTCCCTGGTGCTGCATCCCGGCGCTGCTTCCCTGTGCAGCCCCTCCTGCCTCCCCGTGCCCAAACCCATACCCTGATGAGAGCAGGCACTGGCAGGCCCTTGTGATTCAGACCCCAGTCATCGATGTCTCTTCCAATTAGGCCATTTTTGGCACAGGCCTGTGCCTGCCCTGAGCGCTTCGAATTGCCATGGCAACAAGAGCTCTCCATTTTATTAATCATCTGTGTGGCCTTCGGGTTGGCATGGCAACTGGAGATAAGAATAGAAACACAAGAGTGAGAAAGCAGCAAAGGAGCCCGCTGAGGGATGGCTGGAGCATGTCAGGCTGAGCAGTGCCCGCTGACCCAGCGCTGGCTGTGGGGAAGAGCCTGGCTGCTTCCTTCTTACCTTACACCATAATGTTGCTTCAGGATCCCTGTCTGCCAGGGCAGCTGGGCTTGGTGGGGACATATGGCAGCCACAGGAGCCCAGAAGGAGGGTTGGTGCCTCAGGAGATGTATGTGGATCCAGCCTGGGGCACTGGGGACACGCAGGGGGAGTGTTGCACCAGGTTTAACACTGCTGGCTTTTGGGCACGGTGCAGGGTCTTGGCTGTACCAGTGCTGCAGCTGCCCTGTTCCCACCATGTGCTCACCCGGGTTCCTTTCCTATGGCAGGAGGAGTTTCGGCTGGAGAGGGGTCCCCAGCTGTTGGCACTGGTGGAGGATGCCTTCTCCAGGCAGGCGGATGGACTGCAGGACCGCTGGCTGATCTCTCTGAGCAAACCTAATGAGAATGATAAGCACTTGCTAATGACACTGGCAGGGGAACAGGGTAAGTGCTGGGAGAAGGAGCCTTTCTGTGATGGGGGATGTGTTTAAGGGGCTCCCAAATGGAAGTACTCAGCCATGTTGGAAGGAGCTCTTGCTTTCCAGTCTGTTTCAAGCCCACCCAGTTCCCAGTGTTCACTGGACTTGAGGAATGGAGGGGGACTGAGGACATAAGACTTTCTTCACACCTGCCTTCTGGCTTGCCCCTCACTGCTTGCACAAAGCTCTGTGTCCGTACTTTGCTCTCTCCCTGGATTGCATTCACCTGAGCACCTGCCAGCTTTCTCCTGATGCTTATGGACTTCCATGGGCAGGATGCAATGGCAGGCTATGACACCCTGCTCTTGGTTCACTTCCTAACCTATCACTTCTTAAGTCTTGTCTGAATTAGGACAGTTCTGATAGTGTGTCACCTGCATCCCCAAAGAAACAAAAGCTCATAGTGAATGTGGGCTGGACTGGAACATTTAACCATTTCTTTATTCCCATTTTGGTATGGGGGTCCATTACCTGTTCTGCTTCTGTTCCCTGCTTAGTGACAGAGGCCTCCACTGTTGGTATTATGGCCTATATGAACCTGCCTCTGTGACTTTTCAAGTGCTGCTGTTTGCTCCCAGAGCAGACACAGATCCTGAGAGCTTCTGTGGCAGTGGGAAGGGTGCCTGAGCAGCTCTGGTATCAGTTTTCTCTGGACTTTTTTCACTCCTTTACAGAATATTTGGAGGTACCCTCAAGGTCTATGGTCCTTGAGTTCTTTCAGCCTCCTGACATAAAACACCAATGAACAAAAATGTATTCCCCTGCCTCTATCCTGCTGGGGATTTCAGACTGATGAATACATCTGAGTAACCTGAGCTGAGAGCAGCACTTATCTCTTCCTCTACTTTACAGGCGTTATCCCTACAAAAGATGTTCTCATGGCACTGGGGGATGTTAAGAGGAGCTTAGCTGAGGTAAGAGCCTGTCTGCCTGCATCCACTTGTTAAGACTGGCTATACAATTAAAAAACTGGGTACATATCTCAGTCTAACCAAGTGCTGAACCCTCAGCAGTCAAACAGATGAGTCAGATGCTTGGCAAACTCCCTTTTCCCCTCACTGGTAGTTGCCAGGCCATCAAATGTCTCCTCTCTTTAAGAGAGTAACTATGGGTTGCTGTCCCTCTACTTTTCTGGCTTGGTTGTGAAACTGCTTTTCACACATTCATTTTGTTGGGATTCTTGGAGTCATCCATTCTGTACAGTGTATCTTATTGTATATTGTACCATATACAGTGGCAATGTGGATGGTGCAGAGCCCCAGATCTGCCCTGCTCACCCTACAGCTGTTTTACATACATTGGCTTCTCTTAACACGTTCACATGCCCTCTGCAATCCCAGGGTCTGCATTTCACTCCTTTAGACACTGACTACACAAGGGCAGGCAGAGGACCAGAGGCAATGGATGCCAGACTCCTCAGCCAGCTGCCTCTAGCCCTCACATATTCCTTTCTAATTTTGGACAGCTTGGAAGAGGATAGAGGACAAATTAATCCCATGATCTCTGGCTTTTCCCCTTAGCCCTGACTCTGCTTGGTTTTTTTACACTACTGGAGTAATTTTGCTCATTTTAGTAGCAGGGTTGGGCCACTGCCTTGTTGGCTCTCTGCTCTCAGGTTTTTCCCTGACCTAACAAACTGGTGTAGTCAGACAAAGCAAATTAAGTGCTCAGTGCTGTATTGATTGGCTTACACCAGAGAAAGTGCAAAAAGCCAACCCTGTAGAAATTGTGTGACTGAAATATCAGCACCTAGAACTGTCCAGAAAGATGGATTTGTGTTGATGCAAGGTTTGACTTTGCAGTCGTAGCCCCATGTTAATATGAGTCTTACCAGATTAGCTTCACCACATGCCTCCAACTCTTCAGCTCTATCAATAATGAAACACTGCTCACTGCACTGACCTTGTGCTGGCACGAGATTGAAAGGAGGAGGGAGGATTTTTTCTTACACCCATCATACTATTGAATTTATATATAACCTGTTTGAAATCTGCCAAGTCACTGAGACCAGTGTTGGGCTGTTTGCTGAGAGCCACGGGGGGCCTGTCTCTAGGGCAGCTATTTCTAAGCTTTTAGATCAGTGGGCAGCTGTCCACTTTCAAGACCTCATAAAGGCCACTATGCCCCCTTAGGACCTGAGCTTTAATGAAAACCTATTTATTATGGTTACATTCTCTGCCAAGCAGTCACCAACGCCATCACTGGTCCATGATTCTATGATCATAGTTTGTCTGAGGAGCTCTTGGGCAGTTTCTCCCATGAAAACCTCCTTGTCATGCACATAGGTGTGACCCTTGTGCCCATGATCAAAGATAAGTTTGTGCCTACTCTCAGTTGCTGATGTGTCAGCTTTCATGGAAAATGGTGTTATATGGGCCTTCTGGTCATGTAAGAGTAGACTTCCTGACTCTCTAAACCTGGCTTTTAGTTCCTCTGCCCACAGTGGTGGTCCTGTTATTGGACCCTGGAAAGTCTGAACAGGATCCCACCTGACTGCAGGCCAGGACATTTAGTATACTGCTTTCTTCCTTCCAGATTGGTATCCAAAATTACTCAACCACCACAAGCTGCCAGTCGCACTCCAACCAGACACGCAGTGATTATGGGAAGCTCTTTGTGGTGCTGGTGATCATTGGCTCCATCTGTGCCATCATCATTGTGTTGGGACTCATATACAACTGCTGGCAGAGGCGCTTGCCCAAGATGAAGAACATGGTGAGCACTGGGTGGGTGGAGGAGATGGCTAGACTGTTAGCCATTGGGATGGAGGGAATTGGAAACTTAACAGGGAGATGTTTTCCCCTGTCCACTTATGGGACATAGCTGGATACACTGCTGGAGCAGCAAGGGAGACCATTCAGGTGCAAGAGAGATGCAAAACTGTCTCTTGCTGTGCTTAGGGTGGCTCATTTCCACTACAAGGGCTGGGCTAGAAGTAAATTTACCTGTTCCCACTGATGCTGTGACGTTCTTAATGACCCTCACAGCCTGCTCTGATTGTGCTTCTCAGCAGCTCTAAGACCTGTCCTCCTTTGTCTCCACTTTTGTTCCTCTCGTCCTTCCCAGTCACACGGCGAGGAGCTGCGCTTTGTTGAGAACGGGTGCCATGACAACCCCACCTTGGATGTGGCCAGTGACAGCCAGTCGGAAATGCAGGAGAAGAAGCCAAGCGTGAACGGTGGAAACACCATCAATGGCCCCGACAGCTGGGATGTCCTGATCAATAAGCAGGCGAGCGAGGATGTGGATGTGTTTGAGGAAGACACTCATCTTTAGAAAAGGAAGGGAGGGAACTACCCTCTTAAATACACTTGTTTCTCTCCTATCTTGACTGATGGACCATGGGATCAGGTGGCTTCTCAGGAACTTCTTAAAACCTTGGAACAGGTCTTTGGGCAGGTTTTCCCAGTAGAAGTCCTGAGCCCGCATCTGAGGCTTGGAGCCAAGAGGATCACTGAACAGAGGGAAGCGGGAGGGGTGGGTTTGTAGGTCTCTGCGTGTGTGTTCCTATCAGTAGCACCAATGCTTTCATCACCTTTAAATGCACTTAAATGTAGCTCTCTGGTAGTGGCTGAGGGTGGCTGGACTTGAGAACAAGATGGTGAGGCTGTCTGCCACCAAGAGTCTAGATTTGGGGAATAAATTGACTTTCCAGATCCTGACCTTGAGATCACATTGAGTCTGTACAGGTGCTGTAAAACCTGTGCATTCTGGATGGAGGGCGAGCCAAGATTCAGTCGGCATCCTGGGCAGAGTTTGCATTCCACATGTGAAAACAGGTTTTGTAGTGCTCTAGCATTCAGCTGCTAATTAGATGAGAGCTGATGTTTACATTCGGGAAAAACATCCCCCCTGCTGTCATCTCATTTCACCCTGGTACCACAAACAGCCCCACTCCCTTTTGCAGCTCCACAGCTCCAAGCTGAGTTTGCAGAGTTTGAGCACTTTACCCTTGCTTCACTGATTGCAGAGAATTCGGTGCCATGGTGCAGCATCTTGCCTGGAAATTTGCTTTAAGTTGGAGAGTTGCTCAAAAATGGCATTTACATGCCTCTTTCACACAACAGCCTAGGAAATAATCAGCAAAGTAACCTGTGTTGAAGTCTCAGTTTTAGACTGGCAGGCATCTTCCACTCCAGTTTGGTTTTTCAGGATAGCTTGGCTTCAGTTGGTCATTTTGAGGTAAATGTAAAGACTGTATGAGACTTTCTGAACAGTGTGAAAAGTTAAAACTCAGAAATAGGTAATTGTCATGTCCTTTTGTTTCCCTTTTTCAGCATACTGCCCTGAGGGCAGGATGGAAGTGTTTAATGTCCCACGGGTGTAAATCGGGGTAACATCTTTAAAATCTCTGCATTTAAGGAAGTGTAAGCCAGAGGAGATGAGAATAGGATCTAAGAGCTCCCCAATGAACTTTCTCGGGCATGCCTCAGGCAACTTTGAGACTCCAGCTCCCAGAAGACGTGATAAAAGGCACGTGAATATGCATACTTGTTCTCTGAGCCCTGCCTAAACCGAGACTGGAAACACTTGTTTCTTCTGTCATTGAGGGATTGAGGGACTTGCTTTGGTCAGAGGCAACAGTACTTCTCTCTATTATGGTGATCTGTGTGCTTGCTTACTGCAAGATGCAGCTTCGCACTTGGTCTTTACGGGAACCTTTGTACAGAAAGGCCCCAGATGTGCAGCCTGATGCTGAGCCTGTAAATCTATCACTGTACAGATATTTTTAGCATGCTCATCCCTGGTATGTGTGCCTGAAGTCAAGGTGCAAGAGTCTGTTGTTTCAGTTTGCGTAGCGCTTTGCATACAAACTGCATCACAGATAGCCTTGATGTAGGACCACGTTGATACCAGTCTATTAGGGTTTCAAGAAAGGTGATAACTGTTGGTTTCCTATCCATATTCCAGTTTTCAGTGGTTTTAGCTTGCCTCCATATCTTTCCCTGTAGAAGACAGTGATTATCAGCTGTTTTTTAGGATTGCAGAGATGCTCAGAGGAGTTCCTTCTCCTGCCCCAGCAGTTGGTAGTGGGACAGCCACACGTGGCCCTTCTCTGGCCACCCCTCACTTAATGACTCCTGCTGAGTTTGGTGGGTCTGTGCAGTGTAACTGCACAATTCCTGTGGCTGTGGTGATGGCACTTGGGGCTCACAGGATGGAATGCAAATTGTTGTTATGGTGAGTAAATTAAAGCATGGAGTTAAAATTTGAGTTTGTATAGCACTTAGCATAATGGGGCCTGGCATGCCCATGGCCTTTAGGCAGCTTCACCGTGTAAATGTTTCTAAGTCCAATAATCCTCATTAAATATGTTTTTAATGCCCAGTGGCTATTAAAAAGATAAAGCCAGCCATTAGATGTGAATCAGTTCATCCACAAAACACTTCCTTGATGCATGTCACTGCTAGGAGCTGCTTTGCTGCCCTGTTTTCCCTCCACCATCCTAATTCAGAGAAGCAACAAGGCACTGATAAAGCAAGGCTGCTGGCTGGGCTCAGCACCTCTCGATCTGGTGTAGAGTCTTCAAACTTTAAACAAACCAAGGGTGTATGTGGGCTCAGTGATGAGCTAGGAAGTTCTTCTGATTTGCTCTTCTGGCTTCTTGTGGCCTGAAGGTTTTCCAGAGACTCTCTTTTCAGTCTGGAGCATCCATTTGATCTTGAGTGTCTAAGGGTGGCTGTCACGAGGCTGAGGGCAACTTTCTGCTGTCTCTGACAGGGTGCACCTGGCTCTATGATCCCAGTTTAGCTCCAGAAATGTACTGGTTGATAGCATTTCTCTTTAGTCTGGTGATACTTTTTTGTCCCTCTACTGTTTGCTTTTCCTCTGTATATTTTTTTTTTTTTTGCACTAGGCTGAACTTGTCAAGTCGATTGCACTGTTGTCCCTCTCCTGCCAGCCTTGCAGAGGCTGGTCATCTCCGGGGACCTGTGAGCTGGGGAGCACTGTAAAGAGCTGGATAGCCCACTTACTCTGTTCAGTGCTTGTGTTTCCAGCTCTGCACAGGGAGGAAGAAAAACTTTGTCTTAGCATTTGTAACAGGAAGCTTTTCTATCACCTTAATGTAGTTAAACTTCTTTTTAACAAAAACTGTCAAAGCTGGACTTCTCAGAGTGGTGTGCCAGGCGACAGAGCAGATGCAGAAGACAAAGCAGTTCCTGGAAGACTTTGCCACCGACTCGGACATCGCTATAGTTTCATCTGCCAAACTTTTGATCGCACTGACACCTGGTGGCTGGTGGGAGTTGGAGACGAAAAATAACAAACTCCACAACTTTTTTCCTTTCTTGGCTCTGGATATTTGTTTCGCGTGACTTGCCTGTGAGCAGAGGGGCTCACACCAGGCATGTCAGGGAGGGTTTGTCTGAGGACATTGCTGGCTGCAAAACAGTGAGATGGGACATTCCCTGGAGTTACCAGTGTGGACGCCCTGGGCAGCAATACAGGGTCTCACCTCCATCTTCATGCTTTGTCCCCCACTTGCCTCCTCTGCTCCTTGGGACTACAATTAGAAGACAAAAACTCTGGTTTGAATAGGAGGTGATTCTTCAGAGAGAGCATTGGATGCTGCTTGGGGAGCATCAGTGATGGCATCATCTGGATGTACAGCCAGGGTCAGAGTGGCAATCTGTCCCTGTGGGATGGTAGCCAGATATGGTCTGGGATGGCCAAGTTGCAGATTACGCTGAGATCCTGCCCAGATGTCTGGAACAACAACTGTAATGTGGAGTCTAGAGTGTTCCAGGACCCTGCATCCTGCACGCTGCCTTGTGGTGCGTAGGGTGGAAAGAAACAGAAGTGACTCGGTAACTGTGTTGTGGAGGATGTAATGCAGGTTGAGAATACAGTTCAAGATACCACCTTAAGGATTCGTCTGGCACAGAATAGTGTGAAATGAAGGTATGTTATCCTATGGATTATTGCAGCATGACCTTAGAGCATTGCAGCAGGGTCCTACTGCTGTCAGCAACTCGTCTGTTCTGCTCTGCCTTTGCAGCTGTGCAGGAGCACATCTCTCCTTCAGAGTTCGGGGCAGCTTGAACAATCAGACAGCAAGCACCTTCATCTGTGCTGGCTCATGAGGGCCTCATGGGCTCATCTCAGCTGACAGCAGGTTCTTCTCAACACCTTCATTCCTGTTGGACCTAAACTGTCTGCAAGCCCTGGCCACTGCTTGGGATTGCTTAGAAACACTCGTGTCTGGCCCTGGAAGTTACAGGGTTGTGGTTTTGTTTTCTTTGCAATAAAATGCACCTACTGGGTGTCTGAACACTGACCCAAGTGTGGTGCTTTGCTTGGTTAGATCTGCCTGGATTCATCTGTGTTGCATCTGCTCTATTCTAGAGCAGAGCCCCTGCATGTGTGCCCAGCCCTGTGCCCCATCCAGCTCCCCACCATCCCATGGGGAATCACAGAGTTGTTAGTGTTGGAAGGGACCTCTGGAGATCATCCCGTCCAACCCCCCTGCCCAGGCAGGGTCACCTGGAGCAGGTGACA
>JAWWEW010000023.1:11393195-11537252 GCA_035583185.1 Anabacerthia variegaticeps
TTAGTGTTGGAAGGGACCTCTGGAGATCATCCCGTCCAACCCCCCTGCCCAGGCAGGGTCACCTGGAGCAGGTGACACAAGAATGCATCCAGGTGGGTTGGGAATGTCCCCAGAGAGGGTCACCTGGAGCAGGTGACAGAGGAACACATCCAGGTGGGTTGGGAATGTCCCCAGAGAGGGTCACCTGGAGCAGGTGACAGAGGAACGCATCCAGGTGGGTTGGGAATGTGTCCAGAGGGGGACACTCCTCACCCTCCCTGGGCAGCTATTCCAGTGCTCTGCCACCCTCGTTGTTGCAGCAGTTCTTCCTCGTGTTGAGGTGCAACTTCTTGTGTTTTAATTTAGGGCCACTGCTCTGTGTGACGTCTGTGGGTTCCACTGAGGAGTCCGGCACCATCCCCTCGGCACCCGCCTTTATTGACGTGCATTCATGAGCTGCCTCTTATTGCAGATGCCCGTGGTGCAGAGGGAGCCCCGTGTCCCCATCCCGGGGAATGCAGATCCTCCCCCGGTTTGTCCCAGCTCGCATCCCTTTCCCACGCGTCCCGCGGGGGGTGCAGTGTGTCCTCCCGTCCCGCTGGGGGCGCTGTGTCCCCCTGTCCCCTGGGGTGCAGTGTGTCCTCCGGGCCGCGGGGGGCGCTGTGTCCCGCTGTTCCGGGGGGGGTGCAGTGTGTGTCCCCCTGTCCCCTGGGGTGCAGTGTGTCCTCCGGGCCGCGGGGGGCGCTGTGCTGTGCCGGGCAGGGCCGGGCCGGGCCCGCCGGGTTTACAGCGCCCGCCGCTGCCCCGGCCCGGCCCGGCCCTGCCCGCGGCCGCCCCTGCGGCCTCTCCGTCCATGCGGCCCCGCCGCCCGGCCCGGCCATGGACACCAGCGACCTGTTCACCAGCTGCAAGAAGGGGGACGTGAGCCGTGTGCGGTGAGCGGGGCTGGGCGGGGAGCGGGTCCCGGAGTGCCCCGCAGCCCCCGCTGCTCACCCGGGCCGGGCGGGCCGTGTTTACCCAAGGCCCCGCCGGGCTCTCTCGGGGCGCCAAGGGCTGTTTGGTGCTTTACCCGTAAATCGCCTCGGCTGCGGCCCGAGGGGCTGGGGGTGCAGCGGGCCCTGGCCGGTGTGGTGGGGTGTGTGGGGCTTGCCGGGTGCCCGAGTGTCAGACGGGCACTGTGGGGTGGGTGCTGCCCGTGGGAAATGCCCTTGCACAGGGCTGCGCTCTGCAGCCGCGGTTTGTCTGCTCAGGAGGTGCTGGGGTTCGTAGGAAGGTAGGTCCCTGGGAAGCAGTCGGTACGGAAATGTTTAGACACCTTGTGGTGTAGGCTGTGGGAAGTGAGAAGTACCGGGATGCCAAATTTCAGGTCGAGTCTCCTTGCTCACACCGAAGCAGCCCGGCTCAGCTGCAGTGGCTTTGGATCGGGAGACATGGGTGGGCTTGTTGTCGGCAGGGTGAATGGATGGGGTCGTGCAAAGGCCCAGGGTTTACATCCGACTCTTCTCCTGCATCTCATGGTTTGAGTCTAAGACTTTTCTTCACTTTTTTTATCCTACTTGGTTTTTCCATCTCTCAACATGTGGATCTTTACAGATAATCAGGAGCCTCTGTTTCAAGGTGCTTGCTGATGCAGGTGATGTGTGCAGGTAGATGAGGTCTGGGAAGGTTGTTATCCATTGTTATCATATTAGATTGTAATCATGCAAGCAGTAGGTTTACTGTAGAAGGAGGGGCCAGGGGAGTGACCTTGCACAGGTTTAAGATGACCAGTATGGAAGTGATGATGGAGAAATGAGGGTGCTGTCAAAGCAGGAGGGACACAGGACTGAGTGGAAAGTAGCTGAGTTAACTGGGATTTTGAATGTGGTCAGAGGAGCCTGAAGTTTGAGACAGGAAAGATGAAGGGAGTGGAAGGGAGGACTGATGTGGTGGGTGATAAAAAAGCCAAAACTTGAGACTTTGTGAAGGCTAAGAGGGACTAGTAGAGGTGGTTGTTGCAGTAGTTGGGGCCAGGCTATAACAAGGGCCAGGCTGTGTAGAAGATTTGTCTGCAAGACAGAGCCTGGCTGCTAGATATGCCAGAGAGGGAGTGTTGGCAGCATTTGATCTAGCCTAAACGTGTAGGACAAGGAAGTGTCAGGAATTCAGGAGCAGTCTGGAGTGATAGTGGTGTGTTGCTTGTGGCAGGAAAAGCCACAAGCAGGATGGGAGTCCAGCATTGGCCTTGTGGAATTGACCTATTTTTTGTAAGCATCTAAGCTGTGAGCATAGTTGGAGAGAGTGAAAGTACTGCTGAAATGCTCAGGCTTCTTTTGTGATTGCTGCCCTGTCAGGGATGGGTTTGATTCCTTTCTTTCAACATATGCACCACGTAAGATTGAAGGGAGCTGCCAGACCATGCTGCAGAACACCCTTGTTTGGGTTGAAGATTTGACTGATGCCCCTTCAGCCATAGCTGACAGCTCCCCAAATCTAATGCAAGGTCCTGTAGTACCTTTGGAAATTACTGGATGAATTCAAAGTTACATTTTTTGAAAGGGGAGAGCGTGACTGAGTGAGTAGCTGTGTGAAGTTATAACTTTGCTCTCCCTTTTCTTGCAGATACCTTCTTGAACAGCGAGATGTGGAAATTAATGTCCGTGATAAATGGGACAGCACACCCCTGTGAGTGCTGCAGCCTGGAGCGCTGGCTGGGTGGGGTGTTGTGCTTTCAGAGCAATTTTGCTCTGCCACAAGCATGGTTACAAAATGTCTCAGGTTCTGCTTTTTTAGGAGCATTGGCTATAGTTCTGCTTCTCTTCTCTGCAAGTGCTGTGCTAAATATGGCTTTGTCTCCCATATGATTGACGCTGTAGTGCTGCTCAGAAGGGTGGTTCATTTTGTGACCAAGCTACCTGGATTAAGCACTCTGTTCTTGACTAGATTAGGCTATTTCCTCATCAAAGTCTATGTCATTCTGGTGTGTCTTTTCAGGTGAAGGCGTGGCTTGGTGAAAAGTAAAGTGACTGTGGAATCACAGTATGTTTGGCAAGGCTGTGAACAGGCAGTAGGTAGTGAGGAATCCCCATGCAGGTGCTGAGGAGTGGAGTGTGAGCTTTTTGCCACTCCACAATTCCAAAGTGCATTTAGACATCTGCAATATGTTTAAGAGTACAGATTAACTTCCCAAAGTAAAGGCAGACTAGCATTTGGGTGCTGCAATGCACATTACAGAATTATCCTAGTTTGTAGGACTGTTTGAAGTCCTTGTCAAAGAGAATCATGAAAGGCTTAGACAAGGAAAGAGAAAGCAAAACTCATTGTAAGTAGGACTTAGGGGGGTGGATTTGCTGTACATCCAGTGTGGGTGCTGTTCCCTCCTGTGCTGTTCGGTAGCAACTCCTTACTCCTAAGAAGAGTCACGTCCTAAGCTTCTCAGGGATGCTCAGTGTTGTGGTCTCTGTGCCCTGGTGTGCCTAAACACTGAATTTTGCTTCCTAGTGCACCTCTAATTTTCTTTCTCTTGTTATTGTCAGATATTATGCTTGCCTATGTGGACATGAGGAGCTTGTACGCTATCTTCTAGCCAATGGTGAGCAAAAGTGTCCTGATTATGGGTGCAGTATCTTTCTCCATACCAGTCTGTTGGGATTGGATATCCTTCTGCCCCTTGTGGAAACTTCTTCTGTTACAACCAACCATCTGATCAGTGATCTCAGGCTACAGTGGGAGTCCTGGACACACTTTCATGGTCCTTTTGCAGGCCATTTACTGCTTGAATTTGCTTCTTGAAATTGCTTGAAATTTCTTGATTTGCTTGAAATCTTGAAAATGCACAGAAAAGGAAGCTTGACCTTCTGAAATCACAGCTGGTGTTTTGTGAGAGTGCATTGCTGTTGGGAGTATGCTGTTGTAAGAGTTGTACTTCATGTGAAGAATTGTCTGTTTAAAATTTTCTTGTACTCTTCTTATATCCTGGCTTTGTAAGCAGGACTTAAAGATGAAATGCGAGGGGTTTTGCTAATCTCAAACAAAGCAAGACAAATGATCTAGGCCAGTTGCCTGCCCACTTGGTTCCCAGCACTCAAATTCCCTTAGGTAGTGGTGCTGTTCTGGGAGAGGAATCAGAGTGCAGAGTCAGTTCTCAGAAGGTTTATATTTTCTGCTGCATTCACATCTTCTTAATCAACCACCTGTGTAATTCTAAAATAGCAAAATGCAAATGCCCTCCAAATTTCTAGCAGAGTCTAACTTGTAGAGGCATCTTCTGCCTTATGCAAGGCAGAAATGCTTTTTAGGAGGAGCTGTTAAGAGTCCAGTGAGTGAGTGCACTCTTTATACAGTGAGATTTGTCTTCCCAGAACACTGCTGGAGCCATGCTGAGAGGCTTATTACCCAGGTCAGTTTAAATGAGTCATGAAATCTTCAGAAAGGGATTTGGTTGTGGGACAACAGCTTTAGGTTCTACACGTGTGAAGGAAGCTTAGTTTTTGTGAAACATGTCACCAGCCAGAAGTCATACTCGTTTAGCAACCATCTGGGGACATTTGAGAAGGATTTAACTATGCCTGCTGGCATGTACCTGTGACGGTTTTGCAGGAGCAAAGTGTGAAGCCAACACTTTTGATGGGGAACGGTGTTTATATGGAGCCTTGAGTGATGCCATCCGACGTCTGCTGAAGGAGTACAAACAGATCACAGCAAAGTGCATGAAGAGAGACTACTATGATGTCTTCCTGCAGAGGTAAGCACATGAGGCACATGCAGAGCATTCCATCATCCTCCCTTAGCTGCTAACCTGGATATTCGAGCTCTCTGCTAAGGGCAGCTTTGAAAGGCAACTGATCAGTACCCTATCTCATTCCTGAGCATATAGAGCTTGCTAAGGGATGTTCCTTTGTGCCTTTAGAGATAGCTTCCAGCCATGTGTTGATATAAAAGACAGCCTCTAGTGACTGAGTTACAGACTCCAGAGCTAGCAGAAAGCTAACTAATGCAGAAGCACTAAGTTGTCATCCTTGACTGTCAAATAAAAATCAAATTGTTAAAACCATGTCAGCAATTTAGGATAATATGTCAACTGAAGTTAAGTGTCAGGTCTGAAGGTGCTGTAGCCTGCAAGCTGAGGTTTTCAACACTGATAATAGGTTTCTCATTTGTGAAATACAGAGCACTTTAAGAAGCCTCAAACTGACTCATAGTGACAGTTCTTTCTTTTTGTTCATTAAAATCTGTTAATTTTAAGATACTTCTGAAAGTTGCCTGTCATACATTGTAATCTTAGCCTCGGGCATGAGTAGCAGCCTAGCTTGTTCAGGAATAGAGGAATAGTGTCAATCTTTTCTTCTTACTGTTTCTGTACCCTGATAGTTCTGATGTTATCACTTAGACTTGTTGAGGTTTTTTTCTTTCTATTTCCCATTGGACTGACTTAAAAGACCTTACAAGGTTTCAACTTTTGTAGCTTCGAAATTGGAGAGCTAGTAAGTCCTAGAAAGATCTGACAATCTTTCCATTACTACAGAGTCCTAATTTCTGAAGCTGTGGGGAAAGACGGGAGGAAGAAAGCTCGTTTATCTGAGTAGAATCAGATTCTGCCTTTCAGAGAAGTAGAATTTTGCAGGGTGATTTATCACTGCCCTGGTGACTGTGTGGCTCAGAGGGTGTGGGGTTGAGCATACATGAAGGCTAAAATGTGCTGGTTTCTGCTTCTCTTTCCAAGCAGACCTTGTGTTAAAATTGAAACAAAGGGCGACAGTAGTGGGGGGCAAAAAATAGACCCCTAATGCTTCTTTTTGGTTTTGTGCAAGACACTAGTAGGAAGGATGCTCTAGTGGCAGGAGGTTGAGATGAGCATTTAAGACATCATCTACTTGTGTGAGCCCATACCCTTTTGTGCACTATTCCTGCTCTCTAGAAGGAGTATTATGCCTGATGTCCCCCTGTTTAAACCTCTTCGGGATGTTTGTTGGGATATATATGCAAGGGTGGTGGGCATTAGGAAGCACTGGTGGTGGTTGCTGTAAACTCTAGAAGTAGCAGTCTTAGTTTTTTCCTTTTAAAGAAAGAGGGTATGGGAATGCAGTCATAAACAAGGCTTCACCTCTGATGTGGTAATTGCCTGCTTTTCGTGCCTGTCACATCCTTCCTTCTTCTGAGGGTGGGTGACATCAAGCCCTCTCCTATTTGCTGCATGGTTAAAGCACGCACACTGGCAGTGCCCAGAGAGAAGGAAAATTGCACCTTACATTGTAGTGGGGTAATTATTTTTGAAAGCGTGTCCTCCTGCAGGACTTTTTGGTCGTCTGACAATTTAAAAACAGGATTAACTTTTAGATACGTGTTTTAGGCAAACTAGTTCCACTTTAAAATCTGTTCCCTGTGTTCAGGTGTTTCCCTAAGGCAGGAAGGTTTCATTCTGCAGCTACCTCCTTGCACTAACAAAAGCTTCCTTGAGTTATCAAAGGAAGTGAGAGATCCCAGTCTAGTGTGTGAAGTACCAGCCCAAGTGCTGGCCTTCTCACTGGGCTGGGAGAGACTGCAATGCCCAGGAGGTACTTGTTCATTTAGAACTAATTGTATCATGTCACCCCTAGCTTTACTCTCTTCTCTCCTGGCTCATTTTCTCCCTGTCCCTCACAGGTTGCTGGAGCAGGGTTACCAAAGTGACATCGTTTTCATTGTTCATGGCAAATCCTTCTGTGCCCATCGCTGCATCCTCAGCGCTCGCAGCGCCTACTTCGCAGAGATGTTTGAGACCAAATGGAAAGGGAAAAACATGATAGTGTTGAAACATCCACTGGTGAGCAAGGCTATGCTTCCAGTTCTTTCCTTTCTTTTGCTGTTCTAACTGGGTGAAAAAAATGAATAGGAAACACAGTTTGAGGGTAGCTTCCACAGTGAATAGCTCCTGGAGCTCAGAATGACTCTAGTCGAGGAGAAGGGCTTGTAGAGGCACTTTATGAAGTAAAATAGCATCTTATTTAGGTAACAAAAGGCTGCAGACTGCATACTTCCCCTTTGTTCCCTCAGTCACAGACTCAAACATACCCTAATTGCAGTAGCAGGTAGCTGTTACCATCTGCCAGCTGCGTCAGGACCCCTCTGTGGGATGAGTTGAGTCTGTCTAATTCCTGGTGGACAGGTGGTCTGTGGTGAAGACATCACTGCCCTAATTGGCACTAATTGAATCCCTTTTGTTGTCTTCTCAGCAATAACTAAATAGGCCATAAGTACATTCCATCCATTAATCACCAATACTCCAGCACACGTTTCTGTAACTTGACTCTGGCTGTGCAAAACCTCTTCCAACAAACAGACTTCCAGTTTCTCTGGACATTGCTTTCCTTTCTCTTTGTGCAAGAACATGTCTTTCTTCTCACATTAAGAAGGGATGGAAATGTTTATGACCAGTGAAAAGCTGAATTTTACAGAGCCTGTGTTACAGCTATGTCTTGGGAGCATCTCCATTAGTCAAGTCCTGTCCCCTGAGGCACTTGGGGGATTAGTATCAGTTGATACAGTAAAGAGCTGTGTAAGCCAGGTGAAACCGGCAGCATGTGAAGAGCAAGGAAATTGGGTGAAGTGTGCGAGTTATTATTTAAGTGGGATTTTTTTGACTTGTGCAGGATCATGTTTCAAGTCTGTTGTTAGGTTTCTGGGAATTCTAAAGGTAACTTTCTCATGGTTTTTGGTTTGGGTTTTTTTTCAGATTAATCCAGCAGCCTTTGGTGCTCTTCTGCAGTATCTATACACAGGTAAATGACTTAGTCTCTAGTGTATGTGTACATGGCTGATGAGCAGCTGTCTGTGCCCCTGCCATAGCACTGTTTGAGTGGCCCAGGCTGCACTCAGCTGTGTTTGGGTGCATGAGTTGCCAATACATCCTCCCTGCTGGCAGAAGGGGAGAATGTGAGCAATCACAAGCTCTTCCAAGTTATTTGTACCTTTTGCCAGTTGTTGTCCTGCCAGTAACAGTCAATTAAAAACAAAGTCAGCTTGGATTGAGTGGTTGGATGGATTTGGAGAATGGTATTTTTAACTTAAGGAAAGTAAGAGCAGGTTCCCACACAAGAATTTTCAGTCAGGCAGATCTGAGCAATGTGTGCTGAATGCTTTGACTACTTCCTAGTATTTCTTTTTGAACAGAAGTTGTTCCCAAACATTCTATGAAAATGCCCAATGTTCTGTTGTAGGTATGCTAAGTGCTGAACTATCTCAGGCCAGGAGGGGGTGCCAGAAAATAAAATTTTCTGCAAGGTTCTCCTTCCCCAGTTCAGTGTGTTCAGAAGTGGTCCTTGCCACGTGTTCAGTGATTGTAAAAGATTGTGGGATGACAATTTGTGAACCTAAAGTATTTTCTTACCCAAAACCAGGTAGCCAATGGTGGCAGTCGTGCCTGCTGTCATTGACTGCTGCTAATTTTTCCTTTTCTGAGGGAATAAGACATGTTTTGTATAGCCTGTTTGGTCTTTGGACTCTTTAATGAAGCTATTAGGGTAATCCTTGGAAAGTGGGAATGTGAATTAAATGCCAAACTGCAGTTGATATGTGCTGGGTGGTGGGGTAACAAGTCTTAGCTTCTGGGACTGAGCTGTAACTGGATTGCTGAAAAGAGAGGCAGTGTAACTGCTGAATTTCTGTGCCACCAGGTCTTCAGACCTTAATTTTTGGCCGTTTTTACACTGAAGTCCTACGGGTTAAAAGAGCTGACTGCATTTCTTCTTGACAGGTCGTCTTGATATTGACGTAGAATATGTCAATGATTGCAAGAGGTTAGCCAAGCAGTGTCGGCTGCAGGACCTCATAGATGATTTGGAGACCAAATGTAAAAAAGTCTATGAATTTGGTAAGCATTTTACTTGCTGTTGTCTCTGCTGTGCCTGTGTACCCTTTTAGGGAGAAACAGGAAGGTTTGTTGGATGGTGGATGTTTCATGGTGTCCCTGGGGCTTCCAGAAAATGATTCTATTGTGGAATTCCCTGTTTGCATGACAGTTTTCAGTCATGGCCTCTCTGTAGAGCAGCTGTAGTGGTTTCTGCATGTTTATCATTTATATTGTTTTCATTATAGTGGTAGCAGGACTTTGCTGTGGTTGCCAGACTTTCAATGGAGCATGGTGATATATACTGGGAAGTGCTTTTTAGCATAGAGCTTGTTTAAATCCATGGGGGAGATAAAATATGTACAGTTAAAAGTAATTTTCTGCATTTATCTGACCCCTAACCAAAGTACAATGTTTGATAATTGGCCCAAAATGGGTGCAGAGGGAGATATAACACTTCTTTTAAAAGCAGAGAAGTATTTCTGAAGGTGTGTGTATTAATAACACATGGATGTGCCAAACCCTAAATGATAAAACCCTCTATTTAAGGACTTTTTGTTATCCAAATAGCTTGTGATCTAATCATGACATCAGCTTATTGCATGAAAACCAATACTTGGAGTTTATCATCATCTCCTTAGCTCAAGCTAAAGAACACATGAAGAAGAATCAAAACAGCACAAGCAGGGCAAAGTGGTATTAGTCATGAAGTAAAAAAAGTTACCGGGTAACAAAACCTTCAGGCTGAAAACATCTGATTGTCATTTCATGCTCTGAGTTAACTCTTTTACTTCAGTCAAGTTAGTTTTGGTTTGAGAAGAGGCTCCAATCTGTGGCTTTAAAATCAATAGCATCTTCGTCCCTCATCTAAGAGGTAAGGGTCTAGCTATTTCACCTTTCCCTTTTGAATATCAGTTGTGATTATTCAGCCTCCTGAAATTGCAAGGCTTAACTGATAGAGAGAATACTTATGGCTCAAGAAATTCCTCCTCCCCAGATCCCATGGAAGATACTACCAAGTGTGTGTCTCCCCTCTGGCATGTGCAGTTGTTTGGTGGTGTTGGGGTATGAGATCACTGTGGTACAGCTGTTCCTGTGTAGACCAGGGTGCAAGTCCTTATGGAAGCTGTATCATAAGTCTTACTTCTGCCATGTAAACATAAATGTCAACATGGATCTAAATAGATGATCTAAATGCATTTCTTTCTACAGAAAGTATAAGTTACCAGTTTGTATTAGATAAGTGGTGGAAAAGGGGAACAGTAAATGAATATAAAATAAAAACTACTCCAACAATCAGGTAACAAAATTATCTTGTGGCATCTTTTGATGTCAGAGTAATTCAGTGAGATGCTGGAGATGTGTTTTTTCCTCTTTATCTTTTTTCCCCAGGATCTAGCTGAGACACTGGAGGCGACCATTCCACCTTAATTCATCTAGTTAAAATCTCATATTGTATTGTGGGAGGAAAATAAGGTGCTTAAATTTGTGAACTGGAGGAAAACTGACTTCTTGGTGGGGTTTAAAATGGAAAATGATGAAGTAAAGTTTCAGGTTAGTTGGAAGTTTCAGATACAACCTCCACTTGGAAATGTAATGCAAATTTCCTGGATGGCATCATTTAATTTCTATGTTTTTTGGGGTGGGAACAGATGTTCTTCATTTCTGAGGCCTGAGAGAAGACATAATCGATGGGTGATGTAAAGCACTGATGGAAGTACTAGGCTTGATTTTTATTTATGACAGATTGAATACAAACAAATACATGGAACTGCTGATAGGCCTGTTAAAAGTTTGTTTCTTATATCAGATCTCATGTGGAAGCCAGGAAAACTTGATTCTGCAGAAATTAATGTATGTAAGAGTTATACAAGTTAAAAATTGGAAAGATTTTAGATCACATCATGTCTGGCACTCAACAAAGCATTACTCTTCCTCTGAGTGCATTAGAAACCTCTGCCTGTTCAGAGTGCTTTGTGTGGAATCGACATCTGATTCAAGTCTGCAGAGCAAGGTCATGTCTTGCATCTGTATTATGAAGTTGAAGCATGAAAACAACATGAACTCAAGCCTCTGCAGCTCCACTGAATAATTCCAGTCTCTGCAATCTCATTATCTAGAGTTAATCAGTATTTCAAAAGCACTTAGAATCTTGGCTTGCACAAACAGTAGTTTAGGAAGAGGATGACCCAGTGCCTTCTGTTTCACCTGAGCTATACATGGGTGTGAATGCCTGCCTGTTTTCCCCACATGTATTGCGACTATAATAAGAAAAAACTATTGCAGTGTTTGGAAGAGTTCAATCAATATGTCCAGATTAAGCCATAATCTTTCCTTTAGAAAGTATGTATCGGAAATTAAATGTTCTGCAGTTATTTCAGCAAGTTTTAGGGCAAAAAGGGCGAGAACAAGGTTTATGATGCTTGCCTTTGTAGCAGAGACACTGAATGTACAGGATCTGTGGTTATAGCTAATTGTGGCATTGGGAGGAGGATCCATCTGAGTGTGGGCATAATTTTGAGGGGTTTGGGAGTTTGGTGTGGCTTCTGTGGCTCTTATGTTTTGTGGTGCATTGGCTTAATTTAAAACAGGACTACAGAGAATTATTGAGCAACAAAACCAAGGCAGCTGATGAATTTGTAGGTGATGTTCAGTGCTATGCAGCTGGGCTAGACTGGGAAGAAAACCTAAATCCTCCATTCTCAACTTCAGCCAGTGGTGGGCTGTTCCATTCAGCTGCTTGTATTGTTTATGTTTTCAGAACCCCCTTCATTCCTTTTTTTTTTTTTGAAACAAGGTCAGGGTCCCTGCTGCTTGCTTGCAGCCAACAGCTTATTCCTATTTCATCACTTTGATTTTGTTGTCTCTACTAGGAAAGATTTGTGTGTGATACCAGATGCTGTGCTCCTGTATTTGAGAGATGCAGTGTCTGAATAGATTTGCTTCTCAGACAAATCTGTTCTTTTGTGTGGTGCTGTGAAAGTGCACAGATGCTCTGTGGATCCCAAGAGAAGAACTCTTTGCCTTGACTAGTGCCTAGAACTTGCTGAGTCCATTAGCACTTACAGAGCCTGACTGATCTGGTGACTGTTATAATAAGCACCACAGAAATACAAATGATTCTCTCTGCCAGAAAGAGTTTCTAATTTCACAGTGAGAAATTTCCTTCTCTCACACTGGTCTGTACATGGACAGGGCTCTTAGAGAAAATGCACTCAGTCTGGTTTGTGTTGGTGCCAGGTCTCCTCTTGGCTTATTTACAGTGGAAGTCATCTATCCGAGGGTCGTGTTTCGTGCTAATAGGGCAGCCTCTCTCCTTGCTGGTGAGCTTTGTGTGTGACAGTCACGGTACCTGGCTGCTTTGTATTGGTAGATTATCCTTCCCTTTCCAGTAATCTCTATTTTGAGGTGCAGTGGTGGCATATCTGAAGGGTGCAGCAGTGATGTGGAGGAGGGGGTGGAGAACTTGTTTTGTGGCACATTGTGGTCTTGTTTCGCCCACGACCCAATGGAGTCATCTGATGGAGCTCATGTAATGCTGTGCGAAATGTCAGGAGAAATGAGGTCTCAAGGTGGCGTGATTCACCTGTGAGGGGTTTTAATGCCATGAATCATACCTGTCAAATTCATCTGAATGCTTTGGAGTTAACTGCGTCTCTCTGACTCCCAACAGCATCTCAGGCCTTCCTCATCACAACTTTGCATTTTCCCGTGGTACTCTGTGTCTTGTCACATGTTTCCCTATATACCAGAGACTCTGGAATATCTTACGTGTTCCAGTCCTCACCTCAAACCATGCTGACCTGGAAGTAAACCTGAGGTGCTGAGCTGCGGAAGGGGGGTGGCCAGAAAGAAGAAAGGCTGTGCTGCTGGTGGTATGGTAACACAGTAGCTGGGTGTACTTTGGGCTGCTGCTTGTTTGAAGTTAAGGTTGGCTTCTGTGAGCTCCACAGCAGCTTTGGTCATGGCAAGGCCACTTAAGTATGATCGTGTATTTTGCTTTCCCTTTATTGGGCTGTTTTATTGAGTAGGCTGATAGGGCAAGACAGGAAGACACATTTAGGTCGGAAAAAGGCAAATGAAGTTGCCATCTCTGAATGGTTTATTTAAGCTCTTTAGTGGTAGAGATGCTTATTTTACATTTGTAAAGAACACAGGCACAATCAAGAGTCCAGGTGCATTGGCAATCTACAGAGAGAGAGTAAAGGATGGATTCATGCATGCAGAACTTACTGGCTAAACACGAATAAATCCCTTTGTTGCCTGCAGTGAAGTTAGGATGGCACAGTTGAAATGGGACCCATGAGAGATGTGATGAGCAGAGAGGCACGGAAGCAGATTAATTTTAAGTAAAACCTCCCTGGCATGGGCTTCACCTTAGGTGATATTGTCAGCAGTAGGGTTGGTTGGCTGGGGAAGGCAGTGTATGAATGGCTCCTACAGGGATGAGGGCAGCCCCATCCATGGTCCTCAACTGTAATCAATGACATTGATTGCAGAGACCAAGTTGGGCTTGAAATATACCTGTGACAAGTTTGTTTCCCACAGTTGATACACCAGGATAGGGAATTAAATGGAGGTTTGAGAAGAGGCAACAATATGTGCATCCCGTTCCAGCCCTGCTCACCAGCTGTACCAAGGGATGCTGAGTGTGTGTTTACATAGAAGAGTTGTGTGTGTGTTTTGCAGTAAAAGCTGAACAGCAGTACCAGTTTTCCTGGAGTGTCTTTTATCTAAATGGGAATGTTTATAGAGGAATTTAGGCATCTCTGCTCTTTTGTTTTTTGCTTCTTCCAGTCTCTTCCAAGCCAGGGACCTGTGTGAAAGTGCTGACGATTGAGCCCACAGGTAACTGCCGGCTGCAGGAAGATCTGGCTCTTCTGGCAGACTGCGCCCTGCCAGCCGAACTGCGGGTAGGGAGCATTTCTACTACTTCTGCTCTCTCTGGGGCTGGGATATCTGGTCACATGTGTTCAGTCATGTTCTTGCCATTTAGAGTTTAGTGCTTGCCTGTTTTCTTGTGCTCCAAATTCTGAAAGGCTTTTGTTGCTGAGAAATGCTGTAAAATTGTTTAATGGGGCTGTCAGTGCTGGTCCTTCCCCTTGGATTTTCCCCCCAGCAGGGATCTTGGTAAATAAAACCCTTTTCATGTGGTTGGTGAGGATTTCCCCAGTGACTACAATGGGACAAGAATTGACCCTCAACTCTTCTCTTTTCCATCCTTCTTGAGAATTAGAAGTGTTTTAGCAGCAGGCATTGATACTCAAAGAGACATATTGGTGAAATGTGGCTTGCTGGGAACTGACACTGCAGTGGAGAGGTGCTTTCAAACCCTGAAAATATTTCCAAGAGAAATGTGAGTTCCTCTGAAGAGAATTTAACTTGACTGGCAATAGTTCTGTTTTTCCTAACTATGTCTTGACCCTTAGAAATAGCCCCCCAGGCTGATGATCACTATGTTAAAATACCATCAGTATTATTAGTTAGGATCACATATATGGATCTTCTCTCCCAGTTGCAGAAGAACAGGGTAAATATTGATGGTCTTCATTCTCCCTGCATCTGGTGTTTTCTGTAACATCAATCGATGTATTTTGCTCTTATGTATGCCTTTTTTTTCCTCTCATTCTCATACCAACCATGTATTTAATAATGTGGACTCATTTTAGGTAGCTGCTGTGCCCAGAGGTTGTATGACTGAGTGAAAAGGTTGTTGCCTTTTTTCTTTGTCTCCTGCAAAACAGACCAGCCTGGTACAAGACAGCACATGTCTGTGTCTGTACATGGATATAAGGTTTCTTACCTTAATAGGCCAACATGTTTTGTACTGGTTTTTCTCAGAAATATTTTTCTATAGAGGGAGTTTTTCTCCATCGAGTTTACAACTACCTATGCAGAAATCTTTCCTACATAACTTGCCTTCTCCAAATAACCTTGCATTTGTTGTGACTTTCAATATGCTTTTCTGTATGTTGTGGGCTTTAAAGGGAGGTGATACTATAAGTAAGCGTCAGATTACCTCCCCAGGAATTAAAAAAAGGATCAAGGACCCTGAACAGTGAGATTTACACAAATTTTAAGTCCCTTCACAAATAAAAAAAATACTTCCTGTTTAATAGCTTGTTTCCAGACCTTAATAGCATGCTCCTGTCTGGTTAAGCTGTTCCTCTAGAGAGTTAGAAACACTTCCCTTTTTAATTTTTTCATGCTAATAGGAGCTGGAAGGAAAATAGGAAACTTGGAATAATGCAATCATCTGACAGGACTGTGAACTGTAGTTTGCTTGCTGTGTTCATAGATCAGAATGAAGGCAAGCATTAGACTTGTTACGGCTCTAGAAGTAAAGTGGGCATGGGCACACACACACTTACTAGAGAATTTGTGTACCATGCACAAAGGTAGGTGCTTTGTTTAAGCCTGGTAAATTGTGGAAGATTCCATTTATTCTCTCTCAGTACTTTTTTTTATTTTGTTAACTTGCAAAGAATATATGAACAAAGCTCTTAATCCTAGTGCCATTTATATCTCATCCTAATGTTTCCAAATTGTTAAATTCTGTGAATTAGGCATGTTTTTTCCTGGGGCAGTGTCATTCTTGCAGAGTTTGTTGCCATACAAGGAATAGTATACAAACTTTGTAATCCTAAAATGTCAGGGATAACTAAATAGTCACGTACAAACACCCGTGTTCTCAAGAGAAACGTACATTATTTTTTTCCAGACTATGCAAAGCAAAATAGGTATTTAGCTTCTGGATAAAGGCCAGAATTTCCAGAATTTGGCAAGAAACATTTGGAGCTGCTGCATGTCATGTAATGCCATATGATATGATATGAGGATGTGTAAAGCTTTTTGTTTCAATATGAACAAATAATCTGCATGCAGTGTCTTTGATACGTGAATGATGCAGGAAACCATTCAAATTCATAGTTCAGTAATAAGTTATATGACTAAAACCATAATGAACATTTGATATCCAATTACAGTGCATTGTTATTTTCTCGAGTGAAAACTATCTATTCTTTGAAATCTTAAAACACATTTATAATTCTGGAAACTTGTTTTTCTTTCCTGTTTGTGCCTGAAAGCCTTTTTTGTATTTTTCAGTGTTTGTTTCTGCAAGCGTGGCTGTTGTCTCTGTTTTGGTTTAAAGTAGTAATGGCTATGATTCTTCTGACCACAACAGCTGCTTCCTCAGTTTGTTGCAATAAAATTTAGCAGTGACAGATTTAAGTAAAATATCATCAAAAGCCAGGCAGCTGTCAAAAACCATGTGGCTTCCCACTGTCTGCCTGCCTGGCTCTTCATCTCATGTCTGCCAGCTGACCTCTGAGTTAGGAACTCCAGGGCTTCCAGTATATGAGACTGGAGGCACATAGTTTTCTTGTAACTGTTTTTCAATTACCTTTTAACTTTTAACTGAGATCTTGTGTTCCAAACCAAGATGAAATCAGACTTAAAAGGATCAGTTTGCCAAGAAATAAATATTGTTCTTTATTTATTTTGACATTTGGTGTGGCTGCAAAAAAGTGACCATTTGTCACTTTTGGGGTAAAACCAAATCTTGTAAAAGGAAGAAATCTTGCATAGGGAGAACAGTTTGAAACAAGTAGATGGGTTCCATCTTGTCTGGCTCTGCACCTGTGTGCTGTGGTTGTCCATGGCAATTAGTCCTGTGCTTTGCCCATTTGGTAGAGGCACATTAACTGAACTATTTACAACCTGTTTCCGGTTTCATTTTTTTTTATATCCAATTCACTTGCATCTGGTTATGAGCTGCTAATCTTCTCTTGGATCACTAACCCCTGCATTTTGTGTTGTAATTTATTTACAGTTTTCTTGCTGAGATAATCTGGCCAAGGTACAAATTGCTGCCACTGATTTGTTTTGTATGCTTTTGCCTCCAGCAGCATTTCTATTTAAGCTCTAATAGGAAATCTGTAGCAGCAAAGACTTGGTCCTCCACATGTGATGGCTGGAAGATCCTGTGAATGTTCAAGCAGTCTTATGCTATAGTGTTGAGAATATTTCTATATGGTGATTGAGTTATTGGGAATGTGTTTGCACTTTGTAGGCTAGACTGTGTTGTGCTTCCTGGGCAGCATACTTGACTTTGGCAGCTGTGCTTTGCCTGGACAGAGGCATGTGAAGGAGGTTGTATGAATAGGGGTGGTGGGAGGAATAAGCCAATTTTCTGCAGGGAGAATCTGAAAGGGAGATTAAATTCCTCAGGCATGACAAGGGAGGAGAGTAGAAGTAGTAGAGACTTGAAAAGGGAGTAAAAGGGAAAACTCTGCAAAGCCACTTCATGCTGAATGGGAGAGACAAAGCCATGAACCTGCTTTTATAGTAGAATTGGAAGTGACTCTGTAGACCTGAGCATCAGAGTGGGAACCAGGCAAGGCTAGAAGCAGAAAATTGAGCCTGAAGGAGTCTCTAATTCAGGAGACAAACTCTGAGACAAGTAAAACTCCAATGTCCATTCCAGAGGGATGGATTCCTTTTAGAGATTTACCTTTGGACAATGAAAGGAGGACAAAGAAGGTATGCATGTAGGAGGTGAGTTTGTCTCAAATAAAATTCCTCTGCCACAGAGTGACATCTTATCAAAGCCTGTTTATAGGTTTGTTGCCTTCATGTCAGAATTTCTAGGAGAGGACATGGAAGCTGTCACATAAGGTGGGAATAGCAGCAAGGCAAACAGAGTGGGCAGCTGCATCATTATGCTGGTGTTTGTAACGTGTTGCCACAGAGTGAGACTGCAGGTCGCCAGACCCTGGCTGGGACCAAGGCCTTGAAACATGAGCATGAGACACAGATAATAGTAAAATAGCAGCGTGGAGAATCTACAAATGGAACAATCTGATCTCCAGTGCTGAAGGTGCCCTTTGTGTTACAGCTGTATGAAAAGCAGGTGATAGATCAGGTGGGCAGCATTCCTTGCATTGCTGCACCTCTTCTGGAACAGTTTCCCAGTGGAGCAGGACTTGCAGGAGAGAAATGCTATGGAGAGGCAGCATTACTGTGACAGCCATGTGCACAATTTGAATGTCACCGGGCTTCTCCTTTGATTAGGAATCAGAAGCTGCCAAATGTTGCTGTGGATGGACAAAGAGCTTGGTAAACGGGTCCAGATTGCCATGTTCACTGGTGGTGTGAGTTTTTGCCAGCTTGGTGCCTTGCCACATCCGAGAACCTATTTTGTGAGAAACTGCGTGTGAGCTGAGCTTGGCCGAGAGCACCAACCCAGTGTGTTGCAGGCTGTGTCTTTGTTTAGCTCGGGAGGGAGGAGTCATATGGCTCTCCAGTAAAACTGAAAGTCAGTTGCTTTCAATCAGAATGGAAGCAGGCTTGTTGGAAATGGTGCTTAAGTAGTCTGTGTTTGTGAGAGTGATCTTTATGGTCAGCCCAGGGTTTTCCCAGGTGCAAACTTGGGTGTGGTTTTCTTGGATGAGAGACAGCAGGAATAAATTATTCTCGACTCAGGTAGCTCAGGGGCATATGCTTGGAAAGCAAGAACCAGGGGAAACTTTTGTTTCTAGGGATTGTGTTGGTTACATGTCTGTGAATATAAACTTTTTTTTTTTTACAATTAATTACCCTGTATATTGGATAAGGTGAAAGTGAAAATACTTGGAAGTGTCACTTTAAAGTAACATAAGGCCAACAGATTTTTTTTTTCGTGTCTGCTGTCATGGTTGGCATGTGGGACTGGGTGGAGGTGTGTTGGTGTTAAAATAATTCACTAGAGTATTAATACCACAACAACACTATCTTTGGCTGCAAATCAAATCAGAAATCTAAAATGTGCTTTAGCAATGTTGGGTTATTCAAGTGAGGCAGTAATTGTAGCCAGACCATTTCAAACTGGTGTATACATCAATGTGATCTATATGTTACTACATCTACACAGTACAACGCTAGTCCTAAGCTCTGGTATGCTTATGATACCTAGTAGATGAAGTAAATTTTGCCTCCACTTGGTTATCTGCCTTGTTAGATGGCACAGAGACACCTTCCAAAGGACCATGAAGTTTCCATGGATAAAGGAGGCAGCTGTAACTTGTGCCAGGAATATTTCTATCAGGAGTGCAGGTTCTTCAGTTCCTCACATTGAAATCTGTATCTCTGGTGCTCTGCACTGTGCTGAAGGAATAGGTGGATGGTAGTTTTCTCCTTGGGAAGACCATGAAGTCCGAACGTGGGATCTTGAGCGTGTTTAAAGCATGAATGTTAAAGGCAGGGGTTTCTGGTTTTTCTTCCTAGGTTGGTTTTGGGGAGTTACCATTTGACAGCACTGACAACTTTAACAGCTGTCCTGATGTGTGTTTCAGGGTGGAGGATTACAACTTCTTGTGCCATAAGGTATGTGCTTGTGCTGCACTTCCTTCTCCCTTTTTGCCATGAGTCAAGTCTACCTCTGTCCTCCAATCCTTTTATGCTATGGAAGCAGCATTGCCTCTTGAGTTGCAAAACCAAAGGCCTTATTGCAGCTGGAAAACTACATTTAAAGCATTTAACCAAGTAGCAAAACCTGCTTTTCTTGCAGAGGTGAGGAGATAAGTATATAGATTTGGTTACAGTATTCACAGCTGAAAAATCTCCTTCTGCTAGCTTGTGAGTTCAGTGTCTGGAGAGTGGAATTTTGATCTGCAAGTGAATAGCAGTAAGAATAGCTTTTGAGATCCAACCTCAACTCAAGGTCCTGCCCTAATGCCATGCTACTTTTAAATCTCTTAAGTTTGAGAGAGAGAGAGAGAGTAGGCATGTATAGAAATAAGATATGGAGAAATGTTAGAGATGTAGCTTCAAAACAGAGGGAAAATCAGAGTTACAGGGCCCGAACTTATGAAATGTCTTTGAGCTGCTCTTATAGCCAGCTGGTAGTGCCCTTTTGTTTGGTGCAGTGAGTTTTGGTTTTTCTTCCCTCTCCAGGCATTTTTCTGTGGTCGCAGTGATTATTTCAAAGCCCTCCTTGAAGACCATTTCAGTGAGAGTGAGGAGCTGCAGACACAGCCCAGCATCCCTGTGGTGACACTCCACAACATCTCAGAAGACATCTTCATCCGGGTCCTCTACTACATCTACAGTGATGATACAGAGGTGAGGCTGCCATTGGTCCTTTTCTTCTGTGCTGGCTGGTGCTGAGGTGTTTTCAGCAGTGTTTTTCTACAACATCTGGAGCAGGGTGTGTGTGTGTGTTCTTAAATTCTACTACCTACTCTGCTACCTCACTTATGTCTCAGGAACCCACATACTGGGATGTGCTGTTAGCCAGGCAGGGCTTTAGTTCATGTGCATGACGTTTGTGAGCAAATCCCTAGTCTTTTATCCCATAATAAAAATCTGGAAATTAGGTTGCACATTGTTTATTGACATGATAAATGCAGGACTTTGCAGCTTTCCCTCTTGGCCTCTGTAGAAGGGTAAGGGGAGCAGCTGCCAGTAGATGGCAGATTGAACACATTTGGACATGTGGAAGGGTTGAGAGATTTTGCTTATTTACTCTTGGCATCATAGCCTACTTTTCCATTTGTAGCAAGTCATTATTTCCAGAGTTATTTATTGCAGGGGTGGGCAGAGGTTCCACTGGGAGACCAACGCCTTGCTGTGCTCAGTATCACAGGCAGTAACAAAATGGCCCTAACCTACTAGTTTTCAGCCTAATGGAAGGTGCAGCAAACCCCAGCGTTTAATTAGTTTCCTGCTTTTGTGGTTTTGTGGTAAATGCTTTCAGCAGGTCTTGCTACAAGATCTGAGAACACATTCTGGCATTAGGGCAGCGATCGTAGATGCTGCTGCACCTGCCAGTGCCACTTCTCCCAGGCAGTGTTCGTGCTCTGGGGTAGGTGCCACATAGAGGGAGTGCACACAGCTGTGACCTTGTTTCTGCTGAGCTGTTCACCTCCAGGCAGCAGCAGGGAGAGATGTGTTTTGCAGGCAGCAAGAGCAGGATTGCCATCGATATGCCAGAGAGCAGATCCTTCACTTGTCTGCACTCTTCCCTCAGCCACGCACTGAAAGGGCAGGCAGAGAGGGAAAGAAGCTGCTTGGGGTTGTGAACCTGACCTTGTGACTGCACCACTGCGTGACCCTGTTCCCTTGCACCTCTCCAGTCTGCCTGCCTTCCTTGTGATGACTCACAGGAAGGATGTTTCCCAAGCAGCTATTCCTTTCTAAGGAGTACCTCAGCTGCCCTGTCTGGGCTTGGAGCAGGAGGACAGACCAAAAACAATGTTTAGGAGTTGAAAGGGTCTTGCTCATGTATTTTCTGTGCAGAATGATGCATACCTTGGGTTTCAAACTGAGCGGCCAAGCTATGAGCTTCTGCAGAGAGTTCACCTGTCATGAGAAACTGCCAGGAAAAATGAACAGGAAAACAGGAACATAGCTCAAGTTCCACACTTACATATGGAGTATTCTTCCTGCCCTAGAATTCTCCAACCACGTATCGCACTCCGAATTCCATGTTTCTTTTTCCAAATGATTTATGGTGTCTCTCTGCCATATAGTAGTTGACAGTGTTTGCAGCTGAGGGGAAGAGGGTGTGCAGAGGATATAAAGGGTTCCAGGCACAAAGAGAAGTTGCTGATCACAATATTTTTATGGGCTCAAGGGTAGCTTTTGGAGAAACGTTTGCCAGGTTTGTCTTTGATCAAGCAGTTGGGAGCTATAGCCATCAATACTGCTGACTCAAATGCCTCCAACTCCTGAGGTTTCTGAAGCTTATGAAGGGACAAAGCAGCACTTGATTAATAACCCCAAGAGCTTTGTCACCCTGCTGTGCATGCAGCCCTCGTGGTGTGCCTCTCATACATCTTGCATTCTTCTGCACAGCTGCTTCAGGGTGTAACACAGCTGAGGCACTTGCTGTGAGCTCTCTCCAAACACGGGTGCAGACAGCTGTGGGGGAAGAAATAATCTGCTGTTTGTGGTTGTCAGAGTGAGCAACTCCATGTGTAGATGTGGTCAGCAGTGTGTTTGTTGCTGGCTGGTTATGAGGGCAGTAGCCCACGCTGCAGCCAGTTACATTGCTCCATCCAGACCAGCGTGACTTGGTATCTAAATGCAAGGGACTTCGCCTCCTCCATGGCCAGGGTGTGCTGCATCCTGCAGATCTGCTTTTAAAAAGGATGTGGGTAACTCTGCTTGTTACAGTTCACATTAGCAGGAACAGAGAGAGGCTCTAGTTCCAGGTTAGTGACGCAGATGGCTGACTAAAATAGGATTTGCCCGGCCAGGGGGAACAGACTGAATGAGGCTGGAGGTGGTTTCTCCAACATTATCTACAGCATTTTTATCCTCAGATCACTTACAAGTACCCAAGAGGGTAGAGGGTTCTCTAGCTCAAGAACTTGAAAATGTTAAAGGCCGTTCACAACAGTTTTAAGTTTGAGGCTCTGATACATGAGTTTAATTCAGTTTGAATGCCTGTTAAAGCTCCAGTAGTGTTTGATGTGCAAAATATGTTCCTTACCTAGTTGGGCCTCATTTACAATTTATTTGGGGTACACTTTTCTGTCCTTGGTTATACCTCTGTGCCCAGGAGGTTATGCTCTCTGAGTTAGCAGAGCCAGTTTGAGAAAGGAACTTAAGAGAATTTCACAAAATGTGAGTCCAGCAGTATAAAATGGGAGGGAAAATATAGGGACGAGGTTCTCTGTCCTGCCAGCCTGTTCTGTTTGTCTCTTTGAAGTACACCTGGTAAAAATGACCTTGTTCCACTGCCACACTGAACATTTCTTAGCAGCCATCTTTCAGGTGCACTTCAGTGTTTTAGCACTGCCCTGTACTTAGCTAGAGGGGTTACCTGCAGCATGAGAAACTTCCTGCTGCATTTTAAACCTCTCCGTGATAAGAATGGGAAACCCAGCCTGAAAGACTGAACTCCCATCTCTCCACTTGTTTAGTAATGGGCCAAACAACACTTTAGTTTGCCAGAGACAAGCAACATACTTAGAGCTGGACAATAATTCTCCTCTTTCCATTGCCAGCTGTCCCCAGAAAACGCCTATGACGTGCTGTGTGTGGCAGATATGTACCTGCTGCCTGGGCTCAAGCGCCTGTGTGGCAGGACCCTGGCTCAGATCCTCGATGAGGACAACATCATCAGCATCTGGAGGATCGCAAAGCTGTTCCAGCTGACCCGCCTGGAGGACCAGTGCACTGAATACATGGCAAAGATCATTGAGAAGGTACCAAAACACTCCCTGTGGCACTGACCACAAGTGCCCGTAAATCTAACTGCGCAGTGAGCCATAGAGACAACAGATTTAATGGTTGTACTTTGGTCTGTAGTAAATGGCCGCCTGCTCTGGATTAATGTGTTTCCTGAAAACAAGCAGCAGTTAAGTAGCAAAGCACATGGTGAGTTAGGACCATGAGAGGAGGAGGAGGAGTGTGGCAGTACCTGATGTCACCACAGTGAGCCACATGCTGGTGGCTGTCTAGCACATCTCTGTGGACCGTGGGGTGAAAAACCTACCCAAAAAGCTCTGCAAGTAACAGGGACATGTGATTTTCACTGAACTTTCAGCCCCTGTGCCCAGAGCAGCCATGGTGTTACCTGAATACACAAGGTGCAGCCTGGAGAACCCAATGGGGTGTGCAGGGGAGGTCTGTGCAGTAAATGTTTTTCAGTGTGTGCTAGAGGGAGTTCTTCCTGGCATAATACTCTAGAAAGGAAAAATCAATGTGATCTCTAATCTCCAGGATGACAAATCCAATAGTAAGGGTTTGCGCAGTGGAAATTGGCCGTTGAACTGCAAGAAGTAATGAATTTGGCACTGAAGTTTTCTTTATGGGGCTCCATTTAAGTGTTATCCTGAGTGATTATAGCTTAAAGTTTCAGGACTTGCTGAAAAAGTTGCCATATGGATGGATAAACTAGAATCTATGGAGTGTTTTTAACCTGAGGCAGATCTTTATAAATGGCTCGAACAGTTCGCATGGAATGTAACATTTTCACCTGCAGCTTAAAAGGTGTGAAATTCTTTTTGGCATGTGAAGACAGTGAAGGAAATGATTCTGGGGCTGTTATTTTGTTCAGTGCATAGCTTGGGGATGATAGGCACATCAGCATGCACCCAGATTCTGGCTTCTGAAAAAGCTGCTGAATGTCCTAAGTAGTGATCAGGGTAGGACTTTATTTGTGTGTTCCCCTTGCATTCCTCATCTCTAGTTTGAGTGGGAGTCCTTGGACCCAGCACTGGCAATGTGCCTTCCTAAGGGTGTTGGCACAGATGGAGCCACCTCAGCTGTTCAGATATCAGCCCTTGCCAGGATCTTGTGGATGGGAGCAGGGAGAGATTTTGGCAGTGAGGTAGCAGAGCAGAGCTCAGCAACCTGCTGCGCCCAGGCACAGTTCAGTAGTGTAGACAGAAGGAAGCTGCCTCTCACCCTTCAGCTCACCACATGTTCCTGGGGAACCTGATGCAGAATCGTTCATGGGTGACCCAATTGTGTCAGGGTGGGCACAGAGCAGAGCAGCTGCCTTGCTGGTGGTGGTGGGGCTGAGTCATGGAGAGGGATAGTCATCTGTGGCTCCTAGTTCTGAACTGGGCACAAGCACCCACTGGCTTGTCTGCTACAAGACATTTTCCCAAAGTGTCTGGCAACATCTCCTGGTTCCTGCTGGGGAGCCTTTCTCAGGGGAATATTGTGTATATTCATGTGCCCCAATACCAAAGCCAGGGATGCTTAGTTAGAGGATGCTGGAGCTGCACTGTTGAAGGTGCAAATTGCTTACAGTTGTGACTGTTTACTGTTGGAGTATTACTGCCTCTTTAGAATGGATGGCAGGATGCATCTCCAAGTGGTGTCTGTAGGAGATGTAGGAAGACTTGAGTCTCCATGTACCCTAAGCATTCCTTTTTTTAATATGCGATCCTTTAACAGTGTCTGAGACCGTTATCCCAACCCTTTACATCTCTTTACCTGTCTTCTTGTCTTCCTAATGGCCCTCTTGTCTATCCTGTCCAGCTGGTGGAGTTGGAGGAGTTTGCGGCTGCTGTGAAGGAGAACGCGGAGGCTGTGGAGGAACGGCAGGAGACTGACTCCATCCCTCTGGTGGATGACATCCGCTTCCACATCACCAGCAACGTGCAGACTTACAGTGCCATTGAGGAAGCCAACCAGAAACTTGAAGCTCTGGAAAACCTCCTGGCCAGTATAGGGCTTGAGTGCTGATGTGTGTGCAAGCCCTGCCTGTCATATGCGGCCTGCATAGCCCTCACTGGGTTGGCTCAGAGTGCAAGAACATCCCAGTCTGAATGTCCCTATTTCCATTCTTTGACCTCCTTCCCATCCACTTTCAGTCATGATTTCTTTTTAATTTATTTGTGTCTGGAGATTCACACTTCTGGTTTGTTTGTTTTTATTTTGGTTTTACTTATTTCTTTCAGAAGTAGCTCCCAAAGCTCAGCCCAAATCAGTAGCTGCTCCTTTGTACAACAGTGCAGACAGGAGACTGTGAGCTGTTGGGAATGGTGAGGGAGCTGTTTTGGGGTTTTCCTATTGCCTGGGCTTAGGACCCATCCTGTTCTGTTGCCCAAGGACACACTTCTGAAAGTGGCTCATGCCAGAATATTTGTTGAATTTTCACCAGCAGAGGAAGAAAACTGGATTAAACTCTCAAAATAAGTATATGGGGAGGGAGGTTAGCTCTGTCACTGTCAGCTTTTTAAGACTGGCAGAGGTGGGTAGTGCTTCCCCATCAGGGATACAGGGGTACTTGCCTATGTAGAAGGCACTGTCTTCACTTGCTGTTCTAGTTCTTAGATGAGAAAAAACAAAACCAAGTGATTTCCAAGTCTTCCCTAGCTTTGAAGTGCTCAGGATTCAAAAGCTTTGCTTTCTGAACAGGCATCTTTGGGAATACAGTAGAGACCAGACTCCTTCCATTCTTAGAAAGCAGTAGCTTTTAATACACAAAAGAAGGGAAAACAGCCCTTTTCTTCCTAGCACAGGAAGGAAACACTTTCTTCTCAGAAATAGTACTTTTTCCTTTCTTTTTGTCCACTGTCGTAGAGCAAAGCCGACTTGCTGGTGGGTCAGGGAAGAGGGATCACTGGAAATCTTTTTTAAAAGGAAAAGGGGTCTTTTGGGGCCTCACAGGGCTGCTGTCCCACTCATCAGCCTTCTAGCTTTGCTCAGCCTTGAGCCTTGTAGCCTCATTGTTCTCCAGGAAATTCACTGTTTGTACTAACAAATGTTTTTGAATCTGTGTTTTGCTGTAGGTTATCTTGTGTTGTCTCCCTGGATTCCTAATGAGGGTAATGATGTTCTCTCTCGTTAGCACTAATCAGCAGGCAATACCCTTGCATAAACCTTGCCTTGCCAGATAGGCTGCCCTCAGAGCTGTCCATCTCTGGAATGACACTTTGGGAGAGTCTCGGGTCTCCAAGGTGCAGGCTGGGCTTGCTTTGCCATACTGTGCATTGGAAGGGAGAAGAGGCATTGAGTGAAGCACACAGGGAATCTTGCACAGGCACTGGGCTGCCATTACCAATGCATAATGTCATTTTGGTCACTTTGTGAGGCAAGATTTTGAAATCATCTATGTCAGGTGTGCTTTTACTGTGTGATGTGGGAACTGGGCATGGATCCCCTGCAGCTTCAGGGTGTTGTTTTCTGTAATGATGGTGGTGCCTCACATGGGTAAGGTGAAGGTTTGGAGATCTGGTGTTTGGCAGGGACTTACTTCAGGTGTGGATGCTGGAAGGATGGGTTTTTCTTCTTTGCTAACCTCACCAGGTGAGAGACTGATGCCCCCACACCAGGTGAGAGCTGCAGCCTCGCTGCCCTGCTCAGGGCCAACTGGCCTGTGTTGAAGCTGTTGACAGATACGTGGGCAGGCTCTGGGCACCACCTGCAGTAGACAGACTGGGTTCAGTTGCAGTGAGGAGGGGACACTGGCCTTTGGCTGCTGTACTTGGGAGAAGCTGCACTTCTGCAAAATCATGTGTCAGGATTGAGTTGTACTTAAAGAAGCTGGGAACAGAGCTAGGACGGGGGGGGGGAGCAGGGATGAGGTTTATTGACATAACTGAACCCCAGATGCCTGTGCACTTTGTCATCTGGGTTTAAGTGGTGTCTCTTGCATACCAAGTCTCTGGGGCAGGGGATGGTGGCCGTAGAGCTGGTCAAGCAGGGCATGCTTTGATTCTGTTTCAAAACACTTGTGAGGAAGTACAAGGAGTTGTACTTTGTTTTCAGCAGCCGTATTAGTGTGAGGGAAGAGATGTGTCCCTGCAGGAGTGTGTTGCTGTGTGGAAGCAGCAAGCAGCAGGAGTGTGCTTCTGTTTGGGATGGTGACATGGAGTGGAGCGGTGCATTCTTTGTGTGGCCTGTGGAATGTACCTACCTGTTCATCTCTGAGCTTAGTGTGGCTTTTACAGGACCCCAAAGAGCCCAGCACAACTTGTATTGATAAAGGCATCTCCGTGAATTTGCAGAGGAGAAGGGCTATTAGGAAAGCTTTGAAGACTTATATATTCTGGAGAAAGAATGATGAAAGCAGAACTGCTTGTTTCCTTGCTGAGTGGAGCGTCAGGCTCCTGAAAGCGTGCTAAACCCAGCTGGTTCAATTCCCCTGCATTCCTCCTCCCTGTATGGCTGAAGATGACACTGAACATAAAGCAGGATGTTTGGTTTATCACATCCCTTCTATTCCTCCAGCATAAATTCCGCTTCTGACATCCTAGTAGTTGGCTTTCCGTGGCAGTGGCTCTGACAGCCCTGCACAAGGCTTGCATGGAGCCACCGGAGAACAGAACGTGGCCTTTGCCTTCTGCTTGTACTGAGCGAGATGCAGAAGCAGGATTACCAAAGAATGTGCTAATGCTTTTCTCTGCAGATGCCTCAGCTGCTAAAGCAAATGGACACTGGCAGTGGGCAAAGCAGGAGGGAGGCAGAGGAGTGGCAGCAGTGCTGGGAAGCATTTTCCATATGGCTGCTCTTGAATAATTCCATTCCTGCGTCCTTAAGCCTGGAGGAAGTGAGGCTGCAGTTGTACATGTGGGAGGAAAGGTCAGCGTGGCCTTTTGATCTGCCTCCCCAGTAGTGCAAGTCCACGTGGTCTTCCAAGCAAATCTGTCTGTGTGCACTTAGTGGTCACATCTGTGAGGTCCGTCAGATTGTCCAATTACTCGGGATCCTTTAACCGCCCCCCATCCCTTTTGGCAAAATAGGGCTATCCAAAAGCATGCATAAGCAGATGGTCAGCATCTCTCTAATTAGGATGAGCCAGGACAAAACTTAGATTTCAATTCACTTTATACTTGCTGCAGATTGTTTTATCACAAAATAAAAACCTGATTTTTCTTCCATTGCCAGTGTTCTTTTTGTGTTTTGTTGCCTCTGTCCTTTTTATTTACTACTAGCCACTTGCTGAAATAAAAAGATTGTAAAATTTATCAGAGCAATGTTATATTTAAGAAGAAATGTGTAAGCATGTGTACAGCAATAAAATAGTCTATTTCACTATATCTGTTCTGGCTGTGGCCTCTTTGTTACCAACTGACAACATCAGCATGGCTTTATTTTCGAAAGGGCTTTGGGGGTTCCTTCGTTTTTTCTTACCCGGGCCAAGGGCTGGCTCTGCACTCCTCTCCTGGTGACATGTTTGTACAGTCTTGACAGAACAGGTGAGTAAAGCACCAACTTGTTTTTACTGGCTACTTCCTCCCAGGATTATTCTATTTCTTCAGTAGCACCATGGCACAGGCTTGGTCAGTGTGGTGGTGGTGGTGGTGTGTCAGGGAGGTGATGTTTGTCTTGGAAAGTTGCTCTGGGCAGCCCCTGACAGGTAAGTTATCCCTCCCTTTCTTCTTGTTATCCTGTGCTCCTGTCATTGCTGACTGTCCATCAGATCCAAGCATGGAGATTTCTTAGCCTGATTGTTCACTCCTGGAGTCTGAAGCACATGTTTTCTCTGAAACCTTGAGTCTGCTGGAGTGCCTGGGCAGTCCTTCCTCTCTGAGGACAAAGACACTTGTTTTCTCTTCTGCTTTCTTGTATGCCTGGTGGCTACAATCATTTCAGTAAAGGCAACAGCTCAGCTGTCTGTGCAGCCCCTGATGACCTGAGAGCATGACTGGCATTCAGGGAATGAGCATCCATTCTCATCCCTGTTGCTCTGTGTAGGAACATGCAATTTTCGGGGGCGGGGGTGGGGGGGGGAGATACTAATAACATCTGAGTAATATTGTCAAAGGGAGGGCTTAGAAAAGTTCAAGTTTAATCAGGTTTTTGGGACTCAACAAACTGCACATGAGAAGCACCACTGTTCTGTGAGAGCCCAGAGTAAATGATGAGCCTTTCCAAGAGGCTTGAGCTGTTCATGTTGTACAGTCGTGGTCAAACTGGAGATGGCTCCTTCCAGCATAACAACTCACAAGCTGGTGTGTGCTGTCAGACTCGTCTGCTCAGGGTGACACTGTTTTTCCCTCTTGCTGTGGACAGCCTGACGAGGCCATCACAGCCAGGGGAGCTGGGTTGCATCTGTGCTCAGCTCCCACAGATGAATGAACCTGGCTAGGGCTGGCAGTGGGAAACCACAGCTTGGCTTGGTTCTCTTGTCACAGGGGGTGGGTGTGCTGGCAGAGTATGTTTTTGTTTTACCTTCTCATCTGAAACAGATTTGACATAACTAATTTGTTGAGAGGCCGCACTAGCAAACCATTTTTCAGAGTCAGGGCTTGTTTTGAATAAAGTGCCAAGGCACTGGCTCCACTGAGGTTGCTGCCTGCCTTGAGGAAGTGCTGAGGGAGAAGGGCAGAGAAATCTTTTTCTACATTGCAAATGGTTTCTAGAGTTTTCAGGTTGGAAATTGGAGGTGGGTTAGTGGCAATAATCAAGGTGAGGGCTGCAGAGAGACAGACTATTAATTAGGGGACAGCAGCCACATTTGGGTGCAGCTATGGACATGCAGATCCTTAAGCCAAAGTCAAGCTACAGCTTCAAGCTTACATGTGATCAGCATCTGGGGAAGGGGGCAAGTGTGCACATGCCCTTTGCTTTTCCTGGTTGTGGTTAACTTCGTAAGCCTACAAGTGCAGGGCACACTTTGAAAGGCATTTCATAGATTAAAGAAAGCCTTGGAAGAGGATCAGTACCATGCAAGCAACCAGCTCTGGTCCCAAGGGTCTGGCTGTTCAGTTCCCAAAATAAGCTCTGAGAAATGAGTGTGAGAGCTTTCCTCTCCCTCCTCCTGTTACCAGCAGAGCAAGCTCAAAGGGGAAAGAGAGCAGGATTGGAAAGTGAGATCTGCTCGCTCTTGATGGCAGCGCTCTGCAAGTGCGTCTGTTTTGCTCCCTGCTGTTTGCTGGCTGCTGCTTTGGCATGGTGGGTTAGGAAAGGGAGGTGAAGGGAGTGCTGTGGTGTGGCCAGATGCATCTGTTCATGCTCTGAGGGCAGGGTGGGGTTGATCCAAAGTAACTTGATGGAGCTTTCCCATGAAGGAAACTGAGCCAGGTCTGTGTTGCACTGGGATGTCATTAAAACCCCAGGAAGAAAAAATGCTTCCGTCTTTATTCTTCTGTCTTATCACTTCTTTGTGAACCAGGGTCATCCCAGTACCGTTTGTACAAGGCTGGGACAGAGATGAACTGTGCAAGGCAGGCTGTGCAGAGACCTGCTCTGAAGGGAAGGCAAGAGAATGTGTTAGTTACTGCTCCTGGAGATAGGCTTTAGGAGATGAAGGCTGATCTTTCATATCAAGGCTAAGATGACATTATATCTCTCCCTTCTGCTCAGAAGGTTTTATTCTAACATATTCTTGGCACAGCATAGCAGAACTACCAATATTTCTATGAATTTTATTAAGCTTGCTTCCATAATGGGAGTCAGCAATCTGCTCTCTAAAACTCCATCCACCCTCCTTCTTCCGGGATCTGAAACTGAAAATTATCCAGGACTTTCAAAAGAAGTTTGTTGGCGGCAAGTTCAATCTCCTTCCCTTTTCCAAAGGCTCTCTTCGAGAAGCTGAAAATGCTTCAGGCAAGTTGTTGATTCTCTGGTCTGAGTATCAGTCGGGGACAGCGTCTTCAGAGTTGTTCAAGGTGCTGGCCCTGGCCACGCTGCTCCTGGGGTAGCTGCTTCTGGGGTGACTCCCTGGAGATAGGGGAGACGGTATTTCTTGCTTCCTGATTTTATGTGACCTTTTCCAATCACGCTGCAATTAAACAACAGCCTTCCAGGTCTGAAAGAATGCAAGGAGCAAGTACTTACCTTGGTCTGCCAACCACAGTGCTCACAGTGCTGTCTGTGGTAACTTGGCAGGGCACATCAAGTCCAGCCTTTACTGGGGATCCAGAATTCACCAGTCACACCAGTGCCCACGGGCTGGGTTTTGGCACCGAGCAGCTCAGGACAGCATGGGAAGAGAGGGCTTGGTGTTAAAAGTGTACGGGGTGAGGCCTGACAGCTTTTGATGTGTCAGAGACAAGGGCTGCCCTGTGCTGGGGCTGGGTGGGCAGCTCTCTGCTGTCACTGCAGCACGAGGCTGACCCTGCAGCCCAGCAGGAGGGAAATGCTGATTTATTTCTTTTCCTCTGTATGGGGAACCATTCTGAGTTCTTTATTTCTAGCATGCAGATATCTCCTGCTCCAGGTTTCACTCAGTTGGCCTGCAGAGAGCTTCGCTGGTGTTGCCATTGTATGTTTTTTTATCTAAATGAAGGCATGATAGTGCCACAAAGGCTGCTGACCTTGGGAGGGCTGGAAAGCCCAGCTTTTCCTGGGGCTCTGTCTCACACCACGGTTTACCATGGTCTGTCAGAGGCTTGCTTGCCTTTGGTCATGGACTCTTCCTGAACTAATACAGGGAAGGTACCACTTGTCCTTTGCCCCTGAGCTGCTATTCCTTCCCCTCCCATTCTTGTCTCTGCATGTTTTCTTAAGAAACAAGTGTTTTCCATGCTTGACATCTTGCCCTCCCCTCGGCTCCCCCCCAGGTCAAGAAGCTTTCTTTGCCAAGTTTCCTTTGGATAGACAACAGCACATATCATGCGATCTATCCGAACTCTTAATTGGTCTCTAAGGAATTATTTTTTGTCTGAATTCCTGGAATGTTTCCGTATACTGAAGAGTTTCCTCCGGAGGGAAGGGAAATTAATCCTGTGTCGCTCCCTCCCAAGGAGGGGTGGCCAGTGGAAGGCTGGTTGTTTGGCTTGTGCCTGTTGGGAGATGTGGGCTCTGCAGTGTTTGCTCACAGTCATGACTTTTTTGTTTAAAAAGGCAGCTGTTAGGAAGAGCAGCAGGAAGGCGAGTGGTTGCTCCACATCAGCAGCTTCCCCATCAGACAGACACAGACACATAAGCTGGGGGAGCATTTCCCTGTTTCTGTGTGCGAAGGAGACTTGTGCTTGTATATAGAGAGAAGAGCAAATAACTGATCAAAAAAATCCCCACTTCTGAGAGCCTGGAGTGAGCAGAATTGGTGTCTGCAGGCAGTCAGGCAGTGGGCACAGTGTCAGAGTGGTGGTCTCTGTGGTGTGGTGGCACCTGCACAACCCTGGCAGCTCCATCTCCCTTTTCTGAAGCTGGGCAGGGTCAGCGACAGCCAGAGAGGTGCAAGACCCTGCTCACCCCCACCATCAGCTCTGGAGTGGATGACAGCCCTGCTTCTCCCTCCTCCCATGCTGAACCATTTGCAAATGCAGCCCAAGCACTGCAGGTTACATGCTGAGCGGATCTTCTAATTAAAATTCCTCACTACTCACTGGAGCTGCAGCAGTTGGTTGTTCTTAGTGCCTGAGCCTGGCCTGGGTGATGGGCTGTGTGGTCCCAGAGGTCTGACAGGGGCATGGACCCTGCTGCAATGTGACCGAGTGTGACAGCTCTTGTCCCGTGCCCTGATGGTGAAGCAGGCTGTCTGTTCCAGGGTGGCTGGAAAGGACTCCTAAGGGGCTCTGCCCTTCACTATGGCACTGCTTTGGCTCCTGCTTTACCATCCATCAACTGATCTCCACCTTGCACCAACCCCCAGAGCCAGCATTTGATAACACAAGACCGAGCACAGGCTAGGGGAAGAGAAAAGGGCAAAAGCTTCAGGGTTCCTGCAGACTTGCACGATCAGATTAGGAGCTCAAGCTAAAAACAGGAAAGCCACCTATGGCTGTGACAGCTCGCTGGGCACCAGGTGATGACACCAGGAGAAGTGCACTGCCAAAACAGCTCCTCTGTGCTGGTGCTGCTCTCAGCCTCACAAAGGACTGTCCCTTCCTTTTTGTGCTCAGTCCCTGTCCCAGCACCATGGTGTACACCCTCCAGTGACCCTCAGAACTGTGATGAGCTTAATAAACCACCAAAATACCAGGAGAAAGAGCTGTAGACTTGCCAGTATTAAAGCAAATCTTGTTACTAATGATGTTCCTTACTAGCATGATTGTGCTCACTGCCTCAGCAAAAAGTCTCAGCTCTGCTGTCTTTGTTGAAGTGCATCAAAGTCTTCAGCCACAGCTTCTGACCTGGTGAGCTGGGGCATGATCATACAGCCTACACAGGGCCGCAGAAAGAGAATATTATTCTCTTGAGTTAGTGATCTGTAGCATCAAGAGGATGAAATGACTTGCTGAAGGTTGCAGGTTGGGTCTGGTGCTGCTAATGACTCTGGCCAGAGAACTGGCACATGGACACACTGTCCTGTCTGTCCCCTGCAGCAGCAGCTGTCACCTGTTTTGGAGTGCAAGTGGCTGGGGAGCCCTTACAATCCAGTAGCTTGTCCTGAAGTCTGCATGGGGAGGAGAGCAGGAGGGGACCCTGTGACAGCTCTGTGCCCCATCCCCACTGCCTGTGCAGGAGGGACATTTCTGCAGCCCTGGGTCTTGATGGACCAGGGGGTCTTACAGGGTGCTGCCTGGATGCCCAGAGCATCAAGCCCTGCTCCCCAGCCTTGTCTGCAGTTGCAGCTGGGAGCAAGACCTGGGATTTAAACAGCAGCTGCTCCTGGCCACGGTGCAGATGCTTCCTGTTGGAATTGGTTTTAGTTCAGGACCGACATATTTTAATGGGCTTGTAAAAGCATGGGAACCAGGTCTCAAAGCAGGCTGAGTTTGCCTGTTGCTGCATATCTTCCGTCAGCTCCGTACTGTTGTTTTGTCTGGGGTGTGGGAAGCACTTGAGAATGATTGTGGCGTTCTTTTCCTGTTTCATTTTTTTCAAGTTAGTACCTCAGCTACCATAAAAAAAAAGAAAGAAAAGAAAAGAAAAGAAAAGAAAAGAAAAGAAAAGAAAAGAAAAGAAAAGAAAAGAAAAGAAAAGAAAAGAAAAGAGAAAAGAAAGACAGCTTTGACTCTGTGGAAGGTAGAGCTGGCTTTCCTTGGGATTATCCAGACTGAGAGCCCCGCCTGGTCCAGGTAAGTTGTAAAGGCATCCCACAGTGCCCCAAGGTAATTTTTTATTGGACTGCTCTGAGCTATACCAAATAGAGGCAAGGGGCCATGGATTTCAGGGCTCTTTGAAAAGCTGACCTTGAAGCAGAAAGGGAACCTCAGGCTTGCATGAGACTGGGCTGCCCCCAGACCCTTGGCTGGCAGTGGCTGGGGAGCAGGTGCGAGCCACACCAGCAATCTGGCAGCAATCTGGCTGCAGCCCTCTCCTCTACAAGCTGAACAGCAATTTAATATCTCTCTGCCTTTTCCTTCTTACCCTCCAGAGGGATGGTAGTCACCAATGATGCCCTCAGACACGCTCAGTTCAGAAAACATAACTTTATTATTAGTTGCAATATACATTGTATTCCTTTAAGAATCCTAAATTGTATATGTTTTTTCCACTGAAAATACATGTGTATGTATATATGTTTTTATATATGTATATATATATAAATGTATTTTATTTAACTGGAACACAGCGGAACAAGAGAGACAACCTCAGGAATTACTTGCCAAAGGAAATGTGATCCCAAAGGGTTTGTGCTGGCAGTGTGCTAAGGTGAGTGGTATAAAAAGAACAGGCTAAATAGAAAACATGACGGGTTAGGCAGTGGGGAATGGCCTCTCAGTGCTACAGGTGGTGATATATACAGTAGTTACACGTTGCTATTGCTCAGTCATGAGTGCCACCTATTCTCCAAGGCAGAACGGTCTCTGGTGTGGCTCCGCACAGCAACATTCATAAGGCTGGCTGTGCTCCCTGCAAATGGTACCTGCCGCTTGGAAATAGAGTGTAATTACATTTCCCTCAGCAGCTGCTCCGCTCATTGCTAATCTGGTCAGCCTAGGAAGAATTCCTCTGGGGCTTGGTGAAACCTAACTGGGTCAATATAAAGTAGCTTACAGGCAGGGGAAGGGATCGGCAACAGCGGTAAGAGCTGAAATGTGCAGGCTGAGCTGTGGCAGGTGCAGAGCAACATCTCAGCTCACCCAGGCTGATCTGCTCCTGGCTCCTGCCCTCTGCACTCATTTTGCCACCTGCAGAGGGGCTGTGGCCCCGCTGCCCTTGGCAGCCAGGCTGGGGGTGTGTGGGGTTGGAGTGGGCAGTTTGGCTTTTCTGGGTAGGTTTCCCCATGTTAAATACCTCAGAAGATAACTTCAGAAAACTGGCTGAGGGTGGCAATAAGTGCTGCTGTACCATGGCTTGGGGCTTGTTTGGCTTTTTTGTAGTTATTGTTGTTGTTCTTTGTAGGTTTTGTTTGTTAACCCATTTTTCAAACAGAGCCTCCCACATGCTACTGCTGAACTTAGCTATAGACGGAGGGAAAAGTCTTCCCCAGATGAATGTAATTGGTTAACTTTCATTTCTGTTGAGCTGCAGATATTTCTTGGGCGAAAGGACACATTTTAGCAAAGGCACTGACCACGGACCTTCCTCTGCCTGAAGCCAGGTTGGAGGGAGCAGACGGGCTCTGACCTTCCTGCTGAAGGGTCACTTCCCTCTTCCCTCCTGCAAAGTGCTTGTCAGTTTGGAAGGGATGTAAAGAATGTGGGCATTGATTTACTCCTCCTGACTTCCTCGAGAAAAGTGCTTTCAAAAATCCCATCCTTAAGTGATCATTTTGCTACTACCCCCGCAACGTCTGTCACCTCTGGATCACGCCTACTTGTTTCCCCTTCCAGCTGAAGAAGCAGGTGAGATTTATCACTGCTGTAATGTTTCTCTTCTTGCTGTCTTTTGCTAGCAGCAACTGGCCAGGAGGGCACTTGCTTGGGGAAAGGAACTTGCCTCAAGACAGGCTGCTGGAAGATGGAGAGCAGGTGACCTGTGCATTGCTCCTTCCCAGAGCAGGGGTCACCAGAGGTTTAGTGGGGGCTGCTGAGAACAGCTGATTGCACTGGAATAATAGGTCAATAAAAAGCTGGCATTGCTGGGAGAACTAGAGTTTGTTCCTCTCTTTAGAGGCAAGGAAATACAAATAGGAAAGTGCCTGGATCAACCTGTATAAAAGAGCTTCCCTGACTTAAGCCCCTTAGGGCAATTACAAGGACACAACCTCCATCCACACATCTTTCATCCATCCATGCTGCTGGGATCGAATGGGACCGAGCCTTGATTCTGACTGTTATTGCACAGAGATCCCTTTCGTGAGCCTTGCCAGGACTTCCTTCAAAGGGAAGAGAGGTGGGTGATCCCCACGACTGTCACAGGTGGGATCCACCCAGGGGAGGGCAGCTCAAGATGTAGTGATGGTTCCCACTGCTGCCAGGGAAGGCAGTCAGGGGGCTGGTTTGTCTTTGGGGGAGATGCCCCACCCTCTCATAGTGCAACATTTACATTTTCTTCTTGCAAAACTGGAGGGAGAGGTGCAGGTTAAACCCCTTCCCTTTAGATAGTGCCAAGAAGTATGCTCATGATTAGGGCCACCACGTTGGACAAATCAACCTGCACAACCACTGTCATCACTGCACAGCTTTTACTGTGTCAATGCGATGTCTCTGCTCTATACCTGGGTCTAAACTCTTTCCTCTCACCCTGCTGCTACCACAGACCCAGGCAGCTCTAGGATTTGGCTTATCTGCACCACTGACCACTCCACAAGCTCCTCCGTGGCAGCTTGTGCAGCAGGGTCTGTGGATGTCCCCAGTGCAGCAAGGTGTATGTTGGACTGATGGTCACACCCTGTATTCTGTCTTCAGCTCTCCACCTGTCCTAAAGAGGTGAGCTTGGCCCCTCAGAGATCTACCCCAGTGCTGATTTGGAGGAGACTGAGATGAGCTTGGACAGGATCTCTGTTCACACTGTGCGTCTCTTGCTAAACCAGTGGACCATGAGGACACCCACTGCTACTCCCCACCCACCAGATGCTCTGTGCTTTTCTCTAGCATTATTTTCAGGACACTTTCCAACTGATGAAGGAAAACAACAGATTATGACTGTAAAGTTATGGTGAGAGGACTGGATACTGGTAGGACAACATTATTCCTTGCCAAGAGAAGGAACAATTAACCTCTTTTTCACTCTCCTCCCATTTCTTCCCTAGCTTCCAGCCACCTCTATATACATCATATATTATATTACTATAATCTCTTATATCTTTGACATTGCTTTTTCAGCTTCAGTAGCACAAGTGATTAATTCCAGAAGGAAAAAAAGGGGAGTAAAAAAAAAAAGGAGGGAAGAAAAAAGCCCAGCCCCTAGGACTATTTACAGAATAGTTCGTTTTGCAGAGGAGATGAAGTTTGGCATTGGGAAAAACATGGGATCTGAATGTGCTAAATGTGTTTGATTCCACATTCCTGCTCTTCCCTCTGGGATCCTGCTCTGATGATGAAAATTAAAGAGCTGTTCAACATGTTTTCCCCAAGTGCAAACTCGCAGAGGATGCAGGGTGGCAGGAGAGACTGTGCTCCCCTCTGGCCTGGCCTGCTTATAAAGGTAGTGTTCAAAGGGGTCTGATCTTGAAAATCAGGGAGCCATCAGCTCCATCTTTAGCCTCTCTTCACTACCCAGCACCTTCATTAGTGCTCTCCTCTCAAGGATCAGGGCTTTTAAGGTACTGGCTGGTGGGAAAAGGGAAGGGACAGTATGCACCTGGAATCAAAACCATGAAGTGGAAGATACTGACTTCTTTTACATACCAAAAATTATTGCAGTATAAATACACCCTTGTCACCCCAGCAAAAGCAAAGAAGGGGAAGCCGTAGGGGGAAGTTTGGTGGGTGAGGGACATTTCAGTAAGGTTGCCCGACCCAGAAAGCTTTGACTGCTGCTCTCACAGCTGTCAATTCTTCTCCAGATTAGGGCAATGGCCATTTACATCAGTAAATAATGCCCCACCCTGTGCCTCTCCCCCCACCCTCCCTTTATGCTGTGCGTGATAAAATATCCCAAGAGTCCCTCCATGTTAGATCTTTTTCTGAGAGACTTCTAATAAGAAAAGCATCTATTCCCAGAAAGGCCCGGTAAGAGATGCAAAAGCAATTGCTCTTAAGTATGGCTGGTTTCCCCAGCTGCTGAGACCTTCTGGCCAATCCATGTTAGTATTTCTGTGAAGACAGAGGTAGAGACCTCGGGCAGCTCTTTGTGGAGGGCATGATAGGCTTCCTCATACACCTGCAACCAGGGAGAGAGTGGAGATTAGCACAGAAAAAATAAATCCACATGAACAAAACAGCCATCAGTCCCTTCTCATCAACACCCACAGGTCCGACACATCCTGCCCACACCTTGTCAGTTTTTTTCCGAGATGTGGCAGGTTATGAAATCAAAGAGATGCCACTGGTGGTGCTGGCCCTTGGCGAGCAGGAAGGCATTGGCATTGCAGCTTGATGTCTAGAGGTACCCGAGCACCCTGCTGCCCTTTAGGAACATAATGCATGTCCCAGCCCCATCCATTTCTTGCTTCTTATCCCACTAAGGAGGAGGAAATACTTATCATGCCCTTGGAGTGTAAAGGACAATGGGGGATGTTCCCATCATGCCTTGTGCAATTTTACTCCTTTTATGCTCAGACTATCCAGTTATTTTTCCAATGACAAAAGCTTTCCCCTGGTCTCCCTGTCTCTCTTTCAGGCTCATTCATGTGCTAACAATTGGTTAATCAGCTGTGGCTCTCTTGAAATGAGCAGATGTGAAGTGGCTTTTGTTGTCCATCGTTTTGGAAAGACCCCCCTGTACCTTTACATGCTGGGGCATGAGGTAAGGTTGGTGCTTGCACTGTTGGCATTGTTCAGAAGAGCTTTTAGGGTCAGCACTTTACTTGCTTATGAGCTTCACTGTACTTCTAAACCAAGCTGCTTCATGTACAAGAGACCTCTAGGCACAAAGCCACTGCTGGGACAGGTCTGGAGATCACCCACCACTCCCCGTCTGCAGCCTGGCAGTATCTGCTGAAAGGCCACCACACCATGCCCAGGGAGAGCTGAGCTTGGGCTACCTCCTGGTGACAGGGGCTGTCACCTGCTCAGTGTCACCAATCCACTAGCCCTCTTCACCTCCAGCTCTGGAGGTGAGCAGGGTCCCTACCCCTCACAGTAACTCATGCTTAGGCCAACTCTGAGAGGATAATACTCTAAAAATCAAGAAAGCAAAATGAACCTTGAGTGTTTTGTCCTGACTCTGCACTGTGTCCATCAGTAAATAAGATCCTCTGATATCACAGAGCTTGTCGGAAGAGCCGTGTAGCACCAGGATGGGCAAAGTGAGCTTGGGCAGAGCTCGCTCAATTCTGGCAATGGCATTCATCAGCTGGATGACAAAGGAGACCTTCATGCCACCGTGGTAGACCAAGGGATCAGATGTGTAAGACTCCATCTGCCAGGGAGAAAGAAGTGATTTAAGGTTAGCAATATTTCATGCAGACAAGGAAAAGCAGATCAGTCTGGCAGTGAGGGGTCTGTTCCCTTGGCTTGCACAGTCATTTCCTACTCTCTCAGGACATCCTGCCGTCAGAGTCAAGGTCAAGGTCTTTACTGTGGCTTCCCAGAACTGCTCACACAACCTGGCATGCTCCTTGCTGTGTGTTTCCCTCTTACACCCCTAGAAAATAGTCATGCCAAAGCTCTTTCTGCAGGGAAACAACCAGTGTTGACAAAGACTGTTCCCATGGGGACACCTGCCTGCATTTTTTCTCCTCTGCTGTGCCCTTCTGTCACTCAAATGTGATGTCTCTTCTTCAGAGGGTTCTTCAGTCTGCACTACTTGAAAGCGGATGTTCTTCAGACCTATTCCTCTCTGCTGAGGGCTCAGATGTTCTTCTTCCTTCTCTGGGGATGAAGACCATGACCTACACCTGGAGACCACTGACAAGTCTGACTGCAAAGCCAAGGGCTCATCTCTGGGTGCAAAGTGTGCACAGACAAGGCAGCAAATGATGGTATTAGGTGTGGGAGAACGCACGACGTATGAAGGATGGAAAGAACATTTCAGAAGGCAGACCTGCAGAGATGATGGTGGTGCAGACCTCCCAGACTTGGGCAGATCTGCCGGGCTGGAGACTTTCGTGGTTCGAGTTTGAAGTTCTGTGTGTTTACTGCTGCGGTTTGGATTCAAAATCTTTATTGTCACCCCCTTCCCGGTTTCTCCCCTCATGGTTGTTCCTCTTGTGGCTTCATTCCCGGCTCTCCTCCATCTTGTCTTCCTCCCCCCATGGTTTTCCCGCCTTTCGCCCTAGCCCTGGTTTCCTATTGGCCCTCAGTTCCCGCCTTTGCCGCCCATTGGTCAGTCCTCACCCTGATTTGCATATTCCACCTCTTTCCGTCCAATCACAGCCCAGTTCTAGAACCTTCCCTGTATAAAAACCAGCGCCGCCCCCTCAGGAAGGGCCTTTCGCCATTTCGCCCCACACGGTCTGGAGTGTGCAGAGAGTCGTCATTTTCTGGTCAACCACCATCAATTAGGTGGTAGGCAAAAAAAAAGTAGTCAACAACTCACTCAGCCAGACTGTGAGTGGATAAAAATGTACAAGAGCTGGTGCAGAAAGTTGCTAGGAAGGAGTAGTTACTGCAGCAGGCAAATCTACAGTAAATATTTGTATACTGTATGTGGTGACGGCCCACACAGCCCCTACCATCGCAATATTTGCCAGAATGCTTTGATTCTGGGCTGGTCTCTGGCACAGCCTCCAGTTTCTCCCAGCCCTGGCAGATGTTTATAGAAATGATGGTTATTTATAGGTTAGCTGAAAACAGTCTCCTCCTCTCAGATCAAGCAGTGGGGTCTGTTCAAAGTCTCCCTTGACGCAGAAACTCGAGGTCCTCTTGCTGCAGCACGTGCCTGCCCTGAGGGGACCGTGGGTGCGAGGTGAGCCATCACGCCACCCCAAGGACATGTAAAGAAAAGGTGAAAGAAAGGTTTTAGGATGGATTCTGCTTCATCTCCCTGTGAGGTGAGATTCTCAGAGTGGCAGAAGAACACTATATGGTAGGGCTTTCCCACCTGGGGCCACTCACTTGCCACAGGGTTTATGTGCAGGAGCACAAAGCACTGGGAATGGAGCTGGCAGTGAGGTGTGATGGTGCTCGTGAGTCTTTCCCCATCACTTTGCTGCTTCCAGTACCCACCATCTCCTATCACTTAAATCCATGGTTCCCATCCCGGAATGCAACAAGGGGAAGAAGTCGGGGGAAGTCTGGGATTATTAGTGGCTGGGATCCTTCAGGCCCAGCCCACAATGCTGAGGATGGTCAAGGGAGGCACAGCTGTAGAGCCAATCTGCTTTGCGTTGGAGTTATGCCAAAGAAATTCAAGTTGTTATAGAACTTAGGGGTTCTTGCATGTGGTGGATGTTTCTTGTATTTGATTAAGGCCATCAATGTGTTTTGGTTGCTGCACAAGATCATGGCTACTTTGAAGTGAGGGGTAATTTTTGGCAGGGAGACAAAGATAATCATCACAGCTTGTAATATTAGGATATTACCCATAGTATCTCCCTTTCAGAGAAGCAAGTGACTGTGCCTGCTGAGTGTCTGGAAAACCACTTGGAAGAGGCCACTGCAAAGATGAGACAGTTTTTCTAGCTACTGAGCAGCCAACAAATATTTTTGTGTAGATGATGACAGGTGAGTAAAATAATAACCCAATCTGAACCCAGATTGATCAGAACTGCAGGGGGAGTCTCCTGTTCCCTGTCAATGAACGGGAATCCTTGTCAGAGTTAATGCTCAGTGCATGGGATGAGTGCCAAGCAGCAGCTTGGTGGGGAAGGAGGGAAAGATAGGGAATGGGCTTTATATGCTGCAGGCTATAATCTGCAAACCTTGCAAGCCCAAAGCTGTCATTGCTGCACCAAGCTCTGAGACAGCAGGGGCAAGAATTGAAGGTGGTCCTGGGAGAGCCTGAGACTGCCTCCAGCTGCAGTTCAGTGAAGGCTCTGCAGAGTCCATCACAACAGCTCTTTTTATTCTTTGTGTAATTTTAAGACAAATACAGCCATCAGGTTGCTGCATTATACTGCCCTGTGCACCTTCTCTTCTCATCTTCCCTTTGCATTTTGCAGAACAATAAAGTTATTATAAGGTAATTGCAGCCTTATCATATGTGGGCTTTGCAGAAACAAGACTGAAGTCAGGGGGACCATTCCACTGAAACCAACAGCAGCTAACACAGACTAATGGGGTAAAGAGCTGCCTGCCACTGTGATGTCATTCCTTCTTGGAATAACAGGACTGGGTTTTTAAGGTTGCTTCTTGCTCTCTTTAGTGTGTCTTGTGTTTGATACAGCAAACAGATCAAACAAACATTTCCATGTGTCTCCCCGTGTTTCAGTCCCTGTACCCTGAAGACAGCCTTCTGGGAACATATACACATCAGGAAACTCTTGGATGATGTCCCAAAAATATTTCTAGTGAATAAAAAGTTGGTCTGGCAAGAGAGTATGTGTAACATATAAATAATGGATGTTTCCAGCACATTGTGTGCTTTGAAGCCAAATGTCTTGAGTCCAAAAGGACAGTGGAGCGTGCATTAGAGGCAGCCAGAGGACCAAGATCCTGTGTTGTCTTCAGTAAGTGCCCGGAGCCTCAAATCCTGGTGTTGAAGGGGGTCGGGAAAAGTGCTTTACATCACACAGCTCTGGTCAGCTCTGTGTTCACTTGCAGGTGTGAAGGCAGCACAGCACAGGGGTTTGTTGTCTCATTTTGAAGACTGCTTCATTATAAACAAGCACTAATGAAGCTGACCTACATCTTTATCCACTGCAAAAAGCTCTCCTTTCCTCCATGGAAAGAGCAGAGGAAAAACAATGCTCCAAGGAAGCTTTTGAGACTTGAAGCATCACAGAGCAGAGGAAGCAGCAGCAAATACGTGATTAGAAAGACAACGCAATAGCATTTATTATAAACTATGTCCAGTGGTTGCTGTGGTGATTCCTAATATCATCCCAACACGGAAATGCTCAGTCAATACTGTGCACCAAATTAAGGGAGCTCTCTGACACTTTCCTAAATGCATTATTATTCAGGATGTCCCCACATCATCACTTTTCTCCTGCAAAGTTATCGAGTGTAGCATAGCATCTTTCAGCAGAGGATCCAGCTCTCAGAGGTTTATTTAAAACCACCACCCTTAAGAACCAGCTGCAGCAGAGAGTTCAGGTGTCACATAACAAATCAGTGCAGAACCAGGTAAAGATCCACGTCCCAACCACACTCACTCTTCAGGTAGGAGGTAATGCTCTCAAATGCCTCTCTTCTTCCACAGCACTGATTGTTTTTATCCTCTAAATACAAATGTAGATGTGAAAACTTTCCTCTGTGTGATTTTAGTGAATTGGCTGTCTAATTTAAACCTTTTCTCTGATTATATGCAACAAAAAAGTTATAGCAGCTGAATGTAATTAAGAACAGGTTTCTACAGCTTGATTGGAATCTTCTTCCCTAGTAGATATTTTGTGCAGCCTCATATGGTACTTTAGAACATATGTCACACGGTGCATCAGCGGATGCACATGATCTCGCTCTATGCTAGTCCTCACAGTTTCCTAGGACTTACTGTGTCTTCTTTTCCTCAGCTCCTTTAATCTTTCCACCTCCAACACAGTGAAATCTTATGCTCCGTTCACAGATAAGTGAACTGAAAGTTGTTGAACCAAAAAAATCTCTGGCAGTGCCAAGAAACAACCCTGAAAGCCTTGAGACCATTCTGGGAGACTCTTTGCTTTCCAGTTTTGTGAATAAGTGAACCAGAGGTGGGCTATGCTGGGGCTGGATGCATTGCACTTACACAAATACTGGCATTGTCTTTGCCCCTGATTCTTTCAGCTTCCATTCTAATGCCAGTTGAGCTGCATCACCGGAGAAAGGCAATTTACTAACTCCTAGTTAAGATACGAACCATTGCACGAACAGCATGGAAAATTGCAGCATCTCTCAGTGAGATGTGAATGTGGGAGCACAGGAACAACTGACCACTGCATCAGTGAAGCTCCTGAGACACTCTTGGGTGCCATTTTCTATCTTTCTTTCACCAAGTTCTGGGTCCAGCCCAAGCACCTTTGTTCACTTACAGTTGTCTCCCTCCTTTCACTCCTCTCACAACAGTGAGAAGGAAAAGGCCTCGTTAGGTGTTGTTGCAGCAGTTGCAATGACGTCTGTTTTTGCAGCGATGGCATGAATAGGCTGACAGTATTGTTATTATTAGGAGTGGGTGTGAATGGGATTAGAGTCCCACGCTATTGTGGCAATTCAAAAACTCAACCCTGGGACAGTTCCATGCACAGTTGCAGTGGTGAGGCTGGAGCTGGGTTGTTAAAACAGCTGCTTCAATTGCAGCTCCTTTAAGTATTATTCTTGGGTGCAGCATGAATACATAATTTGTTGGCAAAGGTTGTCACAGAGTCAGTATTATCCAGGAGACCTCATAGCAAGATCTTTGGGACAAGCATGCTCTTTCCCTCTGCTGGAATGCATCTGGCACAATGTGATTCTGGTCTGGAAGCAGGAAAACAAATTTCCAGTACTGTAAGGTTTTGCAAGATTTCATTGCAAAGAGCAAGGTTGTTAGCAGTGTGTTTGCAACCTGTATGAGCTGGTTTTTGCTGCTGTAATGAGTGGTGGTGGTGCAGCAGAGACAAACATGTCTCTCATGTGCTTCCCACTGCAGCCATAGCTCTCCTTTATGTCTTGTACCCAGAGTGGCTGCAGGTGCAAAGGAAGGGAAGGGAAGAACAGTTGGTTTCCCACAATCTTCTGTGTGCAGTCAGTTCCACTGACTCCAGAGATGTGTCACCTTTTTACACCAGCACAGATTTTGCCCTCCTGATTTAGCAAAACAATTGTGGGTTTTTCAAAAGAGAAATGGCATGACTGGGACAAGATACCAACCATGCAGTGACTAAATGGCATTAAAGTTCTCACCTCTTTCTTGTTCCGGGAAATTGCATTTGGATCTATTGATCCCAGTGACAGGTTTGGGAGGACAAAGTTGAGAACTTTCGCTGCAAAAACCTGTGGGAGAGGAAAGGAAGCAGTTAAAGAGCCAGTTAGAGTAAGAGAGAGAACACAGAGGGCCAAATCCTGAGCTGCTGGGAGTCAGCATGGGAGGTAAACAGTTGAGAATAGTCCACTGACTTTGAAGAAAGATCTGTCCTATATTTAAAACATTTCTCTTTAATGAGAAAGTGTTTAAACTGCTCCTGGGACCAGGGAGTGGGTGTGCTAGACTGAAATGCCGTCAGCTGTCCGTCCACATGCAACAGCACAACTTCATTGTACTGTGCCTTCTTCTCATTCTCAAGTTAATTTCTGAAAAAGCCTCAGTTAAACACTTTGATAGGAAAAGGTAATTCCCAACTCTTGAAAGGGCTGGGTTTTGGTGTTTCATTGCCCTTTCCTTGCTGCCACAGCTCTGATTTCAGGCTACAGTGAATAAGTGATGTTGAGTGCAATTTGCAGTAGTTGCTTAGGCTGCACTCATTTTGCTAAACATATTCTCCAGGGAACCTGTAAATAAACAACAGCAAAGTGTGCGTGCATTGGCTAAGGGAATCCATTGCTCACACGTCTCCTGGGAATGAGACACAAAAGCATTCAGCAGCCCAGGCTGGAAACTGCTGGCAGAAGAAAGGGTAACATCTTTCATTTCAATAGCACTACAAGCATGTTGATACCAGGGTTCTGCTCTGAATCTTTGGTAGCTGCCTTTAATTAAGTGATCACCACTTAAGTCAGAAAATATGCAATTAGTGTTCACTGGTCTGTTTTATGGACTTTGGTGTTTACAGCTGACATTTGCAGGTAGGCTGTTGCCCATGCCCTCTGTTTCTGCAGGTATGTAATCACTTCTGAAGTACTCCCTGACATTTCAGATCACAGATGACACATGACAGAGTAATTATATTAGAGAAATAACACAAGGTTGAAGTCAAAGTCATCCAAGAATTAAAAGCAGTGAAGACTCACAACAGATTTGGGAATGCATGTGTACCTTGCAGTAGGTATGACTAGGAACCAGTGTCACTGTCTACCAGTATATAATATACAAATACCTCTCACTGGCTATGAAATTGTGGCAGTAAAATTAATTTCTGCCGAGGTCTCAGAAGTTAGACTGGTAAAATAACATATCCACACCAATGCAGGTATAAGCTTATGATGCAAACAAGCAGGAATGGGGGTTTCTTCGACTCTTATTAACTCCAGGCAGTGATGATTTGAGTTATGCACCTTCATGAATCCTAGGCAAGATTGTGGACTCTGAACCTGATGACTAACATCTCTGCTACACTGGACAGAACAATGGCAAAAAAAGATGTTTTAATATAGTACTTTCTTCCAGTTTGATTATACCTTAGAAATAAGTCCTCTGCACTGTTACTGGGTGCCAATTCATGCTGAATGACAGTGAGCAACATGATGTCCAGTTGGGTTGGAAAGCAATAGATCAGCAAGAAACAAAATGAAAAACACTAAAGGTAAAGAGAGAACATTGTGCAGTGAGTCCTTAAACAATAGGCTGAGGGTTAGTACAGGATTGATCACTAGGGAATATTTCCTAAGGGGTTGTCCTGCCCACCTGATTTCAAAGCATTCAATAGCAGAAATGTAGCAGGAGATGCTCTTTCACCCCTGCTCTGCCCTTTGCCAGCATATGTGACTCCTACTTCTGCATCCTTTGAAATTTTGAAGATTCAGAGCTAAATTTTGTCCAGGTCAGTTGAGAAGAAAAGGGGGAAGGCAGCAAGATCCTTCTCACTCCACTGGATTTGAACTGGATGCTTCCATCAGGACACAGGATTTATAGGGCACTGATGAAATTGTGTTTCTGCAAAGGGCAGCATTTGATCTTCCTGCAACACACTGTGCTGCTTCTGCTGCCAGGGCTGGTTCAGCAGCAAGGAAAGGTATTTCTAAGAGGGACTGAAGGACCCAGTGTTTAGTCTGTCTCGCTGTTATTGTTGCCTTGAGCCCTCGTTTGTTCAGGCCAAGGTAAATTCTTGCTCAGCTGGAAACTTCCCCAGCAAAAGGATGAATGCAATGGTCCTTGGGAAATGGCCCAGGGCCGAGAAGTCATACCAGTTCCAAGGGAAAACGAAAGCCTTTGTGTCACAGAAGCACAACCACCATGAAATGTTTTTTGACTCTCAGAGGAAAAAACCCACAGTTTTATGGGAAAACGTGACTCATGCAGGAATTCTCTGCCTGTTTTCAGCCCTTCCTCTTGTAAGTACCTTTTCAACGCCAGGACTGATTTCAACTAAATTTGACAGAGCAGAGCTATTTCAGGAATAATTAATTTTTTATCAGTTTTGAGATGCAACAATAGATTTCAAAGAGAAAGCAACTGACTGTGCTCTTGTAATACTGCATGAGAGAGACTCTAGGAAAGAGATCATATAAACACCTCCAAAATATTTCAGTTAGAGAATAGGATTTCCTACATAAATAATGTATCATTGCATTTATTTCCTACACAGAAATAAAGCAACAATCTGGTACAGATCTGCAACAAACCAGACTCCAGCAATGCTAGTTCCCACAGAAAGCGTGAGTCCTTTATTCAGAAAGGGTTTAGCACCTAGCAAAAGATATAGAAGAAGGAAAATCTTTCCCTATTTTCCTTGACTCAGTCAGAAAGAGAAGGCTAACAGTCTCTCAAATTCAGGTGGCATTTTTTCCCATTCCAAAGTAAGAAAAAGCAGAAGTACTGGTACTCATGGGACCCTTATGTTGAGTCAGGTGTAGCCTCACCTGTGAAGAATCAGTAAGTGGCCTCTTAAAAGCAGACTTTCATGCTGATTCCTATTTAAATTAGGAGTAGATGACTTCAGGATTCACTTCCCCTCTGAAAAGTAGGTGGGACTGTGGGGAAAGCACTTAGAAGGAAAATATTGACTGGCATCCAGGTGGTGCAGATCTCAGCAGAGTTTTCCATTTTAAGGCTAGAGGTCTTATTGCATTTCCTTCAGTGGAAGAGAGAGGTGATTAGAAACCCCCTTTGGTGCTTGTTATGATTTTTGAGGTCAGTAGATGGCTTTGGCTACAGAAGAAGGTGGGACAGGATTACACTGAAAGGTGAGGTAACCTGTTTCCTTCCTCTCAGAAGAAGAAAATAAAAAGAAAAGGAGAAATAGCTTAGCAGTAGATTCAAACAAGAAGCTAGCCCTAAGAGAAGAGTCTAAGGATAAACGAACAAATCCTGTGGGAATGAGATGCTTTGTCCTTCCCGCTGACTTAGCTGCTCCTTTCCTTTGCTTGCAGCTTCTTCTAGGATTGTTATTTATTATTTTAAAAATGCAGAAATAATGAGAGAGGTGAGGCTCAGTTGCCTTGCAGAGCCTCCCTGAAAAAGGGCAAACTGAGCAGTGCAAACATGAATCAGAAAGAGCTCTGGAAGGCAGATGTGAGTGGGAGGGGGGTAAAGCCTAAATGCAAACCAAAGGAGATGGTCTGGGCAAGAACCCGTTATGGTACCAAGCTGAATGGGATGCAGCTGGGGAGTGATGCTTTAGCTGGAAGCCTCCTTTGAGGCTCATGAAAGATTCCTGGGACTCAAAAACTCTAGTTCTCTTTAGAAATCGGTCATCCCCCAAATACCAAAAATAACCTTGGCCTGACTTAGCCAGCAGGCTGTGTTGCAACTGTACCAGACTCTGTATGAGTCAGGAAGAAAGCTGTAGGAGAGGAAAGGAAAGGACAGCACTGTGTGGGCTGCTACAGGGTGAGGTGAAGAAAGCACAGTCTGCTACCACCTTCCGAGGTATCATCATTACCTGACTCTTGCTTAAAAAAGTTCTTCTGGACAGGTCAAGACTCCATTCCCCTCTGAAAAGTAGGTGGGGCTGCGGGAGAGGCACTTAGAAGAGAAGTACTGATTGGCACCCAGGTGGCACAAATCCCAGAAGGGTTTTGCATTTCAAGGCCAGAGGTCTTAACACATTTCTTTCTGCAGAAGAGTGAGGTGACCAGGTGCAACGCGGGTTTGCTCTTACCTTTATGGGAGTGGCGACTTCTGGGCTGGCTACCACTAAAGGAGAGATTAACAGCATGCCTGAAAACTCACTGGGTCGCTCACTAGCTGTCAGAATGGAGATGGCTCCCCCCTGCAATGCAAAATAACAGCCCACAGCTTAATACAGGTGCCAACATCTCGTTTTTATTGTAATCCTGTTACTGGAAGGGGTTTAGTCCAAGCAAGCAATTATTTCTGCCCCACTGAGAGTGCAGTGTGGTCAGTGAGGAAAGCTGAAGAAGGAGGAGCACTAGAAGTGTCCGGTTTTTGTGGGGAAGAGATTTCTGTTCTCATGCCACAAACCCTCACGTCACACTGAACTCAACTCTCCATGCAATGTCCTTCAGCTCCCTGGGATGTCTTATGTCTTTCTTGCTTAAAAGAATTAAGAAGTAAGAAGAAAATATCTCAAGTGGTAGTTCAGGTGGGACTTGAAAAATAAGTTGAAGCTCTGTCAGCATGACAGACTGGTGCAGGATCAGGAAGGTGCTGTGAAGCTGGGCTTGCTCCGTGCTGTGGCACTGGTAACCTGAGCAACAGCAATGCTGCCATTGGCATGTGAAAATCTTCACTAATTAATGGAAATTAAATATTCTCCTCTGCAGAGTCCCCAGCCCCTCCAGCCCCACAATGCTGCGCCCAGGGTCTGACAGCAACCACCCAGCCCATGGTCCAGAGCTGAACAACAGCCAGGCTGAGCCGTCCCACACGAGGACAGAGTCCGATGGCGAGGGGTGGGGATGGAAGGGATCTGGTGGGCTTGCTCGGGAAAGTTTGCAGAGGATTAGTTGCCAAGGGAAATACTTGGTGAACTTCCACGCTGCTGGAGAACCAGGGGCTTGTTAAATGGAGCAGCATCGGGAAATATCTCAAAGACCTCACTGGGAAATTAGCTCCTTGTTACAGCGGCTTTGGAGCCTGGCGAGTCCTTCAGAGCATGCCATGCCTTCTTATGCAAGAACGCTTGTTTATCTGAGCATGGGCTGAATCCCAAAGTACTTATTCATTTTCTTCTCCTGAGGGAAGTCAGGGAGAGTGGATCAATGACATCAGTGGGAATACTGCTAGCTTGAATAAAGGGATTTGGCCCGTGCTGTCAGAATCAAGCTTCAGATCTGTTCACCAAATAAGTGCCTTTGTTTTTGCAGCCCTAATCCGTGGTACATTTTCCCGTTAGGTTGTTTAACAGAATGAGGCTACAGGGTATTTTCGTGCTTCATCCCCATGCTGCTCACAAAGCTTTGGAGGGCTTAACCTCCTGGTTACCAGTAAAAATGAAAGGGGAAGCCCGATGCTGCAGGGAGCTGGTGAGATGAAGCATGCACCTGATGTGAATGAATGGTCCTATTAAAAACCAGGCCTGCTGTAGCAAATGGCACTAATTAGGGCCATGATGCTGGTAGAAAAGTTAAGGACTAACTATACTCAAGGCAGATCTCGGGGGTTACGTCATGCTGGCAAATCAGTCAGTGAATGAAGTGGAAGGGAAGGCTCCTTGTAGTTTCGTTTTCCTTCTGTGAAATGAGTTATTTCATGCCATCCACATGAGTAGCATAGCATGTGTCCTGGATGCTGGAGGAGGTAGGGGGTAGTGCTTACCATGGAGTGCCCCAGAATGAGAACAGGCAGCTCAGGGTGCTCTTTCTTCATGAGATCAATGTGCTGCAAGCTGTCCCTGATGAAGACGTGGAAATCTGAGACAACCATACGATCACCCTCACTCTGCCCATGGCCAACTGTAGGGGAAAAGGAGAGCACACATCTAAGTCATTCGAAGCAGTGGTTTCAATCAAGAAAGGACCTAGCAGAAATAAGCCTGTTGGACTGTTACTGTCCTAACTTGACCTTCTTCTGCAGTCATCTCTCAACAGAAAGAGGGCTGCAGAAACACAGAGGAAGCTGCACAGAGCTGTTTAACAAGTCCCATACCATCCATAATCTGATTTTTTTTGAAAAAAAATCGGAATCATAGAACATTAAGGGGTTGAAAGGGACCTTAAATTTGGACTTCTATTCCCCTGTGTTTCTACCTTCTCCTTAAAACAAAGAGTACTGATGTGTTTTTTGCAGCCTTCAGCATCAGGGTGAGGAGAGCAGAGGAGCTGCCTTGCCTTGCTATAGAGATGGTGGGTGTTGTGGTGCATTTCCCTCCACCCCCAGGTCACTCCATCTTGGGAAATGGGGTTTTGGCTCAAGGAACATATGGGTCTGCTGGTTCACTGTACAGCTGTAACTGCTGTGTAAAGTCTTGGCAAGAAACAGAAAAATTCTGAGGACTAAATACAGTCATTATAAACCTAATGAGCCATGGACACTGCCTTTTCCAGGGTCTGGGTGTGAAAGTGTGGCAAAGTCCTGCCTTTTCTCATGGTACCCTGGAGCACTGGGTGGGCTGGAAACCTCCCCCGTATGAGGTGAGGGGTCTCAGCAGAGGGGGCCAAGTGATGGAGGCTGCAACAGCCTGAAGTGGGTGAGTATCTAGTGGCATCCTCCTCCTAAACAAGTGTTAATGCAAAGTGTACTGCACCTGGACACTGTTCCCTCACCCTGTATCTGGGAATTGTATCGTCTGATCAAACGGAAGGGAAAGATTAAAATGGGAGATGGTGAGTTGCCATGGGAACAGCAGCATCCCTGGCAGAGGTGGAGCCAGCATCCCCACCAACACAGCCCCAGGCAATTTTGAGCTTGCAAAGGCTTGAAATTAATACCACCTTAGGGAAGCAGTTTGCATGTTTTCCTGACCACACATGCATGTTATTGTCTATCACAAATAGGACTCATGCTTAAAACAGACCCTTTGCTTGTTTCTGTTCCATGTAGGTAAACCATCCAAAAAAATCACCTTGCAAATTAGGTGGAACTTCTAATAAAAAGTTGAACTAAATTCACTCTTTCTAGGAAAAACTGAACCCCAAACTTGTTCTTTTGTCCTGCTAGGTAGTCTCCACAGCTGGGTCTTTTGGCAATGAGGGCTGCAATCAGCCACGCTGGCTGCCAGAAAAGCCCATACATGTCATGCTGGTCACTTATAAATAATGTATTACCAGTTCTGCTTTCCATGCACACACCAATTCCTGCCAAAATATGGTACAGAAAGCATCCTCCATGGATCAGTGACCAGGAACAAATTGAAAAGCAAATTATAATGCAAGTTGTGATAATCTACAGAAATGAAACCATGTGTGTGGCTAGTGGATCTATTAACTTGAAACCGATTTTTATTGCAGATGTAAAGTGAGCTTTTTACAACTTTTATGCACATCCAGCCTGTTCACTTTATGGCCCTCAAATGTGTTATCCGCCTATTATTTAAATTCAAATGTAGCATGTTAATATGAGTTGAAGAGTTCAGAGAGAGGAACATTTTCTCTTAACAGAGCTCTGCATTTCAACTTCTTTTTTCTCCACTGCTACTTCACTTGCTTCTAGTCTCTCCTTCTCTCCAGCTGAGCAAGCAGAGACAGCAAACCCCTGTGGCCCAGGTCTGTATATGGGCCATGATTCCTTGTTGTGGAGCTGTGAGGATTTGGTCTATTTTTGGATGAGAGAGAGACAGATCTGGAAAGCCTCCACGGTCTTCAGTGAGCAGAATTTCATCTGGTCCTACCACACAACAAAAACACTGCTCGTGACAATCAGAGTAATGACTGTGGAATCCAAGAAATACCTGTGCAATGCTGTGGCAAGCTTCTCATTGAATTTCTGCAGGGTTTGGGGTTTTTCATTAATAACTTAATGAACCCTCACTCAGATGTCACAGAGCAATGCCTGAGCAGCAGTCTATCTGCACGCATGGGAAAGGAAGGCCATGCTTTGCTTTGATACTCTCTTTTGTGCAAGGTTAGCTGGGTGGCATTGCTAGGTCATGTTCTTTTATTTTACTGTTTTTCTCTATTCCCCTCCAAAAAAATGAACTTATTCCACCAAGAATGAATTTGCTGCAAGTTTGAATGCCCCAGCCAAGAAAGCTTCAGGATGAGGAGCTAAAACCTCTTCTACTAGATGAAAGACTTTTCACAACCAAACATCAATACAGTCAAGAATATTGACATGTTTTTCTTCGATCTTTTGCCTTCAGAGCTATTAAGAGTGAAAAGTCAGGTTCATCCTTGGTGTAAAGCTATTTGCTTTGGATTTTGCTGGGAATGAATGTGATGCAGTGGTTCCACAGTGCCAGTGCCAAAACAGTGAGTGCAAGATGCGGGGAACCACCTTCACCAAGGAATTGGAACTAACCAGGGGCTGTTCCACACCCAAGTGACAACACCAAGGAAGAGAATAGAGAAGTTTCACAAGAATCACAGCTCTGTGAGTTATTCATCACAGCAGTCCTTCAGGGGCCCCTGGTTTCAATAGGACAATGTGAGGTTATAACAATGAGATGCTCATCTGTGCAGAGCTGAGATTGATGGTGCACATCTACATGGCACACCCTGTTCAAAATCTGCCAGAGAAGTTTCACTTCTATCTGGCTTCACATCCAGCTTGTGTGGTTCACTGCTAGTATTGTGTGTGTGCAGTGGCTCAGCGATCAACCATTTCAGGTGGTGTGCACTGAGCTAATTGCGGGCACCCTTTTCTAGACATGAGCCTTTAAAAATGAGAATCCAAACCACATATTTTTAATTGCAAATCTAGAATTAGGAGGTCTAGGCATCCACTTCCAACCAAACACACCACTGCAAATAACAAGCTTTGCTCAAATGAAGTCTTAATAAAAGCTGGGATGATCTCGACCAATATGTCACTGCTATTCAATTCTTCCCTCTTTATTTTTGGCATGAGCTTGCTCAGACTGCGGCTCTGCCACCAGAGAGTCAAGAACAGTAACTTATGATCAGTCAGTCCTGTCAGAAAGCATGACTTCAGAGCATGATTTCACCTATGATTATAGATCATCCAAAGCTACACATCTCTCTGGAGGGAATAATACTGATTGGCTGTGCAGGAAGACAAAGCTGAGAGTTCAGCGATGCAATATTTGAGGGTGTGAGTGCTCCGAGGAGTATGTTATAACCGTGTAGGTATGATTCTGCCTGCCAAACAGATCCTGTGGCCCTGCAAATGAATACTTCTATGAGTCCCTCCATTCCTCAAATCCCATATTCTCTCATGCTGTGGAGCTTGTTTTCAAAAACCATTCCAAAGCAGCCAGACTCTTCAGCTGACATTGGCTCACTTGCCTCAAAAACTGTTACATCCTGCTCAGATTGGAGATATGCTGAAAAACATGTAAATTAAAAACACAGTCCAACTTGACACTCCCTTCCCTTCAGTAAAAGCCAAATGGGAACTGCCTGAAGAAATAACCACTCCAGCTCTGGGCTTGCTGGGCAGGCTCTGTCTGACGAGGGCAGCTGTGCTGGATCACCAACAACATGATGCTTTTTTGCTGGGGCTGTAGGGCCACATTATAGCTGAAGAAACCAGTCCTTAAATGTACTAAATAAGAGAAACAGAGCATCAGGCAAAGAGGAGAGCCTGGCAGTGCCTCTCCCCACACACCATAGGATGCATCAGTGCCTCCAAGGCACTGTGGGGATGGATGAGTGCAGCAACACACCTTGTCTGTCCTCAGATACCTGCACTGTTTTTGTTCTAAGCACTAACTTTTATATAAGCTGCATACTATACATATTTATCTCTCTTTCCAAGTTCCCACTCCACCTGACAAAGGCAGAGCCTGAACCCTGTGTGCTCAGGTGAGGACTGAATCAGACCTTCAGCGGGAACATTTTTGCTACAGAAAATGAGGTGACAGGGGAAATGCAGGTTCAAATGTTGAGTTCAGCTATGCTGCTGTAAATTTACTGATTTCAATGCTGTTCCTTAAAGCTTACAGTCTTGGGAAAGCAGAAATTATGGGCTATGTTGTTTTTTCAGCCTTTGCTCCCTATTTATTATGGAAAAGCCGTAAAACAAAGAGAGAGGACAGGGGAAACCTGCCTGGGGAGCAGTAATTCTTCAGGCAGAATTTGGATCTTGGCTTTTCACATATTTTGATGTTTTCAAATTTTTATTGTAGTGAGGACACCATCACTGGGGTGAAATGCTCTCCCTAGCCAACTGATGGTAGAAACAAATAGGAGGGATGCAGCACTTGACTCCTGCCTCAGGATCCATCAACACCCTCTGTTTGTTTTCCTCTCTAGATGTGTAACTCCAAGATTTTGGAGTATGTGAACCAGAGCAGGGAGAGTTAGGAGCAAGGTCAGGCACTCCAGGCTTACTACTCCCTCAGCATAAATATGTTTTGAAGTGCAATGGCACTATCACAGGAGCACCAGGAGTTTTCAGTAGTTAAAGGTCAGAACTGCCACCACTGTGAAGTCAATGATTCACAGACACAGCTGAGGAGCTTCTCCAGTACCACAAAGTCCCACACTGGACAGGCATGTCTCAGTTATGGTGGGGGTGGGGGGCACTGGCAAGGCTTGGTGCTGTAGCATCTGATTTAATGAACTGGAGAATGGGTGTGATCCAATTCTCAAAAGAGTCATCAGAGGCCAGAAAAGGTGATTTTACTGCTTTAGCAGTGGCACTGCAGCAGCAGTGGGCAGCAGCACAGACAGGGGTGCACAGGGGAAGGGGTTTTGTTAGAGCCCACAACCAAGTGCAGGCTGAGGACTCTCTTCTTTCACTGCCTCCTTCATCAGTCAGCTTGTTGCAGTCTGACAGGCCCCTTTGAAGCAAATGCCTAAATGGCTTTTGGAAAAGAAGGTATTAATGTTAGTATTATGTGTTTATTTGCTTTCTAAGAGATTTATTTTATTCCTGAAGTTGTGCACCTATATTTTCTGCCCCAAATTTGAGACAAGATGGACTTCTCACTGGTGTTGGACAGTGCAACGTGCAGGAAGGTGAGCCCAGCTCACCCTTTTTTGCTTTCACCTCACCACAGGTGATGCTGCTGGTGAGAGCCATGAGAATATTATCTCCTCCCTGCTGCTCAACTGTCTGGGCTAAGGAAAAAACCACATAATTAAAGTTCTCATAGATGCTTTCCCTCTGCAGGTGGCCCACACACAGGAGCAATGCTAGGTCTGGAGCTCGTGGGAGGGAGATGCTAGTGACAGAAATTTGGATGGCTCTTCTGGTGCACAAGGTGTAATGTGCCAACCTAATCCCTCTCCCATAATCTTCCTGAGCTGGTGGCAGCTTGCTCAGATGGGGACCTCAACCTACCCTGAGATCCCGCTGCTATGGGAAGGGACCACTTCAGCAGCACATTTTAATACCCAATATTATTTAAGACTGGGAGACAGCAACCCTTTTCTGCCTTTCCTTTCCTGTCTGCCTTTTAGAAAATGCATTCAGACTTGGAGGTAAAACTTAAAAGCACCAGATACAGTAGATACAGTTTTCCGGAATGTTTCAGTTTTGGAAGCCATGGCAGCGGTTAATGGAGTGGTGTCACAAGGTTGATGCCTGTATTAATGAGCTCTACTGAAACTCCTCTGAGCAAGGACTGCTTTATTTTAACACTTGTACAGCACCCAGCACTGCAGGGCATAACCACAGACCTCGGTCCAAGGTACAGCAAGATCTAAAAGTAATAATTAACTCTAATCCCAGACTGTAAGGCAGCATGGTTTTACAGAGGAGGGCATGGGAGAAAGCACATAGATGGAGAATGTGGGGGAGACAATACACGAGACGACACTAATAATGGGTTACATAGCAAATGTTGTGCGAAGCCTTGATTTTCTGCTTGGGTGTTTTTTAAGGTTTAATGAGAAAATATTAGCAAACTAGTAAACACTTGAAATTGTTGTAACAGTTCAGTACCGAAAAAACCGTACTTGTTTTGTAATGAATCAAGTACACATCCTTTTCATCAAGTGAGCAAAGCTCATTAATTAAACATACTGGATTTCAAAGCTCTCAATGTTTAATTATTTGTTTAACAAGCAGTACATCTAATCCACCATTCAGAAACACAAACAACTAAAACAACAGGAAGAAGCTTCAAAGCAGGACAATCAACATCTGGAAAAGTCAACAAATTGTGCCTGTATTGTCAGTAACATGTAAAGCAAATGTTCCACTGGTAGAACAAATACACACAGGAAGCACCTCAGAAATCATCCTGCAGATTCCTGCTCAACAAAGAATCTTTCCTGCTCTCAGAACAGACTTATCACAGTGAGGGAGGCTGTTCTGGTTCTAGTTCCCCAACATTTTCCCTTCCTCAACCAAATCAAGTCTGATCTACCGTGGGAACTCTGAAGTGTCTGCCCTTCACCTGTACTTTTCATTTTGCTGCAGGTGGAGAGCAGAGGCAGGACAGATATCTGCACTAGGACAAAGCAGGGTAGGCTGTCCTAGGATTTGCCATGTTACCTTGTCTCCAATCCAGCTGCCATCTAAGCCAGCTGTGGGGCTTACTTGGTAGCTGAACTGTGGAGGGGAGTGTCTCAATGTCCACCTGACAGAGATTTAGCTGTGCACCATCTCTCATCGACTCTTCCCACAGCTCTGGTTTCCGTAAGAAGAAATACCAGTTAAGACACATGCCTGTGCCAGGAGGAACACTTTTGTGTCAGATGGGAAGCATTAGGAACTGAAAGGAGAAGGTTCCCTCTCACCACTGATTCCACTTCTATGTTCTTTGAGGAGCTGAAATACAGCTCAACATATGCTTGTCCTTAGTGATTTTTGACTGCCCATCTCTGTCTGGGTAGTTCTCAGAATCCCTTCTTTCACACCACCTGTACAGATGCAGCGAGTACACTGGGCTTTCCATGACAATATACATATCATACAGGCACTAGATAAGGTACCCAACAAAATTATTGGTGTTTTAGGTATGAAGCATGTAACTAAGAACCACAGGTGGATTCTGCCTCTCTCTTACCAAAAGAGAGTCTGGTCCTGAAGGCACAAGTCCATCAGCTTCCCTCTTCCTCCTCAAGGTTAGGAAAATCATTTTCCCTTCAGCACTTGCTGGGTAGTTTTTATTCACTTGCCTCACACAAAGAGTGCAGCAAACCAAAAGCCTTCTCCTCCCACATCAGAGACACATTTGCAGAGCTGAGATATTTTTAGAATAGCGCACACAGAGATATATTGTTTGTTGTCTTGGTTAGTAAAAAAGAAACAGGCAATTTTCTATACTAAAATTATTTGTGCCTGATTTGCTGGGGAGCAGAGAACCAGTCATCTTGCTGAAGCCATGTAAAATCTTTTCTGTACTCCAGAGATGACAAACAAAATGCCCTGGTACATATCAGAGCAGTTGTTAATTCTGTCCAACAAGGCAAACTGTTTCTGTCAATGTTAAGAGCCAATTCTTCTCTAATGGATACAAACACGGTTCCTTTGGCTTTAGAAGTCTTGCCCGTTTCTTATGCTGTTGCTGAATTTGGCTCTGAATTGCAGTTCCTTAAAAGTCTTCCTGGAACATTATGTTGCTCATGAAAACATGCTGAAAAAACCCATCTGAGTATTTGTGTTGCAAAATAATGAGCTGCATTTACAAACAGCAGGCACTGTGGCCAGACTAGAAACGTAAGTGTCTCCTGGGATGTTGTGTAATGAAGGGGGGCAAGGCGGTATGAAAACCTGCACATACCGTAGTCACTTCCAACACTGCCTGGAGTAGGGCAGCTTTGTCTTTCCTACCACAAAATCAGGAAGCTGCTGAGGCATGGCTGGTGAAGCTAAGGCTCATGAAAAAGGATTATGGAGACCACCTCCCTTTCCACACATCACACAGACAGCAGTATTCCACTTTCTTCCTCAGGCCCTTCTGCAATGGCACCTCAGCCAGCCCTCAAGAACATTAAAACAAAAGACAGCTGGCAGGAATGCCCTTCTCTGCCAGGCTACTGGGATCCATGGTTTGAAAATGCTGCACAAAGCCAGTTTAGATGGTTGAGCAGCTGTTGAATTCCTCTGCAAAAAAGTTCTTTTTCCTGATGGATGAAATGACTCCCATCTAATCTCTTTTTCCATGAGATGAAAATCACAATATAAATGTAAGAAGTATAATCAGTGAGGCACAACTTATGGTGCCTCTAAGGAGTCAGAGACACTAATTAGCCACTAATTGATTTTATTTAAGATCCTATAATGATTTTTATAAGGCCCTATACTTTTTAATGGGTATTCTTGCAGTGTTGCACTGAGATTTTGCCCTCTTTCATGAGGAACAGATAATTTTGTGAAGTATCACTGAGGTGACTTTATTTAGTATCAGAGTTGGTCTTCAAAGACTTATTCTGGCATGACATAGAAGCAGTACCAGTGCCCAGATACTGCAGAAGAAAAAATGCATGGACTTTGCTGGAGTTAATCCAGGGTCTCACTAGTTCATTTGACCTATATGTTGCTGATCTGCTAAGAATAGAAAAGGGCCTCTTTTCTGCTCTCCATATGACATAATATCTTACATCTTAAGATATCACTAATGGTAGCTAGAGTTTCACCTTCAGTGAAGAGGCAAGCAAACAAGGACAATCTCCTTGCTATTTTAATTTAGCTTTAAAAACATACACAATTTTCTTTCTTGTCTTAGTACTATAAATTCCAAAAAAAGGATGCAAATTTTCCTCTCTGAAAACAAGGACAAAAGTCCACTTGCATTAACTGTCTGATCGAAGCTACAGCTTTAAAGCAGCTGGGGCATCAATTGCAAATGTCAGGATTTTCAATGAAAAAGCCAGTGCTGGAGTGGAACTGCACACTCCCCTTCTCCTTCCCTGCCCATTTATTCCAAAGCAGGCTGGCATGTGGGCTGGCTCTCCAACACGCACATGCTATTAAGTCTTAAATGACAGCTTGTTTAACTAGAAAACATTTGCATTTTTTTCCTTAACAAAGGCCATTCATTTCTTGCTCTTCTATTTGCTTAAAGATGGTTTCATTTGCCCTGCCTGAGAGTTTGCACAACCCTCCTGATTGTTCCCCTCCAAACAGCACTGCAAGTTAATGACCCACCTCCGGATGGCTGAGCAGGGAGCTGTGCCCGGCACGCTGCCCCAGCATCAACCCAGCTACTTACATTGCAAAATCCATACATCTGCCTTGAATATTTTTATGCTTGAGAAAACAATCGAATCAATTCATCATGTGGAAGATAGACCTAATTCTTCCCTGCTAACAGTAGATTAGGCATCACGAAGAAAAGAAGATGAAAGCTGGATCATGTAAGAACTCCCTCCATGCTGTTGACGAATGTCTTGGGGGACGGATGCAACTTCCTTTCAAGCTATCTTCAAAAGGTTCCCCTCTATGCAGACCACCCATTGGGAATCCACATCAATAACAACAACAACAAAAAGAATTCAAAAGACCCATTTTTCATCTGATTTATTTACATGTTAAAATAAACACGAGTTCCCATATAGAGCAAGGGCTCCCAGTGGGTTCTGTTTAGTCTGTGAGATACTTGGCGCAGGAGTACAGCACTTCTCTGTTCCAAAGCAATCTTGGCACAGATTTTTTGGTTATATAATTTTTTTAAGTAACTGGCAAATGAATAATAATAATGTTTCTAAAAAGAGGGACTCGTGTTCTAGGATACCAGTGAAGTGTTTTACCAATTAATCTGCCTAAAGGTCGTTAGCAAACCTGAGCTCCTGAGCTCCTGCATTCAGGGTCAGCTCTCCCCATGGGTTGCACTTCCAGTTCTCAATCAGCCTTGTCCAAAGGGAGCTTTCCCACAGAGTTAAAGAGATTTTTGCTTTTTGCTTCACTCCTTCGCATTTTCACATGGCAGTGCCACCCTCATTAGATGGGATTTGTCCCTGTTCCTGACAAGGCATGAAGGAAATACCACTCTCCCGGAGATGATAGCTTTTTATACCCACTTTGCACAAGTGCAATGGGTGAGCAGCAGGTGGATTATTTGAAATAAGGGTAGGCTTTTTTAATTTGGTGGGGGTTTTTTGGTTTGGTTTGTTTCTTTTTTTTGTTTCTTGAGGGTTTTTTTTTAACAGGGTACATCCACACAGAGCTGTGGCTCACTCAAACCCTACCAGATCTGCCTGGGAGCAGCACAATTAAGAAAAAAACCTCCTGATTAAGCAGGTCTGGCAGGGAGCATTCCTGGGTGGGCCAACCCTGTCCAGTGTGCCAGAGCATAGTCCCACGGCTGCCAGTTGGCTCATGGCTGGGTGGCATTTAGATGGTGCACGGGGGAAGTCACGGGGAAGTGGCAGGGCAGAAAATAGCTCTCCTAAATTCGTCTCACAGCAAAGCTGTTGTCCTTTCTTGGTAGAGATTCATCTCAGAGTTATTGTTTCAGCCGCTTTTTAGGACTTGATACCCTTTTCTCTGTAACTCTCCTCTCTGAAATTCTCCTCACTACATATGTATTTACCAAATGAGCCTGGATCAAATGGGCAGGTTATTGCTTTCTGTGATCTATCCCTCATTTCAAACCATGACTGGGTGACAGGAGACAGTGAACACTGGCTGGCAGATCTGCAGTTCAGTAAACAACACACAGATACAAGTGTTGAGCTGTTGAAGGTTACAGACCCGTATGTTGCTTCTGGGCTATGCAAGCTACTTCACAATCAGCCAGCAAGGGCATATCTGCAGCTCAGAGAGAGCTCTCCTCAAAATCTGGGCAGCATAGGTGCAAGGTTCATGCAAAGGCATGGGACTGTAATCAAAATGACAGGTGGTATCAGGCAGTCTCGGATCAGAAGAGCACCCAGGCTCCTCTCCCTTCCCCCAGACCTCTGCTGAGCTGAGCATGAACTTGGCATCATGATAGGTCAGGCTGCCTGCTCCATAGCATTAGACAAGCTGCCAGGATCTGCCAGCAGGCTTTGTCTCTGGTAAATTCAGAACCAGAAAATAAATGCAGCATGGAGAATGTCAGTTTTAAGGGATCTGGGTTGATAGCATTAGTCTTTGTACCATCTACAATTCAGCACTTTTTTTTTTAAATTTTATTTTTGAAGCTAAACAAGGATTCTCAGATTGGAGAGTACTGCCAAGCCCTGAATAAATCCCAGCATTAGAGATGCTGTTGGTATAACAGCCCTCCCCATGAACTGAATCTGCAGACGGTATCTTCAGAGAAATTAACCCTCGAGTGCCACAGGACAGGCTCTGTGGCATCAATTTCAATGCTCTGGGAAATCTTACCTTGTGGTTAAAACACTCCGTGTTCACTCAGGTTCACTCCGTGGAGCAAAACTGATGAAGGATGGAGTAAAGCATAGGCTTAGAATAACTTCGAGCAGCTGGCACAGAATAACATTTCTGCATTGTTGGTGAAGTGGTCAAGTTTCCAGGTGCAATCCCAAAGACAAGTTCAGCCAAAGGACATGTAACTATAAGCTAGTCAGGTGGCTTGTAATTACCTGACACATGATTGTTTGTTTTCCATCCACAGCCCCATTCCTCAGCAGTTCTGAAAGCACATGCTTAGCACTGGACATAAGAAAACACTGTACAGTTGCAATTTAACCTTTCTTATTTTGCTGCCCCACCCCTTTAAATATTGGAGAGATATTCTCAGCTGCTCTCTTCACTGGCTGAATCTTCCTCTCAGCCTGTGAAGAGCCACTCACAGTACTGGTTTTGCATTCTTGGAGCTCAGGGCTTTTCATCTGCAAGCTCTCTGGAAGTGGGTCAGCATCATGTTTGGATTTTGTCATGACAGACCTGAGATATACTGAGGTAAAGTGTTTTTCCTGAGATTCAAGAGGAACCCGTGGCAGAGCCAAGTGGGGGTTTTCCAAACACCTTCTTGCATAGTTTGATACTGTGATATAGAAACGAACCACATCCTCATCTGAATCATACAGGATTGACCATGGGACTAATGGGAAGGACTACCTGCAAAAGATATTCATGGCTAAAACTACTGCTTTGTTGAAACATAACAGACCATAGGCCAGACCAAAGCTATGTGAAATTCAGAGACGTCTTCAGAAATCTAAGCAAAAGAGCTTTTCTAGTTTTGTTCACTAAAATTTGGCCACAGACTAGGATGTGCTAGTATCTGAGGACTGGCTGTTTCTCACAGACATGGGCTGACGAGTTCTTGTTTGATGTCTTAGTGCATTTATGAAACTGAAATCCCCTCACTGTGACGGGCTCCCTGAACTGCCAGAATGCATAGAAGACTTCAAAACAGGCTTCACATCCACCTTCAGGTAAGATTTCTTCCAGAGGGCCTTAGGCTTTGTGAGACCTTTTGCCATCCTCATTTTGTTATTGCAAAGAAAGAAGATGCTCAAGGCTAAAAGGAATGTTAGTGGGATGCGGGAGAATCTCAGCTGGGCTGGGGAAGCAACCAGAGGCTAACCAGATGTTTTGCTTTACTTTACTAATGGGCTCAGAAGTGAAGAGGATCACACTGCCATAGGCTTTCAATTATCAATTTCCTAAAATTCTGAAATAATTTTCCCAAATCACCAACCATGATTTTTAGTTCCCTTTATCAGCTAAAATGATATTTTCTTCTCTAAAATAATAGTCCAAGACATGCTAGCTTTTTACTAAAATAGGAAAAATAACCTTAAAACCTGAGTCAAATCCTGGCCCCACTGAAGTTAGTGACATTTAGCTACTGCCTTCAGAGCATGCGAGCATGTATATGTAGCAGCACAGAAGCAATTAAGAAATAAATCCCCAAACCACGTATGAATCACATTATAAATATGAGTTTAAGTTAAAGGTATTCTGAAATGAAAGAGAAGCTGTAGTGCTGAGCTGGGCATGTACACACTGGTATCATCCTTGGAGGAGCGAGAGGCAAAGCTGAGGGCATTTGGTCCCCAGTACGAATCAGCTGATGCCTCAGAGGGGGAAGGAGAGGCAGAACCAGGAAAGGTTAAAGGGATGTGCAGTATGTAAATGAAAGTTATCAGTGTTAATGCCTGACAAGCACCACAGACTATGTATGAGATGAAAAGACCCCAACGTGGGCAGGAATACCTTGGGACAGAAAGTGAGGAGCTTCTAAGAGTCACAGGAGCAAGAACCTGAACAGCCTGCTCAGCCGGAATGGTGTCTGCTGGCAACCAAACTTAGTTAAAAACTGAGCTTTGACCACTTGTGAATAAGACAGAAGGATGAGATTTGCAGGAAGAAATGCCTAGATAATGCAGGTACCATCTTCCAGCCTGTGCAGCTAACAGGAGTATGTTTTAAAAAACAAATGTCCTTTTTTCCATTCAAAATGAAAGTGCAGTAGGAGAAGCATAACTAACTTAAAACACCAAGCACTGTAATGAAGTATGTTTCTCTGCAACACTTTTTGACTTATTAAAGAGGGAAGAACATGAATATGTGAATTTACAAAGGATTAATTTCCCCATTGTTCACTGACTACTTTGCTTCTGGGACTTGTTACTGCAATATGCACTTGTTTGCAGTCATGGCTAGAGAACATTTTTGTTTTTTAAAAATTCTTTGCATCTGTTGTAATAAAAAATGTATCTATGTATTTTAGGACTTGTGAGACACTCCCTTAAAATGTCTGCTCATGCTTTGTAACAAATAGAGCTGCTCCCAGGAAAATCAACAGGGCTAATTTATTTATGGAGGAGATCCACCAGTTGGAATCAGGCAACCCAGCCCTGGAACAACATGTCACGCTTTATGAATGAGCAAATAAACAAACAGTGAACATTAGAACTACAAAGTATAAAAAGCAGTATATGGGCTGCTTCTGCATCTTTGTCAAGTGAAACTCTGGTCCCAAGCCTGAATCTTATCTAAGAGCTTGGGCCATGAAGGAACATGAGTCTGGAGGGGGGCGGTGCCTGAGAAGGAGCCTGGAGTTGGCTCAGACCCTGCATCAGCTCCTGCAATTTCAGACTGTTCCAACACACATAGTGTGGTAGGTTTGCTTGGAGCAGGCCCAGGGAATCTGTTAATAGCAAATTTTGGTGAAAATTAGACTGAGACTGCCACAGTTTTGATCAAAACATGCAAATGCATGCAGCTTAAGTGAGCCTTCCCATTACTTCAGACCACTACTTATGTTATAAGGAAAACCAATTCTCTCACTGCAAGTTTTGAAAAATTTCCCTCCTTTAGTAAATCGTTTCCCCTGATACTGTGGCTGTTCAGTTCAGTAAGAGCAATTTTATTCATCAATTTCCATTGCAAGCAGGGCACAAAGAACATTAAAAATGAAGGTGAAATGACAGTTTTGGGCCATTTATTGACAGGTTATACATTTTATCTATGTAAAGCTGCCTGTTCTTCGGTTTTGTTTGGTGCAAATAAGAGCTCTCTTTGCATACCACACTCCTTAACAGGTTAGTGCTGAACTAGGCACTAACCTGAGCTGGACTATGCTCCTTTGACTCCTGTTATCTACCTGAAAAGGTATTGAAGGAAACCAAATAATGTTTTAATCCAACAGGTGTTATATATACAAAGCATATTTTTTCTTTACTTTTTAAATGGTGTTCAGTAACTTGAAACACTCACTTGTAACTCAGTAGGATGACAAAGTCCACATCATCATGAAGATACATTTATAGGTGAGGAATCATCAGTAATTAGCTTCTGAAACAATCTCATCTAAATTAGACACATCTGACAAACAATAGGAAAGCTAGTAACATTAATGAAATGCTGTTGCTATGGAAAAATTGTCCCTGTAAAGGTGAAGATAAGCATGCTTCCTTTTTCTCATTGTGCAAAAACATCAAAAAGTATCTCCCTGAAGATGAAGCTGTTCCTAACTGTGGGTACCATTAGAGTCTGGTTTTAAGAGGTCGTTTCTTCACCCATTTCAAAATCATCTGTGCTTTATTTTTGGAAGCAAGATCCCAAATACTAGCAGCTAGGATGCTCTTTAGTTCATAAAGAATAACTGATCCTGGGACATACAGTGATTACCTAGTTCAAGCCCCTACACAAAGTGTTTCAATCAGGTTTTCAGGGCCTTGTTGAGTTTGGTTTTAAATATCTCCAAGGCTAGGGATGCCGCCACCTCCCTGGGTCCTGCTCCAATGTTTGATTGCCCTCATGGTGAAAACATTTTTCCTTGTACGTAATTGGGACGTCTCATGCTATGACTTGTGTCAGTTCCCTCTCATCCCATCAATGGGCACCTCCAAGAAGAGTCTGTCTCTGCTGCCTTCACATGCTCCCACTGAGGACTTGTAGACAGCAATAAGATCCCCTCTTAGCCTTCTCTTCTAAGGCTAAATAAGCCCAGTTTTATCAGCCTCTCCTCGTACATCTTGTTCTCCAGTACCCTAATTGTTTTGACAGCTCTCCTCTGGCCCTGCTCCCATATGTCAACGTTTTCCTTTTTCTGGGGAGCAAATTGGACGCAGCGTCTCAGATGTGGTCTCAAAAATGCTGAATGGAAGAGAATAATCGCTTCTCTTTGGTTGCTGCCTATAATCTTTCCAATACAGCTCAGTATGTGGTGGCCTTCTTCCCCACAAGGTCACAGTGTTGACCCAAGTTCAACTTGTCTGCATCCCCAGGTCCTTTTCTGCAAAGCCGCCTTCCATTCATTCAGTGCCCAGCCTTTAATGCTGAATGGGGTTACTCCACCACAGATGAAGAACTTCACAAGCGCCTTTGTTGAAACTTCATGAGGTCCCTGCCAGTCCATTTCTTCAGCACATTAAGGTTCCCATGAATAGCAGCCTTCCAGCATATGCTCCATTTCCACCCTGTAAACTAACTGAAAGTGCCCTTCATCCCATCATCCACACCATTAATGGAAAAGCTTCACTGATAGTATATGCAACACTGATTTATTACTTTTCCCCCTAAAGAATACAGATTCCTCTAATGCTTCTTGGGGCCAAAGTCCTTGATGACATGAACTAATGTCCTGCCACAGAAGTCAGTTAAGGAACAAAGTTTGAAGTAAGTTTGATGTCTATCCAGTAGCCCCAGAGAACAGACATAGCAACATGAAAGGATCTGTTCTCTCAGTCGTAGCTCTAATAACCATCTGGTCCTTGTCCTTCCACCCTCAACCATCTTGCACGCAGACGTACGCCTACAGCCTGCAAAGCTGGTTATGGGAGAGCAAGTAAGCTGTTGAAAACATTACATGAGGTTGCCAACCCTCCTTCACTAATAGCAAATGCAGTTATAAGTTGTATCTTGAACCTGCTTTCTGACATGGTGACAAGGTTATCCTGGATTTACCTGAGCAGCTGTGAAAGCAGAATCTGACCATTGATTTGGGGATTAATTTATATAGGTAAAGACTGAGTACAGATTACAATTGCACAAAACATTGAGATAACAGAAGCAAAACAACCGGTTGTAAAACAAACTGAGTTGAGTTCAGTCAGGGTTATTTCCCTTTTAGTTTCTATTATTAGGCAAAGTGAAGCTTTTGCCCAAATAAAGGATGTTTTATTGCTGATTATTGGGGCCACTTCTCCAAAACATCTGTCACTTAGCCCCAACATTATCAGCACTGCACACAAATTCAGTGGCCCACTCCTCTTTATCATGGAGGGTATCTCTCATCTGAGCAGTAGAATTGTGGAAGGGAAGTGAGAAGGACTCAACCCCTACAGGAAGAAAGAAGCCTTTTAAGTTTCCTGAATGAATGACATGTCTTTCCTCTGTCATGCAGTCTCTCTGTTAACAGTTAACAGTGACAGGTCGAAGAGCACAGTCTGGACAGTGGCCAGGGCCGACAGCCCCACACTCAGTCGCTGTGCTCAAAAGGGAGCACTCTGTTCCTTCTGCCGCCGTGCCTGCTCTCACTGGGACTGTTGTTCCAGCCTCACGCCTCCTTGTGTGAAGGCCAACAGCAAGGCTTTGTTCAAGAAGCAGCTGCTGAGAAGATGTACTATCTCGTGGAATGACCCAGTGACATTTCTCCCCCTGCTCATTAGTAAGCGGTGAATAATTAGGAGAACTGGGGTGGATTGCACGTCCTATTTCTTTCAGAGTTAAAACCCAGCCCCTCAGAGCCCAGTGTGCCCCAAAAGGGATTCCCTCATAAAGTGGGCTTTCAGCAAAGCCAGGGGGGCTGGTTCTCTAGCACCTTCTTCTCATCACCTGATGGAGTGAGGAAAGAGAATGGCTTGTGCCAGAAGGTGAATGGGGCATGACTGGAGTGAAGGGTGTCCCAGCTCTGCTCCCTCCAGAGCTCACACCACAATTCTGCTGCATGACAAGTGAGCTCAGTTCAGCCAGGACCCAAGCCAAAGGTCCTGTTCAACTGGATGACATGTTGTTATTTATTCAATAACCTATTGTTACAGGGTGGAACTACAGCAGTGAGGAAATGGTTGAGCGGTTGGGAGGAGCAGAGTAACAGGGGGAACTGCGGAGACCGTAACCAATCTCTGCTGCAATCTCTACTGCAGCCCAACATTATCATCTGGTGATGTCCACATACAGGGGCGGTGCTGTCCACTGCATTGTCTTCTCCCCATCCCAACAATGCCTGCATCCAACTCTGGGTTATAGCACAGAACTTCCCTGCCTGTCTTACATCACTGACTGTACCTCAATCAAATCTGACTTAAAAATAATAATTGATCAGATAAATAAATAGATTGCTCTGAGCAGCCTGGGTGTGGTTGGCATGTTTTCATAGCATACAGCAGATGACATTACATGTCTGATTTCAGGTACTCTTGCTTCTGGTATCTGTGCTAAAGGTGTATTCAGTCCTCACAATTTCCAAACTCCCTTGCCAAAAAGACAGGTGCAGGACCAGGTTTTCCTCACTTCTACATCAGCATGGCTCCAGTATTACTCTTGAGAAGTCCATGAAACAAAGTCTCATGCCCTCAGTGAAGCAGAGAGGAAACACCTCTGAGCATCCCCTGTGCCTTTCCTAACCCAAACACTTTAAGCAAAATACTCCACTGCAGCATATGTGTGCTTCATCAGACACATCAGCTGTGTGGAACCTCACTGTCCCTTTATTTTTAGTTTGCTGTGGTCTAACTGCTTCCTGACTTGACAGTGTTGTTTCATCTGCCTTCACATGATAAACAAAATAAAGGCTGAACTTGCATTTTCAAGTCCCAGCTCGTGGTCTGCTCTAGATCACAAGGCACTGCAGGTATTTGCTTTCATGATTTACCCAGTTTCTTTCTGTTGTGTAGTTGCTTCTCTCAAATGGAACCAATGCTGACTGCCCTAAAAGCTGTGATGTGGTGCACACAGAGATTTTGGACCCTGTGATCCCAGTGTGAATGAATGGTGAGCATAAAGTGACAGAGTCACTGCTGAGATTATTTCAGCAGAGCAAGGCCAGGCTGTGGAAGTCTGTAATGAGCTTCTCAAAAATAAAAATAATAGTGTGCAATGCTCTGTTTAATAAAACCTGTCTCAAAGTACTTACAATTGCCTGTTGTGCCACAGGATAGTCCCCGTGGGCCACACTGTCTTACAATACAATTACAGGCACATTTCAGCATCATTATGTTATAGAAGGTGTATCCAAAGCACTTTTTCTTACATGAGCTGTGGTCCCTCTGGGAAGTACCATCTCACAATCACCAGCAGAGTCCAACCCCACGCAGCCATTTGGGAGAAAGGAAGGGAAAACACACCATCCAGCTGAAAGACTGTGTCCAAGACCTTGCCCAGTGCACGGGGAAAGTTGCATCGTAGCAGTAGGAATCGTTTTGCCTACAATTTCAAAGAGGCTAAAACTGAATGACCTGATTTTCTTGGCAAACTGTCACTGCTGCTCTGAGAAACGGTGCTACAAGGCCAGTCATCACTTCAGAAGAGCTGGTGGTGAGAAACGACTGGTTTCACTTTGACTGGAGCTCATTGGTGGTGGGCAGGCTGGTCTCCCTGTTCATCTCTTTACATGAGAATCCCCAAAACTGAAACAGTTAGAGCAGGAAGGCAGAACTAAGTTTACTCACTAGCTATTTGTTTAATCAGATGACTTTGCTCCAAGTTCTCAGAGCTGTCTCACTGCCTACGGAATTACATGGTGTACTGCAGTATCTGAACTCTCACCCTGCAATTGCGTTGCTGTGGTTTCACCTCCTCTGTGCCCTGCACATGCTAAGCATTCCTCACCACTGCCTGGAAGGCAGATAAGCCTGACTACTACCTTCATTCAACATCTGAAGAAAGAGATGCAAGGAAAGGTTTGGGACTGTACTGAACATGGAGTCAAAACAGGGATAAAACAGCACTGGCAGTACTCTGGCAGCCAGGGTAAAGAGCCATCTCCTCCAGGATCCTGCTAAGAGGAATGTATAGCACATGCTTACAGGAGAGAATAGGAGTGGTGAGGCAGACCAGGGTGACTCTCCTCTGGTGTATCCACTCAGTTTCCATCCCTGCCCACATCTGCCTGCTTCTGATGTCACAGCCGTGTTTAAGACTCAGTGTTCCCCAGGTTAAAACAGGAGGATGGATGAATTCCAGGCAGGGCTCATGGGTTCACATGAAACTTAACAAGGATCAAGGGTCAGGGAATCATTTAATTGTTACCTTATATTCCCACTGGCTTTACTCTGCCATGAGTTTTCAATCTAGCAGTTTTCAGAGCTATATGCACTAAGATTTATGTCCATACACTTGTATCATGGTGGAGAGGTTAATCACCTCTTAGCAGCTCACTTTCCACTCCAAATCAATTACCATAAAGGACCAAAAGACAAACATGTTGAGATAATTTGAAGACAAGAGGTATAATTTCTTCATAGGGAATTTACTTGCAAAATCTAATCTGAAGCTCTTTCTTCTTTGTTTGGCAATTCTCATTGCTGCAGCAGTCCTTATCTGACAAATACAAAGAGGCTATGAGTCTTCAGATCCAAATAATTAATAAAAACATGGAAAGTTCCCCTGATTCTTCAAGAGTGGGGTTTTATGCAGGGAGAGAGAAGAACTTAATCTGACAGCTGGGCTCTGACTCTCCTTCAGCCCTCACAGTCACCACTCCAGTCTGTGGACTCTAATAGCATTTTCCACCTTCCCATGACACCTGTGTGGGGCGAACACTCTGCTCTGGCATGACTGCAGATCTCACTGCCTGCCAGCCATGCTAGCCTACCACAGGACCTCTGCCTACAGTGTGCAGTAGGTTCAGGACTTTTATTTTTTCATGAGATTGCGAAGCACTATAAATTTCTTCTTGGAGGACAACTTTCATCACTTCAGAAAGAGCCTGAAAGAGGATGCACTGATATAGGTACACAATAGCTAGAGCTATACTCTCTTTCCTAGCCAAGAAGAATATCTGTCCAAGGGTGAGTGCAACAGCAGAGTTCAACTGCTGTGAGCATGACTGTTAGTATGGTTCAGGCTGTGCAACTTTGTGTGCAAGCAAATCCCAGTCCTGTGTGAGGATCTTCCTGCTGTGGGGAACATGAATGAGAAGAGTATCCATGGGGAGAGCAGTCATTTTTCACTCCTGCAAATGCTAATGTGTCCATACCCATGGTTATGTCCAGTATTGCATATGGGAGGTTCTATTTCTCAGCAATGTTCATGTATCATGCTGAAGGCCAGGATCCCTCGTCTGGAAAAAAGTAGGTAAAAATGCCCACAACCCATTGTAAGCCTCCTATCAAAGGAAATGAAACAGTAAGTGCCATTCTTTCCTATATGTCTCTGCAGAAAAGCACTTTAAACCTTTCCTGCTCCAGTGCAGCAGGCTCAGCTGGAGGAAGCAGAAAGAGCAGACTGCTGTGGTGGGTAAGCAGGCCCACACCCAGCCACCAAGGAGCAGCTGTGCTGCTCTGTGAGCAAACCAGCTCCAAATAACTCTTGCCAAAGCTTTTCTGACTCCATCTCTGGAGATGGCCCTAAAGCCTGCCCTATCAAAACATCAGGGAGTGCTGCTGTCCAGAACACTCCCTCGTGCTGATATGCATGAGCTCTTACTTCACACTCACAGTGCTACCCTAATTCTTCTTCTTATTAATGCTGACATCCTTCTTGGTCATTTTCCTCTCCCATTTGACCATGTGTAGTTCTTTTTAACCTTCCTGTGTAGATCAATCCTTCTCAGTTCTATGAATAAATAAAAGCCTTCTGTTCTCATCAACAAAATGGTCTTTTAACAGTTGCAAGAACAACATAGCAATCACTTGGAAAAAAAATCCAAAACAAAAGCAGCTAATATTTGATGCATTTAAAAATCTCTGCTCCAGCTATTTTCTAAATTTTAGAAAGAAATCCTTCTTTAAACAGAGTAAGCAGTGAGAAAATGAATGGAGAGCACAAGCAGAACTGGGTGTCAGAGAGGGACCTGCTAACCCATCACAAATCCTCACCACACACAAGGCAGTAGCAAGACTGCCAAAGCAAGCTGAATTTCAGTTAGAAACATCTAAGGAATGTGAATAAGCTGTTAAAGCTGCAACCTTTCCCTCTGCTTTGATCTGACATTAAACATAACTCGAGAGTGAGAAATCCAACAGCTTCCAAGGGGCTTAAAGAGTCCGAGGTCTCCATGTACCACAACACGCAGAGGGTTTTTCCACCTGGGGAAAGCAGGAGGCTGGAAGTGAATCTGATGGCTAGGAACTGCTGCCAGGTTAGGGCTAAGTATCTCACCTTCCTCATCTTCACAGCCACAATACCCATAAGAAGCACCAGCAAATCCAAGTGAAAAAGAGAGCTGCTTTCAGCTACTGTTAGAAAGTATAAGAGCAAAGTAAAAACATTTTTGTGGCCCCTGTATCTTGGAAATGCATTTTTGACTGCTATTAGTTGACATTAGTACTTTTGAAGGTGAAATTGTGGTTGTTCTGGGCTCTGGCCATGCAAATGCAACCATAGAGGATTAGATCTCAGCAAATGAGATGTTATAGGAAGAGAGATGAGGGTAGCTGGAACATCATGTGCTTTACCGACTAAAAATGCTTGGTATGAGAAAACAAAGCCACATTCTCTATCCTTTATTCTTGTTTTCCTTGGCTCTCAGCTTTACTGGCCCCTAAAAATACTGCATTATAACTAAAGGAGCTGCAATCAGCAACTGACTGAAGAATTACAATATTACACCAATGTGATGAATCCACACTGGTATTGCTTCTAAGAAAGTTTTCCTAAATTGACTACCAATAACCTAATGTGTTTGTCTGTTTCTTTTTTTCTGTCATCAGAATCTTGCCCTAATAAAATAATAGTAATACAGAAATGAAATTGTAAAAGTGAGATGTCGCTTCAAGGTACCTAAATTTGCAGAAAGGTACCTGACTAGCAAGGTCATCCCAGCCAGCTTAGCTTTGCCTTCATGAGGCTGCTGGCCAAATAAACACAGAAGTCATGGGAAATGGTTACCTGCCTGTTAAAAGCACTATATAAGAGACCACAGAAAAAAAATGCTGCATTACACAGAAATTCCATTTTCCTCTTTCATGGGATTTATATAAACCAAAGCCATTTAATAATGTTAGATGTAAGGTAAGGTTAAGAGGTCTTCTGGAATTCAATTTCCACCATCAGCACAGAAAATTTCCAATACATATCTATGAGGTCCAGCAGTCTTGTGATTACAACAAAATACCCCAAAGAGAAAATGTTCAAATCTTGACATCCTAAGAGAACTGAACCAAGGGATACCTTATACAGGGCAATAAGGTATTAAGACACAAATTGAGGTGAATAGTGTTATCCTGTGAAGTACCAAACGTTTTGCTCAAGCCTTGCATAAGAGGAAACATCGATGCAGAGCAGCCTTTGGCAAGATTTAGAGTCAGTGTGTAAGATTCTACAGACTCAGCAATAAAAATGGAAATTATTTTTCCTTCTCTTGACTGAAGGGTAGACACAAAATAAATCAGTCAAGTCACGCATATTACAGCCCTAGTAACTTCCCAACTCATTTGGGAAATCACACTAGTCACACCATGGAACTGCATTAATGATCTCATGGATAATGTGCCTGTATCGGGAATTTTATTCATGAGAATATCAGAACCAGAATAAATGTCCAGGTCAGGAAATCTACACCAAACTCATACAGCCAAAAGATACTATATGAGATGTGGAGCAGACAACTACTTTTGTGCTAACACAATTGAATAATTAATATCACCAAAGGATGGGACACAAAGGAGGAACACACTGTTGAAGAGGTTTGAAATAGATGAAGTGGTGGAGGAAAGTAATAAATTTCCCCATCCAACCAGAGCAGTTTTGGCAATGGAGATGTTTATATCCTTCAGCTCTTGCTGCCATCCAGCTTGGACTGTAACTTGCATTTCATCAAACAAATTGTATCCTCCATGCTTACCTCTTTATGTGCAAAGATTATTTTACAGAGCCTAAAAAATGTTTAACTGTCTTCCTAACTTACAGTGAATCAAGGCTTAGTTAAATCAACTCTCTGTGTAACACAACTGTGTTCCAGTTGTTCTGCTTTCAGGCTCCTCTTCACCGTCTCCTGTTTTCTGGTAAGAAAACCAAAAGGAATTTACAAAGAAAACTGTAGGTCTGACAGGGATAATGAAGTTGTCAACTGTCCTGAGCAACCAGATTTATACTAATTGAGCTAATTAATCCAGCAACATCAGTGCATAAACCCCCCCCCCCCCAAACACCAAACAAACCACAAAATGCTTATGTTCTCTACTGAAGAAGATATTCAAAGAAAAAAGAGAACAAATAATCACACAGCACAAAACATGCCTGACAGGAACCTGCACCCCAAAGACTCTTCTCTATAAAAAGGTGTTCTCTGTATCAAATTCATGCGATAAATGCAATGTTTTGTCACTTCTTCTATGTTTGTGGCTTCAAATATAGTTATTGTCACACTACATTTTCCAACCTTTGTTAGGCTTTAAGGGTATGGAGGAACTAAGGCAAGGCATTAAGCACGCACAGTGAGCCACTGTGGTCTCTCCCAGGCTCATGGGGACTCTGCACAAGTGGCTTGTGTGTCCTGTAGTTCAGTAACTTTTTATATAGACTGTCTGTGGTCTGTTAACAGCACCTACAGGGTGGGCAGCATACAGTCTGTTCCATCCCTCTTCCAATGAACTTTATGCCACACAGATAAACAGAGAGAGATGGAGATACTTTCTACTGGGATTACTGCAGACTCCTGCCAGCCTACCACCACGTCAAAAGGAGTGTATAGAGATGAATGAATAAACACTTAGAAATACTCTGCCTATACAGGGAGAAAGAGACTCAGGTGGTCAGCAACAATACTTCTTCCCAGGTCAACTGTCCTTGCAAAGCCAGCCCCCAACATGGCATGTGATCAGTTGTTCAAAAAAGTCACAGGGGTTCTATTTGTTTTCCTTGCAAGGTGTCCTGAGGACTAGGTACTCTCCTTATCAGAGAAAATATAAGGGTCGTTTCTACACATTAAGTGCAGTGCTGTGATGGAAAGTGAGTCACAAGAGCAAGCGTGAGGAAAAGCCTTGGCACCTGGATTCAGTAAGGTTTCCTCTCTCAGACTGAATGGTACAATGACTCACATGCATTTGGAATCTTCAAGCTCAAATGAAGCAGTTCTGTCTTTGAGGAGACCTAGGGGCAGGTTTGAATCTTGGCTTCAGCCAAGTAAATTGCAGTGTACTTTCCAATGTCTGCAGATGATCTGCCCAAAGGATATCAGATTTGCACCAACTGAGATTTATTCCATTTCAACCTGTCAGCACAGAATTTGGCCTTGCCTTTTGTCTGCTGCCATCATTAATCCCAGTGATTCATTTTGCTAATATCTGGAGTGGCTCTTGCAGGGAGGCAGTGGTCTGTAACAGCACAGTCAAGGCAAAGATTTCCAAGCACAAGGAAGTCATGAAGTTGCAAGGGTGGGGTGTGACAGGAGGCTACCAAACAACCAGGATAGATGATTCAAATATATTACTGGGATCTCCCAGTCCATGCACTGCAGGAGATCTGGTGATACCCAGCACACCTATGCCACAGCATGGAGAACAAAGCACAGATCTTCAAGCCAGAAGAGGAAGGAACAGTAGGTGTACACGGTCCAGCGCTGCCCCAACCTACTGACTGAGGACCAAAGGGGTGTTGCTGTGTTATCACAGCCTTGCACACACTCAGGCTGGTTTCTTGTCAGAGCTGAGGTGTGTGCAGCCAGCTCCGGTGCCTCTGCTGGACTGTGGAGGTGTGTCCAAAGATGTCTGTGATGTCTCCTTGCTTTTCCATGTTCCAAGGGTACAGCTGTCTAGTTGTACATGTAAATGAAAGCTATGCTGACATTTCACTCTCCCCTCTGGGATCATTTGGGACATCAACCATGAATCCAGCAGAAATGGCTCCTAGTCCCACTTCCATAGTGGATAATACCACTTCATCCCCAAGAGGCACATGAAAGAGAAATAATTCCTTACAGAGAGGTTAAAATAGCATCAGCAGTAATGTCAAGGGCAAGGCTGAGGAAAACTCAAGGCAAATAGGGATAGCTTTTACAGATTCAATATGCAGACCTTTACAAAGCAACAGATGATCCCTTTTCCATTTATGTCTAGTTGTAAATATTTTATTCACTCTTCTCGCAATGCTGAGTAGCTTTAATGGCATTTGTTTCAGTAAAGGCCTGAGCTGCTGTAAATCAAGTACAGTTTTAGGGCTACTCACCATGGTCATGGGCAAACACAAACAAGTTAAGTCCTGTCAGCTTCTGGGCCAAGTCATCATAGCGGCCGCAGTGCTCCCCAGCGCCGTGAGCGATAAACACGAGGGCCCTAAATGGAGCATCAATGTATAAATCATTAACGTGGCAATCAACCCACAAAGGCTTCAGAGCTGCAACTGAAACCAGCATATTCAATTCAGCAACAGCATTTCAGACATCAGCAAATACAAGGCAAGTATATAATGGCTGAGAGGGGTTGAACAGGGAGGAAACCATCATCATCCTGACCCACCGTCAACCTGCTCTTCATCAGGTGGCAGTAGGACAGACTAAATGGAAGTCAGTTGCTCATGGGACAGAGCCACCATGGTCTGCTGCAAGTTAAAGATGCAGATGGGCATCAGTGTCAGTCCCTGAGCTGGTTAACTCCATCTCGGGCTCGAGGTGTCTACGCTGTTCTTACAGTGTAAGTGTTGCCATTTATTTCTTTTGAGACTGGCATTTCTCTGTGGTTTCAAATACAAATACTGTCCTCAACTTTGTAACTTGAAACATTGTCTGATGCTCTAGAGCCCTCTAAGATTAAATGTTAGCCAAAGAATAGGTTACAAGCAGAGTCCAGAACTTTGGTTAGAGTTTGGAATTTTATCTTTTGACCCAACCCCAGTCATTTTAACATTCTAGTTTCTGCACCAAAACAATTGCTTCACTTTCATGATTAAGCTACTTTTACGTAGCTAAAGCTACAGAGAGAGATAATAAAAAAAACTAGTCTACAGACACTTATTTTCACAAATACTTATTTTTGAAGATTCCAGTTTTATGAATAATACTTTACTTGTACTGTAATGGTGTTAAGTGAGAGTGACTGAACTTGAACAAACCTCCACAGTGTTTTTACTAAAGACTGTATATAGCCTTAGATTAGAATTATAGCAGAAATAGCAATGAAATTACAGAAGTTTCGCTGGATTTGACAGGTGACTATTTAAAATCCAGCTTCAGCAACATAAACATAACTTGTTTGTTTAAAAGAACCATCTGTCATTGCAACATCAGCAACCACAAAACCATTTGAAGGCTACCAGCTTGACATTTTCAGTACTTGAACAGTGAAATACTACATGAACTGACAACATAAAATAATGACAGCAGTTAACAGCTAGTGAATTCCTCGACTTTATTTTGACCGAGGTTTTGCATACCTTTTTAGACTGCATTCACTGCAATAAAATCTTAAAATATTTAAACTTTAAAAACACGATGGATGATGTAGAAACTCCTGCTCTAGGTCTTTGATTAGCACCTGCTTCAAAGTATTTACTCAGCTAGACAACTTGAAAGGGCATCCATTGAAACCAGAAGGATTGTACGGAGCAGCACCACAAAAGCAATGCAAAGATGCTCTGGTATCTGTCTAACAACAATTAGCATGGGTGAGGTTAGGTCATGTACCATATTTAACTTGCTGCACCTTACAAATCGTCTTAGTGTCACTGAGGGTTTCAAAACAATCTGGGTGGAGCAGTCATTCCTTCCTTTGTCATCATGCCTGGTCAATAGATTTGTCAAGTTATCAATGCACCTGGCACACAGACTGGTTTTAGGAGTGCAGGATCTGTTATTAAATCTCCAAATACTGAAGAAATTGAGACATTTGTCATTCCAGAGTGTAGAATATCAACTTTCTGCAGTGGAGGTATCACAGCTTTACATGTCCCACCTCTCCCAGACACAGGCAGCCTGGCAGAAACGCTGCAGCCAGTGCTGTGAGAGCAAATCATTATTCTGTACATGCCCCTGGAAACTGGAGGCACCACCCAACTGCTTCTGCCTCCACCAACACCTAGTGGTACCTCAGCCCTGGTCCTGGGTCACCTAAAGAGACCTCACAGGGGCTGCTGCAGATATGCCAAATGTTCAGAAATGCTGCAGGGGGTGAAGCAAAGTCAGGCTGTTAACCCACAGGTTCTGGACTCTGCAGCAAAGCGAACAATGGCACTGATGCAGAAAATAAGGGACTGTGAGAGAAATTTCTGAGTACCCAGCACCTTGATATCCAACAGACTCAGCCAGGTTAAGTCTCTGTGCTGCATATATCCTGGACAGCTTCCCTGCTCAGTGTCTTACTTAAGCCCTCGGTTACTCTTTAGAGAACCTGTATTTGTTTCTGCTGACTAGGCACAGAGATTAAGGTGCAGCTTGGCTGACTGAATACAGCCCTTCATTTCTCAGAGAAATATTATTTGAATTTATAAACTGAATGGCATCAAGTGAATGAAACTTAACGGGAAGCTGACAAAGATATGTCTTTCAGGAAATTCTTGGTTATTTCATCCCCCAACAGCAAAGCCCTCGTTTTGCTTTCATCCACGCTGATGCAGTACCATGACTTTGCCTGTCAGCATCCTCCTAGATGCTCAGACCTCTCATTTTCTGTGAAACCAGTGAGATAAACCTCAATGCTTCAGAGGCAAGGTGTTCCTGTGACCTCTCCTCTCACCTAGCACACAACGGCCAGAACTAAGCAGAACTGAGCCTTTCCACACCATAGGGAAGAGACCTGGGTTATTACTTGTTTGCAAAATACTGAATAAAATCCCTGAGCCTGTTTGTGACTTAAGAGCCCAATGACAGTAGCTGTTGAGAAGACTTAGATACTTTTGAAAGTTTTGTCCTATGAATAATCGTAAACAAGAAGCAAAATTTCCAAATTGTTGTGATGAAACAAAAGTAGACTGTTCTGTTGTTCAATAAAAAGCGAGAGGGGCTTTACTGACTTAAAACTAGGTCACATCTATGCAGCTCTTTAGTTCCAGCTTTCAGGTCTAAGCACATGGGCCATGCATTAAACACAACAGCTTGAAACATTGAAATTAGTAAGAGTATCATCTGAACAATGACTGAAAGATTTGGCTCTTTCACTTAATCCTCCATTTTCCATTACGAAACAAGTTTAGATTTCGCAAATAATACCTGAAGGCAGTATAACAAATACATGGTTCAACATATCTTCACTAGTAAGCTGCCCGGAAAATGCAACGAGTGATTAGATTGACAGCAGTTCTTTAATGTATGTAAACATTTTTGCAGACATCCCTGCTCTGGAATCAGAGCCTGCTCCTTCCTAACCACAATGGCTGGAGTAACAGAGATTGCTTTCAACAGAGTCATTTAAAATTAATACAGGAATCCTGCCGGGTTTGAGATTTTGCAGGACCGCGGTGCCTCTCTGTGCACTCTCAATGAGAATTTTCTGTAAAAAAGGTTTGTGGATTGGCCATGTATCAAACTGGTACTGGGGAGAAATTTCTTCACCTCCAGCTCTTGCAGTTGTGCTGCTGAAATCCTTGGAAATTGGCACATATCAAGTAGAAAACATCGTGCACAGCCTGCAAAGCTTTCTATTGGAGACTGACCTGTGCCTGAGTACATGCTAATTCAGGTCTCTCTCACCTGATGTATCTTTGGATACTTCAGCTGGCTTTGGCTGGTGGAACTGTAATTGCTGAACATCCCAAAATAGCATTACTTTGGCATCTGCTCAAGAAAGCACCTAATCATGCAACGGCACAGCTCCCCCACACTCGGCAGGCGTGTCTCCACACAAAGGCAAGGTGTGAGCTGAGCATAAATAAGTGACCATGCACCTGCTCTCACCCAACTGGTGCAACAATTATGGCTATTAAAGGGAACCGGTTTCCTCACTGCTGTTTGCAAAAGCAACAGATGGTTTTCACAGATCCCTGCCCTTCCCATAGCCTTCACCACCTCCTCCTCCTCCTCCTCCCTCCTCATTGCAGGTTTCTGCCTCCTGGCACTGCACAGCTTGGCAAACAGATGCAGCTACTTATTGCAACAAGAGGGCAGGACAATATTTGTCTTTTCCTGTTTAAATCAACTATTGGCTGTATTTAGTCCTCTCCCATGAGGAAATGATGGCATACACCAGTGATCAGTCTCTGCTCCCACACTCCACTGTGCTGGCCACCCATCCCTGGCACCAGTCCCTCCTATGTTGCAGAGGCAGCTCGCTAAGTCAGCAATATGCAGCAAATGCCACACCTGCAGTTGGTACAAGGCGTGTGCAAACACCCTCTCCTGAATCAAGGAGGCTGAGAGTTGGCTGTGCAGGCCAGGTTGCAACACAAAGTCAGTGTGCACAAATCCATTGAAAATACTGTCCTTTTGTCTTGCTTCTGAGAGAGGTCACCAGCTGATCCAAGCTTTAGCTGTTTGCAGCCCTTCCCTATTTCTCAATGTAACGTCACATGTGCTAATAATTCATTTCTTGTGTGGGGAGCAGCTTTGCAGGGCAGGGTGGTGTTTAGGTTGCAGCTTTACATACAAAGGCCGTACCAGATTTAGAGATTCTTGCTTTCTTTTTTGCTGGGCACATGTTGCCCCATCTGCTGTGCCAGGACAATTGTTTATAGAGATGCAATTCCACGTTCAATTGCAATCACATGTGAGCAAGAGCCTCCTTGAACTGAGGCTCAGTCATTAAAAGAAAAATACCTTGAAAACATGCCCAGAAACCTGCTGTGCTATGAAACCTTGTGGGCCAGAAACACCACTCAGGGCTTGGGTCCTGCTGAGCATACGACCCATACTCTTGCTTTGCTTCCAACCATAATCATGTTGAAACTGAACTAGACAAAGAATTTTGTGAGCAAGATGGTATGAGTTTAACATCCTGTGTCCTCTGGGGACAAAGCCACTTCTATGGGACCCTGTGCGTGCTCATTCACTGCCAGAAAATAACCCAAAACACTGGGACTAGACCAAAGAACAGAAGACAAGCTTCCTATGACTGCATATATGAAAAATGCTATCTTTTCCACCTCATTCAAAAGCACCCCTCTTCAGAACAATATTTAAAGTACTTGCTTAACCTCAGGAAACTTTCTTCAACACAAGAAAGTCAAGAGGACTTGCAAAGTATAAGATGAAAATTAAAAAAGGATTTATAAATGCTGTCCGGAATAAGGATTGATTTAATCACACGCAGAAGTGATTTCCTGAATTGAGTCCTCGCAACTTAAGTTAATACCATGTTATTCTATGTAAGGCAACAGCGCTTTTCATTTGGTCTTGTGTATGCTGTTATCAGAACCAGATCAGCTCTAACAAAGAACATCTGACTTGAGCAGTTTTGAATACTCGACACTAAATTCCTAAAGTAATTTTTAAAAACTGACAGGAAAGCTCTGAGCCAGCTAGACTGCCAGAAAAATGACTGGCTTAAGTATTACACTTTGTGGTTTGAGCTGATTTATCAGTTCCTTTGTAGCTGAACAATTAACCTTTATTTACCAAAAACATTTCACAAGTGACATTTTTTGGACAAGCAACTGGACAGTTGCTCACAGATCTTTTAATGCCCTAAAAATGCAATGCCATGTGTGTATTTCACTTCCAAAGTATATTATAATGGAAAGTCACTGAAAGGTGTGCATTTTCATGTTAGCTGGGTGACTGAGCCTCACTGACTATAAAAATTAGTTATCTTTCACATAATGAGATTGTTCATTAAGCAGCTTGTAACTTTGCTGGAGTTTAAGGGTCAATCTAATTTTCTACCCTTGGTATTTGTTTAATGATTATCAGTAAAAAAAACCCAAAACACCCAGCTAATAATTTTCAAGAACGCAAAAGGAATTTTTTGGTTCACTACTGGTGACCTTTTCTCTGGAGGGCTCTTCAGCCCCTTGCTTTGGGTGCAAGACCTGAAGTCTGGAAGAGGAATGTCTCTGTATCTCCTTTTTGAGTTGGCTTTTGCATTTTTTTTGTCCTGAGGTGATCTGTGTCCCACACAACCCTGACAAAACCTGGGCTATGGGCAGGGATTACAAAACGCTATGACAATTTCTCTTAGCCAAGAGTTCAGCCTGGTGGCTCCAGTTAGACAGGAATATTTATGGTGGAGTCAGGTGTGTCCCTTCATGCCATCCTTCCGTCTCTAGGAAACATTTGAGCTACATCCTTCTGAAGGTCAAGAGGCAATGACTTTGCTTCAAATTCCAATGCAGTGCCAAGAAGGCATTACATTCAAGGGCTTTGCTTGCTCTCCTGCCCAGGGTTTTTGAGAAACGCATTCTTAACCTCTGCCCTACTGTCCCACAGCTGTGCCATGCAGGTCTGTTACCTGGGTGGCCACCTCTTTCTTCAGCTTTCATTGAACATTGCTGTGTGAAACTAGCAGTTCTATAGCTATTTTTAGCAAATCAGGGGGAAAAGCAAATCAGAATGGCAACAGCCTGGAGTCGAATCTCTGTCAACCACCTCTCAGTACTACAGACCACAGAGCATCAGCATGAATGTGTCACAGAGCTCTGAATCCAGAGGAATTCACCTCTTCCAGATATACTGAGGTGAATAGTACTTGGTGAACGTAGTAGTTTAACTGTGAAAATCCTTTAAGCACAACAGAGTATGTCAAAGAACTGTGTACTATGCTCACACTACACAATTTCTGCTTGTCTTTAAAGAACTTGGGATTGAGGATTCTGCATCTTTGTGTTTGATATGTTTTGGTCCAATCTAGTAGAATCAGGAGCTTCATTCCTGTTCAGAGCCTAAACTGGCATGTAAAAAATAGGTCTCTTCAGCAAACTCTGCTTCCCACTTTCTCTCCCCATTTCCTCTGGCTTAGAAGTTCCATGTAAGCCTGTCCAAAGGGGCTGCTGTTAGTTTAAGCACCACTTTACTGTTCTACACCACAGAGATTTCAGGCTCAGTCTTAAAATCTGTGCCTGTTGGTATAAACAGCTCTCTTGGAACATGTCTGCAAACCTGCTCTCATCATACATTTCAAAATCACAATTCCTCACCAGCACAGAGTTAGGAGGACATCTGAGAACTGCCATGACGTTTAGGAGTAATATACCTAAGTTCTCCAGCAACACCAGAAAGTGCAGACACTATAAATAAATGGGACAGAGACAGAACTAGGTAGTAAAAATGTATTTCAAAATAAGAGGTTCAACAGGATCTAGACAGAGCCAGTAGATAACAATGTGGGGAAACAGTTTATGCTGATTTATTGTAGCTTTTCAAAATGTAAGCCCTCACCAAGAATAACTCATGAGTTGTCTAATACAGGGAAAAGACAGGAAGGAAACTTCAGGTGGGGGCGGGAGGGAAGGAATTATTGGATCCTTGAAACTGCATAGCTCTGGATAAATCTCTGCAAAGTTAACATTTGAGACCAGCTGTATTTTGTTTCAAGGAAGCTTTGAAGTAATATTTTCAGGGACATGAGGCTGAGATCAGAGTTGAAATGCATACTGTGTAGCTTAAAACTCATGGGCCGGATCTTGCCACTCCTTTCGTGGGTAAATGTGAGGAGGAGGGATTCTAGAGTTACATGGACTGCCTCGGGGAGACACTCTTCCACTTTGATATCAGAGATGGGATTTTCCTTGGCAAAACCGACTGCCAGACCTGCTGCTTTGAATCTGCAAGGAAGACCAGATTCCTGGAGACACAGGCAGCCCAGGGTTGGGGCTGTGGTTTCCTCTTGCTGCTGCCCTTCTACAGAGCACAGGAATTCTTGAAAGAAGAATTACAACTTCTGTTTCCAAAGAGGGAAGGTGTAGGCATTGCCACACACACTGGACCGAGGAAGGGATGATGTGGGGGGAGCCTGGGCAGAACTGCCCAGGATCTGACTGGAAGAAAGGCTGGAATGGGACATCCTGGTCCTGTACTTTGTTCTGCTTTAGCCCTTCCTCGGTACAAGGGCTACAAGAGAGATAAAATGGAGGTCAGATCTCCCAAGGGGAGCTACAAGGATAGATGCACGAAGCAGTCAGTGTCTTTCTAAATAAAATAAAAAAAAAGGTGGAAAATATTGCTTAAAGAGAAGATACCAGCTGCAAAATCCGAGTCAATCTGAAATCACACCCAGAATTTTTAGATCAGCTTTAGGGTGTGGAGGAAGAATATGCAAAGAAACAAAAGAGCTTCTGCTATAGACCCCATTGGAAATCAGAAAAAATAAAATACTTCTGGTTAATTTTATTAAAAATTCATTTTGACTTGGAAGCAAAGCCACTGCAGATGGAAAGTGGCTGCAGGACCACCATTCTTGGTGGAGAGCCAACAAATAGGGAGTAAGAGCAAGAACAGTTTTTGCAGACTGCCCCTCCTCTTTCATGGACTTGCACTGAACCTCTAATAATTTCCAAAGGGACAAAAATCACTGTTTAGCCAGTCCTGTAGCAGTTTCTTCTTGCAATCAAAATGGAGGCACTGCCTGGTGAGCTAAAGCCTTGGAAAAAGAGGCTCATGTAATGAGACGGACTGTCCTTTCCAAGCATGAGAAAGCTGCAGTCAGATGGCCAGAAGCTTCTTCTGCACAGTCACTATCGCTTCAGCTCAGCACTACTCACTAGTTCAGTACTAGAATCAGTCACAGAATAAAAAAGGTGGGTTTTTTAATCTAAAAGTATGACCTTGCTTCAAAGTAGATGTGAAAAAACAGTTCCTTTTTACTGAGCTCACTTGCAGTCTCGGCACATTTGGAACACTGGCACCTGTTCCAGTGACAAGTCACTATTGCTGCTAAAAGTTCACAGCCTGAGAAACCCAACTCAACCCTAAAAGCCTCCTTAACCAAAGAGGCTTCCTGGATAGGAACAAGGTGTGCTTCATTAAAGGATCAACTCAAGCCATGCCAGAATGCATGGCATGACATCCCAGCCCCATTTTAACAATTGAATCTCACCTTTTGGCGTGGCACAGAAGGTGGAAATAGCCAGCAGTATGCCTGTATTGAGGTGAGGAGTTCTACATGAACCCCTGCAGCTTTCAAATTATGAAAATTATTTTACTCAGTAAAGCCATCCCTCTGGTTAGGTCCACACAAATACTTGGTAATGTTCAAGTCCTTAGTAGCATGTTTGCTTGCTCGGTTATTTTCAAGTACTTTTTAAGAAGGGCTCATGGTTTGAGACAAATAATCAGGTGCCACAGAGAACACCACATCTAAATGTTAAGCAGCATTTGCTAAAGTCCTCTAAGACAAGTCTGCAGACTTCTTCTGACTTCAGTTTTTTCACAAGATATTTTTCATGCAGGACATCACTAGTGGTTGGAACCTGGGCACACCAGAGGTTCTTCACAAAATTAGTGGTTCTTAAAAGTGGGATTGCCCATGTTTTATTCTCTAGCCATGATTCTGATCACCTCCAGTCTCAAGCTGCTATTTCAGGGAGTGGATGGTACAGAAAACTCACGACAAGCAATACTGAAAAAGTTAATAAAGGAAGAATTCAACTTATTACCCCAGCACCTGTGCAGCGAAGAGGCTGAAAAGTGCACACCTGGCACAAGGGGGTCAGAGCATTTCCAAGCTATTGCTTGCAATAAAAATTACATGACTGAAGTACTCTGATCAGGCCTTTTAGGCTTATATCGGCAAATCTTCACTAGCTCGGAATCATAGAATGGTTTGGGTTGAAAGTGACCTTAAAGATCACCTAATTCCAACCCCCCTGCCATGGTCAGGGACACCTTTCAGGAAAATGCTGTGAATAAAGAAGGAGCAAGAAAGGAGATTACACTTGGCCTGTTCTGTAAACTCAAAATAGTATGTTATTATTACTCTTTAATAAAGCACTGACTGTGCAATTCCCAACTGTATGGCAACAGTTTAAAGAAAAACTTCAATTCCCTGACGGGCTTGATAATACCGTTTGTAGCCAGGCAATTCCACCCATAATGTGGAACTCTTGATTGCTTCCTGGACTGAGTCAATTGCCAATTTAGTCAGCGGTCCTCTGTGTTGGCAGAGATCTTAATTGGTTATCCTTAACTAACTGATGAACTCATTAAAAGTTCAAATGTCACAGGTAACACAAGTCTCCAAGTTGGCAAACCTTTTCCGCGTGATTTTCCAAACGCTAGGGTGGAATTATCCCATAAACTTAGAGACAGAAACTCAAGGATTGATTTCTTAATCATAAACTGCTTATGTATATTTTAACATATTTTGAGATTAAACACATTAATTTCCAATGAAATCTTGGCACATACCAGAGCTGCACTCCAGCCCTGCCCAGCTATGGGAGGAATCCTTACAGCAAGAGTCTTTACAGGCTCTGTCAAAATCAATATCAGCAGCTATTCCTCTGGGAAATCAGGAACATCACAGGGAAAACGTTTGCCAAGGCTTTGAGCATGTTCCAATTAATTTACTATTCCATGTTTGCTGTAGACCTGAGGTAGGAAGGAAAATTGAATGTAAGCAGTTAAACATGAGACACAGAACACTGCTAAGACAGTGACCACTGCAACATGGACTTTAAAGGCTGAAATATTTGTTCACATTTTGAATTAAAGTAAATTTTAATCACAGGTGAGGTGTAGTGGTTTACTTACAGATGATTTAAAAGTTAACAAATGGATACAGGCTTCAGCCTACGGCTGCCAAATCCGGATATTTCTTGGCTGCACTGAGCTAATCTGTATGTCCAAAGACTTCAGCTATTGAAGGTTTGGTTTCCAAAATGTTCTTTCATTTCTAACACCTAGGCATCTTCACCTCTGGCAGTGAGGGCTGCCATGCTAACTTAAATAAGGAACCTACCTGCCATGAGTTTTAATCACTGTTTCATTGATTTGCTTTCAAAAGGGGCAGTAATAGCTTTAAGCTCCAAAATGTGAATGGGGACCTGTCCAACTTGGGGTGCAACTACTAACACTAGGATGAGTGGCAACAATAAAATAAAAAGAGTATTTAGTTAGATAAATCCTTGGCTGCAATCACTTTAGGTACAGGCAGAGACAGCTAAAGGCATGTGGGATGTCTTTTCTGCAGAAAAGCTTAAAATAGAAAAGGAAATCAATACTCATTTACAGTATCTGGCAGTCACTGAACCAAAACATACATGTACACCTACAGACGAGCAGAAATAACAACATTTATTTAAACCACAAGCTGTTATTCTGCTGCAGAAATGCTGTGTTTTATGTGGAGTGCTTCACCAGAGGCTGAACCACATATTTCTGACCACTTTAAAAAAGCATCAGCAATATCAGGAACAAATACCTTCAACACCACAGTTATTAACCCCACCATTGCCATGCCAGCTCTGACTCCTCCAGTTGCTGGCAAAGAAAGAGTTGGAGCTGCTGTCTGAGCTAGCAGCAGGGAAGATGTTTTCTCTTTCCTCCCGACTTTCTCTTCTGCCAACTTCCAAGACGTGTTGGATCACATGTGAGGGGTGCATCTGTCACTGCCTGCCATGGGAATGGGAAGAGCTCCATCAGCTCTATGGCTGCAGCACAACCCCAGGGTGGCTCAAGGCATTAGAGATATAGAGCTCCCAGATGAGGCTTGAGCCATTGCATGTGCCATATGGGATCCATGGAGGAAGAGAGCCCTGAGTTCTCTAGCTGAGAGGCAGGGAGGGGGATCACTGGAGCGTTGTGCCCATGCCCTGTGTGGTGCCCAAGAGCTGGCAGGGGTGTTCGGGGCAGCACAGGTTTGGAACTGCCTGAGGGATGGCAGGGTGGCTCGAGCGGTGACACTTCTGAAAATGTTCAGGGCTTAGCAAAATGTAAACAAGCCTTGATGCTACAGGTAGTTGTGTTGAGGGAGCTGACCATCCCTCCCAAAGCAACAGGAGAATGCGCACAGCAGAAGAAAACCACTGATGGGCAGCACCCCTAAATGATGCTTCAAAAGGGAAACATACACTTGTGTGTAAGAACGAGGCAGTGCTTTCACTGTGTAAAGCTAAGGTCCTCAGAGGAATACTGTTTAACAAACCAGCATTCCCAAACACTGAAAGTGAAATGAAATGTAAACAAAGTGAATCTGCTGGTTGCTTTTTTCCCTCATTCCCCAGATCTGAGAAATGTGACCAGTAAATAAGCAGGATAAATAATAACAGCAGCTGGCTTTTGTAAAACACTCCTCTTTCAGAAAACCCAAAATGCTTCAGAAAGGGTGTAACTAGGACACTTGTAGAGTTACATAAGGCAGAGATGACTGGCACCTCCAGAGAGCCTCTGATCCATTACCCTGTCCCAAGTAAGGCTCAGTCTTTCCTCCCACTGCCACATAAACTGAATCACAAAGGTAAAACCCCTCGCCCATGGCAACACTGCATGCCAGAGGCAAGGGTGGACATACAGCATGAGGCAAAACCTGACCCTACAGCACTTAGCAGGAGTTTAACAGCAGAGTCAAGATGTCACCATGGGTTCCCTGTGCTACATGAACGGGGCCACGGGGAACCTGGAAAGAGAAAATTCAGTTCTTAAAAAGCTTTCTGTCCTAATGAATTTGTGGGCATCAAATAATGTCATAGAGGTACTCTGTGCATATTGAGGACAGCCTGGGTTGAGATGCTCCATGCCCCTTGTTTGCAGCGGGCCAGGGGATAACGGAATGCTGATGGCTTGAGTATCTTTTTAATAATATGAGATTATGAATGCTGCTCAGAATACAGTTTTTAGTACTTCAAATATTGTAGACTAGCTCTCACAGAAAATTGAAAAAATTAAGCAAAAGCTTAACCACTAAGTCAGTAGATGTTATCTTTGCAGCAATTTAATTACTTACTGTTTCTTCATCACTCCTCATGCCTTTCACCCAGCAAATTAAGCCATTGCAGATTTCTGGAATTTGACAGTCGAATTTGAAACGTCACTGAGACGGTTTTAAAATAAAAGCAAAAAATACGTTGAAAAATTATAAAAATAAGCTCATCTTGCCAGCTAGTGAACCAGCTAACCTGCTGACACCTACAGCAAGTTAAACCAGCTTTCTGCTCTAAAGAAAGGCCAAAGATTTAAGTTTTATTCACTCACTCTGCAAGCTTCAAACCTGAACAAGGAAGAAAGAAAACATAGAGAGCAAGCCCTTTTACCACAGGTCAGATAGACAGTTGAAAAAGATCAGTAATATTTCTTGCATTGCAAATCTATAGCAAGTTGTACATTTTCTCCTTGCCCATCTGAACACAACACTGGAGCAAATGATTATTGCTGAATGTTTGGCTTTAGCCCAGTCATCAATATTTTGTTCCCTTTTCCCCTTGTCCTTTCTTTTCAATGATTGCTGCTGAGACAATTTACTTCTAGCTGAACTGCAGAGCACAACTAATGCATCACTTAGTAGACTGTTTTAAAATCTCTATTCAAACATTAAGCCCTGTTCAACCACCAGCTCCTCAATGAATAACTTACTTTCTTTGGCAACTTTCATCTAGGGTCTCCAGCATCAATTTGCATAATTTGGCAGGGTGACTACGCCCAATTTTAAACAGGGGAATAAAAGTATAGAGAAATCAAGGGTTCAATTCTGTAAATCGCTGGTCAGTGTCACTGCCTAATGACTATCTTGACCATGTGTTTTGCTTGTTCTCTGCTCCTCATTGACTTTTTTATTCTGTTTTCCAACACTAAATTCTCTAGGTCTAGTAAGCTGTCTTTGCTATCACTCAGTATGGGAGGGATCATCATCAACTGAGTGTCTGCCAAAGAGAAATAAAGATAGCTCCTGGCTGGAGAGCCAGTGTCTGTCATGCAGAAGGGGAGACTCTTTCCTGCCAGTGGAAGTACTCATGAAGTTTGGTATTCCTCAAGGTCTTGCTACATTGAAAACTGCTACATGCCTGCTACTGCTAGACTATGAATCCCCTCAGACACAAATGTAGTGCATCTGTCTAGGAGAAACACATTCCCAAGCAGGGAACGACCAAGACCCACCCCATCTCCTGTGCCTATCTGATGGGGACACCTCATAGAGTGTGCTTGGAGACAGGTAAATCTGCCTGTGTCTCTTTGGCCAACAGGACAATTTCTGTCAGCTGTGTCTTTCTTGTCCCCAGGGCCACACGTTGGTGTCACTCTCTGGGCAGTGAGTCTGGTCAGCTTTGAGATGTCTCTCTGACACCACCACCCAGTGACCTCCCAGAGTCTCGTTGCTTTACAAGTTATTTATGGTTGGGACTATCCCAAGGCTAGTATTTGGGACTGCTCTACCAGTATTTTTCTTTCAGTTAACACAAGTGAAATATTATGGGTCTGCAAGAGGAAACTCTAGAGGAGATATAATTTTAATGATGTCTATAACTTTGCTTACCCTGCTGCTAATTTTCTTCCTTCCTATTATGGATAATAAGCCATACTGATACAGCGTCAGAATGTCTGTACTGGCAGAGTACAGGACAGGGATGTATGGGTATAGTTAAGGATATAACTGAGATATGATGAGGTAAGGGACCTGCCTAAACATATCTTTAGGAATCTCATGGGCAAGACAATGTTATCTCCTTGGATACTTCGGATAATCAGCCATTTGCTATCAGGGTTGTGTCACTTCTTTTGGATAAGGGACAATAAGAGGTTTAAAGCACTGATGGCTTCCATTCAAGTGGAAGCACATTAGGACAATGGCAGGTCTGAACCTAGGGAAGGCAGCTCAGCCAAATGTGTCTGCAGGGACAGCTCTTAGAACAATGCAATTTCCCTACAAGAACAAAGAGATCAGATGTTCACCCTGGTTCCAAAAAGCACAGTCACAGCAGCTTGAAGGGAACTTGCAAGGCAAACTCCTCTGCTACAGGCATCTAGAAAAAAATACCTTCTTCCACTTAGAACACCCATACCAGCCAACTCTTGTAGATGTATTCATGGTGATCTAAAAGAACTGCTATGTGTTCCCAAGGGATGTTCAAGAGTGCAGGAGAAACTGAAGCAAGGAGCTGTGTGCAGTTGTTTTATTATTTCGACTAAACCTATGTATTTCTTGTACTAGTGAAGTAAAATGCTCCTGCATCTGGAACCCTGATAAGATCAATGAGTTTGTCTGCTTCAGCTATGACATCACTGTCAACAAAGAACAGGTTCGAAGCAGGGGTCAGTGCAGGGTCTGCTAAGGATAAAGAGACCTGGAGGGACTGGCAGGTCTCTAACTGCTGAGCGACCAAAGAGGGGATCCCTCAGAGTCGTGGCACAAAGCCAGTACTGATCATCACAACTGTAAACCAATTAAAAGCAAACAAACTGCCTGCATGAGAGAAGCAAGGTTTGCTTATCCTTCAGTTTCTGGCAGAATAATCAGCAGAAAATGAGTTTTGCAACACAATCTCACGACCATTTTTCTTTTTTTCTCCTATTTCTACCTCTACCTCTGTCATTCACCATGTTGGACAGCACTGTTTCCAATTCATCAGGTGTCACACTGAGAACCAACACTGATTTTGCTTCTTTTGCTGCTCCCAGGATCAGGATGAAATTTTACTGCTTTGAGACTCGCAACAGGGAACTCCAAAGGTCTCCTTGTTTCCAGACCCCGATGTCACAAAGTTGCACACCTGTGCTCAGAAGCTGATCCTAACAGGGAAACGAGCAAAAGGGATGGTTTAATTACAATTGTTATTCCATTTGTTATTCACCTTTTTCCTTGGGTTCGGTGGAATAAAAGATGGATTTGCTTCTGTTGAGCATTCCTGTGGAGTCTGAAAAAAAATTCTCCTACTGAAAAGCCTTTTGGAAGTATCTACAGCAAGAACCAAAGCTGCTCTCCTGTCTGTTGGAGTCCCTCTTACATGAAGTTGGTTTGCTAATTTGCCCATCCTCTGGAACTGCATAAGGAATCATAAAAGGATGCCCCTATTCACAGTGAATAACAGTCACATGGAGCAAAGAGAACAGAGGCATTAAAGGAACACATACAAGGCTGCTGAATAGAAGGGAGGCTTTAGAAACTCAGGCAATAGCAATACAGCAAGCAAAGTCTGGAATGTTGATTCGACAATGATCATTGTTATTTCGCTTTGCAGTGTGTGTGATGTGATCAGACACACAGAGGGAGCTGAATTCATCCTATGACAAACTGGGCTGACATAAGTCACTTTGTACCATACAGATTTGGCATTAATTTGAAGTTGACCTCATTAGTACAAACAAAGTGCTCTTCAAGAGTGACACTGAATTAGAAACTCCTTTAAGTATTTCTGGAGACTAAAATCACAAATTATAATTAAAGACATTATAATCAGTGACTTGACTCTCTTTGCTTTGATTTCACTTTGGTTTATTTATTTATTATTAATTCATTTTAGAAAGGTCTGAGAGTCAAATTCAACTTTGTCATCTGCTCCTGCTGGGAGCTGTGCTGTTCTTCTGGATATGCCATGGAAGTGCTGCTAATGAGATGCCAAAGCCATCCAGCAATATTTACAGTTTAAGAGCTGGTTCAAATATAAACACAGTTTGTATTTCTGCACCACAGGCACATCTGAAAAATCCCTGGGGGAGAAAGAAATCTATATTCTCCTTATTGGCTTGGTCTTTAATTTCTAACAAGTTAGAATGAATGCCAGGCATTTTTCAAAGAGTAAAACAAGTGTAAAAAGTAAATAGAAAAGTGGTTGCTTTTTGTTTGTTTAATTTTGTATTTTTAATCACACTTGTCAGGTGTAGAAATGAAAGAACTCTTACAAAGGCACTGTTTACTCAGACAGTTGCAGCTCCTGTTTACTTAAACTGTGGTCATGATGTCTAAAGTTGTGCCAACCCATTCTGGTGTACATTAACAATCGACCAGGAATGCATCTGTGATCCACACATGTCTCAGCTTCAGGCCCTTCAGTTGCTGGCAATTATCTAAGTACACCTAGAGACCACTACGTGGAGAGACACCCAAGCACCATGCCAGACAATGATTTCTGCTTGACAGATGAGGAAGCTCAGATTCCTGGATGTCTGGAACTCACATTTTCAAATGAATCCTCTAAGTACAAGTGCCCCGACCTTTAAGTGCCCAACCTAGAGTGCCTGATCTGCCAGGAGAGAGGCTGCAGCTATAAGCAGCTCTGAAAAAACTACTCTGGGTCAATAAATCTCACAAGGTTTATTTGAGGTCAAGCAGCGGGGCTAAAAGTGCCCCAGAAGAAACTGTTTGTGCTTATCTAGGCATTGACAAAGACGGAGGAAGCCTCCAGAAAAGGCTACAGGGACAGAGAACAGAAAGGGAAAGAAGGTCATCTCTGAAGCTCTCCAGGCCCTTTAGGGACCTCAAAGGAAACATCCTGACTTCTCCTCCCAACTTTCCTTCCTCTTCCTCATCTCACCTCTATTCTTAGCAGTTTTGTCTGAGAGCTGGGAACAGATCATGGTTTCCTAATTCCTCACCTCCTGTTACCTCATATTTTGACTCAGAGTACTCAGGGTGGCGGCAGAGACTTTAACCTTGCATGGAGCTGCTGTTTCTGTTTACACAATGACTGCTTTCCCATTAAGCAGGCTTTCTTTGGCTACTGGGACATGGTATAGGCATGAGATCAATCCTATTTGGTGCAAATGATTTAATTCCTCCAAACAACATTACACAGTCCTGAGAATGCCCTGCCTTGCCCAGATCTTAAGCGCTGCACTCAGTAGTGAGCGCTCGGTGCCAAAGAATTACCCGTTGTCAAGCTCCACAAATCCTACTGTTGGCACAAGAAATGAAAACGACACCAGAACATTCTGCTTTTTCTTCCTTGTTGCATTCAGCAAGACCACTTAATTACACTTTAAGATGGAACTGGCTCAACAAGTTGGGCAGCTTGCAGGGCTGCTGGCCGGGGAAGCTGCACCTGCACTGCTGCCAGCAGGCAGCAAGAGAAGACGACATCCAGTCTGCAGCTCCGCTGTTGGGAGTGACTTTCCACCCGAAAAACAAGTGGAAAACAGTCTTTCTCCTTCCTTAGTGCCATTACCACCTACTCCATCTACCCCATCTAATCATTATGACATCTGAGTGCCTTTGTGTGTCAGCTTCCTGTGAAGTAATCACCTAAATCCCCGTCTGAAACAAAGCAGACCCTGCTGAGGAACTCACAATAGGTGCCTTTCACTGGCAGGACAACCTTGGCCTCGGTGGCACTTATAACAAAGCTTCCATATGTGCACCAGTAAGGGCTGATCAGTCAGATCAACACCACACAGGATCAGAGCCCGGGTATTTGTGAGCATGAAGAAAAAGAGCGTCACAGAATTTCCCCATCTTCCTTAAAAATAGTTTTCTGTCTTTTTGTTTTTAAATATGCTACAGCATATTAATCTGCCACAGCCTTTATCCACCTTTGTGCGTCTGTTCGAGGTGATAAAAGAGAAGCACCAGCTCCAAGGGGTGATGTCTCTCAGTCGTCCCCACTTTCAGAGACTGCCTGGCCATTGTCTGGTCTTCAACCCGAGGCTGGGGCTACTTTTTAATTTTTCCTTTGGCAGATATCCCGGGTTTCCCCCCTCCCTGAGGGAGGGATCAAGGACGATAAATTCTATTCGAATAGAAGACAAGTCAATGATAACCTTTGGGCATCTGCAGTGAAGAGGTATTTCTATAGCCCTGGCTGGGATTAGACACATAATGGATCAATGAAAGATCCCACTGTTTGACGGTTATAGCATCATTCATTAGCGTTAAGATTTGAACCTGAATCAACAATTGAGTTAGAAGATTGAAAGAATCGCCTTCAATACTTGAAATAAATTGTAACAGGCCTGTAAAAGTCCCCCGAGGTGTCTTTCTCTCCCTGTACATATATATAGAGATCACTTTTGCTGAACATTTAAAATTAGATGAAAGTTTCTGAGCTTCTACACAGGAAGCAGAAAAAGCAGAGCTTCTTATGAAAAGTGACGGGGGAAAAAATAATGTGTTTTTGTCTGCCTATCAAAGCAGACTTCAAGAGCATTCTTGACTGTAGGATCCAGGCACTGACTTGCTATTCAGTCACTTACCATCTCTCTCATACATAACAATGCATGAAGAGCTAATAAGAAACAGTACGCCCCCTCCTTATACACAAACACACAAACACACACACACATGCATGCGCTCAGGAACTACTTGTAAATGAGCAACACTGATGCCATCCACTTTTGTTGTCACAAAACTAGGGCAAGCTCATTTTCAATTAAGTGCTTGATGCACAGAGCCCTAAAAAAAAATAAAAAATAACTACCCAGAGGACTGACACACCAAGTTTTAACTCTCAGCTCTTTATCATGCTTTTATTTCTAGAACAAAGATCCATCTACTCGCTACTAATTTAGTAAGAAATTAAACATGAAAAAAAAAGCAATTCCACAACTGGGTGCTGAAGGCCATGGGTAGTTAATGTTTAAGTAGCATTATAATACAATACAGCCTGTTTTCAGAGTAGAAGTTCACTTTCATAGCATTTGTTTTCTGTAGAGGATATCTTCAGGTTGGCACAAAGACTATGTAATGCATCGGTGCCAAAAACTTTCCTCCTTGTTTCTGACAGGCAATGAGTAGAAGTAACTCTAAAATGCCCTGTGGACCAGTTGATCTTAAATGAGACTGCTGTCCCACAGCCCCACCAGTGTGATGGAGCTGTGGTGTGGGGTAGCTGTACTGTCCTCCCCTCTGGGGACCGTGTACTTCAGTGCTTGCCCACCCGCTACATTACCTGGGTGCTCACCCAGCCCTGTGTTATTCCCATTGTCTCTTAGTTTTGTAGGCATAACACCCACGGCCAGCTAACTTGGACCCATAACCCTCTCTCAGCACAGTTGCAGGCTGATTTGGACACAAGATGATGTCTAACCTGTTGGGTGGTCAAAGATAAAGTTTAACTCCCTACAACATCTTGAAGAACTTTTTCCTGTGACTGTTTTCTAGCTGTATAAAATCAACACAGCTCTTCCTGTTGGCTTGCAGAAAAAGAAAACAATAAAACAATATCCAGATTTTTATGAAGTAGGTACCTATATAAATAACTAGTGGCAGCATAAATACATGCCAAGACAGCAGATACTGGAAGAAGAAAGATCATATCTGTGGAAGATACTTTTCTATAGCAATCATAATCAGTACAGAAAGCTATTACAGTGAAGAAATTATTTAAATTATGACAAAAGCATTAGAATATTTTCTCTCTCTGGTTCTTCGTCCATGTTTATTACACAGGTCAGTTTTGAAATTGCAGTTGGCAGTGAAAGAGCTCCCTAAATCGTTTACGAACTATAAATAATTTAAAACCAACCCAACAGCAGTCAAAAAGCAACACACTCAAACATTCTGCCTGTTGCCCTGAGATTTCAGCTACTAATGTTGAAGTCAGATGCTCATGTTTCATTTGTTGACACTGAGAAAATCAGAAAGAATGGACATCCCTAAGCCTGTATCCCACACTTCTCTAACTGCCTGTTCTATTTATTTGAGAATAGTTGTTTACTGCTGATAGGCATCAGCCACCTGCCAGAGCCACGGGACAGCAAATAGAACTGCCAACCAAGCCAGCTGTGCATGGAATGACAGTAACTCCATGTTTTACATCTGCAAGGCTGACTCGAGGGAATAAAGGTTTGGAGAATACAGTCTTTACAGTAGAGGCTCTCTCAGATGAGAGAAATCTCTCTTAACGGCTCTTTAAAGCTCCACACAGACAGCCCTGTAATGCCAGTCAAGCTATAAATAATAATTACATGAATCGAGTCTTATTTACTGATAGTAAAAAAGGACGTTTGCTTTCAAGTGCTCACCTGGGAGTTGCTGCTGGCTTCCAATACCTGCAGAAGAGATACTGCCCATCAGCATTGATGATATGGGGCAGGTCCTTGTATGGGATGTTTTGAGGACTCCGCTTCGGCGAACTTTCCTCTGGCATTCTGGAAGAATGACCTACAAGGTGTTGGAAGAAATAAGACATACTTTAAAACAGATAAAGGCAAGATAAAAGCTGGTGGGCTTGGTAGCCGCAGACATTCAAGAAAGTCAATCAGTAAGGCAAGCATCACTCCCTCCAAAACCCCAGCCAAAGAGCCCCCAAAACCTTTGCTTTAAAACAGAGATGTAGCAAATGTTTTTCTTCAGAAAAGGCTCACATGTGGGGGTAGAGCATTGGGGGGCCGGGGGGAAGAAGGGAAGATCAATCCATCATCAGTACTTCATTACAGCTTTCTCTCCCCCACTTCTCCCATCTGTGTTTATTTTGCATCATTTTGTGAAACGGATCCTAAAGAGAATATTTTAACTGCAATCAAGTGCAGATTGTGCAGCAGTCGCTATAGATCTGAAAAGGCAGCTGCATAAAAGATTTATCTCTGCCTGAACATCTCCAAAGAACAGTGGAGGGTGCACAGCAGAGGTATCTGCCACCGTGTCATCAAGATCTCCTCTGACATCTCAGACAGGAAGGTGGCGGCGGCGGGGAGCGAAACATTTCCAGGAGAATTTGCCACAAACCTGTTTTCATCCTGTGCAAGGGTTTGCATTCTAGTGAGGAGCCGGCATCGCAAGTCAAACGCAAGCAGATAAGGCTTTTTGCATCTCGCTGCGGAGCCGCGTTCCCAGCCCGGCAGCCCCGCGGTGCCCGGCGGGTCCCTCCCGGCGCTGCGCGGGGCTCGCCGCGGCTCCTCTCCCCGGCTCGCTCGCTCTTTGAGGAAAGTCGCTTGGCTAATTCACCACTTCTTGTTCATCACTTTTTTTTTTTTTTTCCTTCTCAAACAAATTGCGTGTGTGGGCTGAAGTGGCGGTGGTGGGAGGGGAGGCTGGGAAGGGTGGAGGAGAGGGAGGGCTGGCGGGTGGGAAAGCTGCAGTCCACTTTCCAGAAGCTGCTGCACGTACATCAAAGGCACCTTGAACACATGCAGCTGGAGCAGCTCACAAAGTTCCTGCCGCTGCAGGTTGTTTGCAACTTTACTTCCTTCCTGCCACTTACAGTTCGGAGGCCGCGGCGACGGGGGGAGGCGAGGGAGGGGGAGCCCTTTTCTCAAAGCGATCCCCGCTGCGAAGCCATCTCGCTTGTAAGCGCAACTTCCCCAGCCCCGCGCTGCCAGGCGGAGAGCGGGAGGGAGGGGAGGAGGAGGAGGAGAAGGAGGAGAAGAAGGAGGGAGGATCCAAGCACCGACGCGATGCCAGGTCGCCAGCCCCGCACACGCATCCTCCCGCCGCGGCCAAGCGCGGCCGCCCCGCGTCCCCCGGCGGAGCCGAAGCGCGGTGGCTCCACCGCCCGGTGCGCACCGGCGGCTCCCGGGGCGGAGGGAGGCGGCGGCGGAAGGGCGGTGGGTGGTTGGATGGATGGATGGATGGATGGATGGATGGATGGATGGATGGATGGATGGATGGATGGGCGGGCGGGCGGTGCCGCGCCCGGGAAGCGGTCGCTGCTGCCGCCCCCTCGGCTGGGCTGGGCGGGGAGCGGGGGGAGCCCCGCGGTGCCCCCGGGGCTGGGGGCAGGGAGGCAGGAGGCACGGCCACCCCCTCCCCGGGGGTGCCGCCCGCGGGGGCTCCGATCCGGCCCGGCCGCCGCCCCTCTGTGCTCGGATGGCCATGGATGGGGGGCGGCCGGAGCGCTCCCGCAGCCCCCCGGCACAGAGCGCTGGCCACAGGAGCGACCCTCACCTGCCGGCTGCGGGCTGGGGGACAAGGGGGTCACCCCGGGGGCGTGGGCGGCCTCTTGCGCTGAATTTCAGGGAGGGCAGACGGTGGAGTCCTGCTGCCCCTTGGGCATCCCAGTCCGAACCGCTCCTTGTGATCCCAACACCAAACTTCGCTGTTTGCGTTTAGATGGGCACCACTTCAGGCTTTGAAACCACACCGAAAAGACAGTGAAGGTACTAGTTCAGAGGAGCAGCCGAGCCCCTTGCTTTGCACCCTCATTCAGGGTAAAGGCCATTTATAAATACAGTAAGCATGCTTATTAATTTATTTATTTATTTATAAATAAGTATATAATTTATAAGCACATCATTTAATAGTGCCCCTAATCACCATAGATTATGTGCAACATTATACTGCAACTCTGTTATGTGAGATCTGTTCAGTGGTATATGATACTTGCTTATAAAAACTGTCACAGCACGGTTCCCTGAAGCTAAAATAGCTTCCCAGCCTTAAGACATCCCAACACAGAGTTTTGTCATGTAATACTGCTAAGTGCTTAGCATTTATTGAGTACAGATTCAGGCCTTTCACATTTCATCAGGTCCTTTCATTTTTACACACTTACATATACTTAGATGTCTCAAGCCTTTCTAAGAAGAGGCAGCTATTAACTCTTATTTTGTAGAGTGAAGCAATGTGCTCATCAAGTGCAAATCTGTGAACAAAGACTGAGGAAAGGAAAAAAAAATATGTGCCAACAATAATAACAATAAATGCAAAACATCAGAGATGAGCCATATAAAAATAAAAAGGAAATCAAAACCAGACTTTATTCCTCTTTCAGTGTCATTTGTATTAAATGCCCCAGGGAGGGGGTATTAGTTATAAATGGCAAAAGCAAAATTACATATTCCCATAAGTGCTGTTGTTTGGAAAAGAAATAAACAAACCCAACATTTATGGTTGTTTATATTGAGCGAGATTTAGGTCAGAGGAGTCTTAACCAGAGCCCCGGGAGCTGCACCTGGAGATGTACCATTTGCTAGGCCAGCTACTGTCTAAGCATGGATGGGTGGAATTAAAAAGCTATCACAAGCCAGCTCCAGGACTGGTAGAAGCAAGGACATATATATTTATTTAAAGGATACAGATCAGATAATAACTGGATTAAGAAGAAAAGAAAGAAGAAAAGAAGCCTCCTCGCTTGCTCACGGTTTATCTGCCGGGAACACTTTACTGATTCCCTACAGCCATCCATGAAATCTGATGCCAGGAACAGGCTCCTCTCCTGCTCTGGTGCTGGGAGTTCCCAGGGCCACAGAGGGGTGGGGGAGTCAAGGAAAAAATCTCTTTCTAAAGTTCTGGATAAAAATAGCATCTCAAGGAAAATGACATTTGGCGGGACACAAGAGCAAGATCCTGCCTTTGAGAGCTTGTCCTGGTCAGTCCAGATACACAATGCCCTTGATACCCTGTTAACCTCTGGGTAGCTAAAACTGAGACAGCAGAACTGTGGTCCAGCCTGCCCTTTCTTCCAAGCCCAGATCCTCACCACTGCACAGGACTGAAGAACCAGCCATCCCCTCCTTCCCTTCTCCCCTGCTTCCCTGAGCCACCAGGAATTTGAGGGCATTTCTTCCCATAGGTAGCACACACTCCCCCATCCCAATGTTAACATCATAAAAATGAACGAGAAGCAACTGCTGACTTGTTGCCTTGTTATTTTCTGGAGTTTAAGCTGTGAATGAAAAGCCACCTGAGAAAACTGGACTGAGTCTCAGGAATTCACCTAGCTGATATCCAGACTATACACCAGGCTTTAGCAGAGCAATTATTGCCTACTGGCTCCCTGTGAGAAATCAAAGCTGTTCCTGAGCATGCAGTATTTATGAGACTGTAACATCTTCTCTTGTCTCTGTAGAGTGAAGTATGTTTTGGAAGTAGAGTTTAAGCTAAATCAACTTCTAATAAAAAATAGATTCACACTTGGTGAATCTTTACACTAAATCAGTAATTGCTCAAGCCTTGTAGGGAAGAGTGTGGTTTATTAAAGGCTGAGCCCTGCTTAATTTCAGTGTCTCCACTGACCCCCAAGGTACACACAGGAGAACAGAGAACAGGAGTGCACCTTCAAGTGAGGCAAATTTTAGGAACAAAGTCAATTGCTGGAATGACAGAGAAAACACTTACAATGAAATTTGTTATCACAGGAAGGAAAGTGGAGGGGAGAGGAGGGAAGGGGAGAGGAGGGGAGTGGAGGGGAGGAGAGGAGAGAGCATAGCAGGCTGGCATGTGGTTCTCATGGTGGGGTAAGGGAATGAGATAGGATTTTCTTTGCCATTAGGCTTTTATTCACAAAATGAATTTTTAATGGATCCTATCCTGTTGGCATGCAAAAGAAGACCGTATGAGATCCTTCTGCTCTGGCTGACAATACCATCCTCCTAAATTGCAAAGGAGTATTTTTGTTTGAGAAGTGGATTTGATAGGGTGTGGGTGCTAAACCATTTGGGATTCTGCTTACCAGTATCACAAAGTGAACTTTTTCTTACAAGAAGGAGGAAAAATATAACAGAGGAGAAGGGCAGAATAATAAAATCCCTAAGAAGTCTGTGGTTATAGAAGAATCTGCTCCAAAACCAGAAAAATGCTGGAAGTTAACAGTAGTCAGGGAGCAGCTGGAGAAAGCAACAGACAGAGCAAGCAAGAACATGTGGGAACCAATGGGAGATGAAGCATGAAGAGGAAGAATTAAAATCAAGTGAAAAGGAAAGAAACCAATGCCACTGAAGCTGACAGTTTAGAGTCATTAATTTGGATTTGCCCTTCTTTTTGGCTGCTTTTTTTTTTTTTTTAATTAATCCCTAGCCAGAGTCCAGTCATTCAGCTTTACTTATTTCTGTAATCTGCCTTTGCTTGCCTGTTGGTATTCCTGAATAAGACATGTACAGGGATGAGGCAGGACTGGGGGCTGGGATAAATTGCTTTTATTTTCCTGTAAAATATCTATTTTAATGTCTTGCAGCCAAAAAACAAGCTTGGTGTCAGGCAAACTGGACTGAGGAAGAAAATGTTAAAGGACAATATTGTATTGAGCAGGCTGATCTTAACAATATCAGGATAAATTATAAGTAGCTTAGCATTGGTCTGCAATTCTGCAATCTCATGGACCTCCTCACAGATTAGTGCCAAGAGAAATGGAGAAAGGTTGAAGGGTAAGCACAGGCATATTTGAGTATCACAGAAATTGTTTGCAGGCTTCCACTGAATTTCTTGCCCATCAGTAATTTCACTTTCCCCGCTCAGTGGGAATAGAATTATTAGATTAAGCTACAAGTGGTTTAATACCCCTAGATGTAAACTACAGTCAAGTAATAAAGTAATTTTACCATGTAAATGAAAATAATTAGTGGTAAAAATAGTCCTAATTTTTTGTAGGTAATAAAAATTCTACAAATCATGCTGTTATTAGAAGCTGTGATTTGGTAACAGTAGCTGTATGGATTATTAGTATATTGCCTGTGCTCCTTATTTGACAGGGACAAAAATACACCCTTAAACATACACTATTTGAATATAGGTTTCAACCCTTTAAACTGATGTATAGAAGATGACCTATCCTACATAGATGTTAATTTGAAAACTGGTTGGTTTTAATTACAGAAGCAGTGTTTGTTTGTTCAATTGGGGGTTTTTGTTTGTTTATTTGTTTGTTTAATTAAAAACCCCACAAGATCATTAATAACAGGATTCTGAGACATTCTTAGTATGAAATATAAAGAAAGCATCCTCCCAAGGCAGGAAATTCAAAATGAAAGGGGAAATTCTACCCTAAAGTGTTTTTATTTTTCTATAGAAGGGAAGGTGATGGAGTTATTCTAGCAGGCCTCTTGCTCGAGAATAGCTTTGCCTTGGGAATAAATGGGGTTTTGTAGCGATGTGGAGCTGCAGAGGCTCAGCAGTGTTGGATCCCTGCTCAGTATTGCAGGTGTCCGGCACTAGAGGGCACAGCCTCAGCTCCGCAGGGCCCTGGATGTGGCCACGGCAGCCCTGCCAAAATCCCCTCAGCCTGATTCTTTTTCTCCCCAATCATTTTTCCCTTTATCTCGAGGTTTTCTTTAGATATTTGTTCCTTTTTATCTCTGTGGCCCAGTATTGGTTTCTAAATAAAAGCTTCCTGTGCTGGTGTATAATTAGTCCAATTTTCCCTCTGGATTCACTCACATCATGAGAATAAACTTCAGTGGTTTATGCCCTGGACAAGAATGTTGCTGCAGCACAAGGGAAATCCTGTCCTTGTCACTATGAGGACAGAGAGATTAAAGAGTTGATTACAGGATGGCATTTCCTATTTTACCATTATATGACTGCTTGTGGACATAGTGATGTTCACAAAATGCTGGTCACCTCAGCAGAAACAGGATTTTGATGGCACAAAACATAATTGAAAGGCATCCCTAAAGAAAGGGTCTTAAGCTTTGAATTTTAATATGCAACAAAATCAGAGTAAGATGACATAAACTTACTCCAGTGGAATTACAGTCTCAATTTTGAGGAGTACCTGACCATTCCTTTCCTCATTTCTATTCCTAAAGTTGACTGCATAATCTACTCTCCAAATCCAGCATCATTGTATGAGGACTAACTCTTACAGCCAAAAGCTACTGTTATTCTGCTGTGGTTAGAGTGGGGCTTTATTTTGGTAGCCAAACTGGAAGCATTGACTGGAGAAGAGTTATTATTGTGACGCCTGCTTTTCTTGCTGCTTCGCAATTGACAAAGCATCATTTATCACGCTTTGCATTCCAATTTTTCTTTGCACGTTTTCCAGCTCATCATAACATAATTATGTTTCTGTTTCCTTCAGCCAGGGGCCGATACTTTCTTTTACTAAGACAACAGCTGCACTGCACAACCTTGATGAATCCCCATAAGGGTAAAATGTGTCTGTGGTGCTTGTTTCTGCTTTGGCGACCCAAATGTTCAAGTTCTTTTTATGACAAATGCTGTTCTAAAATGCACGCAACCCTGATGCTTTCATAGCATTTCTGAAAATGAGTTTTTATATTGCAAATTAGATTTGAAATATTAAACATCCTGGCTGGTTTGTAATTTTAAAGTCTCCTTTTGTAACATTTCTGTTTATAGTGTTTACAGGTTGTAAAAGACGTGATGGTATTCAGGAGGCTATAGTTACTGATGTGAAATTTATTTTTTTAATTAAATTGATGTTATGTGTGACAATAAGCACAATCTGGAGATCTGCTTTATGTCCTTACATGGAATCTTACAGCAGCTTTCATGGTATAGGTGAATCATTTCCATACTTGGCCTTGGTTGTTCCAGGCACACTGCAGCATAAAGGTAATTATACAAACCTCAGCTATGAAGTGCATTAAGTGGTAGTGATGGAAAAAGATACACAGTATTTTTATTATTAGTTATGGAAATATATAACTCTAATTTAGTACTTTGAACCTGAGATTTCCAAGAACTTGAGAAAAGAAGGATAATTTTTTTTTATTTGTGTGGGAGAAATCAGGGCAAAGAAAAATAGGGCTCAATGCTGGAGGCAAGCTGAGGGCAGGATCCATTCTTAATGCTCCTGATTTTGTTTACCCAATTATACCATTACTAATTCCCATTGAATCTCAAAATCTATCCCTCAAAGCACTGTGTACTATGGAAGCAGTAACTTTTTCAGTCACTGAAGATTACTCAGATTTGTAAATATAGGGAATATTGTGTCCTGGAAGAAACCACAGCCTGGATAATTGCATTCTCCAGGGCAACATTTTTGCTACAATTTTACTTTCTATCCTATTCCTCTAGTGTTATTACTCCTGCCACCATCATTCGAAGATTGTTTGTATTTATATATAAAAATTACAATAACTCTGTACATGGAGACAAGAGTTTAACTGATATGATCAGCCCTAGCAGTCAAATCTATGTGCTCCATGATCTAAGGATACTTTGCCATATTTGCGCGTGTTTTAATTTTGCAGTGTTTTACTTCTGCCCACTACATTGGTCACTAATGTACTTGTCTGAAAGGCTGGTAGATATTGATGGGAACTCTCCCTGCCCAGCCAGGGCCAACTTCTTCTCTCCATGAATGTTGCTTATGGTTCTGCTGTTGATAGAAAAGGTAGTGGGCTGCTTGTTTTGGAAAGACAGTGAACACATGGCTCACAAGAAGAGCTTGCCTCACGCTGTCTCTTCCTCATAACCCTGAGGCAAATTCTGGCAGATTTCACTAAGATACATTTTAGCTTTTTTTCTCATCTATCATCAGTTTCTTTACTCAGTCCACTCACACATGTTCATTGTAAGATGTGCATTTTCTTTCTGATTCATGTACAGTAATTGCTTCCTAACATCTGCCTAACACATTTTGTAAGAAAAGTAAATCTGCAAATATTGAGAAAAAAATTAATGTATGAAATCTTTGAAATCTCTATTACTGGGGTTTGTTATCCACAGCTGACTGGATTCATTTCCCAGCCAGGAAGCTGCTTCAGCAAAACAGCTGCATTACTTATTTAGCTGGAGGCCTGATGCTGCTCTTGCTCACAGAGATGTAAATCAGGAATAATACCAGAGAATATAAAGAATATCCCTAGTGTGAAATGCAAATTGGAGAAAAAAATAAGCATTGTGATATGGAACAACAAGAGAACTGTAGCAGATACTCTGCCACCCTGTTACAGGTGCTAGGCAGTATCTCAATGTCTTGCAGAAACCTTATCCCAAAAAACACCCCTTGCTTCTTGGGAGTGTTCTTGTGCTCGATGGCACCGAGTGGCCAACAGAATTAGGGCCCAGTTGTGCTCAGTGTTGTGCCTTAAAACCATGAATTCACACATGACTTATTCTGTAGTAAGCACCACACTCATTATTGTTTGCATCTGGTTCATAATTGTTCCCTCTCAGCTACTTAATTTTTACAGTGTACGCTACAATTACTTTATACTTTCTAGTCCAGAAAAACACACTCTCTGGTTCTCCTCCTAGGCTGAATTAATGCATGTAATAATTAACCTAGAGGTACAGAGAAAGGAGAAATCAAATGAGCATTGCAGTGAAAAGGGGGACAAATCTTCCCTAGTCAAAGTATTTTCTACACAGGATGACAGTGCTATATCTCAGGATAACAAGGGATTGTTACCAGAGCCTCATGTGCTTTATAGATGGATGGCTTCTATTCCCAAAGCCATTAACACCCTTCATTTGATCTTGTAAATTAGCAGTATGTACTGTTAATAACTTCAAAAGTTACAGTATCCTAGAGTTCATCCCCCCAACAACCCTCATCCTGTTCCCTGCAACAGGAGTTATCCATTCTATCTTGGCTACAGTCTCTGGCCCTCATGTAGCAAGGGTATCCGTGGTTTTGTTTGTGCTCTGGAATCACGGGCATCTGCAGTTTCTGTGGGCTCATAATGTCAGTTCATACTGCTGTTTCAGACCTGTCAGAGGGGATTCCTGAGCTCCTGCACCTGGGAACCTTCCAGCCCACAGTACTATGCTTTGATACCAGCATGTGTTGATTATTTTTACTTATTGACTTTTCCTGGTACATTATGGATTCTTCTCTGAAGTTCCAGTAAGTTTTTTAATGGAAACTAATGTTTGGAGATGCTACACTTTCAGGCACAAGAGGACTCAGCCTCTGGATGGAGATATCTACATGAAGCTCCATCATTCCTAGACCTTGGCAAGTTTTAAGGAAGAGGACAGTAGAGGGAAGGCTGCAACATTCAGCACCTGAGCCAGAGACCACAAACAGCTCTTTCCCTTCTGTGCTGTGCAATGTGTATGAGACGTGCTAAACAATGTGTGTGTTCTCGGTCCCATCCTGAGACCTGTGCCCAGCACCTCAGCACTGGCAGGGATGGCATTACAGCAGCAGCTATGCTTTGCTTTAAAACAAGAATAAATTCCTAGCCTTTAATTTTGTCTGAAATGAGGCAGGAGTGGAAGAAAACCAATGATGTCTGCCTGAGTCCAAAACATCCCTGTGCACCCAAGGCAGACCCGTGCCCCAGACTGCACCCCTGCAGTACAGCTCTGCCATGGCTCGTCTGCCTCCGCCTCTGCCCCCAGTTTCAAATCTCTTCAGCAAGATGTTCTGTAACAATCAAGGATTTCTGGGGCAACTCCAGTAAGATAGGAAAGATATCCTTCTGCTTTGAAATATGTGAGCATGAATGATTCATTCAGTACAGCACCCCTTGGCCATTCATATCTATCTGATGATCAAATATATTTTTAATTATCAATCTATCTGAGAGGATTTTTTGTCACTAGACAATACCCAACTGTATTGTAAGAGCTGTTTGGATTGAGCCAGGGAATTTGGCAGCAACATAGGGAACATTTGGGCTTTCAACACTTAGGAACATATGGAAAGAGGTTTGGAAGATTGCCACATGGGATGCAATTTGGAAGATGCTACTTTTCTTCATCCTTTTTTTTGTGAAGAAAAATACAAGAAATTTTACCTTTTTTGAAGGATCCTAATTCCTGTTTATTTTCTATGATGTACTGCTGCTCTAGGATAAACCCCTGTGATCAGCTCCAAGGTTTGAGCAAAATCAGCTGCATGTTTATGAGCAACTGTAGGTGGGCAGTTAAAAGGGAGACTGCATTTGAGATCTTTTCAAGTTTTTCCTTCCTAATTCATGAGATCCCTTGCAGGTGAACTCCCAAAGCTGCAGCCTGGTGACTCATGCCATGGGGTGAAGGAGGGTAGCTGGTGCCCAGCCTGAGTCAGGATGTGCACCATTTCCTGAGGTCTGTGAGGATAAGGCCCTGCTGGTGGTCCTTCCTTCTCGCTCCTGCTGTGACCATCTGTCTCTGTGTTACCTCGACACCCATGGTTGGACAGACAGCTCAGGCTGGCTGTGTGCCTCTGGTACAGAGTTCCACCATGTGGCTTGGAGCTCCAGCATTACATTACAAATCCCAGGCACCGCTGCAACAGCATGGGAATGGAAGAGAGGAATCACCTCCAGCTCAGCGCTCAGCACTGGACATGTGCAAACCATCATCATCTTCACAGAGTCACAGAATGGGTCAGGTTGGAAGGGACAACAGTGGGTTATCTTCATATCACTTTAGGGGCAGGTGCCTCATGCCCATGATGGGAGCAGTCTGTGTCTCTCAGAGTTATTGCCTCTGTTTGTCAGAAAAACAATGCATAGTTTGCTTCATATTTGATAAATCATTCACTATAACCACTGTGTAAGAAAGGAGTTTATGTGGGTTTTTTTGGTGTTGTTTTTTTGGTTTGGTTTGGTTTGGGTTTTTTTTGTGGCTCGGTTCTGTGCCAGGTTGGGGAGCTGCAGCAAATGCAGAATTTATTGGAATACACAAACATGTATTTGTACAATTGGCAAGTGGACTCTGCAGCTTAGTAAATGCTAATTAATCCCTCAGACTGGTAGGAAATCATCACCTTCCTGATTTAATGATGAGAGACCAAGACCAAAGAGAGTGGCAGGGGCTTGTACTGAGTGACAGATAAAGTCAGAGCAACCAGAATTATGCTCTTTGGTGTCCTGCATAGTCTGAACAGCAGGATGGAGTCACTTGGGGCTTTCCCCTCAACCCCTGCCTCCAATAGCTCAGTTCAGAGCAGGCTGCAGCTCTCATCCCACCTGCATGCTTAGGTTTTCTTTCCTCAAGGAGTAAGAGCAGTGGGGAGGAGGTGTATGCCAGCTCTGCCTGCAGCAGGGAGCTGGAAATCAGCCTGACTATGCATTCACTTCTGGGAATTGGGAAGCACTCACAGATGCTGTGTTTTGGTTATAGTCTGAGTGTTTCTTGTCCATAAAGTCATTGTGGCTTTTTATCTTGCATTTTCATGTGAGAGTTTGTTTCCACACATGCAGCCAAATAATGACTAGACAGGACAAGTTCCTGTTATTTCTTTGCTAATGGGATACCAAGGGTCACTAAGGTATACCTAGGTTGGGAAAAGCATTAAATGAAGGTTAAGATGACATCCTGGAACAGGAATTGAGCATGGAGAAGTTGGTGGCGAGGGCAGAGGAAAGAGCATCTTCTCCCCTGTGGCAATGGCTTTCAAGAACGGACCATCTAAGTCAGAAGAGCCCAAAAGATAGGCAAATACCCAAATCATGTGAATGGGATTTATTTTAGAATGAAACCTCTGCCTTTCTGAATAAAACCTGGAAAATATCTGTAGAGTTTTGAGTTTCAGGTATTTTTTTAGCTTCATATCTAGTGGCCTCAGCATTTCTGAGCCAGCTAAAATTTGATTTAGAATGTTTTAATATTTTGCTTCTTCTCATAGAACACACAGTGAGACACATTAGTCACTTCTACTTTCTGTGGCCATAATAGCCCCAAGTTCTGCTATTCTCAGGATGCACTTCCCTTCCAGAGTTTCAGTTCTGCTGTCTATTTAGAAATCCTTTGAGGCTAACACAGTTCTACTCATAATTTTCTTAGAGAGATTAAAGAGCACTAAAAGTAATGCACAGAAGAACCATACAGTTACAGGCTCCTTTGCATCTCCATTCCCATCTCTACTGACCTAAAAGGAGAAAAATTCTCTCCTATCAGCCTATTCCTGCTTTCTGATTAACTGGCATCTATCACAGCTCTTTCTTTGCTCCATCACAATTCTGTTTCCAGAGGAAAAAACCCTGATGGATGTTGAGTCTCTGGATTGTGGCACCACTGCAAATAAAATCAGGTTTCTGTTTAGACCAAAGGGCCAGCAGTACCTTTCTAATCAGAAGGTCTGTTCTTTGGAAATGAGCAGATGTTTTGCCTAAAAGCATCCGGCAATGCAGTGTAACTCAGCAAAAACTCTTTGCTAGGGCTCAGGAGGGAAACCCCAAAAGAAAGACTGGAGCTGCAGTTAGAAGCACTTGTGAGTGGTCGACTTCAGGGAGCTTCTTTTGCCTTTTTTTTCCTTCTTCTATTTTAGAATGCCTGAACTTGATGGAGGCTCTTTCATTTAAAAGCCAGAAAGACCTACAAATTAAGCAACATCTATCTCCTAATGTGTGAAACTGCAATTTGCATACATCATGGCAGCTGCTGAGTCGGTCCTTATTACCTCTGCTGGAGTGTTAATTTAACCACAACTTTCTCATTTATTTAAATGAAAAAGCAGCGGGTGGCTGGCACACCACATTATCTGTCAGGCAACCTGGGAATCTGTTGACAGAGCCAGAAGGAGATTTCAATTCAAAGAGACTGCAGGGTGATGCCTCCCTGGACCGCTGGTCACAGGAGAGCTCGAGATTGGCCTTGGTCTGCTCTAAAGGTCAACACTTACGCTACGGAAAAAAAAATAAGATCAATGTTATATTTGGACTGACCTAAGAGTATAGATAATAGGATTAAACTGGAAATATCTATGTTTCTGGGGTTTTTTTTCTCCCTATGTATCCAAACAGGCACTGTGTTGATAACCAAAACATTGTTACTGGTCCTGTCAATACAAATAGAAGAATCACCATTTGTAGAGTGCTCAGAGTAACGTGGTCCACCCCCACCATCAGGGCCTGAAGGTGCTCCAGCTCTGTGCCCAGACAGGAGGATGCCAAAGCTGCCCCCGCAGGATGTGCTGGGAGGAGGGAGCAGCTGTGGCAGTGAGCGGTGCCAGTGCCATCACTGCAGCCAGCCTGGAGTCACTTCCACACATGGCTGATGCCAAGTGGAAGAATGAACATGCCAGAACTACTCGTGTGGGAAGTAAAGCAAATGTGAGGTACCAGTCACCAAATCAGAGGCTGCCTCACTCTCCAGGAAAAGAGTCTGCAGAGCCCCAAGGAACTGCTGAGATGGGAGGCAGGAAGAGCAGTGGCCACACTGGGGCACGGGATCAAGCATGGGGTCTCCTGAGCTATGATGATGTGCCACCATTTAATGAAGCAACTGGGTAAATCTGTATTTTTCAGCAGAGAATGAGGTTCTGCTCTGAACCATGGCATGAGTGACAGAGGACATGAGTTCATTCAGCACCTCAGTTGTGATGTTTCAGTGACTGCAAAGAAAAACCCCATCCGGGTGCCAGCCAGAGTTTAACTGAGCTGATGTGGGTCTCTCCTAAAGTTCAGCTATAACTGAGTGTGGCTCATGGTCCTGCTCATGACAAACCCACAGAGGAGCTTCACCCATGGACAGTTTGTGTGCACCTGCCCATCAGAACAGGTATCCTGCTTTTGGATGAAGTGTGACTGTTGTGTTCCCAAAGTCTGTGCTGGGATTAACACGCCCTTGGAAACCAGTCAGAGTTTTTCCTAAAGAAAGGGCTATTTTCCCAATAGGTGATTCACTAGAAGGTGAGATTTAGGAGGGAGTATCTATGGTCACACAGCGCCAGAATGTACTGTATGACTGGTATATGAAAACATTGTTCTAAAACATTAAATTCAACACATATTTCCTAAACACTAATATAGTCACATCAAATGTGCCTTTTCTGTCTCTGATGCCTACTCCTTTTCATTGTTTTAAAATATATTGTGTAAAAAGGTCACCCATTTATTGAATTACCACAGATACTCTTCCCTTTGCCATTAACAAAGTTCAGGAAAAACTTGTCTTCGCTGACTTCTCAGCCATTCATTTTTGTAATTAAAATCACCATGACAACAGATAACGATATCAGAATGAAAAGATTATGACTTAATTACATGAAGGTGAAAACAGGCTGGGCTTACAGAAGAGAAAGCTTTTAATTCCAGCAAAAATATGGGGGGCACACTCTCCATTTGTGTCATCATCAAGTGCTGCTGAGAGCTGCCCAGTAGTTGCCCCACTGCAAGACAGGGTGTTTCACTTAATTCAGTGACATGCAAGAGAAATAGTCGGAATTTCATGAGCTATAAAAAGAAATTTGCCTTAAAAGCATTAGTGTTTTTATGAAACAGCCTTGTTATAGAAATTACCTGAAGAAATGCACCCATAAAGGAAACATGATTATTATTATGGTAGTGGAGTGGTTTCATATAAATAAAATCCATTACATAAACACTTCGTGTTAACCATACTATAAACTGTTCCAAGCTAGAGGAGAACAGGACAAGTTAGGGGATATGGCCCGTTTTTATCTCAGCTGTGGCCTTTCATCAGCTCCCCATTCCATCTTGGCTTATTGGAAAGCTGTGGTATCAGACTGGGTATTTCTGTTTCTAAGAAAAAGCTGTACTTTTAATGAGAACAATCTGTGAGTTTAGACAATACATACCTTCGTAATCTGACCTATTGAATTTTCTGACATGAGTAAACTTTAATGACTTTGATTTTTTCCCTAGTTTCATTCACAAATGGTATGAAATATGCTTTTAAAATTATGTACTTTAGTTCTCCCCTCTAAAACCAACAAACGGCTATTAACAGCTGAACGTTGCTGCACACTTCCTCTGTAGCTTTTGGAAAAACTCTGTAATAAAACCATCAGACTAAAAATCTAGATAAGGAAATACATTTCATTTTCAATTTTCTCAGAAGCTATTATGATCAATCAACCAATTAGTAGAGTGAATAAATAAATTAATGCAATTTTAAAAAGAACATTCTATGAAACCCTTAATGTCTTTTTAAACTAAAAGTATAGGCTCAACATTAATCAATTTTATAACCCTAAATTTTGTTTAATCTTTTTTCCATATTTGCTTAAACATATGGAGATATAAATAGTGTATTATGGCCCTCTCTGTTCCCCTTTAATTTCCAGAGTACAAGACCTGCAGCTGATGTAAATCAGTGTGGCCCCACTATTTTGGGCCAATTCAGTAGATCTGTTTCTGATTTACACCAGCACAAACAAGAAGACAGTCAGGCCTTAAAATATACAGATGACACTGGTTGGCAATCCTTCTTCAGTGTACAATGTCAGTTCTTGGGGATCTAGCAAAAGGGCTAGGGGAGAAACAGTTTGGGAAAATTTCTGTCAGCTGTGAAGACAGACAGTGGCTGTGGTTTTGGGAGTGACTGTGATGGGACCAGTGAGCAACAGCATCTCTTCTGGTCTGGTACGCCAACCTCAGAGGGAGGGGGAGTCAGTCTGAGCACCAAAAACACTGGAACTGCTCCAGCCGCCCAGGAACAGCTGCCACACAGAGATGTGCCCAGTTCTGTGGCAAGGTCTGTGGGGGGACATAATTCCTGAGGTGGGCCACCAACACAAGCTGTGTCTGTGCCATCTCAAAGCAGAATCTGCTGCTCCTTAGCCCTGGCAGGGAGCAGGGCAGGCAGCCCACAGACAGGGGGAAGGAGAGAGGCACTGGTGCCAGTTGGCTACGTCCTAATGTGCCCCCGTGTCTGACACTGGAGCAGCTTCTCATCCCAGCCAGGAGCCCAGAAGGGGCTATTTATAGCCCTGGCACCTCTCTGCTCACCAGAAGCTCCGTGCTGCTCTCTCAGAGCTCTGTTCCCCTCTTCCATGCACTCCCACGGACACCTCCCATTCCCGCCGGCGGAAAGGTACATTTAAATCCTTTCCCTACTCAGAAGAGGAAAGAGAAGGGAGTTTGGTGCTGGGACAGGTGGGCAATGTGGAATCACCAGGGCCAGCCTGCTTTAGGCTGCTGGTTGCATGGGAGATTTGTGGGCAGGGATACTTGAAAGTCTTGGGGAACCCTTAAGGATCCTGGAGAGGGAGCCTAAATACAGTGATGCAGGGCCAGCTGCAAGGCAGTGACATGGGGAGGAGGCTGTAGGACCCTCTGCTGGTGCCAAAACTGAGGCCCTCTCGGTTCTTTACAGTTCCTGCTGTTCAGTTTATAAAGGAAATGTAAGAGATTGATTACAAAGTTATAACAGGGACCTCTGAGCAGTATCAGATCTGGGGTATGTTTGTGGCTGTATGGGGTGTGCCAGCAGTGTGGAAACAGGATCAGGCTGCGGATGCAGAAATTCCATGCCTGAGGTCTGTGCATGGTGGGAGCTTTGCACGCACCACAAACCTGCAAACATCTGGACTTGGTTCCAGAAAGGAAGCTCGGAGAAAGCTTTGCTTTTCCCATCAGGGTCTCTATATGTGCCTGGGGCTGATCCCTGCCAGCAAGAGGAGGGTTCAGTGGGGATTGCAGATTTAGCAGGTATCGAATGTGTGTGTTAGTGCAGGGGCCATTTTGGAGGTAGTGCTGTGTTGTTGCCACGGGTAGCTCGGAATTTTTATTTCTGTGTATGTGGACAAACCCAGATATGTGCTTGGTAGTGATTGAAATTGAAACTAGGGAATTTTAAGAGGAGATCTGGATTCAAACAGTTACCAATGGAATGCTGATGTCAACTTAAAAGGATTTAGAATCTACACTTTATTCTAATTTTGGTGCTGAGTGGCAAGGATATTCAAATTTTTTACATACTAGCCTTTGTTCACCAGAGGGATGCATGCTCCAGAGTTATGTAAATATTAGCAATTAGAGTTCACAGTCTTTTCTGTTGTAAAAATGAAAATAAAACCTAATTTATTAAGTTATTAAATTATGTTTAATAATTTAGTGATAATAAAAAGTTATTAAATTATGTTTCTTTTAATTGTGATGCAGTCATATTTACACTGTATGATATAACTGTTCCAGAAAATGAGCCTTTTCTATACACACCAGTATATTTGCAGAAATGCAAAAAGATAAACCTCTAAGACCTTTGCCAGGCTACTTAAAGAGCTACTGAAATGCATTTTACAAATACATTTTCCTTCTGCTGGCATCTCTCATTGTAAAAAACTTGTGTATCCTCCTTCTGTGAATGAACGTTTTGCCACTTCAATTAGTTTTTATATGTAAAAAAAATAATCTGCATAGGTGAACTATAAAAGAAATGGGCTCTATTTGTCTATCTTTAACTTCTAGTCTTCTGATGCAATTAATGCACATAATTAGCCCAGACTGGGCTCTGTTTATAGGCATTTGTTTGTGAACAGAGCTACATTCATTTCCTACTTAAACCACTGGATTCTTTTGACCAGCCTCACTGAGATTTGAATCAGAGTAAGATTAAGGTCAGGTGAAGACATATTTAAAAAAGATGGTCCACAGAGTCTTTCATTTCCAGCTGCTTTGATTTTTTTTCATGAATCTATAACAGTTTAGAAAAAAAAAAAAGCCTGGTATTTGCTGAGATATGATCAATATTAATCCAATCCCACATCTAGGCCTCTGTCTTGGCAGTAAACGGAGCTCAAACTGTCAAATCTTCCCAGAATCAGAAACTACCCAAAGGCTTTGAAAACTGATCAAAGAGTCTTCAGCTCTCCCATGGTCAGTCATGCTTCCACACTTTCTAGAGCTTTGCAGAATGCTTCAAAAATCTTCCTGTTAGGTGCCAAGTTTCTCCTAGCCTAGAGAGCCGTGTCAAGTCCCATTTTATTTTTTATTTTAAATGAAGAGCAATGGAATGAGAAAGAAAACAAAGCTGCTGCAGAAAGGCCAGGCTGTGTCTGCAGCAGTCTGAGTGGAGATGACTGCAGGCTGTGCTGGCAGTGGGATGCACACAGGGGAACACAACACTGCCTCGACTGCCTACATCCAAAGGAGCAGCCTGTAGGTCAGCAGCCTGTCTTTCTGCACTGAGAGCCTCCTTTTACACCACTTGCAGACTGTAACTGGCTAAGAAAGCTCCCATGAGCCTGCTTAGCACATCCCAGCAGCACCTGGCCCATGCTTGGATAGAGGGAGACCTCAGGCTGCCTTGACTCAGGCTCCTCAGGATCAGATGGCATGTGGAAGTAAACAAGGTCCCACATGGACAGAGGGAGAAAAACAGTTAAAACTCTCTCAGAAGGGTTGTCAGACTTTATCTTGTATAGGTCAATGGCATAATTTGATTTGTAGTTCTCACAGTTTCAAAACCTCAAAATTCCTCCTTCCCTGGCAGCAATAAATGAGTTCAGATCATCTGAACTGTATCTACTATGGGGCTGATCCTGGGACACTGAGAGGGCTGAGCAAGGAGGGCTCTTTCTCTGACTTTAATGGAAGGAGACCCCATCATCTGGCAAACGTTTTAAGACTGCCTAAGCTATTTAAGGCTGCGGTTTTACCCTTAAGAGTGGTGTAGTCACTTCAGTTCCTAAACTGCACAGTGAGCTTAAGTGGGAGCTGGACTTTTAACTTAATTAGAGCCTTTGAAATTCTGATAATCCTAAATCTCTAAGTAACTGGCAGCTGGCAGAATATGGAAAACTTCAGGAAAGGTGCCCAGGCTGCTCACAGCTTTGGTGATACCTCAAACACATCCAAGCACTATATGTCTGCCACAGAGAACCCTTTTTGAAAGACACTTACCTGTATGCCCATATAAACATACATTTCCTAAAAGAATTTGTTGTTCTCCCACTTAATGCTCTGCCACAAGACTGTATATTTTATCTGGACAGAATGAATTAAATTAATTCAAGAAATAATATCTGAGTCAAAGCAAGAAAGTAAGTGTTCCCTGAAACTGTGAGTGACCTTTTGAGCACAGACCTCCAGCTGCAGGCTAGAGATGCTTCCCAGTCTGACCACCAATAACTACTCTTTGAATCTGCTTTTTCAGCCAGCTGGGCAGCTAACTGATGTTCATTTAGTCTGTTGATTTCATCACAATTTGTTTGCAATAATATCACATGGGACCATATCAGTAACTTAAGACAAAGTATCTAATTTATCCTTTATTATTACTGAAAAAATGAAGAAAATGAGATTGGGTTTACACAATTTGTTCCTGATAAATAGGTGTTATAATGCTTTTATCACCTTGTTACCCTCTAAATCCCTATAATTCAATCATGTAGTAATTTCTTCTGGCATCTTTCCAGGTATCAGAATGAAGAGAATAATTCCTGTTATCCTATAGATACATGAACACCTATAATGCCCTGAAAGCTTCCTTTTTATATCTAATTCTTATTATACCTTTTCCTTGTATCAAGATTAGCATTATTATTTGCCCTTTTTGAGCACTGCAAGATCTTTTGCACGGTTTAAAATCTTGATCTTAAATGCCAGCACAGTCTTCATAATTAAACCCTGAGAATATAACATTATTATCATCTGGATACTGATTTCTGCCTTACTGTGGCTGTCAGCCAAATGTCATAATGCATACAATTAACAGATTTGCTTCTCAGCTTACTGATAACAAAGGAAGCACAAATAATTCATAGGCAGAGGCACCGGTTCTTTGATGTGACTGAACTCTGATCCTTTCAGCACCTGAAGGGAGGCAGGCTGAAGGCAGGGCAGGCTCATTAAGGCAAAGAAAAAGAAGAGAAAAAAAGCAGAGGAGGAAGAGGAGGATGCAGGAGGTGCCCCCCACGCTGGGTGCTGTGACCTCTGCTGGGCCAGGTCCTGCAGCTCCCACCCTCCCACCACGTCATGGAAAGAGGAGATTCCTTGGGAAAAGACAAGAAAAACCTTTGTCCCAGACAAAAATACAGACAAAATAATGTCTCTAATTACAAGGTAGCTTTTTTTTTTTTTCCCCAGAGATTGAGGGAAATTCCTCCTGAGATACTTCCATCTGGTTTACAGTCCCTTTGTGTTGGGGCAGTTCAAAGAGGCTGCAATGTAACTGAGAATCGAGGACAGCATTTATTTATAGTTTGATAGCCTCATAAAAGCTGCGGAGCTGAGCTCACAGCAGTGCTCTTATTTATGTTTTAAACTGCTCATGCAGCACCCTACTGCCTTGCAAAGCGTATGCTGGAGCTCCTGCATAAAATTATACATGGCTCTTCATAAGGTTCATGGCACAAAGGCAAAAAAGAAAAAGTGAAATCAGACTAACAAAACAGTTGATAAAAAGAATTAAAGTAGCAGCCAGAACTGGGGGAAAATTAATAGCCCAGCTCTGAAATAAAGTAACACTCAATGAAGATTTCCACCTGAATCCATTTTTCACAATAGAAGAAAAAAATATCTGAAAACTCTGAATAAGGCAATAACTCTGATTTCAGATCCTGGTGACATTACAAAGGATTTGAACCTTGTGCTGGAGGTTTTATAATGACAACCCCACCTCTGGCACAATCTCAGAGCAGTGTCTCACTGCAAATTATATTTGTATCACATTTATCCTTTCTTTTAATATCAATGTACCATCTTTTCCCCTCTGGAACCCATAGGGAAAGCAAAGCAGCACTGTTTCATTATTACCCTTTAATAGTCTTTCCAGTGATATAAAGGAGAATATTAATATCCTTCCAATGACCTCACCTAAACACTGCTAAAAGCCGGGAGGGAAGTGACAAGTTTGCAGCTAATGCACAGGGATGAATTTCTGAAGTTAATGAAAGGATTTCACCCCTGGGTTTTAATCCTGTTTTCTTTTTAACCTTTTAACTTCAGTTTTCCTCAGCTGCAGAATGGAGAAAGTAGACTTACATACAAGTCAACAGCATGATTTTATTGAGTACAGTTCAGTCAGGAGCTTGCTGTGCTATCAAAGCACAGAGATGAATAAGGTGCATTCTGACAAGAAAAGGCAAATACTGCTTTCTTGCAAGTGTGAGGTGAGCATGTTTTTCCTATAGCTCTGCCTGCTGAAGCAGCATTGCTCTGCAGAGCTTGTTGAGGTGGGTGAAGACAGGTTGGTGGGTTGCAGGCAATCCTGCCAGCAGGGTGGACACTCCTTACACAGTTCAGCCCAAGGATGAGGTGATGGTTGGGTATGGACCAGCTCTGGGAGAAGAGGGGCCACACCATCTACCATTCCCAGGCTGTACATAGTTCTGCTGCTGCTCCTGGGGAGGGTGCCCAGAGCCCACCCAGCAGCTTTGTGGGCAGCTGAGGAGACCACCCGCCCTGGGTGCAGATGGGCAGTGCCTTCATTGCCTGGGTAGTGGGTATAGGACTTATCCACCACATAATTAGTACCTGAAGTGGTACACCAATGGCACGAGCTCCCTTGTTCCTCAAGATTCCCATTGCTACTGTCTTACTGATGAAAGAGAGGAGAAAATGGCTGTGAGCATGTTGTGCCAGATATGCTAATCATGGGTATGAACACTTAAAATTCTCAAGTCTGATGAACATGTAATCAAAGACAAAGTGTTGCTCTGTAGAAAGCTAAATTAACAGTGAAAGAAAACTTAAAGGTGACCAGCAAAGGAAATGAAATCATAGCACAGTTTTATACACAGCTTCTTCCTGATCGGTACAAAAGTCTGGGAAAGATGATGGTGATTAATCATCTCACTTGTTCTTCCCATTAGAAATGCACATCTTGACCATTATGGAAGTGCTGAGGGATGTGTGATGCTCTGACATCACAGAAGAGAAAAGAGAGAAGTTGAGCATTTTGGAGGAAAAGCCCTGATTGGCCAGATGGCAAAACAGGATTGGGGACTTGCTGGTAGTTACTAACAATTTCTCACAGTTGGAGAGTGAACAACCTGGTTCAAGACATGACAGATCATCTTCTTTAAGATGCCTGTGCTTGCTTATGATCTTTGAGATACAGTGTGGCTCCTTAATCAAAACACAGTGAAGACCAAATATTATAAGGTGATAAAATAGCATAAGGGGAAAACAATAAACATGTAATTCTCATGTAGGATTAAAAAAGAACTTTTTATCTCATAAAAGACTTTTACCAACTGTAAAGACTTCAGAGATATCTGATGCAGGATTAAGACCTACGTTTTCTCAAATGCACTATTTAATCTCAACAGAGCTGGGGGGGGAAAAATTCTCAATTTCAAAATGCCATCGTTGGGTTTTTTGTACTGAACTTACTGTCTTTGACTGGTTTTTAAAAGTACCATAAGAAGAGCTCAGATCTTGGCCCACATCCAGATTATAAAGTTAGTGTTTTGTCTTCCAAATCCATTTTTAAAATCTGGTAATAACCCAGATTCATTTCTCAGATTTGTTGCTTCTAGTTCCAGATTTGGAATATGGAAAGAATTGATAAAATCAAGAAAATGCTAGTCTTCAGCATGCTTGGCTTTTAATTTAGCACTCAAAGTGAGGAATCTATGTAATTTGCAGAATGATGACTACTTCCAAAAACAACTGAACAGCTAAAAGAGTAGGTTTGAGTTTGATGGTATGTAAATTTCCATTTCACCTGGGAAATAACTATAATATTTTTAAAAATCCATCTATCTAAATCTGTAGAGAAATCTGGACTGTTTGTAAAAATACATTTTGATTGATTTCAAAGAATTTCATATGCTCATTTTTTATGTTGATACATATTTCTTTAATGAAACTGAGACTTCTCTTTGTGCTGCCAGGATTTGAGAAAACCAGTTCAATCTGCCATACAAGCCCCAGATCCTGCAAACAGTTAAGCTGGTGAGGAGTGTTACTCATTTCAACAGTCTCATTAAGCACTTCATAGCCTGTTTACAGTGTGTTTCAAACATGGTTATTCCACAGCTTTAGGACTTGTTCATGTATTGGTGATTCATGACACGAGTCCTTAATGCATTTCTAAAGCAGAACTGTCTCATTACCCCATTAGAACCAAAAACTGTGTTAAGACTGGTATCCCTGAAGTGATGGGTGAAGGTCATTCTCCCAGTGAAACTCTACCTCCCATTCTGCAGCTTGCTGACCTGAAAGACAGACAGGTTCACTAAAGGACCCCCCACTCAAAAAACCAAACAGAAATGGGACCATGAAGTTCCTTCTTTTTTCCCACCATACATAAAACTGGAGTGAGTATGTGAATAATTACCATTTAATTATAAATCTCCTTTGAGCTTGCAGTAAGTGCAACCACAACTCTGTGAGTCTGCAGCACATAAACATCCCACTGAGAAGCAGGAGTACAGCCCAAAAGCTGGCCCCTATTTACTGACCCTTTATTTATCCCAAAGGAACCAGTAGCAACTCTGTAGAAACCAGTGACCTTCGCTTTGGTGTGAAACAGCAAAGAATCTGGCCAATGGGACTAAGGTGCTTCCTGCCAATTTGCCACCATCCTTTGGGGGTGGAAGTGTCTCTGCCCACAACATTGTCTGGACTCTCTCAGCTTGAAGCCTGGGCAGAAAGCTACTGGTAGAGTGGGGAGTGATGGGACAGAGGCAAATCCATTGGTAAAGTAAGGCAGCAGCTTCCAAAGTGCTTTGCAAGGGTGTAAGTACAGGGCTTTTGCATCAAAATCGTTCTGCAAACTGGTACCTAAGCCTGTGGTAAAGCAGAATATTAAATAACCACACATCCACTTACAGCTCTGTAAAATGCCAGGGAACTGGGTGGCACTATTTATTTCCACCTGCTTTGCAGAGGTGTAGATCACTGCAAAAAATAGTGAGAGAAACAAGTCTCATGTTTTTCCATTTGTTTTTTTTTTAGTCTTGTCAAACCCTTCTCTGAAATCTCTTAGACATAACTCCTAGTTTGAGAGGCACTGTGAGCACAGAGAAGGTCCCGTTGCAGCAGTCTCACCTAAGGGCCTGTTGAAAATACAAGGTACTTCCAGCACTAAGCAAGGACTGATATCCCTCGGGTGCATGAGAGACAGAACTTGGATAGCCAAGGGATCTAATGATCTAGAGTTCATTAAGGTCTGTGGAAATCCTTCCCTCAATTTTAATAGGCTGTGGATCCTTTGAAGGGAAGCCTGTAATTGTCTTTAATCACAAAACTTGGGGGTAGGTATTGAATATTGAAGATCATTTGAAGTGTTGATTTTTCTTGTTTCTTCCTGGAGATCTTGAACCCAAGACCTCAGCACAGTGGTTTTTTATGCATTACTGATTTATATCACACCCTACAGAATGACTTTCTTTAGATAGTAACAGCAATATTCATTTGCCCATTGGACAATGTTATGCTTTTATTTCTAGAAACACTCCTGATGAAGACCTTGAATTCTGAGGATATTTAAAGGGAGGAAGTTTGGAGGTCAACCATGGATCGCAAGGCTGAGGAGAGAAAGAAGCAGCGCCACAGCTTGACTTTACTGGAACAAGTGAAGAGAATGAAAGAATCCACACAGATAACTGATGTTGTGCTAGTTGCAGAAGGCGAGAAATTCCCCTGCCATAAGGTGGTGCTGGCTGCCTTCAGTCCCTATTTCAAAGCCATGTTCACCTGTGGCTTGGTTGAATGCACGCAGAGAGAGGTGGTGCTGTATGACATGTCTGCAGAGAGCGTGTCCACCATCCTCCACTACATGTACAGTGCGGATTTGCTCCTCACGAATCACAACGTGCAGACTGTGGCGCTTGCTGCCTATTTCATGCAGATGGAAGATGTTTGCAATATGTGTCAGAAGTACATGATGGACCATATGGATGCTTCCAACTGTGTGGGCATCTACTACTTTGCAAACCACATTGGGGCAGAAGATTTATGTGACCAAGCGAGGAAATACTTATATCAGCATTTTGCTGAGGTGAGCTTGCAGGAAGAGATATTAGAGATTGAATTCCAGCAGCTGATGGCTCTCATAAAATCAGATGATCTGAATATTTCCAGGGAGGAGAGCATTCTGGACCTTGTCATTAGATGGGTCAAGCACAGCAGAAAGACACGTTCAGAGCACCTTATTGAGCTCCTCAAGCAAGTGAGACTGGTACTCATCAGCCCTTCCTTTCTTGTGGAAGCCCGGAAAAGGAACACAATGATCCTGTGCAATTCAGAATGCAACGATATGTTTGAGGAAGCACTGAAAACCATCAAACTATCCAGCCACCCTTCTCTCAGCCTGCGCTATGGCATGGAAACTACCGATCTCTTGCTCTGCATTGGCAACAATTCTCAAGGCATTAGGTCCAGACACGGTAGCTATGCCGATGCCAGTTTTTGTTATGCTCCTGCGACACGAAAGACTTACTTCATTTCCTCTCCGAAGTATGGAGAGGGTTTAGGATGTGTTTGCACTGGTGTTGTCACTGAGAAAAATGATATCATTGTGGCAGGCGAGGCAAGTGCCGTCAAAATGTCTAGACAAAAGACCAGGAACATTGAAATTTATAGGTGTGTACCCTCTGTCAAAAAATCCTTAATTATTTAAAAATTTTAAATCCCAATAATGTCTCTGGGGACAAGAAAAAAGACCATTAGACAAAATGTTCTTTACTTGAAATTATTTTTCCCATAGATTTTGATTACCTTAATTAGTTTGTCACAATTTATTTTCATATCACTAAATTGTACACATACAACCAAATCTTCGTGTATTTTCTCCTGAAAGAAGGAGGATTTACTCTTATGGATATACTCTTTCTCTCTCTCTGTTTGAATGAGCTTGATTAGATCAATGCATGTGGATTTTATATTCTCTTTACTCAAATCTCAGTATTTTCCCAGGATACTTCTTTTCTAGGTCACTGGCAGGGGGAAATGAGCCAAACAAATGATCCAATGAGCCCAGTAAGACAGAGAAAATGTAATTCTCTGCTAATGTTGATAATAGTACTTCATATATTAAAGACAATGATTGATATCTCTAAACCCTCATCCTGTTTTTACTCATGTCTTTTTCAGATGCACCCATTTTAAAGAAAAGTAGACATTTTCTGGATTAAAGATAAAACTTTAAAATGGTGGCAGCATTTTCAAATACAAATGCCTAAATTTAAGGAAATGAATCCATACTGAGTCAGCTGAAGTAGCCTTATTTTCAGCAGTGTTGAGCTCTCACTGTTCCCACTAATTTCTGAGGAAACTGATTGAGCACCACACACAGAAATAAGGGACTTCTTACCTTAATTAGGGTCAAATATCATTGAAAGGACTCCTAGGATTTCTCATACTAAAAATGCTTGATCTTGCTAAATCGGGCTCAATTTTATAACCTCTCTGTGAAGGAGAAAGCTCCTTTTGTCATTGTACCATTGTCTGAGTAAACATTGATAATTAAGTGGGTAATGCTTCCAAAGAAGCTGATGGGACTTCAGTGAACCAGTGCATTTACAACTCTGGGTTTTCCTACAGATACCACCAGCGAGGAAACCAGTTTTGGCACAGCCTGTGCACCACTCAGCTCCGTGAGCTCTACGCCTTGGGCACTATCCATAGTGATCTCTATATAATAGGAGGGCAAATGAAAGTGAAAAATCAGTATCTGGTGACAAACTGTGTGGAAAAGTATTCCATGGAGCAAGGCACGTGGAGAGGCACAGCACCTCTTCCCATCCCACTGGCCTGCCACGTGGTGGTGACGGTGAAGGACAGGCTGTACGTGCTGGGCGGATGGACACCACAGGTGGAGAAATGTGCAGGTCACGTTGTTTGGTTTGTGCACTAACAAGCAGTGCTGTGTAATTTTACAGTGCTTCTTGCATGGGAAAAGTACATCAGTGACAAGAGAATTAGTTGGTCTCATTCCTCTTTTGTAGGAAAACCAAACAGGGTGAAGAAGAATAGGATCCATCTATGCCATCCTCACTGTAAATACCTCACTGTAACTAAAATAAAGACCAGGTCTTTATTCATAGAATAGTGAGCAGGAGTTTAAAATGCATCTTCTGTGTCATCATGGGTACCAGCCTTTTTATTCCTTATTTACCATCCTCTTGCTTTTTCTAGACATCATAAATAATGGCATTTAATCATACAGGCACCCTTAGCTGTGCCCTGTCTTCAAAAAGTGTGTTCACAGGTACACTTCAGGGACAGATTTATATATGACATTTAAAGTTCACCTCGATTTCTCAGGAAGCTTTCTTGGTTAACTAAAGTTAATTTATTCGATTTTAATTATATTACATTTTAAATGAAAAGTCAAAGCATCCTCTGGAAAACAGAGTCCTTCAACTAATCCATTTATTTGTTTCAGTTGTATTGCTTGGCCCTGTGAAATTTTTACAGGAATTTTCAGCAGGGCCACAAATATCATGTTCAGTAGTACAAGGACTATACAGAACTATGCTACAAGGAAGATGGATGTCAGGAGCAGTTGCTCCCAGTGCAAAGGATCTTTTTTAAGGGCATAGTCCATTTTTATTTATTGCTCAGTGCAGTTTAAATTTGAGTGTGCAGGATAAGGCCCCACAATTACTTGACAATGAAGTGGAGCATCTGTAATCCTCATTGCTGACAGCAATATGTTCAGACTGTCATCACAACTCAGTGGATTGTGTCCTCTTGAAATACATTAAAGTATTTAAAAGTGAGATGCATTCAGCTAACAAGACTTCCAGCTCTTTGGATATTTTGAGTGCAGGAGTCCCCAGGGAGACAACAGAAAGATCAGAGAGTATTTCTGATACGGAAACAACTGAGCAAGTGTATCTCACTATTTAAAGAATTAAAATATGAAAACACTTAATGTCGAAACAATCTGTCTGTAAAAAAAAAACACCTTGAACTGAAATATATGTCATATAACAAAGATAGATGTTGAAGTCAGACAACCAGCTTTGTTAAGCTTTTTTCCAGAACAGATTGTGAGAGGGAAAAGTGGCTCAGAAGCACAAGTCAGGAATATTGAGCCAAGAATGGTTTAAAAAAGACACCTAAAGGGGATACCTACCCACCAGTACTATCAGTAACAATGCATGGGAGTCTGAGTTTATATATAAATAGGTTTGAGATGAGCAAATTAACAGTAATTGATTAAAACCCACAGCTTTGCAAGGTTAGGGCGTACCTGAACAAATCGTAATAAATTAGCTAAAGCTTTCCAAAAAGTGCTTTAAGACCAGCACTGGGGAGTGCTGAATTCTTCTGGCAGCATATATCTTCCCCCTGACAGATGCAGTGATTGTGTATGTGGGGATACCACAGCTGCACTGGGAAAGCAAATGAGCTCTCCGAGCAGGGGTTGTCCCTGTGCTTGAACAGCACTGAATGTTCTGTCGATGCTGAACAAACACTAACGACACAGCATTGACAGAGTGCCCTGGGTGCACGTGTCCATTACAGGACAGAGATAAATACATGTTCCCTTCCCATTCAGGCTTTGTAATTGAAACAAGACAAGACAAAGTCAAGCCAGGACATAAAATGACAGCTTAGGAGGGCAAGGACTCGGCTCACATTAGCGCTGCCCTACTCAGCTTTGGTCTGGCCTCACTGATGCCAGCAGAGTTAGAATCCGAAGCAACTCCAGCCTTGGTAACTATGGGCTGTTAAAACAGAAGAAAGTGTTTGGTGAGGCTGAGAGGAAGGTTCCAGACCTCTGAGACAGAGAAGGGCTGCTGGAAGTTATGTTTTCTGTACATAAAGTGCACAGGGTACGCTCTGAGGCAAATGTTAACCACAAAAATGAGGTTGGATGTGAATATACAGCATGTCAAATGGTGCCTGCTCCTAAGTATATGCTTAGTCTGCATGGAAAATACACAGCTTACCCCTCTTTCAGTGAATAAATTAATGTTTCACACTTACCACGGAGAAAGAACATGCCCTGGGGCACTTAGGGAGTAACCAAGGGGCTATATATTTACTTTCTAGTTTACCTCCTACTATCTTGTCCATGACATTAGTGTTGGAAAGGTCTTTTGGGAAAGAAAAATAACAAGAAAAACAGGAACACATGTAACACCATCACAAGCAAGCAAAGTAGTTCTCTCCTTCTCACTCTTTCTATGTGAAAACTTTCAACCCAAAATATTTCAGGATCCTGCCCCCACATCCCACTGCTTACATTCAAGGGTGTTGTACCCAGAAAACATAATCTGAGTTCCCTGCATCATATGAGACAGGCAGAGAAGGGGGAAGAAGATTAGAGAGAACAAGAGGAGTAGGAGTGAGTATAAAAAGAGTATTATGGCAGCAAAGATATAGAAGGGGGTTAGGAGCTTATTATGAAAGCTACTGAAGCTACAGCAGTTGAACAACATTACTGTGGTTAGACTGACTAAATAAACATGCAAATGTTTATTAGAGTAAGGTATGTATATATACAGGCCTGAGAAAGGCCAGCAAAGTACCCCACTGAGACTCATGGTGCAGTCTGAGTAACAGTGGGAATAGATTTCAACATTTAACAGGGAAAAAAATGACAAATAGACTGGTTTTCCCTCATTATTACTAGGACTGTACAGCAGCCTTGTGAAAGGGGCACGTTCTTCCAGAGCTGGGACCATGAATGTATTGTTACTACCTAAATCATCAGCTCTATTGCTGCAGAAAATAGATGCCCACTTATTCCTTTGCCTGGTACAGAGGACTCCCAGCCACAAGGCATGGGTGCTGTTAAACCCTGGGGAGTACAATCCCCCGCAGCTATAATTGATGTGTTTATGCTATTTATCTGCCGAGCTGTCTGCTGTGATTAATTGCATGCAGGCATGTGCAGAGGGCTCCAAATGTTGTATTATTATATGGCTGTCATATTTCATACAGATGGATCTGCCTGACGATGAGCCGGATCGATTAAGTAACAGAACGTTTCGGTACGACCCAGGCCAAGACAAATGGACGGAAGGTGCTCCAATGAAGTACTCAAAGTACCGCTTCAGCACAGCCGTAGTCAGCGGGGAGATTTATGTCTTGGGTAAGAGGAAGCAGATTTTTAACAGATAGCACCATGACTTTTTCTTCTTTCCAGCAATTTGCCTCTGTGAAGTGAAATATCTCACCCTTTGTTACGTACCGTGGGACAAAATGCAGTGGACTAAATGGGTATCATTTTTCTAAAGTTATCTGTTCCGCTTGTTATTTCTTCCTTCTTTGATTTATGTAGACTAAATTAAGTGAATGTTTAGTGTTCTGGGTTAATGAAACAAAGATACTTCACTTTTTAAGCTACTTTTCTTTAGGGTATCAGTTTGTGCTATAAATAGTAATGAATCTTAAAAGGTGAGTAGAGAAGCCTTGTAAGGACCATTTCACAAGTGAGCAGTGAACAGCCAAGGAACATAGCCAGCATCGGGAAGGAATGGCATAGGGATAAAGAAAATTTGGATCTCCCAGTCAAAACCAACATGTATATCCTGACAAAATTCAATGAGTCTTTCTTTACCACCCATCTCAATGCAGTGCATTCTTTTGAAAATTTAAATTTCTCATTTTGTCATTTTTTTGAGTCTTTTCAATTTTTTTTTTTTGTTTCAAACAGTATTTTGACCGGAAGTTTTAAGATTTGTGTGAAAAAGCTCAATAATCTCCTACCCCAAAATCTTTTGTCCCAAAATGATCCCCATCCATGTCCCCCAGTTCTGCAGTAAATCCATAAAAGGACCCCTTTCCCAAAGACCATTCTTCATGTTTCCATCCCAGCCTCTGTACAACCTAACAGAGAGAGCATCATCTGGTTCTGAACACTGGCAAAGAGCTCAGAAGGTGGCAAGCAAGGGATTCTTCTGAAGAGAAAATGAAGATGTAAGGCAGGGAAAGGCAGATATAGAAGAAAGGCATTGCAGACATTGAGAAAAAATTAAAAGGTGCATCTTAGAAGGGGAATGGGAGTCAGAGAGGTGTCCAAGTAACAAAGACAAGCATTATAGATAGATGTATTACTGGAAAGTTCTCGCAGAAGTGAAGGAAAAGTTCACACAGTCAAGTAATCCACAGCTGGGCTCCTGTGGTCTTATGGGCAGCAGTATCACACATGAAGAAGGCAGCAAATGCATCAGTGCTTCAGGACATTTCAGGCCATTCTGCTTCAAACTACTCCTGCTTACAAGCTTATCACAGTGAACACAAAAATACAGTCTTATCAACTTAATACACCTCCTGGATAGGGGTGTTCTGGTTTTGTCTGGGTTGTTACACACCATGGGTAAATCAGAGCTTGTTTCTGGTATGTAATATGGAAAGTGTTTTCCAGGGGGTGTATGTAAGAAAGGTGTCTTTGAAGCAGAAGAGGAAAGTGGCTTTAATGCTGCCTTTGTCTTCTTTTAGAGAATCTTCTTTAAGTGGCTTGAGAGAGGCCCATAGGCACAACCAAGAGGAAGGGTGAAAGAAGCCCATTTGGAAAAGGGAGTTTTGCAACCAGAAAATCATATCATTATTGTCAAAGGTTAGTGATGGAGAATGTCAGTGTGCTGTTAAATAATGAGAGTGTTGGCTGCCCAGGTTCAAAGGTGCTTCAAGAATGTGGAAGCTACATCCTTTATGAAAGGTTAAATATATGTAATTATTTATAGTGACACTGATTCGCTAATGGGGCAGAAGAAGCAGCTGGAATAGTTGGGAAGAGAAAGGCTGCATTCATGCGTTTCAGTAAGAATTGCTCCAAGATCAAGACCTTGAACACTGTGATGACACAAGAGAGTCAGGGAGCAAAAAAAGGGAGCCGCCTTGGGATGCATGTGATAAAACAAATTGACAGTCTTCTTCACAGCCAGCCTGACACTGAGACAAGGAAAGGGAGTGGCTAATAGGGAAAACTGCATCCATTTTCTTCCCTTGAAATCTCACCAACCGAGCAGCATATCTGAACAATTACAGAAATGAAATGTACAGATTGAACACAGAGCTCAGCATTAAATCTGAAAAGTGCCTGTTTAAATGGCATTGAGGCAAGTTCATGGTCTCACAGACCTTCAGAAGCATTTTGCTGTTAAAAAAAATAAAAAGCCTTGTTTTATTTTGTATAGCTGCCAGTGCTGCTGTATTCAGGGAGCTGAACACTGACTTGAATCCTTTCTTACATGCTTGCCAATACCAATAATTTCTTTTTTGTGTGTGTGAGAAAATCTTTCCTAATAATCAAATTTGCACATGGGCCATAAGAGGCTCTTGCTCTGTCTCCATCATTTTGTTGGTTCACACACCTTCCCATGGCAGTCCTTATTCAAGCCTATTCCTAAGGGAACCAACACACTTAATGCTGAGATTAACAGTGTGCTGCACTGGACCCTTCACTCTTGCCACTAAATCTAACTAAATGGTCATAAAAGCAAGGTTTCTTCTCAGTTTTGATAGTGTAAATCTGGGGTAATTTCACTGTAATGGACAAACTTGCTTGTGATTTATACCAAGGGTAACTAAGCTCACATACTGCTCCAGAGAGCAGATTTTTAAGAAAGATTGGGGTATTTTTAGCATTACATTTCTGAGCCTGCCCTTCTGATGCTCTGTCCACCCAAGGTGAAACTGCAGCACATGTAGTCATGAATGAGTTAACACCAGGTAGCAGGAATATCAGTTGCAGAGAAGATATTTTGACCTGGGTCTGGGCTGCTTTTGCAAACTCCCAACTGCCTGTTTTCACAAATCTTACAAGGACTTTCATATCCATAAATCTGCAAAAATTTAGTTGAAACTGGGCAACAGGCACAAAAGTTATGAAAGGCAGAGATAGCAATGTAAGTGCAGATAGAGAACACACATGCAGTGAGGGTAATTGCATGTCTTTTCTTAGGAAATCAGATAATATTACAACTACTTTTTTAATTGAAAGAGAAGCCTGACACTGAGCCAAAAAATGATTATTCAACAAATTCTGCCTTTGAATATACTGGTTTAAATCCATCTCTAAGAGTATGGGTGGAAATGGAGATTTATCTGTTAAAATTAAGAAGACAATGTGGTTGGTAAACGTTAATCATCCTTGTCTGAAAACTTTATGGAAGAGATTAAAGCATTTTCCAAGACCTCCCAAAATGATGAAGCAATTTTCATACAGTCATGATATTGGCATCTTACTCTGCTGATATCACACATGGCCTCATGTCCAGCTGTAAACTCACACTCGCCAACTGTAATTAAAACCTCCCACAGAAAAGCTGTGTTCCATGGTTTATCCATGGTGACAAGTTCTGGTGACCTTGTGAGTTCCCAGCCTGCTGGACTGTCAGGTGGGTCCACTTTTCCTCTGGAAATAATTGTGATGGTAACCCTGGCTGGGTGAGTGGGCAATTCATGGCACTGAAAGGAAAGCAGTGAAATTCTTAATCTGGCTGATGTGGTACTTGATCATGCAGATGACATTCAGGAGAGAATGGGAATGGAAAGAACAGGGGTTGATAGTGACAGAGCAAAGAATGGAACTCCTGTGAAGGCAGCAAAAGTGTTGCAAGCTCCTCAAAGCTGTGGATCCTTTGGATATCACCCTGCTTCATAAATAGTGTCAGGCATCTGGGAGTCTAGAAAGATGCTGTCAAGGGTGATTTGTGCAAAAAGCAATAAAAACATGAAATGAAGAAATAGATAGTCTTAGCTTGGTACATAAAATAGTGTTGCAGAGAGATGAGATTTCTTTCAAGCAAGTCTTGAAACCAAAGTCCTTAAATGGCATAAGTTTGTCAGCTCTTTCCAGCAGGATCTCTGTCTTCCTGTACAACTTCTACAGGTGTCAGCACACTGAGGACTCTAGAGCATAAATAAAAAATCACTGCAGAGGAAGTTGATCCTCTCTAATATCTCTGACGTATGAAAGTACTTTCTATCATAAACATGAAGCAAAAAGAATAGATGGAATACTAGCTTTGAATAAGGTGCAGTAGCAGTCTCTTTGACAGACAAGCCCAATTTTTGCTCTCATGCATGTAGGTGTAAATCTGTAGTAAGTAGTCTGCTGATGTCAACTGTTGTGTCAGGCTCATTTTATTCTAACCCAGATCAGAACCTGATGCTTAGCCTTTGAAGTGTTAATTTCTGGAAAGTCCTATTGGCACTGAACAGAGAGTATGTAGTCACTGTCCAAAGCCTCTTCCCAGCCTAATTGCCAGCTCCAGCATGTAAAACCCTAATGACTTAAATGGAGTTATTCCAGAGTCACACTGATGGAAGGAAAATGAGAGATTAGAGGTTTTGGTCTGAGTAATAACATTGTTCAGGAACCTGTACCGTGCGTCTTAATCAGCCATCCTGCAACGTAATTGTTTGTTGTGTAATGTTCCTAGAGAATCTCGTGCTATTTATACACTACACATAATCCTCATAAGTAAATGAACAGCATTTTCTAAGGCTCAAAATCCTTTCTCCTATTCAGCTCATCTGACTGGTCTCAGCTCTTTCTCTCCATATTTTCCCAGGAACATAACTATATTCGTTGAAAAGCCCAAGAAAGAGCAGTATTGTGTTCTTAATGACAGAGGCAATTGAGACACTTTTGGAAGAAAACCAGATGGGAGGGCTCTATTTAAGGTCATGCATTTCAATCTCTCTCTTAAAAAAATATCCTTTCCAGCTAGGTCTCCGAAAATTTATCACAGCCAACATACAGATTAGGAAAATTTATCGAAATGAATCCATTTGAATGCCATATTCATTACTTTATGTTAAAACACACTCAGTAGAACTACAGTCTCTGAAATACAGGTCACTGGTAAAAAATGTTGTATCACCATGACAGCCTTAACCATGTGTTGCTTTTATCATTATATAATTGCTACCTTATAAATAAGAATGTATAGAAGAATTTAAATGAGAAATCCTATTAGGGAAGCTTTAGGAACTAAAGAATTTTTGGTTATCCTCCTCAGCCTGACAGCCCACCTCTTACAATTGGGTTTTTTTTTCCCTGAGTTCTTGCTGAGAGCTTCTTTTAAAAGTTTTAAGGAGTTAAAGGAGGTTCAATTAAATAATGAATGTCTCAGTCATAAAATACTTATTGGAATATGTACTTTGGGGGTCTCTCTGGAAAAGAAATTGTGTGTGGGAGGGGCTGAAAGAAGGCATTTTAGCTTTTATGCTTGAGTATTGCATTTGAATAACACCTTCTTCTAAAATAAACCTGTCTATTTATAAATATGTTTTGGACTTGTGACAAGTAGCAGCTTATGGGCCTGATTCTGCTCCGTTTTACCTGTGCAACAACCTCCGTAGTGCCAATGTGCAGGGGGGAACCAAAACAGGCAAAAAATGGGTCTGATAGATGAGATCAGAAATGCTTTCTACACACTTTAAGATTATCAAAGGAAATGAGAATAAGGCATTTAATGAGAAAAGAAGGAGCTGGATCTGAAACACTGACCATGTTTAGGAAGACAATCATCTGTTTTTTTCAGCCCTGCTTCTAATCTATCTTTTGCCCTCATGTCTTCTACAACCTGCATTACCTCATCTGCTGTGCTCTGGGTTAGTTAAAGGATGACAGTGCTCCTCAGTTTCATCTTTGGAAGTGCCTGCCAGGGCTTTATGGCTTCCTCATTTCTCTGAGAAACCAGCTATGCAGCCCCACTTTGCAGAGAGCGAGAGAGAAATGTAACTGCTGAGACTCAGCTTGAGTGCTGTTAATGAAGGGAAACGTTACATAAGAGATTAGCACTATTAAATCCATTGTGCATTCCAGAGATCGATTTAATAGTGAATTATTTTACAGGAGGCAAAGCTGGATTTCATTTGCTTGTTGGAGAATTACTCTTTTTTTTTTTTCTTTTACCTATTCCCCAGGTTCCTTTGATAAAAATTCAAAGAGGCACTAGTAAGAATACACCTTGCTTGGTATTATGATCAGAGGACTTGATCATATGATAAAGAAAACAGTGTCAGTGCCCTCGGGGCACTAATAGGTCTTGATCACCCTGATCAGCATCACCTGGGGCCTCCACCCACACCCTCTGCCCATAGGTCCAGGAGCATCATTTAAACACAGGCCTGGGGGGTTGTGGTCTGTCTGTCCTTTTGTTTCCCTGACTGCTGCTGGTAGGACCTTCTGCAACTGCCTAGTTTTGGTTCTGTGCCCCGATGATGAGTTTGTTACCTGGGTCACCTTCCCTTTGCTCTAGTTGTTTCCTGATACGCTGCCCTGGCTGAGAGACTGTAGTTCATGTCTATTTTCAGATGTCTGTTAGTGAGGGAACCAGATCAAGTGGTAGGAAATTTGTTGGTAAGTCTCAATGGAGAGCTCTTTTCAGATCTATCTGAACTGCAAACCACCTTGTAGATTCATTTTGATCAGCCATCCTGTCTATGCAATCAGCAATCCAGACTTGGATCTGTGTGGTTTTTCTGGAGGAAAAGAAGTTGTTCTTGTTGGACTCAGCTGCCTGGCAAACTTAATTGCAAAAGAGTTTGGTGTGGATGAGACTTACAGGTGGAATTGCTCTGTGCCAGTGCCTGCTTTTACAAGTATCAGTGACATGGATGAAGTCACTGGGTGCATGTAGGTAGGAATGTTCCCTATCTCTTATAACTCACCTGGCATGTCAGGCTCACTCCTATAGAAATATTCAGAGATATTTAAGGTATTATTACTGCCTTTGCACCTGCTGCACTAATCATTACCAGTGACTCTTTACCACTTCACTATCATTTATAGGCATTTCCCCTTAAGTGCTGGAAGGGTGTGCTGTTATTAGAGCTCATGTGGCTCAAATTGCATTTGGTCTTCTCAGATGAGCATGGGGCCAGGGAGGCAGCTGACCTGAGTCAAAGCTGTGTGCTTTGCCTTCAGCCAGCCACGAGCAGCGTGTGGGTAGAGCTCGGCACAGAGCTGTGCCTCATTGAAATTCTGAAGATGTGCTAATCACATCACCTACCCTGCCTTGCCTTCTTGCATCAAAGACTTGTCGTCTCAATCCTGATTCCTTAATAAGGATCATGTATTTTATTTATATATTTATTTTACTAATGGAGCTTCATGTTAAATTTAAAGTCCATTAGAACCACTGCTTACAGAGTGCCCTTGAAAGTATGTTTGATTGCAGACTCATCCAAGCGTGATATGAAAAGCTCTCAAGCATTAATGGGTTTGGGAACACAAAGGTGGCTTTGCTGGCTTTTTTAGTCCTTTGGTGGCATCTAAAGTATCTCCTAGGGAAAGTGCATAATGTAAAAAGCATAATGTGTTGGAAGGGTGCATTTGGAAGGGATGGGAGAAGACTGATTTCTGGGATTAAATCCTCTTGTGTATCAATGTGAAAATGACAGAAACGTTCAAAACTCTCAGTGAGAAATCCATCTCTCCCGCACAAAGGACGTGTGATTGGGCTTTATTTAGAGAACTAAGTCAGGTGGGGTTGAATTCACCTGCTCTGTTTGAGTGTGGCTTAATGAAGGACCCTCCCCAGCATCCATGCCAGACCATGGGCATGGAAATCAGCATCGCTGCCCTTGGCACAGCTGCTGGGGCTCCCAGGAGGCTGTGACCGCAGCAGGTGTGTTTTAATGACCCATCTATAGCTCTGCGTGGTTTAAGGTACAATTGCAAGTACACCATGCACTGCTGACGGGTCACTTGGCACAAAAGTCTCCCTCAAATGACCTGAACCATTTGCCCTCCTTACAGCACCCTGGTTTGGCTTCCTAAAGCTTATCTCCATTTTACATAGAGGTTCCTGTAGGAGCAGAGTATGAGCTCAGTTGTTCTGCTGCTCTGACCAGAGAACCTGAGACAAAGACAATCTTCGTTGTCTTAACTGCAATTCCCTATGTCTCCACTTGCACTCCTAATGGTTTCATAAATCTGAATGAAGAAGCCAGTGGGACAGGATGACCTGGAGTCTTGAGAGATGGATCAGAAAGTGGCCTGAACTGTCCGACAAAGCAAGTTTAGGTTTTTTTCTGCCAATATAAATTCTACATTGTAGATGATGAATAGCCTGGCTGAAGTGAGATTCCTCCACTTGGTTGTAGATGTGAATTGATTTAGATTTGAGAAACTTTTTGTGCTGATTTGTGTATTCAGTTCTTGGGAAAGAGTCCTGAGACATCCATCTCCATAGAGGAAAAATTATGTTGTCTCAGAGGAGTGTTTCTCAACTAGTGCACCTGGGAACACAGCAAAACAGGGCAGATAGTTCAATATCCTCAGATTCCTTTGTGAACAATATTTCAGTGTTAGCATTACTTTAGGAGAGGAGGTTGAAGTTCTTGATTTCTTGTTTATCAGAATGCTGTTTTTCTAAGCTTGAAAATTGAACTTTACTGTTCTAATTTTTTTTTTTCCTCTGAGAACTTAGCTTTGCCCTCCTAAGTTGAACATGAAACTTGATTTAGCTGAAATAGCTGTGCAGGGTGTAAATATAATGGAGATACTTTTTATCTTTGGGACTGTCTCTGATAACGACAGGATTAAAGGAGGTTAAATATGTTGCTTAAAGGTTTTGTAAGTGCCTGAATCATGGTAGCTCTCGAATTTTTGAGGAGGTGCCCTAGTAGGTCCTGGAAAATTACTCTTCTAATAGCTATACAGGAAAAATGTTTGGTGGTTGATCCCCTGGACTGGCAGCTGAATGTCTTCATTAAGATGTATTGGTTGGGATTATTTTCTAAAGAGTTACTGACTGCTTTATCAGTTCTGTACCTGATGGTGTTCTTAAGTTACTTTGCCTTACAGTTACTTCATTAAAAAAATTACAGTATAAACATGTGCAGAAATAAACAGCTATAATTCTTCTAGAAGAGTTCTAGGCCACTTTTTTCATCTCCCCCTCCCTGCTGAAATATTGAGGCAATCAGCAAAGCTATTGTTTTTTGACACGCTGCATGCATTCCCTAACTGGTACCATTCATTCCTCTGACTGAACAAAAAGCTCTTTAATTTTTCAGATGAAGACTTTTCTTATGGGTGAGTGCCTATTCTTCAGTGGGGTACAGCAACACCTGGGCTAATTTTAAAAAACCCAGCTTGATAACCAGCAGCAATCTCTTTGGCACCACGAAGCTGCCTTTTGAAAGGGTCAAATTAGTCTGTTGGTAGTTTTAATATTATTGGTTCCCAGTTAAAATTGCCTTGAGAATCTCTCTACATTACACTGCACTCTGTAGACTGTAAATACCCTGGTAGCAAATTCTCTTGCGTGTTGTGCCCTGTGATTCTGCTGATGAATGCTGCAGAATCAGAAAGCCTATGAGATAAGCAAATAATTAAATTGCCTTATTTAAGAATTTTGATTAGCTTTAAAAGTTTCCTTGATAAATTTAGGGGAATGGTGTCCTGTCCTAAGAGAGGCATCTCTCTTGTAAGCCATTAAGGAGTGGTGGAAAATACTATACAGAAGAGAATAATGCTTCTGGCATAGAGAACAATACAATAAGTAAACATCTGAATTGAAAATTATTTCTTTTCAAAACAGCCCCAAGGAATAGCTCTGTGAGAGTCCATTGTGAGAAAGGCTCAGCAGAGTGATGCTCCCCTTTTTGGCAAGGAAATTATCAGCAAAATTCCATGACCACAATTAATCCCTACCTCAGCCCTCTTAGGTGAATCAAACCTCAGAAGAGGAGCCCATCAGAGCAAATACTGCTTGGTTGAGGGTGTTAAGCTAATGCCAAATGCACATGGATGCCAGCCTTGTTTAAGCAAACAGGAAGGGTTTGAAACCCTACAAACTGCTAGGACCTTGCTGGTAGGTATTGAGGCAAGTAGAGATTTAATGTGCATGGACAAGGAGCTCAAAACCAAACTCAGAGAAGGCTTTCAAATACAGAACAAAACAAATGCTGAAAACTTCAGGTGGAGGAAAACTTCCTGCTGATCATTCTGGACACTGAATTTGGTGTTAATTTTGCTGCTCTGATGTGGGGTTAACTGACTTTCTTTACCTGACTCTAAAATACAGATCAGAAATACCATACTAGCAAATCTGGAGCATTGTGGTCCTCATTTATACGTAGTTACCTCTTGCAAACACCTTTGCAGAATGGACAAAAGATTGAAAAAATAAAAGTTTTAAGAGGTAGGTGGCATACCATATGCAAGTAAAACTTGGAGCCCCAGGGCCTCTTGTCTCTGACAGATCAGTTTAACAGCACCAGGAGCAACATATTTCAAAAGCAGCTGCACCAGCCTTGCACAGGCTGCACTTGCAGTCGTTTTCTTTTGCATATGCAAGGATGTAATTACATTCCATACAATGCACCTTGGATTTGCACAATTGAGCAGTCCCACACATGTATCTGGAATGCTAGTCTTCACATGGGAATTGCTTGCATATTGCAGTTTTATATTTAAAAGTGGTCACATACCCACACATGCACAAAAGAACCTCTTCAGCATGCCATCAGTGCTCATTATGGGGTATTGTGTCCATTGGCACAGATGGAAAACCTGCATGGGTGCGTCAGCATATTAATTCTGGAGAACCAAAGGCTGTGAATTCAAAATCTGGATTTGATCATTTGAAGGGATTTGAGAAGGCAGTGTTTACAGTGATTTTTAGTGTTTTCAGCATGCACTGAGATCTCAGGTATATCTGCAGCCTGTTGCAGTATGTCCCAGCCAAAGAAAACTGGGATCCATTTCAATTCTGCATGCTGCCTTCAAGCACCCTAATTAACCCTTCAGCAATAGGGCTTGTTGTCAATAACTTGGTTGGCATTCCTGTGAATAGGATGGGTTTGTTTCTGGAAGGTCACATGCCTTAAGAAATAGGTGTAATATTCTTTTATTGAAGAAAACTAATGAACAAATGGGAATGATTGTTGCTTAATATGTGTGAGGGTCAAATCCACCAACAGTATTTGAAAAATAGTTTTTGATCCATTAAGATTTGTCCAGCAAACGAAACAAGTAATTAAGACAATTTCTACTATATGGGGAGAAAATGAAACAAAATACCTTTATGTTTTGAAGACATGCTGCTTGTCCTTACTTTGATACAAGACTTCGGAAAGGATCTTGCTCCAGTGTCTGTAGGTAACGTGGAGTAGCTTCTGCTTTGAGTTTACTTTCTCACAAACTTTTGAAGCTGCAAAAGGGAAAGAAAGGGAGATGAGAGCATGTAAACATAAAATGCAGCCAGCATTGTACTTTTCAGAAGAACTTCTACATTTGACCTACATCTCTTTTGCAGGAGGAATTGGGTGCCTTGGTTATGACAGAGGACAGACACGGAAATGTCTTGATGCAGTGGAGATTTATAACCCTGATGGAGACTTCTGGAGGGATGGACCACCTATGCCTTCCCCCCTGCTCTCCTTACGAACAAACTCCACCAGCGCAGGCTCTGTGGAAGGGAAGCTGTACCTTTGTGGAGGATTTCACGGAGCAGGTACTAAAATGAGTCTGACACTTCTTGTGTAGCTAAAATCAGTTTCACTGGGCACAGACTGACCCGATGAGTGATCAGCCCTATCAGGTGGCCCTGGCATGCCCTGGAACCACACACCTGGTTCTGCCCTTTGGACTGCTAGCTTCTAATGTCAATATGAATTTTGTTCTGTTTGACTTTTGCTTTTTTCCTCAGCACAACATGAAAATTTAAGGATGCTTCCAATCTGCACTAAACCTGTCCAAACCTGAAACTTCTGTAGAATTATGCTGAATTTACATCCAGAGCTACAGAGATCAGGAGCTTAGTGTTTTATAGGCATTGAAGAACTTGAGTGTATTTGTTGAACATTAAGGTCCTGTCTATCTGTCCTTTGCCATGCTATCTCTGCCTATTTACTTACAGGCTTGTGTATTTAATGAGTACTCTGGATAGGAAATTGAGATATAAAGAGACTAAGGTTCCAGATCTGGTGATTTTAAATAATCCTAGCCCCATGGACACATTTCTTCTTTTGTCTTCTTCCCTCCAGCTGTGCTTAGATCTAGCTAAATCTCCAGTACTTTTAACCATTAGTTTTTTCATTATAAATTCAGAGAGTCACAAAACAAGCCCACTTAAACTCTTTTGCTACATAGAGCTGCTACCCTAATTTTCTTTCTAGGAGAAAGCAATAGCACAGATGTGTTATCCACTGCTAATAAATGTCATGTCAGGCTCACTGTTGTCCAGGAATGGCCACGTGGTATCACTGGGTGGCATGTCTTCACATTACACTGATTCCAGTTGCACTGACTTGTATAACCTCTCAACTTAAAGCCACTATTATTTTAGAAGGATGATTTTTCCCAGCTAGTTCACATCTCACCTTTCAATCTCTTCTTTGCCTACTCTTTGAGGAAGCTACTTCCTGAAAACAATTGTTTGGCAGCCTCTAACAAGCTTGTTCTCCTGTCATCTTTGATGGAGGTTCTGTGACCTCAGAGCAATTATGGTTATGACACATCACTGTGTTTCTGTAGTGTCATCATAGTTGTCTTTTCTCATCAATAGTATGAAAAAGCCTAAAGTTAGTGAGTACAAATCTCCAAGTGGGAAGTGGTTGAGTCACCATCCCTGGAGGGATGTAAAAGACATGTAGATGTGGAGCTTAGGCACACGCATTAGTGATGGGCTTGGCAGCACTGGGTTAATGGTTGGACTGGATGATCTTAAAGGTCTTTTCCACCCTAAACAATTCTATGACTCTATGATCATTAGCACTGACAAATGAAGCAATTTCATTAAGATGACTAACAGATTTGTGTGAGATTTTTCTGACTAGGGTAGCTTCAGATCCATAAAAACACTTTCTGTACAATACCACCACATTGTGTCACTGAGTCATGTATAAAGAGTGGTTGTTCTGGGAGAGGCTGAAAGTCCTCCTGTGGATTTCAAGAAGGCCATCTTTTGTATGTTTGAATAATGACAGCTCAATAGGGTCCCGATTCCTCACTTTATTATTGCAATCTGTATAATTATGTATAGAACTCTCCTGCACTAATACTATTATTTAGATTGAAAAACAAGAAGTCAAAGTTAAAATAATGCCAGTTTTGCAGTTACCTGTGCAGCCTGAATTCTGACCCCCTATGTGTGCATTCTCCATACCAGTCAAGAAGTAGTATATGATTGTGTTATTAGACACTGTTGTGGTCTCCATTTATGGGGGAGCCAAAATAAGAATCTCGCTGTCAACTGTAAATCAGGTGTAACCACATGTTTGAGGAGTTGAGAGGAATTTGTACCTTAAAGACAGGCTTCTTAATGTGACTTTCAAGTTATTAAAGGAAAAGGGCTTTCTAAATCTTGACAATAATAATAGCTTCCAGCTACCATCACCCAGAAAAAGATGAGTGGAGGCCATACACTAAACCTGAAGAGTTACCTGGCTGGCCTGTCTCCCTGGCCCTGTCTTCTCTGTGTGCTGGAAAGGGCTCTTGCCTAATGTGCTCTTTGGGGGTGAAGGGTGTAGTGAAATGGTTATTACTGTCATATGGGAGCATGGAAAGGGTGGTTTGACTCTGCACTTTCACAATTACAGCTGCTCAGCAGCTTCAAGGTACAGAACAGCATGTGCTACTGCTGCTTTGGTAGCAGATAGGGTTATTTTAGAATGTGCTTGTTTGGTTTTTAGTCTTTTGGGCTTCTTGGCATGTCACTTTGGGTTTTGTGAGGGATGCAACCAAGAGAGGATATTCCAGTTTTACAAAACATTGTAATTTAGTTTCAAGCAAGTGGAGTTCTTGGAACAAGCTGGAGGCACAGCTGTAGTCTTTGGGTTTCCTGCCTGCTGAACACTAAAGGGCTGCTGGGAACACTGAAGAAAAAGTGCTTAAGAGGAAAAAAATAACCAAAAACCAAACAACAACAAAAAAAGCCAAAATCACCGCTGCAATGGAAAGTCTGAGTCTAAGGGACTGAAATCAACCCCTTGTATACTATAGATCTATCTCAAACTCTCCAGCCTCAGCTTGCCTTTTGCATTTGCTTAAATCCACTCTTGGTCCAGCAGTGTGAAAGTTGACCCACTAAAGACATTGTTGCATCTTAATTTTACTGGTGTGTGTCATGGTCTATATGACCATAGACCTACATCACAAATGAACTAGGTTGGAAAAGACCCCAGAGATCATGGAGTCCAACCTTTGACTGAACACCTTGTCTCCTAGACCCCAGCACTGAACGCCACATCCAGTCTCTTCTTAAATACCTCCAGGACTGATGACTCTGCCACCTCCCTGGGCAGCCCGTTCCAATGCCCAATCAGTCTCTCTGTAAAGTTCTTCCTAATGTCTAAACTGAACCTCCACTGATGGAGCTTAAGACTGAGCCCTTTCACTCTCCCTAATATTCCTCAGCCTTTCCACTTCTTCCTTAAGCTCTATCACTAACCAGAGCAGATCATTCACCTGATTGCATCTTATGCAGGTGTCTTTTGCAGTCTCCTGGTACTAAGGCGGGTGACCTGCACAGCTGCATCCCTCTTGGGTGGGGTTCTGTCTGGGTCACCACACTCCTGCTGGCAGCAGCAGCAATGGCTTTTGATGGTTTGTAAGCCATTGCTGGATCTAGCCGAGTTGGAAGAGAGGGGAAAAAAAACCAAACAGAACAAAAAACAAGAAGACACCCAACAAACAAACCCGAAAAAACACACACACTTATCACACAACCCACCAGCAGGAGCCGGGGGGTGGCCGTGCCCCGTCTGTGCCAACTGCCCCGCAAACCGCCGCGCCCCGCAGCTGCCCCTTCCTGCTCCCCGCGCTCCATGGGGCTGTTTAAATCACCCGCAAAGGGGCCTGGCAACACCCCCTGCTCGCCTCATTGGCTCCCGGGAGCTGCCAAGTCCTGGCCACTGGGTCTTTAGAGTCCAGAGGTGTTGTACACAAAGCTGAAAATCAGCTGCCAATTGCTCAGAGGGATTGGATGAAAAGTTGAGCGCTGCTCAGCTACCATCTTTTGAGTCCCGTGTGGCAATTGAAATGTTATGAGGGCAGGATTCCTGTTCTGTATGTATTGCCTCTCACAAATCTTTGTCTGTTTAAAAGGAGAAAAAGTAGCGAAGCCAGAACAGCATTCCTGGGAGCAGAGGAAGAAAACCTGCAGCTACTCAGGAGGAAAGTCAGTTTGGCCAGCTGAAAGTAGCAATAGCAGTCTTTCTGAAAGATGAGTGAGCTCCAAAATGTGTTCACACTTCCTCTGAACTGCAGGGAATGTTGTTCAGTGTTGAGGTGTGTTGGTAAAGCTTGTAAGGCTTCCACTGCTGAGGCTTCCTCAAGTGAGAAGCTCGCTCAAAGCCTGCCCACAAAAGAGGAAAGGGGATTAGTTCATCTGAACCTTAGACACTTCTCTGCAGTGCCTACACTACAACCTAAGTGAGCCCAGGCTCCCTGCAGCAGATGGAGAAGCACAGATACTTCAGAGGGAGGTTCAGGTCCTTGTGCTTTACATCTGCTCTGAAAGACCAGAAAGCAATTCAGAACCCTGAGGAGTTCTGTCTCTTAAAGCTTTGTGTTTTGATCAGGATCCGAGGGATTCTAACCTGGCTTACCTAAGGCAAACACATCAGGAGGTTGGTGTCTGTGGTTTGATGGTACAAACACCTCTGAGACCTCTGTGTTGCATCACTAGCTGACAAATGTTTTATGCTCTTACAGTCCTTATAACCACCCAAAACCAGCACTTGTTCTGAACTTGTTTCCTCCTTAGTAAAGGAGGAAACTTTATCTGTTAGCCAGCAGTTTATACAAATTAACTCATTTTCTACTGAAACTGTTATGGCAAACAGGAACCATTAATCTGTTTGTCTCAGCTCCAGCTCATGTAGCTTTGTGTCGTGAATATTGTCATTTTTCAGCAATGCTGTAGCATTCATCAAGATAATCAGGCATGTTTTAAATGGCTGATTTTGTCCATCAGTTAATAGTTCTGCACAGAGTGGAAGCATTACCCCTAATAGGAGTACTCAGCAGGGCTCAGTGTCCAACAGCCAGTCAGCTTTCCACTGCCTGCTACAATGCTCTCCCTCATTTCCTGCTGTAACTATGGATTTTAAACCAGCCCTTGCAGTCTGACTGTACAGTGTTTTTGTTGACATGTTTTATTTCCTTTGCATCGAACTAAAACGTGTCACCTGCACAGGCTGACAGCTACTGACATTAGCCTGTGCCCAGCTGAAGGAGCCTCATTAGTGTGGCTCCCTGAAGGAGTGGGGAGCAGCTCTTCAGGAATGCAGGATTACACCCTTATAAAATGCCTGCCAGATTAGGTTCCCTTTCTTTTTTACTGCTTCTGAACATTATAAATATTTTTTTTTCTGGTGAAAATAATGAAGGCAAGGGTTTGTGCCTGTTTGCTGGGACCATGTTATCTGATGTCACTGTCACTTGCCAAGGCAGATGTTTGCTGACTTTCTGTTGTTGTTGCACAAATACAGATCTCATAGCTTGTATCTGGGGGTTGTAGCCTTAGTTTCAGATTATAGAGGTTGGTACTACTGCCTGTGTCATAGATTTGGAATAAGAAATTGAAATGAGTTGGGTTTTGGTTTGTTTTTCGGTAGTTTTTTTTTGTTTGTTTGTTTTTGTTGTTTTTTTTTTTTAATTTGATGCATCCTGGTTTGTATCAGTTACACAGCTACTGCATGGCCAGCAGGACCAGGGAGGTGACTCTCCTGCACTCCACACTGGTGAGGCAGTACCTCAAATTCTGTGTTCAGTTTTGGGCCTCTCGTGACAAGACATACATTGAGGTGCTGGAGTGTGTCCAGAGAAGGGCAATGGAGCTGGGGAAGGGGCTGGAGCACAAGTCTAGTGAGGAGGAGCTGGGGGTGTTTAGCCTGGAGAAAAGGAGGGTTG